>OY282516.1:57463889-58668889 GCA_958296145.1 Hydrotaea cyrtoneurina | reverse complement strand
AGCAAAACTGCCGCATGTGGGGATCGTGGTAGTCAAGAAACTAGGAAAAAAGTTTGTTCTGAATTTTGGAGCCCTGGCATCATTGGCCAATTTCTATTTGAAATGGCTTCCGAACACACCGTTTTAATTAATGTTGAGCTTTACAGAGGCTAATATTTTTTTGACCGGAAATTGAAGAGAACTAATGGCAGGCCACAAAGACCATGAAAGCAGCCATATTTTGCGCAACAAATTCGCTTAACGTGTTATCAACTATCCATCCATCGATGCAGACAATTACGGTGAATATCGAGAGATTAAACCAGAAATCGCCACTGTAGGTCTTGGGAAAATACGTTGGAAGGATGACCTACATGGGTTCCATAAAATATGGGAATGTTTGGTTTTTCGAATAAAAAAAGAAATCCAGCCGAGCTAGACACAAATGAACAAGGGTTCCATAAACTATGGAAATGTTTGGTCTTTCGAATAAAAAAAAAAGATTTTGGTTAATTTTTTTTTATAAAAAAAAATTCTGTTTAGACCCTACCCTCGTATTCGTAAAAATTTATAACAGCATTATAAAAAATTGTTCGGAAAAATGTGTGACCATGTTGTCTATATTTTCACAAATTTTTCTTAACAACGGTGTATATGTTCCGAGCAATCCAGGGTTAGGGTACATGTAAATCGGTTCACCCGATTAAAATACTTTTACTTGTTTTTTTTTAGGCAAAATAATTTTTTTCGGAAATGTAAAGTTTCGGATTTTCCAGGGTTGCCATACCATTCAGAATGTGGTAACCCTGAAAATTTCGAAACTGAATTTCCGACTTTATGCTTATAGGAAATCATGTTTTTGGGAAAAAATAAAAAAAGCTGTCCAAAAAATGCACTTTTCAAATTTCCAGGGTTGCCATACCACTCAGAATGTGGTAACCCTGAAAATTTTTCAACTGAATTTCCGAGACTATGTTTTTTCGTTAACAATGAAAAGATGTTTAAAAAAAAAAATTACATTCAAGGTTGCCATACCACTCAGAATGAGGTAACCCTAAAAATGTGTAAACTGAATTTCCGACACTATGTTTTTAGGAAATAATGTTTTTGGGAAAAAACAGAAAGATTTTTCAAAAAAAGTCACTTTTTAAATTTCCAGGGTTGCCATACCACTCAGAGTGTGGCAACTCTGAAAATGTCTAAACTGAATTTCCGACACATAAAAAATGTTTAAAAAAAAATTACCTTTCCAAATTTCCAGGGTTGCCTTACCACTCAGAGTGTGGCAACCCTGAAAATGTCTAAACTGAATTTCTGACACTATGTTTTCAGGAAAAAATAAAAAAATGTTTAAAAAAAAATTCACTTTCCAAATTTCCAGGGTTGCCATACAACTCAGAGTGTGGCAACTCTGAAAATGTCTAAACTGAATTTCCGACACTATGTTTTTGGGGAAAAATAAAAAATGTTTGCAAAAAATTCATTTTTCAAATTTCCAGGGTTGGAAACATCTCAGAATGGCATCACGCTGAAAATTTGTCTACTGAATTTCCGACTTTATGTTTTTAGGAAAAAATAAAAAAAGGTTTCCCAAAAATGAAGTTTTGCAATTTCCAGGGTTGCCATACCACTCAGAATGTGGTAACCCTGAAAATTTCTAAACTGAATTTTCGATCCTGAGCAAAATTCCTGTATTGGTAAACACCCACAAAAGAAACATTTTTCTTTTATGGGCATCTAAAAATATAAAAATTTATTTACCCGCGTTAAATCGAAGAATACGAAAAGTAGTAAACTTTGGAAATATTTCTAAAATATAGTGACTGACCTTAAAAAAAATCCATCGGGCCTTGCCCAAAATCAAGTTTATACAGAATTCAAAAAGAGCAAAGTAAAATTTGTGGCTGATTGAATTTGATGCTGAACCACAGTGCACCGTAGTTATGCCTGCCAGGCATTTAATTCGTCGTTTAATTAAATTATATTGCAATAAAAAAAAAAAAACTGTAGTACACATGCAATGCCAGTTGCATTGTCAAGCGTGGTGAAGGTTGTTACCCTTCCATTCCATTTTTATTTTTTTAAATATTCAAATATAATCTCAGCACAAACTTACCCCCGACAAACGGTCAAACAAAAACTGTTTATTAGTTTTACATACCTGAAAGAGAAATAAAAAGAAGGTAGTTAGTGGATTCTCATAAGCGAAAACAAAAATCAACATAGAAATTAAACAAACAATAACCTTCATATTAACTTTAAAAACCGAAACCCATTTGACAAAACAAAATATTGACACACATATCTGGTCACATACGAGTAGTAAGAAAAATGGGAAGTTTTATGTGATGTTCAGTTTTTCAAAATATTTTCGGCTACTGCCATCATATCGCATGTGGGCATACGAACGCTTACATTTTCCGTTTCAGTGAAGGGAATTGAGACAAAACGCAGCCGAGCAAGATTTCAAATAATCAAAAATTAAATATTACATTTACATATGAAAAGATTGAAGTTTATGGCCTTTTTTGGGAAAAGTGCTTACAAAGGTTGGGTTAAAAAACAGACAAAACCGTCGTAGGCGTGAAAGTAATGCCTTGTGCTGGAAAAAAAAACAACTGTCAGTGAAATGGTAGAGTTCTTGATACTCGGTGTTTCGGTTCCCTTAACATTTGATGAAGAAATCATTGAGCGGCGAACAATATAATTTGTATAAGGCAAAACTGTAACGACCATTTTTAGGCAATTCATTCTCTGTTTTAATTGCAAAATTTCCATATTGATTTTCTACTTGTATTTTTTTTTTTCACCGAAAACACACACATTTTGCCGAAAAAAGACAGAAAAGAAAAAAAAACCGCACAACAATTTCATTTTCATTTCAACTGTTTACAGTGTAGCTTTTTTCATCTGTTGCCATTTCCAGCAGTCTGACACCTCAACAAATAGACGAGATTCAGGAATTTTCATTTCCATCAACGCATAATGTATGGAAAATTGTTAAACGTAACGAAAGAGATTCAAATTCATTTTCTCGTTTGTGTTTTGTTTTATTTTCAGCGCGCCATTTCTTTTTAGTCTACTAACATCTGCACTCGAGCATAAAACGCCAAAAAAAAAAAAAAGGAAGGAAAAAAACACTACAAGTGTTAAACTGAAAATGATGCAGCAGCAGTGGCTTCATCGGGCGGTGAAAGAAAGAAGACAATGCATACGAAATGCTGCTAACGAAAGTGTTACTAACACTTGTTACCCCCGCCTCCCCCTCAGACAATGTTGTACTTACTTCGTTCGTTCGTTCGTTCGGTTCAGCCACCAAAGCGTTGATCATCATGATCAGTGAGCTCATAATCATCTTTAACATCAGATGGTAGACAATCAAATTAAAATCATATGCTGGAGTTTGTTGTTTTTTTTTTGGGAGGGGATTTTTCGTATGTTGTAGTAAAGTCTGCCCCGTCTATGACTTTCTTGTTAGGAGTATTGGCTACAGAGCAGCCTCACCCGATGGGACATCTGATGATTTTTAAATCTCAGACTGTAGCGGTTGACAGTTTTAAATCAATGTACATATATCAATATTTATAAAAATTTCTAAAAATATTTATAATGTGAGTTCGAAATAACAAAGGTTTTTTCCGAATTTCCAAATATCACAGAACATGATAAAGCAACGTGGGAGCCGCGGGCGAGACAGGACAAAACGCCCCAAGACGTATAAAAGACAAAAACGTGGGAAACCTAAAACTAGAAAACAGGAAAAGCAAATGGGTTCAAAAGGGGGACAATTATTTAAACGAATGAAAAAGGAAGTACAAATTACACTAGTCAACAGTCAAAATGTACTCGGGATGCGATAATTTTTTCTGTGTAGATAACCTTGACATGAGCTCGAAAAACGCAATAAAATTTTTTTTTTTCGTTTGGTTTTTGTTTTATTTTTTTTTTTTTAAATTTTAAAAAAAAATTTTTGGTTAATTTGTTTCGTACGGCATAACTCGGGAACCACTAGCCCGATTTAATTGAATTAAATTTTAAAAAATTTAAAATTACAATTCCCTTAATGAGCATAACCTATGAGCAAAATGAGACAAAGATCATGAAAATCGATGCACGCGTTTCGCTTTTATTCGCAATTGAGTAAAGGTATGAATTTCAAAAATTTGCTCGACATATGCACAACTTTGTCTATGGTAAGGTTTTTTCTTTTTTATTACAAAAAAAATTAAAATTTGTTGGGTGACAAAAATATATGACTTTTTGAAATTTTTGAAATTCATACCTTTACTCAATTGCGAATAAAAGCGAAACGCGTGCATCGATTTTCATGATCTTTGTCTCATTTTGCTCATAGGTTATGTGACTTTACGTAAAAGTAATAAGATTTGACATTTTTTTTCATTTCGGATTTTTTATGGATTTTTTAAAAAAAAAAAATTTAAATCTTTAGGCAAAAAATAAGTTTTTTCCTTTATATATTCATTTTTAACTTGGAAACTGTTGCTTGTATAGGAAAACAATATATGAACAGATTAAGGGAATTGTAATTTTAAATTTTTCAAAATTTAATTCAATTAAATCGGGCTAGTGGTTCCCGAGTTATGCCGGACGAAACAAATTAACCAAAAAAATTTTTTTAAAATTTAAAAAAAAAAAATAAAACAAAAACCAAACGAAAAAAAAAAATTTTATTGCGTTTTTCGAGCTCATGTCAAGGTTATCTACACAGAAAAAATTATCGCATCCGGAGTACATGAAATTTTTTTCATTTTGTTGAGTAGTGTTACCAAGAACATTTCCAATTAACAAGAATGAGAAAAAATTTTAAAAAATGGAATACAAATGGGTCAAATTGTATTAAATATAGAAAAAGTGGGATAATCCGTTACAAATTATTAAGATTACACCGTGTTACACACATTATGTCCTATGAACCAAATTTACTTTTTCGGAAAGGGGATAAAAAATAAAAATACACGTGTATCGGCGATTTTCATGTACACGTCAGAATTTTTTTTTTTTAAGTTTGAAGTATGAAGCTCGTAGTGGCCTGTGTGAAAGCCTTTGGACCGATTTTTAACCCTTTTTCAGTGATCCAATCGAGCTGATTTTTGGCAGGCAGACTCGTGGTCTGTCTGCATCACGTCAAATTTTTTAAAAAATTAATTTTTATCAATTCTCAGATTTTCCTAAATTTTTTTCAGTCAAAAAAACATGTTTTTTTCGTAACGCTTAAGTAGTTTAAAAATTTGGAGTCTCTTCAAGTTATGCTAAGAAAAGCGAAAAAAATATTTTTTTTTCAAAAATAATAAAAATTGGCGAAAATCTGAGAATTGATAAAAATTGTTTTTAAAAATTTTTTCTTAAAAAATTCTGACGTGTACATGAAAATCGCCGATACACGTGTATTTTTATTTTTTCCCCTCTTTCCGAATATGTGCATTTGGTTCAGAGGATAGAAAAAAAATCTATTTTTTGTAACACGGTGTTAGTTAATAAGCATGGAAAAAATAGCAAACGGAAAACAATTGATAGAAAATGGGACCAAAAAAGAAAATGAAGAATTTCCAAAAAAAAAAATCTCATAAAATCTGAAGATTTTTCAGAATGAAAAATTCTCCCAAAAAAAACTTCTTTAGTTCACCTGCAGAGAATGGAGCCGGCACTAGGCTAACAATCGGAGACATCATCATTTCTGCTCGTTTTAATATAAAATTAGTCACTACGTAATTGCGATTTTGCCAAAATGCATTTTTTTTTATAATGATGGAATGTTTTCAATTAAGCGAGAAGTTGATATCCGTGAAATGCGATTTGTTGAAAGTAATTTTTTAATCGGAGATATATTAAGAGGAGTTGACATCCTTGAAATGCGATTTCTTGAGAATACTTTTGATTACAATTAAGCAGAGTTTCAAATAAGTGGAGAGATACGTTTGAAAAATTGGAAGAGTTGAGTGATTTACAGTGATTTTGGTTTCATTTAAGTACAATTTCTCAATTAACCGATTTTCAATTAAGCGGATTCGATTCGACAAATCTCTATTTATTGAATACTAGTAAGTTGTAATGCGCCTATGGCGCCCGTTGAAATATGGAAAAAAAAATTTTGTTGAAAAAAAAAAATTTTGTTGATAAAAAAAAATTTCGAAAAAAAAATTTTGTAAAAAAAAAATTTTTGTAAAAAAAAAAATTTTGTTAAAAAAATTTTTTTTTGTAAAAATTCCTATTTAAATTCCTACGTATTGCGTGACAGAGTCAGTGAATCAGTGTCGAGGGTAAATATAGTATATTAAGATATTATCTATGGCCCCTGTATTATCATCGGGTGTCCACCAAGTGATTTCTATGAAAGCCCAGCTCCCCACCTACAATTTCAGTCCCACATTTCATTTCCATCGGTTCCGTAGAAAAATTTTTCCACAAAACTGTCCAACAAACACCTTTTTCAATCATCGCATTCAAGGAGGGTCAACTGTATTTTAAGCCAGCTTTTTATTAAATGTGTGGTTGGTGGTGGCACATTATCGTTTGGTTGTTTGTTTGTTTTTGTTTGCTCTCAGTTGAGTTGCGTTGATCTGTCTGTCTGTCTGTCTGTCGTACCGTCATCCAATCCATTCACACTCGTGTATCCATGAATGATATGACGTTCGAGGCTAATTAGATTCTATAACGGTATTACTAACTTAATTTCAGTTTCAGTTTCATTTTGTGGCATTCGTAGAAGCAGAAAACGAAGAGGAGAAGCACCAACCTCGAAAGGTGAAGAGTTGATGTGTGGTGCAACGACAATGATGCATGTCTGTCCATTTGCAGCGCACGTCTGTCTATCAACTCTCCATGCTAATGCTGGACGTTGGTTGATGTTGGCTGAGATTTAAGGCGACTGCTGGTTTTTGTGGGATTATCACTGTTTTTATTTTCAAATCGAACCAAAAAAAAAAAAAAAAAAAAAACATTGAAATCGAAAGTGTATGATATGAGTATCACACACATATTGTGGTGAGAGAAGACTACTCCACTCATGCAGACAACATGCACATCAGGTGTTCGTTCGCTTTGGGGCTCTGTGGTGCCGGGGGGGCAGAGACAGTGTCAGCGTATTAAACTCGTGTAACATTTAAATTGTGCTGCGTTTTGGGTTGGGTTAGTCGATGACGAGGTAAATCAGACAATGAGTAAAAGTTTAATAATCGGATTTGAGTTGATGCTGATGCTGATGACGATGACGCTGACACTGATAGACTTGTTATAGGCCGCAGAACTGTTAGGTTAATGTGTATTCCTAATGGCCGATTACTGTGGAAAAGACATTATTCATTTGTTATCATTCGGGGCGAAAAAATTTAACCAAACCCTATAATTGGACAAAATGTAAAGCCGAGAAATTTATTGAATGACATTTATTGTCCAAACGGAATACAATTATCCACGACTACAGGGAAATTATTTGAAATTCAAATTTTTAAGGAACGGCGAAAGATTTAACAAAAAAAAAAAAAAGTGTAACCGATTTCTGAACCAGACACCTCCTCCTTTCAGATGAATACAAAATGGACCTTACGAGTCTGACCCGAAAATTAATAAACCATGTTAATTAAAAATCCTTTCCACGGATAGGACACTCTACCACTGCTTTTAAACGAATAAACAACGGTTAATTATATATTTTTTTAAATTTATCAAATTGAACCGAAAACCCGGTTTTCCAAAAACCCGTTTAAGGCTTTTTAAATTCTGAATCAGATGCCTTCCTCTCATCTCTAATGGCAGGTGACAAAAAACGCGTTGTTTCAGACTGAGCCGGTAAACCGAGTTTACGGGTATCATAAAGGCCCATTAAATATTTTTTTTTAATATCCGGTTGAGACAAATGACAAAAAAAAAATCGACGGTTAAGTCTGCTTTAACATCGTAGGATTACAAATACATTTTCCCGTATACGAGTGAAACCATGTTTTTATTATAAAACCGGTTCGTTTTTTTATTTTATAAAACCGATACGGTCAAATAACCGACTATTTTGCCGTTTAACTTTTAGTTCAGGCGCCAACAAGCTCTGCTTGGAAATTAAAAAAATCCTTACCCGTATTTTAAAACCTGGTTTTGCAAGATTTATTCGGAAAACCGGGTTTTTTGAAGTCGGTGTAGAAAAATTACTATTTCTCTACTAGGAAGTTACCAGGGAAAATTACTGTACCAGATAGAACCGGAAACCCGGATTAGAAAAACCGGTTTTACAAAATAGGGATTACTTTTTTTTCTTCAAATATCTCGTACATTTTACCGCACGAGATTGAAACCATATTTTCGTAATAAACCCGTTTTTTGCCATAAACCCGGTTTGGCAAATAACCGATTATTTTGTCGTTTACATTTCAGTTCAGGCACCAACAAGCTCTGTTAGGGAGATTAAAATAACTTACCCGTCTGAACCGAAAACCCGGATTTTAAAACGGGTGTTGCCATGCAAGATTTATTTGGAAAACCGGGTTTATTAAACCATTTCTCCATTAGGATGTTTCGAAGGAAAAATGACTGTGCCACACTAAACCGGAAAACTAAATACTCGGTTTTTAAAATAATAGGAAGTTTCGAACGATAAAATACTGTACCAAAGTGAAACGGAAACCCGGATTTAAAAACCGGAAAATCGGGTTTAGCAAATAAATTTTTTTCTGTTAAATAGTCGGGTTTCAAAAAATTAGGTAGTTTCGAAGAAATAATTACTGCGCCAGATTAAACCGGAAACCCGGGTTTAAAAACCGAAAAACCGGTTTTAGGAAATACATTTTTTTCTCTTAAATACCCGGGTTTTAAAAAATTAGATATTTTCGAAGAAATAATTACTGCGCCAGATTAAACCGGAAACCCGGGTTTAAAACCCGAAAAACCGGTTTTAGGAAATAAATTTTTTTCTGTTAAATACTCGGATTTTAAAAAATTAACCCGGGTTAAAAAACCCGAAACTGATTTTAAAAACCGAAAAACCGGTTTTAGGAAAAACATTTTTTTCTGAACCGAAAACTCGGATTTAAAAACGGGTTTTGCCATGCAAGATTTTTTTGGAACACCGGGTTTATAAAACCGTTTTGGCAAAATAAACTTTTCTCTATTAGGAAGTTTGGAAGGAAAAATTACCGTGCCAGACTAAACCGGAAAACTGATTTTAAAAACCGGAAAACCCGGTTTTAGAATAAAAAAATTGTGTTAAATAATCGGATTTAAAAAAAAATTACCGTGCCAGATTGAACCGCAGACCCGGGTTAAAAAACCGGAAAACTGATTTTAAAAACCGGAAAACCGGTTTAAGGAAATACATTTTTTTCTGATTTTAAAAAAATTATAATGTTTCGAAGAAAAAATTACCGTGCCAGATGAAAAGTAAACCCGGATTTAAAAATCGGAAAACTGATTTTAAAAAACGGAAAACCGGTTTAAGGATTTGAACTTGATCTTTCACCGAAGTCTCGGTCTTCCCAGCCTTTCTGGCTGGGCGTTGGAATTCAGGGTTTTAAACCTAAAATTCTGTTAAATAGCCAGAAAATATTTTCTAGATCACTTGTATCCGTTAATTTTGACTAATTGGCGTATATCGATGGCCTAATTTAGAAAAGGCGTAACTCGCATTTTCGTAATTTTACAGAAGGTAAAAAGGCATTGAAAAATTTTTAAATGCAAGTTTAAATAAAAAATAAACAAATTTTTTTTTTGATTTTGGTTATGCCCTTTTGCAAAAGAGCAATAAATCCGATAGTTTTGATCACAAAAATACACATCACCTTTTTGGTGGGATGTGTATTTGAGAAAGGTCTACCAAAATATATAAAAAAATCGAGTTACGCCCTTTCTAAATTAAGCCATCGATATTAAAATACTCGGGTTTTAAAAACCGTTTTTTTTTGTCTTTTTCTGTTAAATAGCCGGTTTCTGAAAAAATGTTCTAGGTCACTGTATACGTTAATTTTGAATTATGAAATATGAAATTAAATTGTTATTTCAAATTCGTGATCACGCTTTATTTCCCCTCCTCGATTTATTCAGTACTGACATCAATTTGTCTATTATTGGCGGAGCTGGGATTGACGTCCTCTACTAGCTGCCTTGGCCTAGCATTTCCTTCTGGATAACAGCGGCTGGGCGTTCGAATTCGTCGTTGGACATGGCTGGGAAGACCGAGATTCCGGTGAAAGACCAAGTACATGAAGACATTCAAATCCTTGATATCACGAACTGAAGTAAGCACCCGAAACAACGAAATCATTGGAATTAATTTGTCAAATAGGCCCAGACCAACAAAGGGTTGTAGAAGAAACTTATGGAAGATCTCCATAATCGCCATATTGCCGCAGTCAGTTTGAATTCTTTAATTCGGATTTTAGGTTCCTGATCAGCGACATGAATTGTTCTCGCTTTTACCCCCATTAACTGAATATCATTTTCCAAATCCTCTACCAATTATATACAAAATACATGTATCTCTTGTGAACCAAGTAAAAATATTTTATACGCTTCTTCCTCATCACACGAAGCATATAAAGAATTCTGAGTAGTAGAGGTTTGAGGTTGGTTGGTTAAACTATTTTGTCGTTGTCATTGTGCTGCACATTAGCCCTCGCTTGGACTATTAAAAATAATTGTTGAAAATTGTCTAAAATCGTTTAAAATAATTTCACTCTGTTTTGTGTGGCATTCAAACGACTGAGTGAGTGAGTGTGTGAGTGAGTGAGTATATATGACTAAATGGCCACAATTATTAAGAGGTATTAACATTTGTTCGTATGTTTTGCTGCTGGTCTGTGGTCACAGGTGATGATGATGATTTGGTGTTTTTTTTTTTTGGTTGACTATACGGAAGTTTTTTTTTATTTTATGTTGACCATGATTTTTTGGACCATATAAAGTTGTGGCGATCTTCGGTCGCCAAGTAATTCCTAAGATCAACAAACCCTGGGCAATGTATGCGCGTACATCATTACATTGTCAACACAGTCTGTCTGTCCCTATGCTGGAGATTCTTTTCAGAAATGGGAAGTAAACAAAAAAAAAAAAAAAACGCACATCATTATATGGAGACAATGTAGTTGACCATAAAATGGTTAACAATGAGGTAATCTCAATAAATGCGCAGTAGACTATGAGGTGTTTTTTTTGATTTTTTTTGGGAGTCTCTCTCCTCAATAATGGCGTTATTGTCGCATCTCTAGGCTAGGTTTTATGTGCGAATGTCCGCTTTACGAAAACAAAAATGCTGATTGTGGGAACGATTTATTAATACATGAGTGTTTGGTAGTTTCTGCTTGGGATGGCACCTTTTGGAGGTAAAGTAAACAAATAGCACCGGCCATAATTAAATAATTGTTGATAACAATTAATTGTTGAATGTTGAATGAAATGGGATTTTTTGTTGTTGTAACTATTATGTTTATAGATACCCTTTTCTGGAGAAGAATACAAAATTATTTGAGAGGGGGCCATGGTTTTTGTCGGCTATATGAAAAATGGCCGCCAAAAAATTGAAAAAAAACCAAAAAAATCTCATACAAAAATCATATAACGATTTTGCATTGGACATTTTTTATATGAATAATGGACCAAAAACCAAAAATGCAGTGTTACCTAAAAATTGTGAAAAATTCCAGATTTTTTTTTTTTTGTAATTTTTTCGAAGACAACAGCTTATTTTATTTATTTTGGTGGTGAGAACAATAAACGTCAATTTTGACAAAAAAGAAAAAAAAATCGAAATCATTTTTTTTTTGTTTTTTATAGAACCAAAAAGCAAAAAAAACATTGGGGTAATTTTTATTAATGGCAAATAGCCCCAAATTTCTCCATTTTTTGGGACTATTTTTCAGGGAGCCATTTTTTCTAAAATTGAGTTAACATATGGAATTAGTAGATGAAGTTCATAGAAGTTCAGAGCACAACAGGTGAATGTGGATTTCTCAGCCGGTACCGAAATATGGCGACCAATTTCAGCACTTCTCATTAAAATAACTGTTTCGCTTGGAGCACAAGGGGTGTATGAGCACTTACACCCCTTGTGCTCTAAAGAAATATTAAAATGATGTTTTTAACGTTGACTGAGTGAGTGAATTTAGAGAAGTTCTGAGTCACTACATTGTTCAGTTTTGGTTATATGTCATTAAAAATACTCATATTCAAGAAGTAAACCACAAATTTTTACTCTCTGGCCACTCATTCATGGAGTGTGACCAAAATTTTGGTATTATAGAAATTAGCAAGAGAAAGAATTTCTGTCAAATTTATATACCTCAAGATTGGGAGAAGCTAGTGTCAAATTCAAGTAAAAAAATTTACCGTAGTATCAATGCAAAATAAGGATTTTATATCTCTAGAGCCCATCAAAAGGTTTTTTTTGAAAAAGTGTACCGGGCATCCGAAAGATGCAATTGTTACAATTTCACAAGGATGACCCTTGGAACCTCTCATACAAAGACAATCTAATGAATGAGCAAGAAGCCTTCAGTAAAGTAAACATGAGAGCTCGAAATGTTGGTCGATCCGTGAAGGTACTCCCACAACTTCCACCAAAAAACAGCGTCAAACCAATCAAGTTCGAAAAATGCAAGAACCTCCAGGATCTTCTTTGTTACATACCACCAATTCACCATGAATGGTTTAAAACACTACCTCATGATAAAATGCAGGAAATTCCGGAAATTATCGAAAGCCAACGTGAGGATGAAGATGAGCCCGACGATGTCATGGAATCTGATTATGACGAATAAAAAATTTAGCATAGAACCATAAAAATATTTCTTAATAAAATCTTTTTAAAAATTTCGTCTATGTGGTTTTCTTATTAGGTATAACTAACAATTCATTTATTTCATTTATTTATAAATTTTAAAAAAAAGTTAAAGCACAAGGGGTGTAAGTGAGACTGTACTTACTTCAAATATGATTATTGGGTACTTGTAAATGTAAAATATTGCGTTTTTTTTATCTTATTTGATTAAAATATATCTCAGGATCACTATTAGTTAATAAGTAATATACCAGATAGCATCTAACATTTTTAATTGCAATTTAACTTTAACCTCTTTTTTCTCATTATTAAATATTAGTCACTTGCACCCCTTGTGCTCTAAGCCCCTCAAATAGGATATTTGCCTAAATGGCTCTCTGAGCCACTCAGTTCTTCAAGAGATCTTAGTCAGGGCGACAGCTTATCGTGTTACTTCTGCAACATCCCGATGGAGAAGATATTCGAAAATGCTGAAGGTAATAAAACTGGCACATTCTCCTCGCATATGCTGACGACAGTGACATCGCCGGCAGGACAGAGCGATATGTAAGTGGCGCTCTTTCTAGAATCGAAAAGGAATCGGCGAAGATGGGTCTGATGGTGAACGAGGACAAAACAAAACGTATGCTTGCAACGACTCGGCAATCGTTGCGACAAAAAAAAAAAAAGGCGACATAGCGAAGGCTGGCAGTTGCAACGTCGAGGTAGTGTAATAATTTATATTCCTCGGCTCCGCCATTAATAGAAAGAATGATGTCAGCATCGAAATAAAGCAAAGGATCGTCCTGGCAAATATTGAAATTTATTACGTATTTAAAGTTTAACCATTGAATGACTGTCATTTTATAAATACAGTCAAACTTCCATAAGTCGAATCACCATTAGAAAATTTCCCATAGAAAAGTTCGACTAACGGAGACTTTGCGTTGTGGAATTATTTCAGTGCCACTAGAACTACGAAGAAAATTCGACTTATGGAAGTTTCACTGTAGATTCTTTGTCTGTGGGCAATTTTACTTGGATCTTAAACAACCTTACAATATTAAATAATTAAAATTGATCACTTAAGTTAAATTTAGGTGGCAAAAAAACAGGTAATATCAGCAATATCAGCAGATGAAAAACATACAACAGGTGACATGAAAATATCAACAGGTGAATATTTTAAAAATTTTACCCTAAGTCTTTCCAATAAATACTGTAGACAACTTCAAACTTTTGCCATCTTGGACAAATATTTCCAATGGAATGTGATTCCAACAATTTGCCGATAAATATGCCCTGCGGTGGTTGTTATATTTTTGTGAAAATCTTTAAATACCTCAAAACCAATCGGGGTTTCGTTAACTAAGTACAAGTGTGTGCATTAAACAAAATTACAAATACTAAATTGTGGGCAACAATGCCGCGGGTCTACCTACAGCTGTCAATTTCCTTTTTTCTTCTGTTTGACAAATGATTTTCAGCAAAATTTCACTTTCTGTCGTTTTTTTTCTTCACTTTTCCCTCTTATCACACAAAGTGTTGCAATGTAAAAGAAGAACCCTCGCGGGGGTCTACTTTTACCCTAACAAGTGTGTGTGAGCGTGTGTTCCATTAGAAGTATCTCAAAGCTAAAGCCTAAATTAGATAAACGTGTGGCTAATTAATCATTGGCTAATTACAATGTCAGTTCGTTGTTAGAGACTGACGAAAATCATAAACTTCTAGCGAAGGCAAAAGGAATTATCTCAGCTATGCCTCGCTTCCCCAAATTGTATGCTCTGTTTAGTTGGAATCTCTACATACAGTCATTCATTCAGTGGTTTTTTTTTCTATATATGTTTTTTAAATATCCATTCATAAATATTCTACAAGAGGGAATTGACGGCGCTGGCGGTTTAACTACGAAGTGTGTAAGTGTAAAAATGTGGGTAGTTTTGATATCTAAATTACAGATCTGACGTTTCGGGTTTACAGGTGTGATTGATTGAAATTTTTTTTTTTTTTTAAAAAGAAAAACCTACTTGCCGAATTGTCAGACCGTCATTCTAAACATATGGATAGTGGCGATCATTAAAAATCGTCAGACGGTTTTGGGAGAAAGTAAGTAAGGCTTCATCGGGGTTTTTAGTGGCTCCATTTAAATATGACCAAAGGAACTGACACAGTGAACACATTCCATAGACTTTGAAGGAAATGGGATGGGGAATGGGAATAAAACGGGCCCAAAACTGTTATAATATAAATGAGAAATAATCCACAATAGAAGGAAATGACATAGATATGGTACGAAAAAGGGGCCAAGATGGGATAAAAAAGGGACAAAGGGAAGAATCAAATAAAGGGAAACAAATTTTTGGCAAATACAAGTGGATAATAGTTGAAGAAGGGCCGAAAAAGTGGCAAAAAGGTACCAAAACGGGATAAAAAAAAGTACAAAAGTGGAAAAACAAAAATTGAAATCGACAGGACCGGGCCCAAAATGTTATAAAAAGGGACCAAATAGGGGAAAAAATTAAAAACTAGTGAAAACATTTTTTTCCCAAAAAAAAAGTAGTACCAAAACGACATAAAAAAAGTACAAAAACAAAAATGTGTGAAAAAAAAATTTTAATCGACAGGACTGGGCCCAAAATCGGATGTAATGGAAAAGGGGCCAAAACGAGATAAAAAAAAGGACCAAATAGGGGAAAAATTAATAACTAGTGAAAAAATGTGTTTGCCAAAAACAAGTGGATAATAGTTGGAGAAGGGTCGAAAAGTGGCAAAAACGTACCAAAACGGGATAAAAAAAGTACAAAAGTGGAAAATCCAAAATGTGTGAAAAAACTTTTAATCAACAGGAATGGGCCTAAAATTGGGTGTAATGGCAAATGGGACTAAAACGGGCCCAATACTGGTATAATATAAATGAGAAATAAACAAGTGGAAGTGGAAATGAGAAATAAACAAGTGGAAGTGGAAATGAGAAATAAACAAGTGGAAATGAGTTAGAGGTGGGATAAAACAGGAACCAAAAAGGGGGAAACATATTAAAAAACGAGTGAAATAGATTTTTGGAAAAAAAAATGGATAATAGTTGGAGAAGGGTCGAAAAAAACGTACCAAAACGGGTTAAAAAAGTACAATGGGGGAAAAACAAAAATTTGTGAACAAAAATGTTAATAATTACAAAAGTGTGAACAAGTAATCTACCGCTAAAAATTTGAAAAAGGCGATAATTGTTCTGAGCTTTGGTTTGTAAACCAATGCAATTAAACAAATATTTTGTGTTTTACTGGGAAGGGAAATATTAACCGGTGATTTGAAAATAACAACAGGAGACCAACAAATATCAACAGCTGACATGAACATATCAATAGGCGGTTGGCAGGCAAATATTAAAAGTTGACGAAAAAGTATCACAGAGGGAGGGGCAGAACCTTTTAGTGGGTTACAAAGCAAAATAGACTATTTTTAACAGAAACTGAATACTAAAATAAAATATCCAGAACTATGACCAATTATGTGAAAGTATACAAAGTGTGGCATTTTAATAAAATCGAAAAAAAAACTGGCTTAACCATAGACGAGTATTTCCAAAAATAAACCTTCTCAGAAACTCAATAAATCTCAGTTCTTTCAATGTCCAAGGCAATGCCATTCATTTGCAAATTTCAAATTTCCCATTACAGATTGATATGTTAATTCCATGGACCGGCAAAGCCATTTCCAACACTTCCTCCAACGCGAGAAAGTTCTCTGCCTTGAATTTCTTTTGTTAATGTTGTCTTTTTGTGTTTCTGTTTTTTTTTTATCTTTTTCGAAAACATATTTATTTTTATGTTTCTATAATGAGTTTCAATGTTAAACCCAGTCAGTCGTTCATTCATTCATCCGCCACAAATCTGAGCACAACATTTCGAAAACGCTTTCAATACTTTTCGAATAGCATTTGTGGAGGGGGAGGGGAGTGAGGGCAGGCTGCTCTGCGCTTTAAAAGTTCAAAAACCTGTAATGGTCGATAACGTTTAATTGTCGGCAATTATTGTTATATTAAAATGTGGTTAGTAGTAGTTTTGTGTTTTTGGATTTTAGGCAAAAAAATATGTTTTCGGCTGAGTTCAGTTTCATTTTAAAGTATAAGCCAAAAGAAACATAATTCGTTATTTGTGGGGGGGGAAAAAGGAAATCGACTTTAAGTGATTTTCATTTTTTTTTTTTACATGGACATGAACATTGTTAAAGTTTCTCTGCTTGATAATGGTATGCGGATTTAGAAGACTCTGGTTGAAGGGTTTAACAAAATAATTGTTAAATTTGCTCGTACTTTCTAAAAGAAAACGATTTTTCAAAAATAAAAAAATTCCATTGGATGCAAACTGAATTGATTTGTGGTTAAAAATAATCAGCTGAAATCCCAGGTTTTTCCCATGAGAGAAAAAAATCAAATAAAGCGATCGCCGCAAAATACATGGACGTTTTTTTTTTTAAAAAAACTATATATTTTTTTCTCCCAGTTTAAATTAAAATTATTAAATTTTCAAGCTCCATGGTGACTTTTGGCCCAACCTGTACATGGTGGATTTGAAGAAGAAGAACTAGTCTTTTAGATGAGTCACTTGATCACACGGGGTTTTCTAACATGAACAGTGATACATCCGATTGATACATTTCTCTGGATTATTCTCTTATTTGATGTTCACAGTTGGGCGAACAGTTCCTTCCTTCACTTATTTTTTATTTTATTTTTTCCACCCGCCTCCATCACTTACTAATGCCGTAGGTTTCCGCTTTAAATGTTTCTTTTGTGAATACAACACCAATAATATTATGTGATACATTTATGCTTTTTTCTGTTGACTTTGTTTGGTTTTCTCAAAAAATAACACGACAACTTCCGTTCAACAGTTCTATGCGGTTTATTATCAGCTAGAATCCATTGACTTACTAAAACTTCTCGTTCGCATACATATTTGACTAGAGATAATGAATGAGATTTGTTTAAAACACAAAAAAAAAAAATGTCAAAACAGACTGAGAGTACTTTGTACAATTATTATTTTCTGTTTTCTTGTTTATACGCATTCAAGCGTTTGGCTCGGTCTCTACACACAATGAATGGTGGTCGGTCCACGGAGAAATACCAGACGACGAAGGTTCTTATCATTGGCAAAGATAACAGCGGAGATAAATAGTGTCACAATTTGAGTAGAAAAATCAGAGATTTATCATTAAGGGCGGTATGGAAATGAAGTCAAGATAAAACGAATTAAATCTTCTAATTCCGAATGCAGGAATTCCTTAAACTGACGAAAAAAAAAATCATTTTCGACAGACAATTTTTTATAGGAAATTTACTAAAATTTTCTAGAGGAAAATTAACAAATTTCCTAGAGGAAAATTACAGAATTTTCTATTTTTCTATAGGAAATTTTTAAAATTTTTGAATTTCTATTTTTCTATAAGAATTTTTTTTTGAATTTTTTTATAAGAAAATTGTTTGTGTTTTTCTATAACATTTTTTTTTTTTAATTTTTCTATAAGAAAAATTGTTGAATGTTCCTATAAGAAATTTTTTAATTTTTCTATAGGAATTTTTTTGGAATTTTTCTATAGGATTTTTTTTTTTAATTTTTCTATAGGATTTTTTTTTAATTTTTCTATTAGAATTTTTTTTTAATTTTTCTATAAGAAAATTTTGAATTTTTCTATAGGAATTTTTTTTTATTTTTCTATAGGAATTTTTTTTTTGAATTTTTCTATAGGAAATTTTTTTTTAATTTTTCTATAAGAAATTTTTTTTCAATTTTTCTATAGGAATTTTTTTTTGAATTTTTCTATAGGAATTTTTTTTTGAATTTTTCTATAGGATTTTTTTTTTATTTTTCTATAGGATTTTTTTTTCAATTTTTCTATAGGATTTTTTTTAAATTTTCTATAAGAAAAATTTTTGAATTTTTCTATAAGAAAATTTTGAATTTTCCTATAGGAAATTTTTTGAATTTTTTTTTTGACTTTTTCTATTGGAAAATTCTTGAATTTTTATATAGGAATTTTTTTTTGTATTTTTCTGTAGGAAATTTTTTTTGAATTTTTCTATAGGAATTTTTTATGAATTTTTCTATAGGTTTTTTTTTAAAAATTTTCTATAAGACAATTTTTTGAATTTTTCTATAAGAAAATTTTTTGAATTTTTCTATAAGAAATTTTTTTGAATTTTTCTATAAGAAAATTTTTTGAATTTTTGTATAAGAAAATTTTTTGAATTTTTCTATAAGAATTTTTTTTGTGTTTTTCTATAAAATTTTTTTTCGTTTAATTTTTCTATAGGGAAAATTTTCAATTAAATTTTATAGAAAAATTTCAATTAAATTTTATAGAAAAATTTCAATTAAATTTTATAGAAAAATTTCAATTAAATTTTATAGAAAAATTGCAATTACATTTTTCTATAGAAACATTTTCAATTGAAAATTTTTAATTGAATTTTCTATATGAAAATTTTCAATTAAATTTTTCTATAAGGATAATTTTCAATTAAATTTTTCTATAGAGGAAAATTTTGAATTTTTTTATAGGAAAATTTTTAGTCGACCGAATTTTTTTTATTCAAAAATGTGTCTACTGCAAATTGTCTATAGAAACATTAAAAATTTTCTATAAAAAAAATTGTTATTTTGTAATGCCAACTTATGGGATCCGTAATTGTTGCCTATGATTTTCGTGGACTTTTCATGTCAGTATCGATCAAAAGCAGAAGCATAAGACAAGTCATCAAACTAACCGCCGTGACATAACCGTTGTGCATTTGAGATTTAAATTGCGGACATTTAGCTATTTGCCATTTATTAAACGCAAAATTGCCCCAAATGTGTAACTCGTTTATTGTCCAACAAATTATTCACCAAAAAAAAAAAAAAGAAAGAAAAAGCGACAAACGAAATTGCTTTATTTTCGCAAACAAAAATTACCCCCCATAATTGTAAAACAAATAAAGAAAACTGTCTTCGAAACCGTGAAAGCATTTACATGTTGCAACGATTTTATGGCCACTATAAAAGCGATTTACTGCCACCAAATGGGGTAACAACGAAACTGTGCACATTGCCAAATACTTGTTGAAAATAAAAACGAAATGAAAATAAAATAAATAACGAAAAACTATAGAGCCGTAAAATGCTGCAAACTGACATCAATTGGTCGTCAATTATAAATTTGATAAGTACAGAAGAAAAGAAAACTTGCAAAAAGCTGTGAAAACCAAACAAAACTGTCCGTCTTTTGATTTCAGTTCAACTGTACCTGAAAGATACCACACTGTGTGTAATTTGGCATCCGGAGGTTCTCTTTAATTTGAATACAAAATGTGCGGGGGAAGTTGCAGGTGCGGTGGTGGGCATACACTTGGCCTCGTTGCACGCCTCCTTTGTTAAGGACATTGAGGATTTTCAAAGGAACAGAGAACGATTTAAGGAGACAGCGGTTCCCTACAATGATTTGACGGAAAAGCTGACCATGTCCATAGAAAAGTCACACTGTGAAGTAAAGCACCCTCACAATTGTCCAAATAATTTAGGCCTCACTCTGAAATCTCTTTCAGAGTTTTCTGGCATTCGAAGAAGACATTTTGCCATTTATCGACAGTTTCCTCAATGCCAGCCGCTATTCTTTGTGGCGTTCAAAAAAGAATCATTTCGTGTTTGCCACCACAAATGGGACGCTGGAAAAACGTTTCGAAAACCTTTCATTTTTTGAGGGTATCTCAAGTCACTCACACTCACAGAAAAATGTCAACTAAACTCCACTCAAACTCTTTGCAGATCAGCCCAATATTTTAATTGTTGCCGCTGACTTATCACAGCCGGACATTTTCCATTTGAAAACCAATAAATTTAAAGGACCCCAGGCCCATCAGCAAAACTCCCTCATGCTCTTGGATCAGTTTTATCACGCCAATGGGACATTTCTTCATAATCGTCGTCTCTTTCCGAATAAAATCCGAAACTTGCAGGGACGTGAAGTTGTGGTGGCCGGTTTCGACTACAGACCCTATTTTGTTATCAATTATGTGAAGGACGCTAATAATTCGTATGACTTGGCCTATGCCAGTTCACCGGAGGGGAAGGTGCAGATTGATGGAACCGAGGCCAGAGTTATTCTGACATTTTGTGAAATTTATAATTGCACGGTCTTGATTGACAGCTGTAAGTGAAAAGGGACGGGGTGGAAACGCATGTGCGGAATTATTTAAAATCCTTCGATCGTTTTCAGCCGAAGGTAATGATTGGGGAGAGGTCTATGCGAATTTCTCGGGCGATGGTAGTTTGGGTATGGTGGCCAAGGGTACAGCGGAAATTTCAGTGGGTGCCATGTATTCGTGGTAAGTGAACAAAATTCAGTGTCAAACAATTTTCTAAAGAAAACTAGGATGAGTGAGGAATTTTCTATAGAAAACTCGGCAAAGTTGGGAATTTTCTATAGAAAACTTAGTTGAGCGAGAAATTTGCTAAAGAAAACTTAGACAAGCTAAATATTTTCTATAGAAAACATAGTCGAGCGACATATTTTCTATAGAAACCAGTGAAAAAGTTGCAGTCGGGTAAACCGACTTATATATACCCTCACCCTCAGTAAAAACTTACAAGTGTCATACTCATAAGTATCGGAAAGTCAAATGTGACCGTGGCTACCATCATTTGATGTAACATCTCATGGAATGTCATAATAGCAACCTAAAATACCGAATGCTATAGAAAAAAATATTGGATGGTACATTTGTATGGGAGGTACTAGAAGGGGAGTTGCCAGACTTCCAAGTTTTTTTCCAAAATTTTTTTCAGCCATATCTTTACTAAATACAGAATTTGGGCAAGATCGCGTTGGGCATATTGATATTATTAGACGATTTCTAAGGTAGGCTGGATGGTACATTTATATGGGAGGTACCAGAAGGGGAGTTACCAGACTTCCAAGTTTTTGTCCAAATTTTTTTTCAGCCATATCTTTACTAAATACAGAATTTTGGCAAGATCGCGTTGGGCATATTGATATTATTAGACGATTTCTAAGGTAGGCTGGATGGTACATTTATATGGGAGGTACCAGAAGGGGAGTTACCAGACTTCCAAGTTTTTGTCCAAATTTTTTTTCAGCCATATCTTTACTAAATACAGAATTAGGGCAAGATGGCGTTGGGCATATTGATATTATTAGACGATTTCTACGGTAGGCGGGATGGTACATTTGTATGGGAGGTACCAGAAGGGGAGTTGCCAGACTTCCAAATTTTTTACCAGCCATATCTTTACTAAATACAGAATTTGGGCAAGATCGCGTTGGGCATATTGATATTATTAGACGATGTCTAAGGTAGGCGGGATGGTACATTTGTATGGGAGGTACCAGAAGGGGAGTTGCCAGACTTCCAAGTTTTTGTCCAAATTTTTTACCAGCCATATCTTTACTAAATACAGAATTTGGGCAAGATCGCGTTGGGCATATTGATATTATTAGACGATTTCTAAGGTAGGCTGGATGGTACATTTATATGGGAGGTACCAGAAGGGGAGTTACCAGACTTCCAAGTTTTTGTCCAAATTTTTTTTCAGCCATATCTTTACTAATTACAGAATTTTGGCAAGATCGCGTTGGGAATATTGGTATTAGTACACGATTTTTAATGGGCGGGATGGTACATTTGTATGGGAGGTACCAGATGGGGAGTTGCCAGACTTCCAAGTTTTTGTCCAAATTTTTTACCAGCCATATCTTTACTAAATACAGAATTTGGGCAAGATCGCGTTGGGCATATTGATATTATTAGACGATTTCTACGGTAGGCGGGATGGTACATTTGTATGGGAGGTACCAGAAGGGGAGTTGCCAGACTTCCAAATTTTTTACCAGCCATATCTTTACTAAATACAGAATTTGGGCAAGATCGCGTTGGGCATATTGATATTATTAGACGATTTCTAAGGTAGGCGGGATGGTACATTTGTATGGGAGGTACCAGAAGGGGAGTTGCCAGACTTCCAAGTTTTTGTCCGAAACTTTGTTCAGTTATACCTTTACTAACTACGGAATTTGGCCAAGATCGAACTTGAGCGTGTTCATATTATTACACGATTTATAAAGTGGGCGAAATAGCAGATTTGTATGGGAGGTACCCGAAGGGGTGTGGCCATATAGCCCATATGCAATCCCATAAGCAGTTTTGGGAAAATATTAAGCCATGCCAAATTTCAGAGTGATTGCGTAATTCTTTCGAAAGTTATCGTGCGTACCAGCAGGACAGACAGACGGACGGACGGACAGACGGACATGGCTCAAACGATTCAGAAAGTCATGAATCGAATTTGGTTCAAAGACACCTGGGGTCTAATGTGAATATTTCTAGGTGTTACACTTTTGGGTCGTATCAAATGATATATACCCTCCTACCCGTAGGGTGAGGGTATAAACATAGTCGAGCGAGATATTTTCTATGGAAAACATAGTCGAGCGAGATATTTTCTATAGAAAACATAGTCGAGCGAGATATTTTCTATAGAAAACATAGTCGAGCGACATATTTTCTATAGAAAACATAGTCGAGCGACATATTTTCTATAGAAAACATAGTCGAGCGACATATTTTCTATAGAAAACATAGTCGAGCGACATATTTTCTATAGAAAACATAGTCGAGCGACATATTTTCTATAGAAAACATAGTCGACCCACAAATTTTCTATAGAAAAATTGAGTCGACCAAAAAATTTTCTATAGAACAATTGAGTCGACCAACAAAATTTCTATAGAAAAATTGAGTCGACCCACAAATTTTCTATAGAAAAATTGAGTCGACCCACAAATTTTCTATAGAAAAATTGAGTCGACCCACAAATTTTCTATAGAAAACTTAGTCGATCTCGAAATTTTCAATAGAAAACTTAGTCGATCTCGAAATTTTCTATAGAAAACTTAGTCGATCTCGAAATTTTCTATAGAAAACATAGTCGATCTCGAAATATTCTATAGACAACTTAGTCGATCTCGAAATTTTCTATAGAAAACTTAGTCCATCTCGAAATTTTCTATAGAAAACTTAGTCGATCTCGAAATTTTCTATAGAAACCTTAGTCGACCAACAAATTTTCTATAGAAAACTTAGTCGATCTTGAAATTTTCTATAGAAAACTTAGTCGATCTAGAAATTTTCTATAGAAACCTTAGTCGATCTCGAAGTTTTCTATAGAAACCTTAGTCGATCTCGAAATTTTCTATAGGAAATTCTCTGATTCTCTCTAGTCTGGATTTTGTATGGGATTATTTGTCTCTCCATCCAGGGACATCGACTACGTGTACCTGGACATGTCCATGTACTTGGTGCGTTCGGGCGTTACATGTTTGGTACCGGCACCCAAGTGAGTGTACATTTTTTAAATCCCTTCTGCTTTCTAATACCCTCGTTTGGTTTAGACGTCTGGCCAGTTGGCTGTTGCCGTTGGAACCCTTCCAGTTTACTTTGTGGCTTGCGGTCGTGGCTTATCTGATAGTGGAAATCTTGAGCCTTTCGCTGACGCACCGTTTTGAGGCGTGGTGCCTGTCAAATGGAGCCCATCCATGGTATCAGAGTTTTATGTTTGCATGCGTTACGACTCTAAAATTATTTATCTCACAATCGGGCAATGCCTATGTCCACTCCCAGACTGTGCGAGTTTTGCTCTTCACCTGTTTTTTGAATGACATCATCATCACGAGTATTTATGGTGGAGGATTGGCCAGTATTTTGACAGTTCCCAGGTAGGTGAATCAATGCCGGAATTTTTTGTGATGGACACAAATCTGATTTCCAGTTATGATGAAGCGGCCGACAATTTGGATAGGATGCTGTCCCATCACTTGAAGTGGGCTGCCAACTCAGAGGCCTGGGTGACGGCCATACGGAATACGGATGATGTTCGTATTTGAAAATGGAAAACCTTTGTGGAAATCTAAGATGTTGTCCACTTATTTTGCAGGATCGCATGAATGGCATTCTGGAGAATTTCCATTTATATCCCGATGAGAAGTTGGAAAGTTTGGCAGTGACCAGACTGGACTATGGCTTCACTGTGGAGCGTTTACCTTTTGGTACGGAAGAGTCGTATATCTTTCCCCCACCCCCTTTAATCATTTAAATTCAATTTCGTATCTAGGCCATTTTGCCATCGGTGACTATTTGGCACCCGAGAGTATCGACAACCTCAAGATCATGCAGGAGGATTTGTATTTCCAATACACCGTAGCCTTTGTGGCACGCTGTTGGCCCCTATTGGCCGATTTCGATGAGTTGGTCTATTGGTGGCATTCGGCCGGTCTCGACCGCTACTGGGAATGGCGCGTCGTGGCCGACAACATGAATGTTCAGAAACAGAAACAAGTCGAGGCCACAATGTACTCGTATCTGGGAGACATTGGTCCGGTTAAGCTGGGCATGTCAAATTTTGTCGGCATTCTCTTGATATGGCTGCTGGGCATCTCGGTGGCCTTGGTAGCCTTCATGTACGAGTTGTTGGAGCATTATATGAACAGGCGGAGATTGTTGTTGACTTGTAAATCAAATTAAATCATCCACTGGACTTGAGAGAGAAGAGCTCCCTAATATATGAACATCAATAAATTCAATTATTGTTTATTGATCCGTTGATTGATCTCGTCAATCATTTGCCTGTTTAGCGATCCAATTGTCATCTAACCACGTAATGACATGTGGTTTACGACCTGTTGACGTCTAAATTGTGGCAATTGTTTGAATACCAAACGTCATTTGTTGTTATGATTCACTAATTGTACTAAACTATCACTGAGCGCGTCTTGTGTAAGCTGTCGTGCCACTTTTATTTTAGCAAATAAACTGAATGCACTTATATTTTGTGATTTGAAATATGTGAAATTAACCCTTTAAGGTGAGTGGGGTCCAACATGGTTACATTTCGGCAAGGTAGACTATTTTTTCTAAAGAAACATTGTCAGACGACAGATTTTCGTATAGAAAATTTGTCAAACGACAGATTTTCGTATAGAAAATTTGTCAAACGACAGATTTTCGTATAGAAAATTTGTCAAACGACAGATTTTCGTATAGAAAATTTGTCAAACGACAGATTTTCGTATAGAAAATTTGTCACAAGACAGATTTTCGTATAGAAAATTTGTCAAACGACAGATTTTCGTATAGAAAATTTGTCAAACGACAGATTTTCGTATAGAAAATTTGTCAAACGACAGATTTTCGTATAGAAAATTTGCCAAACGACAGATTTTCGTATAGAAAATTTGCCAAACGGCAGATTTTCGTATAGAAAATTTGTCAAACGGCAGATTTTCGTATAGATAATTTGTCAAACGACAGATTTTCGTATAGAAAATTTGTCAAACGACAGATTTTCGTATAGAAAATTTGTCAAACGACAGATTTTCGTATAGAAAATTTGTCACAAGACAGATTTTCGTATAGAAAATTTGTCACAAGACAGATTTTCGTATAGAAAATTTGTCACAAGACAGATTTTCGTATAGAAAATTTGTCACAAGACAGATTTTCGTATAGAAAATTTGTCACAAGACAGATTTTCGTATAGAAAATTTGTCAAACGACAGATTTTCGTATAGAAAATTTGTCAAACGACAGATTTTCGTATAGAAAATTTGTCAAACGACAGATTTTCGTATAGAAAATTTGTCAAACGACAGATTTTCGTATAGAAAATTTGTCAAACGACAGATTTTCATATAGAAAATTTGTCAAACGACAGATTTTCGTATAGAAAATTTGTCAAACGACAGATTTTCGTATAGAAAATTTGTCAAACGACAGATTTTCGTATAGACAATTTTTCAAACGACAGATTTTCGTATAGAAAATTTCTCAAACGACAGATTTTCGTATAGAAAATTTGTCAAACGACAGATTTTCGTATAGAAAATTTGTCAAACGACAGATTTTCGTATAGAAAATTTGTCAAACGACAGATTTTCGTATAGAAAATTTGTCAAACGACAGATTTTCCTATAGAAAATTTGTCAAACGACAGATTTTCGTATAGAAAATTTGTCAAACGACAGATTTTCGTATAGAAAATTTGTCAAACGACAGATTTTCGTATAGAAAATTTGTCAAACGACAGATTTTCGTATAGAAAATTTGTCAAACGACAGATTTTCGTATAGAAAATTTGTCAAACGACAGATTTTCGTATAGAAAATTTGTCAAACGACAGATTTTCGTATAGAAAATTTGTCAAACGACAGATTTTCGTATAGAAAATTTGTCAAACGACAGATTTTCGTATAGAAAATTTGTCAAACGACAGATTTTCGTATAGAAAATTTGTCAAACGACAGATTTTCGTATAGAAAATTTGTCAAACGACAGATTTTCGTATAGAAAATTTGTCAAACGACAGATTTTCGTATAGAAAATTTGTCAAACGACAGATTTTCGTATAGAAAATTTGTCAAACGACAGATTTTCCTATAGAAAATTTGTCAAACGACAGATTTTCGTATAGAAAATTTGTCAAACGACAGATTTTCGTATAGAAAATTTGTCAAACGACAGATTTTCGTATAGAAAATGTGTCAAACGACAGATTTTCGTATAGAAAATTTGTCAAACGACAGATTTTCGTATAGAAAATTTGTCAAACGACAGATTTTCCTATAGAAAATTTGTCAAACGACAGATTTTCGTATAGAAAATTTGTCAAACGACAGATTTTCGTATAGAAAATTTGTCAAACGACAGATTTTCGTATAGAAAATTTGTCAAACGACAGATTTTCGTATAGAAAATTTGTCAAACGACAGATTTTCGTATAGAAAATTTGTCAAACGACAGATTTTCGTATAGAAAATTTGTCAAACGACAGATTTTCGTATAGAAAATTTGTCAAACGACAGATGTTCGTATAGAAAATTTGTCAAACGACAGATTTTCGTATAGAAAATTTGTCAAACGACAGATTTTCGTATAGAAAATTTGTCAAACGACAGATTTTCGTATAGAAAATTTGTCAAACGACAGATTTTCGTATAGAAAATTTGTCAAACGACAGATTTTCGTATAGAAAATTTGTCAAACGACAGATTTTCGTATAGAAAATTTGTCAAACGACAGATTTTCGTATAGAAAATTTGTCAAACGACAGATTTTCGTATAGAAAATTTGTCAAACGACAGATTTTCGTATAGACAATTTGTCAAACGACAGATTTTCGTATAGAAAATTTGTCAAACAACAGATTTTCGTATAGAAAATTTGTCAAACGACAGATTTTCGTATAGAAAATTTGTCAAACGACAGATTTTCGTATAGAAAATTTGTCAAACGACAGATTTTCGTATAGAAAATTTGTCAAACGACAGATTTTCGTATAGAAAATTTGTCAAACGACAGATTTTCGTATAGAAAATTTGTCAAACGACAGATTTTCGTATAGAAAATTTGTCAAACGACAGATTTTCGTATAGAAAATTTGTCAAACGACAGATTTTCGTATAGAAAATTTGTCAAACGACAGATTTTCGTATAGAAAATTTGTCAAACGACAGATTTTCGTATAGAAAATTTGTCAAACGACAGATTTTCGTATAGAAAATTTGTCAAACGACAGATTTTCGTATAGAAAATTTGTCAAACGACAGATTTTCGTATAGAAAATTTGTCAAACGACAGATTTTCGTATAGAAAATTTGTCAAACGACAGATTTTCGTATAGAAAATTTGTCAAACGACAGATTTTCGTATAAAAAATTATCAAACGACAGATTTTCGTATAGAAAATTTGTCAAACGACAGATTTTCGTATAGAAAATTTGTCAAACGACAGATTTTCGTATAGAAAATTTGTCAAACGACAGATTTTCGTATAGAAAATTTGTCACACGACAGATTTTCGTATAGAAAATTTGTCAAACGACAGATTTTCGTATAGAAAATTTGTCAAACGACAGATTTTCGTATAGAAAATTTGTCAAACGACAGATTTTCGTATAGAAAATTTGTCAAACGACAGATTTTCGTATAGAAAATTTGTCAAACGACAGATTTTCGTATAGAAAATTTGTCAAACGACAGATTTTCGTATAGAAAATTTGTCAAACGACAGATTTTCGTATAGAAAATTTGTCAAACGACAGATTTTCGTATAGAAAATTTGTCAAACGACAGATTTTCGTATAGAAAATTTGTCAAACGACAGATTTTCGTATAGAAAATTTGTCAAACGACAGATTTTCGTATAGAAAATTTGTCAAACGACAGATTTTCGTATAGAAAATTTGTCAAACGACAGATTTTCGTATAGAAAATTTGTCAAACGACAGATTTTCGTATAGAAAATTTGTCAAACGACAGATTTTCGTATAGAAAATTTGTCAAACGACAGATTTTCGTATAGAAAATTTGTCAAACGACAGATTTTCGTATAGAAAATTTGTCAAACGACAGATTTTCGTATAGAAAATTTGTCAAACGACCGATTTTCGTATAGAAAATTTGTCAAACGACAGATTTTCGTATAGAAAATTTGTCAAACGACAGATTTTCGTATACAAAATTTGTCAAACGACAGATTTTCGTATAGAAAATTTGTCAAACGACAGATTTTCGTATAGAAAATTTGTCAAACGACAGATTTTCGTATAGAAAATTTGTCAAACGACAGATTTTCGTATAGAAAATTTGTCAAACGACAGATTTTCGTATAGAAAATTTGTCAAACGACAGATTTTCGTATAGAAAATTTGTCAAACGACAGATTTTCGTATAGAAAATTTGTCACAAGACAGATTTTCGTATAGAAAATTTGTCACAAGACAGATTTTCGTATAGAAAATTTGTCACAAGACAGATTTTCGTATAGAAAATTTCTCAAACGACAGATTTTCGTATAGAAAATTTCTCAAACGACAGATTTTCGTATAGAAAATTTGTCAAACGACAGATTTTCGTATAGAAAATTTCCTATACAAAAATGAGTCGACCGACCAAATTTTCTATAAAATAAATTAGTCGACCGACGAAATTTTCTATAAGAAAATTAGTCGACCGAAGAAATTCGCGAATACATTTTCTGTTAGAAAATTTTTCGACCACGAATACATTTCCTGTTAGAAATTGTTTCGGTCGTGATTACATTTTCTGTTAAAAAATTTGTCGACCGCGATTAAATTTTCTGTTAGTAAATTTGGCGACCGTGATTAAATTTTCTGTTAGAAATTGTTTCGGTCGTGATTACATTTTCTGTTCGAAAATTTGTCGGCCGTGATTACATTTTCTGAAAATTATCAAAATTCGTGCTCTATGAAAAAAATCACAAAGGCCGAACTTTTGGAAACCGAAAGAAATTGCGTGAAACCCCCTCCAAACAGATATCGCAACGAGTTAAATATTTTATTTTGGCTGGGACAATTTAAATATTTGTTACGATTTGTTTCTACAATTGTTATGAGTGAGTGAGTGACTCGGTCTAACAAAACGGGCAAAACTAAACAAGTTTAATTATAAACACACACACACACAAAACAAAGAAAAAAATAAATTAAATTAAATTAAATTGTTTATAACAATTATGAGAGGCAAACATGTCACAGCGCCGCATGCGCACGAATGCAGCGCAACCGAACCATTAGGAGGGCAGTGGCATTTGTTTTGGCCAAAAACAAATTTAAACAATTTCTCAGTTTATGATAAATATTTAAATATTAAAAAGCAGACAATTCAGCAGAGCACGACACAATAAACATTTTTGACGATTGATATTATGAAAGTGAAGAAAGTCCACAATATGGGGAATGGATAGGATAGGATGACGGCGCACAAGAAGAAGAAGCGTTATAAAACCTAAGCTCTGGCACACAATTTGTAATTCGTTTTAATGACCACAAATAAATATTAAACACTCTTTTCCCCCGTGACCAAGTGGCGGCCGGTCATCAGCGACATTTCTACAATTATTGTGTGGAAAGAAGAAATTCTTCTCTCGATTATTATCGCTTTGCTGTTGGTCTTTCTCGGCCAGATAACCAACGGAAAGACATACAGAGAAAGACAACATTTAAACGTGATAGTTATATAACACTCTCTGGCTTCGTAGTACTGTAAACAGTAACATTAACTGTCCGTAGTCCGACCGAAAGTACCCCCCGCCGGACGGGGTATGTGAGTGCCCGCTTACATGCAGCGGATTTATGGACTGAAGAAAATCGAAATCGATTTGTGGCCGCACTGCATGAATAGCGGCTTTGTTGCAAGTTGGCCATCAATTGTAGCAGGTAATAATGATGGTGATCATCATTACATTATCGATCGTTTGTGTTTGGCTTGCGGTTGGCCATCTAAAGAAATGCACTTGTTTTTCTTTGGTTGGGTGTTGGTGGCTGTTCGCCCGGCCTGGCTAAAAAGAAAAAGTGTGTAAAATTACAGCATTCGAAATGAACGGGTCTTAAATGCGTCTAATGTTCTGTTTGGCCAACCGGTAAAAGGGCAGGAACTGCTAGGCAACACCATGAAACCGATACAAAAGAAATGGAACCGTATTCGAGTAAACGAAAAAACGGTAAATCAAACGAAGTAGTTGGTAAAGTCAATGGGAAAAAAGTCAATAACTTCCGCACAATGAAGAGTGGAGAAAAATATTGCTCAGAGCTCAGTGACTTAAAACAGATCCTCGATAAAAAATAATGGCAAATGTTCTATAGGAGAACATTTTAGTCGATGTCCGACTTTCAGTGGTAAATTCAAATTTTCTATAGGAAAAATTAGTCGACCTATGAAAAATTATTCGATCAACAATTTTTCTATAGACAAATTTTGTTGATCGTCTATTTTTTCTAGAAAGAGATACATTTTCTATGACCGACGATTTTTCTCTAGAAAAATGAGTTGACCGACACATTTTCTATAGAAAAATTAGTTGACCGACACATTTTCTATAGAAAAATTAGTTTTTTTTTTTTTTTTTTTTTTTTCATTTTTTCTTTATTTGCGATCTATTTACAAAATAAATAATAAGCAAATCTCATGATACATAGGAATTGACAGATTCATTAAGCCCCAATGAACTTAAATATATATAGCTTAATTAGATAACACTTATACATTGATAAAAGCTAATCTTAATATAGATATATACATGATTTATATACTTTGCATCACAATTTATTTAAAAGGGAGATCAAGAATATGCGGTCTTTTGAGCCTTCTTACTTCGTCACCGTCATCTAGTAATGTAATTGCTAGAATATTCGGGTGGTTGCTTAGCCTATTAAGGTAATTTGTACTAAATCTTCTTATTTCTTCTGCTATTGTGGGCATGTTAAGATCAAAATGTATATTATAATTGGTAACAAACCAAGGGGCATTTACTAACAATCTAAGGGTTTTTGATTGGTACCTCTGAAGAATTTCAATATTTGAATTACTAGCAGTGCCCCAAAGCTGGATGCCGTAGGTCCACACAGGCTTCAGAATTACTTTGTAGATTAATAATTTATTTCTAAGGGAAAGTTTTGACCTGGAACCTAGTAACCATAGCATTTTCTTAGTCTTTAAGTCAAGCTGTTTTCGTTTGGATTTTATATGATCCTTCCAAGTTAATCTTCGATCTATGTGAAGGCCTAAATATTTGACGCAACTAGAACTGGGAATTAACACTCCATTCATTGAAACAGGAGGACAGTCTTCTTTTCTAAGGCTATAAGTAACATGTGTGGATTTCTCAGCATTGACTTGTACATTCCACATTGTTAACCAGGTCTGCATTCGATTTAATTGACCTTGAATAGCATATGAAGCTTCTATATGCGATTTTCTGGTTGCTAAAATTGCTGTGTCGTCAGCATACGTTGCAATTGTCACATCGCTGTTTGTCGGCATATCAGAAGTGAACAGGGTATACAGTACTGGTCCTAGTACACTGCCTTGTGGTACGCCAGAGTTAATAACACCAATGCCAGAATCTTCGTCATTTACATTTACGTAAAAACGTCTTTTATGTAGGTATGATTTTAAAAGCAAATAGAAAGGCGCTGGAAGTAACTGTTTTAGCTTGAACAGCAATCCATCATGCCACACACGGTCAAAAGCTTGTTTTACATCCAAGAAAACAGCTGAACAATAACATTTATTTTCTAAGGCATTTCTTATTTCTTTAACGACACGGTGGCATTGCTCCGGGGTTCCGTGGCTATGTCGAAATCCAAACTGGTGTTCTGGCAATACATTAAGAGTTTCGAGAATTGGAAGAAGCCTCGTCAGGAATAATCTTTCAAACAATTTTGAAAATATGGGTAGTAGACTTATGGGCCGATATGAACTTATAACGTTCTCGGGTTTGTTGGGTTTTAATACCATTATAATTTTGGCATACTTCCACTGGGTAGGGATGTAAGTCATCCTTAGTATAGCATTAAACAATGTAGTGAGAAAAATAATTGCCTTTCTTGGTAATGCTTTAACTACTTTCGCATCAATGTTATCATAGCCAGGGGATTTTTTGCAATTCAGTTTTTTTATTTCTTTTTCAAGTTCACGGACTGTAAAATGTTTAATTGGCCTTGACATTTGGCAAGCGATATCCAGAAAATCTTTTACTTCTTCGTTATTAGAATTGGTGCAAAGCGAGAATGGGTTAAAAGTTTCTTCCAAAAAATGCCTAAATGCTTCTACTTTACTCTTATCCGACCTACACCAAGAACCATAAGAATCTTTAATAGGCGTATTTCGTTTTTGTGGCCTTTTGATATATTTTGTGGCATTCCACAGGTTGTGCTCATTGTTGCTAGATGGATTCAGGTTGCTTAAGTATGTACCAATTGACTCATTTTTACGTTCTTTAAGACGTTCATTTAAATCCCTTGAAGCTCTATTGAAATTAGTCTTATTTGCAGGAAGTCTTGTTGTTTGCCATATTTTCCTGAGACGTCTTTTGATCCGTATAAGGTTTTTTATCTCTGTAGTAACTCGGATACTAGAAATTGGGGAATCTTCCTGGGTAGTAGATCTCATCGAAGCTTCGTGAATCAATCTTATGAAGGCTTCAATAGCTTCGTCCAATTCAACACCCGTTTTAAGTGAGATATTGAGATTAGTTGACCGACAATTTTTCTATAGAAAAATTAGTTGACCGACTATTGTTCTATAGAAAAATTAGTTGACCGACAATTGTTCTATAGAAAAATTAGTTGACCGACAATTGTTCTATAGAAAAATTAGTTGACCGACAATTGTTCTATAGAAAAATTAGTTGACCGACAATTGTTCTATAGAAAAATTAGTTGACCGACAATTGTTCTATAGAAAAATTAGTTGACCGACAATTGTTCTATAGAAAAATTAGTTGACCGACAATTGTTCTATAGAAAAATTAGTTGACCGACACATTTTCTATAGAAAAATTAGTTGACCGACACATTTTCTATAGAAAAATTAGTTGACCGACACATTTTCTATAGAAAAATTAGTTGACCGACACATTTTCTATAGAAAAATTTGTTGACCGACACATTTTCTATAGAAAAATTTGTTGACCGACACATTTTCTATAGAAAAATTATTTAACCGACAATTGTTCTATAGAAAAATTATATGACCGACACATTTTTCTATAGAAAAGTTATTTGACCGACACATTTTTCTATAGAAAAATTATTTGACCGACACATTGTTCTATAGAAAAATTATTTGACCGACAATTGTTCTATAGACAAATTATTTGACCGACAATTGTTCTATAGAAAAATTATTTGACCGACAGTTTTTCTATAGAAAAATTATTTGACCGACAATAAAACAATTTTTCTATAGAAAAATTATTTGACCCACAATTTTTCTATAGAAAAATTATTTGACCGACAGTTTTTCTATAGAAAAATTATTTGACCGACAGTTTTTCTATAGAAAAATTATTTGACCGACAATTTTTCTATAGAAAAATTATTTGACCGACAATTTTTCTATAGAAAAATTATTTGACCGACAGTTTTTCTATAGAAAAATTATTTGACCGACAAATTTCCTATTAATTATTTCTATTGATATTCATTGCTAAATAATATAGTTTATGTCATTTCCCTTATCAATGTATTTGAATGCCATCAATCAGTCGTCTCCAGCTCAGGGCTTCCGCTAAATTGATAACCAAAACGTATCCAGTCCATGTCCATTCATTAACTGGTTTTTTTTGTTGTTGTGTTCATTGAAAATATTTCAACGCTAAAATGTAAATTTGTTTATTTGCAATGACGATGAATTGAACTATATTTTTCACGGAACAAATATGTAAATTTTTCGGTATTTAAGTTTGTATGCAAATTATCACATCACACCAGAAGATTTCATCGCACGTCACACGTCATTTTTGATTGCAAGATTTTTTTTTTTTTTCTTTTTCGTTTTTGTTAACAGTGTTTTTTTTCTATTTTTCTATTCATGTCGGCCGGCCAAACGGCTGATGTGAATGACGACAAATCGCCGCCATTGTTTTGCCTAAACAAATAGTGAATGCGTGGATGAATGAATGCATTTACACGATCGTTTGTCAACTAACGTTTACTAAATATTTGTCATCTTGAAATGACAAGACATTTGAATGTGTTTGGAGCATATTTGCATACACGGCGACTATTTGCTAATATGTCGTCGCATTATGTGTATATATCACATCGTTTTATGTTTTTTTTTTTTAGCCATAAGACATTTTAAAAAGATATTTAGCAAAATTTTCCGGTATATTTTGCATACAATGTTGGCTTCGAATTGCAATTGCTGCAATTTGATTGATGGCATTTCTTACACATATTTTTGTACGTGGGGCGTCGTACATATGTGTGGACTCTTAGGAAATTAAGATGTACTATTTTCCCAGGCCATGCATGTGGTTCAATGGCCATAAGCTTATAGCTGATGAGATTATAATCTATTATATAAAACAGTGGATAGCTTACCATCTCCTTACAGTGGTGTTTATTTAATGGAAACAAACTTACCTGAAAGTAGAAAAAGTGAAAAAAATATTTTAATAAATTTATTTTTATATAAGTAAAGCAATGCAATCGAAATAAGGAAAGAGTAGAAGATTTTGAATTATTTTAGACTTGTTGAATTTTCAGATTTCTGAAAAAATTTATGACCCGAATTTCGGCATGAATGCAATGAAACGAAACAACATTTCGAAAAAATTTTTAACACTTTTGAAATTATACTCTGTTGGAATATATTCCTCACATAATTATTACATTTGGGGCTTTTACACTTGACAATTTGTCTGGTGACTGTTAGAAGCTATCGTCAACATATTTCCGTATTATGTAAGAAACGCTCTACTAATACTGCGTTTCGGCCGATGTGTTGTAACTCAATTTGTTTCCCTTTTTTTTTTGTATTGAGAAAGGCTCCAACACATATTGTGCCATCTTCTCCCATAAGAAACATGAAACGTCATTCCGTCTACCTGACCGACCATATCACGATACCCACAAGCAGACAATTTTTTTTGAAAATTGAAAACTTGCACATTGTTTTCATTTGCTAATACATTTTTTAAACATCAGCACGTAGAATTGGCAAAATGAAGAAAGAAAGAAAAGGAAAAAAAAACGGAATTAAATAATTATTTTATGGCCGATGATTAGTGAGCTGATATAATTTGTTAACATACGGCGGGCAAGCAGCTGGACGCCACTACGCGAGGCACATGTTCAAAGCTTTTAATAAGTTTTGTGTTGAATTTATTAACTGGAAATCCAAAAAAAGAAAACGAAACGAAACGGACACAAAGCGGCAACAATATTGGCACGCACGACTGCGCAATGCAACCAAAAACAGAAAACTCAATTCAATAAAAACAATGAAAATATATAAAAAAAATTAATACAAACATCAACAGCAGCAAATTCAATAATAAAGTTAACCAAAACGACAGCAACAACAACTGTGGTATTGTATTCACAATACTTTCGTTTTTGTTGTGTATTTTCTTAGTTTCTTGTTTTGTTTCACAAAAAAAAAAAAATGTTTATTTTGTTTTTGTCGCTGTGTGGAAATTTATTTTCCCAAAACAATTGCTGGCTTTTTCCCATCATTCAAATATGTCGTTTGTTTTGCTGGCTGCTGGTATTTAACAAATAGTTTTCCAAAAGCACCCACAACAACAACAACAACAACGAAAGAAACCAGCCCTTATGGCAGACAGAAAGAAAATTGTTATTGAAAAACTGTGCCCTGTGTTTATGGCCTTTGTTGGCCTAAAAAAAAGTCTCCTCTATCACGGAGTTACAAGTGTATTGTAAGCAAATGCTGGTGAGTCTGAGACTCTACCCACTGTCAGTTATTGACATGCTGGTCTGTATTACCAACATTGACTGTTGGGCCCGCAGTCAGTCAATGAGCTCTTTTGGGCACATTTTCATTTTGATCATTTCACTTTTCTCTGGAAAATTTACATACATAATTTGATAAAGGTTGAAGGAGGCTTTAAAGATCTTTTCCCAGAGATATGTGTTAAAGTCAATAAGACAGAGAAGAAGAAAAAAAATTAATAAACAATCCGAATAAACGTTATTATTACTATTCACCTGCAAGTGGGTTACGAGAGAAGCTGAAAAATGAATTATTGAAAAAAAATATGAAAAAGATCTGCTTTTGAAAAGCTCTGCAAAAGAAAAGAAAAATTCTTTGTTCCCAGAAGTGAAGGTAATTCCAGATACTGCAAAACCAAGCAGGATTTAAAGAAGCTAAAGTTAAGGATCATGTTTATGCTCAAGCTCAAAGCTAAAGCTAAAGCAAAAGCAAAAGCAAAAGCAAAAGCAAAAGCAAAAGCAAAAGCAAAAGCAAAAGCAAAAGCAAAAGCAAAAGCAAAAGCTAAAGCTAAAGCAAAAGCAAAAGCTTAAGCTAAAGCTGAAACTAAAGCCAAAGCTAATGCCAAAGCTAAAGCTAGAGCTAAAGCTAAAGCTAAAGCTAAAGCTAAAGCTAAAGCTAAAGCTAAAGCAAAAGCTAAAGCTGAAACTAAAGCCAAAGCTAATGCCAAAGCTAAAGCTAGAGCTAAAGCTAAAGCTAAAGCTAAAGCTAAAGCTAAAGCTAAAGCTAAAAATAAAGCTAAAAATAAAGCTAAAGCTAAAGCAAAAGCAAAAGCAAAAGCAAAAGCAAAAGCTAAAGCTAAAGCTGAAACTAAAGCCAAAGCTAAAGCTAAAGCCAAAGCCAAAGCCAAAGCCAAAGCTAAAGCCAAAGCTAAAGCTAAAGCTAAAGCCAAAGCTAAAGCTAAAGCCAAAGCCACAGCTAAAGCCACAGCTAAAGCTAAAGCTAAAGCTAAAGCTAAAGCTAAAGCTAAAGCTAAAGCTAAAGCTAAAGCTAAAGCTAAAGCTAAAGCTAAAGCTAAAGCAAAAGCAAAAGCTAAAGCTAAAGCTAAAGCTAAAGCTAAAGCTAAAGCTAAAGCTAAAGCTAAAGCTAAAGCTAAAGCTAAAGCTAAAGCTAAAGCTAAAGCTAAAGCTAAAGCTAAAGCTAAAGCTAAAGCTAAAGCTAAAGCTAAAGCTAAAGCTAAAGCTAAAGCTAAAGCTAAAGCTAAAGCTAAAGCTAAAGCTAAAGCTAAAGCTAAAGCTAAAGCTAAAGCTAAAGCTAAAGCTAAAGCTAAAGCTAAAGCTAAAGCTAAAGCTAAAGCTAAAGCTAAAGCTAAAGCTAAAGCTAAAGCTAAAGCTTTATTATTATGAAATTATTTTCCATTATTAACCGGAAGGATTGTACTTTCAAATAACAAAAGGAATTTGAGAAAATATCCAGTACTTTTTTTTTATAGAATTTTCAAAAGTTATTTGGCGGACCCTGTATAATTAATGGTAGTCGCAGGAATTGATAGGGATGGCAGAAGTATAAAGAGAAGTAAATAGAAAGAATCAGAAATGCCAGCTTAAGTGGAAGAAGTAAAAGTTGAGCGTCGCCAAATTATTGAACTGTATTACGAAATACATTACCGAATAATGATAACTCATTACCCTTTGCATTATTTGGAAGGTGTTATTAATATACACATCATTTTTAATTTCTCAGCTCTCTCTGTCCTCACTCTCTTTTACCGATTATAAAATTATGGCAAAAGAATCACTATGTTCGACAGAGAATTCTCTTTTCAATGACATTCTACAGTGACAAGAATTCCAATGATTGGGCGGACAGGCAGCTCAATTCTTTTGGCGGAGCTGAGAATGGAATGGAATTGGAATGGACTTTTTTGTAAATGTTATGTAGAGAGTCTTCGGCAGATGATACCGAAGAAGAACTAGATATAGAAAAAGGCAAAGTCTGAAATGTACGTGGGTGGAAGCCAAAATGGAAGCAGTAGGGAGAGATTAACTAAAAACTAACTACAAATTTCGAACGGAAGCCGTGATCCAAAGAAGTGGAAGCATTACATCTGAGTAGGTCCCTGATTAGTGACAGTGATAATGACAGAGCGGTTAGGATTTGAACCCAAGTCCATTATGAACTTCTATCATTAAGAAGGATGTGTGTACAATGAGCCTAGTAGACAACGGAGACTAATTTGTCAAACCAGATACCAATCACCACTGAAGATAATAATATTGAATCCAATTCCCAAACGCCCTGTAATTCCACTTCTCTGCGTTATATTTTTTTAAATTTGAAATATTTGAAGTGACCTTTAGGGCAACTCGGTAAGTATTAGGTGAAGAAAACGTGAGGCCTTTATTATTATTGAAATCGTATAATTCTGCTTAATGAAGATTTTCGATATTTTCATTTTTTTTTTTTTTTTTTTTTGTAAATTATTTGTGACGATTTACAGATTGTCAACCCTTTTGACTGAGCCGACTGATATGTCGCCATAGCCATTGTCATCTGGGGGAGACCTCCCCCCACACCCGCAACGAACCTAAACAAAGAAATTGTAATTTTTTATTGTTGACGATTGGCCATACAATTTTATTTGGTCAACGGCTACAAATGGATTGTGTTTCTTTTCAGTCGTGATGTTTGAGTGTTTTTTTTGTTTTTGCTCACTTGTAGGTCTTAAGTGTGAAAGTTGAATTAGCCGGGCTTTAACTAAGTCAGCAGGTTTGGAGCGGGTATTATTTCTTCATTACCCCAAAAAAAGGCAAAATAGAGAAATACGTTTTTTTTTGCTTATAATTTTGGCTATAGAAATTTCATTTTCAAAAAAAAACACCACGGCTTAATTAGTAAAACATAATCATTTGACAATGACAATTGCCATAGCAATGGCAACAACTACAGCTACAACAAACATTACCACAATGGACAATTTCATGGGCATGGGAGGAGAAGGCAAAACAATAGGCATTTAAATTCAGTTTTCTTTTGCCATTGAACAGTCATTCTGATTTAAATGCTAAAGAAAGGTAAAGGAAAATAAAATGAACAAAATCTTTTTTTTTTTATTATATTTTTTATTTAAATAAATTGTTTACAATTTCTTACCTCCCGAACCACTGTGATCCGATCAAAACGAGAACGTCATAAGAAAATTCCATTAAACAAAAAATACCATACATTTTTTTCTTCTTAATGTTGAAAAAACATTTCTGGAATGTTGTGGTAAAAGTCATTTAAAAAAAAAAAAAAAAAACAACCTCAAAACCAAAAATTCATCAGTTGGAGATTTTTTAATTTCGGTTTGATTTCGTTTCGTTCGCTGGTTTTTTTTCCACCGCTAATCATAAATCATAGAAGACCCCAAACGGCCTGAGTGTGTCTGAGTGTGTATTATTTGTTAAGCATAATTTCCAACGCATTGTTATTTAGACTTCAAGACACGTCGTCTGCGACTGCGCAACATCGAAAGTAAAATTTCAATTTCAATTTATTTAGCGACAGGAAAATAAATCCTCATACGCTGAAAGCAGCCGTCATAAATATTCGAAACAATTGAGAAAACAACAGCGCACGAAATGATTTGAAAATAATCTCAAAATCATTTTCGCACTTCAAGTTCAGTGCCTTTGTTTGACAACTATTTTCAGACATTTATGCTAAAATGGAAATGATTGATATGCATAACGTGATGCCACACGTGGCGATGTAATTTTATTATTTTGAAAATAGTATAAGCGAAAAAGTTTGTGTAACTGATCGAAAAATGAGGTTTACAGTGACTTGAAGAGATGCTACAATGAAAATTGAGAGTTCCAGAGTTCAATATTTTATTTGTTATTTATTTCAGAGAAGATATGCCAACACGAGGTAATACAAGTCTTTGGCTCTGGAGTTGAAAAACCAGATTTCAGAATCATATTTCCTGTTCTAAGGACACCTGGGTGGATATTAGGGTGTCCCAAAAAAATATATATTTTTTTTGGCTCATGCTTGTTATGGTATAAAATATTTTTGAGAATTTTTTCAGATTTTTTGGAAATGATTAAGGTGTCACAAATCGGTTTTTTTTTTTCAAAAAATTCGAGTTATGTGAGCTTTTCCTATTTAAAGCACAATTTGGTCAATAAAACGCATTCTCAAAGTCGTTGAGTCATCATTTGAAAAGAAAAATTTTCGAGCTTTAATTTGATGTATATAAATCATAAGTTTGGTATTTTTTTTCCTCGTCTCGCTGTCACATATACTATTTTTTTTTTTAAAATTTTACCTAAACTAGAAAAGAAACGCTAAATAACTTTGAAAAATTTCATGAAAGTGTAAAAATCTAATAATGCCGTTTTAAAGGTGGACAAATTCTGAGTAATTTGAAAAAAAAATGATAGAGTTTACTGTTGACATTGCAAAGTTATGGCCCTCAAACCATTGTAGCCACAGATTCCATGCAATTATGGCACATTTTAAGAAATATTTCATAACTTTTAAAATTTTCATGAAAGTGTAAAAAACTAATAATGCCATTTGAAAGATGGTAAAATTCTAGGTAATTTAAAAAAAAAATTGTTAATTTTACTTTTGCCGTGTAAAAGTTGTTGGGTGTCTTTGTAACAAATAATTCCTTGTTTGCTGTAGAGGGTGGAAAACGATTTTTTAGACAATTCAACCGATGGCCACCCAGTGCCATTACACCACAAGCTACAGGGTGTCAAATATAGGCACCTCGATTGTGAATTGAATTTTTTTTCTGATAAAATAGGAAATTTCAAGTAGTTTAAAGCCAGGCTTTCGGAATAGACAATTGGCCACCCTTTGTTGACACAGGCTACAGGTTTGTCAAACATAATCATCACGGGCCATAACACGTCTGAAGTTGGTTTCGGCGACACTAGGATTATGGACATTTTTCATATTTTTTAAGCTCAGGAGATTTCAGAAAAGTGCCTTTGTGGTCACCCTGTGTTGACAAATGATCACCTCGAATGTAACTTCCCTATTTTTTTCAATAAACTATCCTCTGAGTTTACGTATTTTAGAGCGAGACTTTCAGAAAAGTTTATTGGGGGTCACCCTGTGTTCGCACAGGATACAGGGTGACCACCAAAGTTGTTGACAAGAGATTTCCGTATTTTTTCCATTAAATTATCCCCTGGGAATGTTCATGTATTTGGTGAACTAGACTTTCAGAAAAATCTTTTTGTGGTCACCCTGTGTTGACATTGGATACAGGTTGTCAAACTTAAACACCACAGAACAAAGATACTGAAAGTTGTTTCTGCGTAACTAGAATTATGGAAATTTTTCGTATTTTTTAAGCTCAGGAGATTTCAGAAAAGTCCCTTTGTGGTCACCCTGTGTTGACAAACGATCACCTCGAATGTTTTTTTATTTTTTTTTTAGTAAACTATCCTTTGAGAAAGTTCATGTATTTTCGAGCGAGACTTTCAGAAAAATATTTTGGTGGTCACCCTGTGTTCAAACACGATACAGGGTGACCACCAAAAGGGGTTGACAAAAGATTTTCGATTTTTTTCCAATAAATTATCCCGTGAGAATGTTCATGTATTTGGTGAGCTAGACTTTCAAACTTAAGCATCATGGACGACAACGATTCTGCGACACTAAGATTACGGAAATTTTAAGCTGAGGGGATTTCAGAAAAGTCCCTTGGTGGTCACCCTGCGTTGACAAACGATCACCTCGAATGTTTTTCCGTATTTTTTTCAGTAAACTATCCTTTGAGAAAGTTCATGTATTTTAGAGCGAGACTTTCAGAAAATTCTCGTTTCACAGGATACAGGGTGACCACCAAAAGGGGTTGACAAGGGATTTCAGTATTTTTTTCCATAACCAATCCTCTGAGTAAGTTTAAGTATTTTGTGAGCTGTGTGAAAAGTCCCTTTGGTGGTCGCACTGTGTTCAAACAGGATACAGGGTGACCACCAAATTCTCCCCAGAGAATGTTCATGTATTATGTGAGCTAGACTTTCTGAAAAGTCTCTTGTTGGTCACCATGTGCTGACAAACTTAAGCATAGCGGACGATTCGGAAATTTGTTTCTAGAAATTTTACGTATTTTTAAGCTGAGAGGATTTCAGAAGTTTCCTTTCCTTTGGTGGTCACCTTCTGTTGACAATTGATCACCTTGAGCTAGACTTTCTGCAAAGTCTCTTGATGGCCAGCCTGTTCGGACACAGGAGACTTTGACGTATGGAATTACTTAAAGAACTGATTAAGGGAATTTGTCTTCTTAACTGACATTAGAAGTGCTTCGACTTAAGGAAAATTCGACTTAGGGAAGTTCCATTGTATTTTTTTTTAATTTTTGAATTTACAATTTTCGTCGAAACTAAAATAACTACGACATTCTAGGTTACAAAAAATAACTTTTCTTGCAACACTTCTTACATATTATGGCAATCGGTCTAGGATTTGGTTTTCGTTAATTCCATACAAAGCTTGATGCTGTACACTTGCTCTCACTTCCTTAGGATATTACATTTTAGTCTTAAGTATTCGTTGATATGTTGCCATTATTTCTTGTATTGATTACACTCTGCGACAAATGGTAAGGGTCAGTGATCGGTTTGGAATGAAACCACCGGGGAAAGTTATATTGGTAAAAAAAAAAGTCATACGTGTTCCAGCGTTTCGCTGGGTCTCATCTAGGAATCGAGATATATCGATTTGAAGTTAGTAAGTATCGTATAGGGGAATTTGTCACGTTTTTGGCTCTTTTGTTTGACATAACTCGAGAACCACTCGTCCGATTTAGCTGAAATAAATTTTAAAAAACCAAGAATTACAATTCCCTTAATCTGTTTTTAAACCGTTTTCCTACTTAAGCAACAGTTTCGCAATTATAAATAAATGTATGAAAAAAAAAAAATTATTTTTGCCTAAAAATTAAAATTTTTTTTTTTTAATTCATAAAAAATCCAAAAAGTGTCAAGTCCTATTACTTTCACGTAAAGTCACATAAATGTATTTAAAAAAAAAATAAAAAAAAAAAAAATTTTTTTTTCTTCATGCGCTTATTTTTAACTTGGAAACTATTACTTGTAAAGGAAAATAATATATGAACAGATTAAGGGAATTGTAATTCTTGGTTTTTTAAAATTTATTTCAGCTAAATCGGACGAGTGGTTCTCAAGTTATGTCAAACAAAAGAGCCAAAAACGTGAAAAATTCCCCTATACGATACTTACTAACTTCAAATCGATATATCTCGATTCCTAGATGAGACCCAACGAAACGCTGGGACACGTATGACCTTTTTTTGACCGATATAACTTTCCCCGGTGGTTTCATCCCAAACCGATTGTGGCTGTCGCACAGTGTTATTAAACAAGTCTCAATAAAAAATAAATTAAATTAATTCCTTCCATACAAAAAAAATATTTAAACACTTCCGAGACAGCAGTGATTCATTCCCTGCAATTCGATCGCAAACCATTTTAAAAACACTTCAAATTCTCTATGAAAGACTACTGGAATAGTAAACAGAAATAAAAACACAATTTAAAAACCGTTTTTTTATTGCACAGATTGTTAAGATAAATCGGTGGTTTGATGTACGATAACAACAACAACAAAAAACCACAACTACCGGAGTCATGGCAAAAAAACCTTTCGCTGTAAGTAGTGTAACCTGCCCTATGTTGTTGCAGGGCCATCGTCACCGTGGCCGCTGTCTTTATGGGAATTTCTCTTGGTTGACAATTTCCGTATGGAAGATCCCGTTTAGGGCGTATACAACTTCCCCGTCTGTTCCGTCATGGAATATTACACAATTTTTTCAAAACCTATAAAAGAATGTGCCTCTAAGGGAGGACCTCAAGGCACTCTGGCGGTTTAGAGGGTTAAGGGAAATACTAACGCACGCTCATGACCTGCAGTAGAGTGCCGACATTCCATTCGTGGATAAGCATCACATTCATATTTTTCGCCATGAAATGTGATGCTTTTACAATCAGTCAGCCATCGCATAAATGTTGCAAACCAGAACGTTTTCGTGAATCAACAAAGAAAAGTCGCCGTCAAATCAAAACAAATCACGTACAATGGTCAATTTCATCATAGCTCGCATTTAATTGTTTTCTGTTTTTGGTTGGTTTTTTTTTGATTTGTGCGGTTATCAAAAAAGCTCAAATCTTTGTACATTTCATTTACAACTTTCTTTTGTCAAATGTTTTTTTTTTTTTTTTGATTTTTGAACTAAACCGAAAAGGCAAGCAAACAAAACACGCGTTTATGATCTGTTTTTGTTTTTGTTTGAATTTAGTTCACAAATGTTTTAACCGACAACATATGTCTGTTGTTCCAGTATTTGCCTGTTTTGTTGTACATTGTCGTACATTCCTCGTTTTATTTAATAAGATTTATTGGATTTTTTTCGTCTCTGTATTTATGTGTTACTTCCATACGGAAATTGTCAACCAAGAGAAATTCCCATAAAGACGGCGACCACGGTGACGATGGCCCTGCAACTACTTACAGCTAAAGGTTTTTGCCATGTCTCTGGTAGTTGTCGTTTTTGTTGTTGTTGTTGTTATCGTACATCAAACTACAGATTTATCTTAACAATGTGTCCATATGCATGTTTTTTCATTTCACTGTTTTCGTAGGCTTTCAGAGAAATTTTGAAGTGTTTGTAAAATGGTTTACGATCTAATTTTTTTTTAGAGGGAATGAATCACTGCTGTATCGTGAGTGCTGAAATATTTGTTTTCTGGAAAGAACGAAAACAGAATAATGGACCGATTGTCGTAAAATGTAAAGAGTGGTGCAATAAAAGATAATTTTATTTTAAACCTAGAATGTCATAGTTATTTCTATTCGATTGAATAATTGATTATTCCAAAAATTAAAAAAAAAAAAATACAATACAATACAGTGGAACTTCCATAACTCTAATTTTGTTCGAAGAACTTCTAGTGACAAATTGTTTAATGGAATTTGTCTCCTTGACTGCCAGTCAAGGTGTTTTGACACCCTGTAACTCAGCCTGTGTTAACATAGGGTGGCCACTAGGGTGGAGTGAAAACATGCTTTTTTTTAATTTAAAAAAGTTAACCTCGGAAAGAGATGTAGTCTGGGGTCCTAATGAGGGGAAAAATAAAGAAAAAAATTTTAAAAAATGTTTAGGGGTCGCGCCACTCCTTCGAAATTTGGAAATTATCGCTATTTTGGCGTTGATTTTAGAAAAATCCTAAAAATTAACGACTTAACTTATTCGAAATTTAAAAGTTTGAGCTTGTTCAGTGCCCAAACAAAAGTATTTGAGGCAAATATGAGGATAATCGACTAATATTTGTAGCTTTGGTGGCGATTTCATTGTTCAGTCAATTTTCTGAAGAAGGGACGATTTGACTTATTTTACTTTTTGAAATTTTTGAACAATGAGAAAATTTTTTCATGACCTTATTTCATTGTTTACGCTATTGCAAACATTTATTGACATAAAACTTTTTTAGGATTTTTCTAAAATCAACGCCAAAATAGCGATAATTTCCAAATTTCGAGGGAGTGGCGCGACCCCTAAAAATTGTTTAAAATTTGTTTTTCTATTTTTCCCCTCATTAGGACCCCAGACTACATCTCTTTTCGAGGTTAACTTTTTTTTTTTGAAATTCACTCCACCCTAGTGGCCACCCAGTGACTTTTCGGAAAGCCGATCGCCTTCTCTATAAACCCAGCCTACATTTCATTGGGAGATTTTTATTTCTTGGAATTTTTTCCCCGCAGAAAACTTCGAGTTCTTTTGGGGTATTTTTTTTTTTACATATTTTTTAAATGACTGAAATTCGTTAAGTCGATTGAGGCACCGCCGACAACAACAACAACCCTCGAACCAAACACGTTGCAAATAGAGGCAAAGTGCCAAGTTCACAGTGTGAAATTTTCACACTAATAAAATTATAATTTGTCATTTGTTTTTCGCGAAAAACACAAACATTTTCCATTTTCACTTGCCATGCCAAGCACACTTGACTGGCACTCAGCGCTCGGCAGATATTCAAAGTACGACCAAAGCGCTATCGCAAAATCTAACAACACCGAAACATTCACTTGATGATGGGAGGGGAATGGTGTTGACACCATCTCTGTGTGTGACAATTGTTTTAGAGGCTCGAACCTTTAACGTTAAGGGCCAACAACCACGACCACGACCACAATGCCTTGAAAGAAATGTGGAATGAATGTTTTATTTTATTTTTTTTTGTTTGGTTGGTTTGTTTGTCTCTTATTAACATTGGAATGACTGAGATTGACTTTGTTTTAAGTGGCGAATGTCTTTTTCTGCCGTCCGTCCGTCTCATCTTCAGACAATACAAGCTGGGGACGGTGCCATTCATTCGCAAATTTTACCACAACAATTGAATCGGCAGTAGTTTCGATCTAAACTTCCGAGCGCCACGTGACGAGCAGGGGGCCAGGGAGGTGGTAAAGAAAAACAAAAGTCTTACCTTCGGTGGAGACTTTGTTTTTGTCGCCGAAAAAAATTTCACTTTTACTTAAAGCCAGCAATGTAGAAAACAAAAGTCGTCTAACGTTGAAATTAATTTACGATAACGAATCGAGCAACGAACGCAAAAAAAAACCAGAGTTCAGATGAACGCTGTCGTCTGTCCAACGTCACTTATAAATCAGTTCATAATTATGAGGGGCAACCCGTTGTTGCATGGCGTTGACAGTCATAAATTCATGGGCATATTTTATATTTGAATAGTTGTCATTTTCAGTTGGGGGCAAACCACATAGAAGCCCATTCGATTGTTCACAGTAGTCATGCAAATATGTGGCAAGAGTCACTGACCGCATCCGCGGTATTTGGGTCATATTTTTGTTTTTTTAACGATCGCCATCAACATTTGCGCTCTAGTGAGTACATTTGAACGGGGGCACGACATGTTTTGTACGATTATTTCATTTATACGAGAACTTCTTTATCTGAAAATCTATTAAACAAACACACCAGAAGAAGACTGAACTAAATTAAAAGTATTTCAATTGTCCAGATATGGAGATGGGCAAACATTAAAAACATATCAACAGGTCAAATCACAAACGATTTATAGTTTTGAAGATTTTGATGATTAAAATTTAATTTTTCGCTTTGCAAAGAAATATTTCAGTCTATTTCGTGACAGTGATTACAAAAAAAAAAAAACACAAAAATTCTTCCATTACTTACTGACTTAATTCCCTCAACATTACATGAATAATAAACTTCTCTCAAATCATTGAGCTGTGTACGATGTAATTTGTTTTACTCCCTAACCGCGGCCTAAAATTTAAAAATCGGCTCCAAAAAGCTAAAGCTTTTTTTTAGAGATAGTTTACATGGCTTAGGGATTATTTAGAGAAACGGATGCGAACTTTAGTGTGCTGAGAGATCATATTTTTCTTATTGAAAATATTGGGAATAGAAAATATTACAGATAATAAAATATTTTAGTAGAGAAAATATTAAATATTATTTCTTACTGAGAAATTTGCGGATAAAATATTTTCGTACTGTAAATACTGCGGATTAAACTTTCCAACATAGAGAATAATACGGATAACATATTTTCTTAAAGAAAACTTTGCGGATGAAATATTTTCTTAAAAAAAAACATTGCGGATAAAATGTGTTTTTCAAGAAAACATTGCGGATACAATTTTTCTTAAAGGAGACATTGCGGATAAAATATTTCCTTAAAGAAAACCTTACGGATAACAATATTTTCGTATAGAAAATATTACGGATGAAATATTTTCGTGGAGAAAATATTACGAATAAAATATTTTCGTAGAGAAAATATTACGGATGAAATATTTTCGTATAGAAAATATTACGGATGAAATATTTTTGTAGAGAAAATATTACGGATGAAATATTTTTGTAGAGAAAATATTACGAATAAAATAATTTTATAGAGAAAATATAACGGATAAAATAATTTCGTGGAGAAAATATTACGAATGAAATATTTTCGAAGAGAAAATATCACGGATAAAATATTTTTGTATAGAAAATATCACGGATAAAATAATTCCTTTGAGAAAATATTACGGATAGAATATTTTCTTAGTGACATGAGTGCGGATAATATTATTTTCTTAGAGAAAATATTACGAATAAAATATTTTCGTAGAGAAAATATCACGGATAAAATATTTTTGTAGAGAAAATATCACGGATAAAATAATTTCTTTGAGAAATTTTATGGATAAAATATTTTCTTAGAGAAATGAGTGCGGAAAATATTATTTTCTTAGAGAAAATGTTACGGATAAAATATTTTCGTAGAGAAAATATTACGGATAAAATATTTTTGTGGAGAAAATATTACGGATAAAATAATTTTGTAGAGAAAATATCACAGATAAAATAATTTCTTATAGAAAATATTGCGGATAAAATATTTTCTTAAAGAAAATATTGCGGATAAAATATTTTCTTAAAGAAAATATTGCGGATAAAATATTTTCTTAAAGAAAATATTAGGGATAAAATATTTTCGTAGAGAAAATATTAGAATAAAATATTTTTGTAGAGCAAAATATTACGGATAAAATAATTTCTTAACAAAAATATTGATGGTAAAATATTTTCGTAGAGAAAATATTACGGATAAAATATTTTCGTATAGAAAATATTACGGATAAAATATTTTCGTGGATACAATATTTTTGAAGAGAAAATATAACGGATAAAATAATATCTTTGAGAAAATATTACGGATAAAATATTTTCTTATAGAAAACATTGCGGATGAAATATTTTCCTAAATAAAATATTGCGGATAAAATATTTTCTTAACGAAAATATTGCAGATAACAATTATTTTTTTTATAAAGAAAATATTTGATAACAATATTTTCTTATATAGAAAATATGGATAACACCATTTGTGACGGATAATAATATTTCATCAAAGAAAATACAGCGGATATAATGTTTTCCTTCAGAAATATTTTCTGGTATAAAATGAAATATATTGGGGATAAAACATTTTTTTTATATAAAAATACCACTGAATCAAAAGTATTTTCTTGTATAGCAAATATTAAATAAAATATTTTGGATAACATTTTCTTAAAAAATACTTTTTTAAGAAATGTTTTAATCTGTAATATTTTTGTATTTTTTTTTTTTAAGAAAATATTGCTGATTATAAGATTTCCATGAAGAAAATACTGTGGATAAAAAGATTTTCTTAAAGAAAATATTGTGAATAAAAAAAAAAATTCTTAAAGAAAACATTGCGAATAAAAATATAATTTCTTATAAAATATAATTATAAAAAAATTTTCTTAAACAAAATATTGCGCATAATAAGATTGTCATATAGAATATTTCTTTCTTATAGAAGACATTGCGGATAACTTTACTTTACATCGGTTTCACTCTAAAACACATTATTCAGCTTAGCTTACCTTATGTTTTCGCCTTAAGAGATGAGGAGCCCCACCGGGAGGCTGCAGCGGCACAGCCGGTTCGGGTGTTACAGTTTGTATCGGACGCGGTGGTTTCAAAGCCAATTTTTTCAGACTGGCGATACGTTTATCACACATCAATGAAACATCATCAATTCTTTGGAGAACCTTCGGAGAGACAGACAGAGACAAAAAAAGAATAAGCAAAATATGGATAAATAAACAAGTTCTTGGACAAGAGATAACAAGAGAAAAAAATATGAACTTCTTAGTTTGCCATAAAAAAAAACCTCGAAATAACAATAAAAAATATCTGTGTTTTTTGAAAAAAAAAAAAAAGAATGAAAACAAAACCGCACTTGAGAAGAATCTAGAGAAAGTGTTACAATCATGGGATGACAATAAAAATTGTTGGCCCGACATTGCGGCCACAACGTATCGTTGTCGTGTAAACATGAGTGGATTATTTTTAAGTTCTGCAGAGAAGACCGTGTGTCAGAAGTGGGAAATAAGAACAGAAGAATCACAACGAAAATGAAATAAAAACTATTTTAATGTTGTTTTTCTTCTAAGAAATTGATTCAAGTTCTTTGTTTGTCTAAGATTGCTCACCGAGTGCCGAGTGCTGGATGTAGAACAAGTGTGGGTTTCATTTAATTATGATGTCTGTGTAATGGGGCAAGACAGATATTGAAAAAACAACTACAGCCGACAGTGAGCGACTTGATGAGCAACACAAGTTTTCATTGAATACAAAAAAAAAAAAAAACAAAAAAAACACACACACATGGCTTTGTTTTGATAACTTTCGAAAAATTGGTTGGTTGGTTTACAAAAGATGGATTTGTATCTAATTAAAAACAAATGCAGACGCTTCTTCTTTTTCGGCCTATCCATCAGGCGAATTGTATGAACATCATAATTTTCGTATGAAATTTTTACAGTCATTCACAAGAGTAATGAAAGAAAGACGTTTTTCGGAGGCATCTTCAGTTTGGTGGTACTGTGGTTAAGATTGCCGGTTGGTCTGTAAACGCTTGGATTATTATTTACAAAAAAAATAATGAAAAATCCCTCATCTGATATTACAACTGTGCAAGACTTTTACTAGTTATTGGAGAGTATAGGTGTTACTTTCTAATATCAAGTGGAGACAAATCAGCCTACGGAACCGAATACTGATTATTTAAAACCGATTATTTTTCAATGCGCTACAGAAACAACATACGCTCTTTATTAGCAAGCGATCAAATAAATCGCAGTAAACGAACGAACCGGATAAACGGTTTTTTTTTAAAAAAGTTTTATTCAAAAAAATACAGATTTTATTAAAAAAAAATTACAGATTTTTTTAAAAAAAAAAATACAGATTTTTTTTAAATATTATTATTATTATAAAAATTAGATTTTTTAAAAAAAAAAAATTAAATATTATAGATTTTTTTTACAAAAACCGGACAACCGGGTTTCTACAAATACAGGTTTTTCAAAAAAAAAAATTGGGTTTTTTTTCATTTTTGATAACCAACAAAGGCAAGAACCGGATTTACCAATTTTTTAAAAAAAAAATTAACAGATTTTTTACAAAAAAGAAAAAAGTAACAGATTTTTTGTAAAAAAAAAATTATAGATTTTTTTTTCATTTTTGGTAACCGGATAACCTGTTTTTAACAAACACCTGTTTTCCAAAAACGAACTTTTATAGATTTTTTTTTACAAAAACCGGATAACCGGTTTTCTACAAATACAGGTTTTTCAAAAAAAAAATTATAGATTTTTTTTCATTTTTGATAACCAGTAAAGGAACGAACCGGATTTACGGGTTTTTAAAAAAAAAACAGATTTTTCAAAAAAAAATTAGATTTTTTTTTTTTACAAAAAATTACAGATTTTTTTAATTTTTGGTAACCGGATAACCGTTTTTTAATAAACACCGGTTTTAAAAAAAAAAAAATATAGATTTTTTTGGATTTTTGATAACCAGTAAAGGAACGAACCGGATTTACGGGTTTTTTAAAAAAAGCAGGACAGATTTTTTTTACAGACAAAAAAAAAGTATAGATTTTTTTTTACAAAAAATTACAGATTTTTTTCCATTTTTGGTACCCGGATAACCGGTTTTTAACAATCACCTGTTTTCCAAAAAAATAACTTTTATAGATTTTTTTTACAACCGGTTTTTTAAAAAAAGAAAAAATCATAGTTTTTTTTTTCATTTTTGATTATGCGTTTCTGTTGCATAACTGCTAATAGTCCACATTCACACTAGGCAATTTTACTTGCGGCAATTTTTATGATTGCCTTTTGAACTTGCTTCTTGGTCCTCTCGATTCTCACTAGGCAATTTTTACGTTTCCCCTTTGGACTTGCCTCTTGTGTTCACACAGGACAATACGGTTTCGGCAATTTTTGTTTTTATTATTCCATTTTCAAATGCAAATGCCTTTCAAAATGTCAAAATAATCTGCAGCCAACTTCACACTGCGAGAAACACAAAAGGTGCTGCCAGTAGGATCAAGTTTTTCCCTTTCCATTCCCCTTACCTCTCCCTCCAACAAACTGCGAAATGAGGCAATTTAAATTGCCTATCGGGAATCGGGCCTTACTATCCACTACCTTCTAAACAGAAGAAACGGCCGCAAAAACCACTGTCCTTCTGTCCCCCTCCAACTGAATACAACAATTGAACGCATTGTGCGTTCATTCGTTTGCCCTCTCTCTCTCGCTCTCTCCGCTCCCTCCACGTACAATGCATTTTGTTCGAATTGCAATAGAAAGTAAATAGAAAATTTATAATTGTCAGTTGTCGGCTTTGCTGTTGGTGCGATGCGTTTCGCATTCATGCAGAATGTGTTCATCGCTGGCAATGCTGCGACCGTTGCTGCACAATAAAAACAATTGTCTGACGAACTGTCTGTCTGTCTGTCTGTTGAACATCGCTCGCTTCTATTTCGCCCATAAATACGCACCAGAGCAATTAATCAGTCGAATAATTGTTTATATCAGAGGCAGCGCTTGTAGTTGTTGGTGCCATTAAAACTCACAGCAGTTGCAGCCACCATTAGAGGCAGCCGTAATGCGATGCTAATGTGTGGCATATCGTTCAGACAGCAACGCGAAACTTTTGATTTCAACTTCGTGGACAGCCCATGGAGTTGTTTCAATAATGACGACGAAGACAACGACGCCGATGACGATGTTGAATTGTTAATTGCCACATGCAAGTGGGCATAAACCGCAACCAGAGGCATTAAGTGCTGGCAGCTAGTGATCAAATGGAAAGATTACACATTTATTTTGGCTGGAGACATTTTTCTTTTAAAAGTGTGTTTCTTTTTTCGGGTGGGCTTAAAATGAACTGTCTCAAGTGGGGATTTGTTTCAAGAATTTTTTGGGAAGCAAATTTTCAACTTCTTCCGAATATTTGCTTTTCCCCTTTGTCAGGAAAAATTATGGAATACAAATTTAAATTAAATGCATGAAAACCCTTAGCGAATCTTAGATACCCCCCACCAAAGTTATGCAATTAAAAGTTTGTTAAGAAAAAGTTATGAAAATAGAAAAACAATTTTCACACATTTTTCTTGACAAGGGTTTGTAAAGCTGTTATAAATTGTTATGAATACGGGGTAAATAGTGTTGTTCTGAGAGTCAAATTGTCCACCAACACTTGACTTGACTGAACGCATAATTTAAGAGATACCAGAGATTTATGTTTTGAAAATGAAAATTCAAAAAGTGATCCCAAACAATGGTAATTTGGTTGATTGGCTGCCTACTTTAGGAGATACGAGCAATGTAAATTTCTTGCTCAGACGCCTAGTTTAGGCGACACAAGCGATTTAAGTTATGAATTATGTTCATAATTCCAAATGAAAGGAATATTGTTGATTCGTCGCCTACTACTCCCTCTTTCCTCCCTCCAATACCGGTCTTTCCTATCGCTAACACAGTGCATTGCATTTATAGGGGGCAACACCCGAGAGTTAGTCCAAAAAAAAAATCATGCTCGAAATATGATTCCCCAACAAAAACGAATATTTCCCAAAATTAAAAAATTGGGAAATTTTTCATTGATCAATTGAAATATGAAAAATTCCACAAATTTTTCATTATGAAAAAATTCCCATATTTTTCATTTTAAAAAATTCACTATATGAATTGAAAAATTCCCAAAATTTTTCATTATAAAAATTCCCATTACGAAAAATTCCCAAAATTTGTCATTATGAAAAATTCAAAAAATTTGTCATTATAAAAATTCCCAAATTTTTCATTAAGAAAGAATTCCCATATTTTTCTTTTTAAAAAATTCACTATATTTTTCATTATAAAAAAATCACATTATAAAAAAATTCACCATTTTTTCATTATGAACAATTCCTAAAATTTTTCGTTATACAAATTCCCAAAATTTTTCATTTTGAAAAATTTCCCAAATTTTTCATTATGAAAAATTCCTTATATTCTTCATTAAGAAAAATTCCCCAAATTTTTCATTATGAAAATTTTTCATTTTAAAAATTACCAAAAATTTTCATTATAAAAATTACAAAAATTTTTCATTATAAAAAATTCTTCAATTTTTTATTATAAAAATTCCAAAAAAATTTCATTATGAAAAATTCCCAAAATTTTTCATTATGAAAAATTCACAAAAATTGTCATTTTGAAAAATTTCCCAAATTTTTCATTATGAAAAATTCCTTATGTTCTTCATTAAGAAAAATTCCCCAAATTTTTCATTAAGAAAAATTCCCAAAAATTTTCATTATAAAAATTACCAAAATTTTTCATTATAAAAAATTCCTCAATTTTTTATTATGAAAAAATGCAAATATTTTTTATTATGAAAAAAAAAAAAAAAAAATTACCAAAATTTTTCATTATAAAAAATTCTTCAATTTTTTATTATAAAAATTCCTTATATTCTTCATTAAGAAAAATTCCCCAAATTTTTCATTATGAAAAATTCCCAAAATTTTTCATTATAAAAATTACCAAAATTTTTCATTATAAAAAATTCCTCAATTTTTTATTATGAAAAATTGTAAATATTTTTTATTATGAAAAATTCACAAAAATTTTCATTATGAAAAATTCACAAAAATTTTCATTATGAAAAATTCCCAAAATTTTCATTATGAAAAATTCCCAAAAATTTTCATTATGAAAAATTCCCAAAAATTTTCATTTGAAAAATACCCAAAATTTTTCGTTTTGAAAAATTCCCATATTTTTCGTTTTGAAAAATTCCCATATCTTTCATTTTAAAAAATTCACTATATTTTTATTATAAAAAATGAAATATTAATTTAAAAATATGAAAATTTCCCATATTTTTCATTAGAAAAAATTCCCCTTATTTTTCATTATGAAAATTCCCCAATTTTGTATGAGACCTCAGGGAAAATACATCCGAAAAAGCTACAAATGTAAGTTACAAGTGGGCTCCAAAATTTGTTCAGTGGTGCCCAATTTCCTAAATGTTTATTGATGGTATGAAAATACACCCCAAATACACTGACAAATAGACCCTAATGTTTTTCGTTTTCGAGTTTTGGGATGTAATTTCCAAATAGATATCGCAATTCGTATGTAAAAACTAAAAAAAATACCAAAAAATAAAATGTGGCACTAGAATTTGGTGTACGATGTTTATTTTTAAATTGGGGGTGAATTTTCGTGGGGACTAACTTCATTCCGCCCAACAAATGTGTGAATGATATTTAATTAAAATTTAAAAATAACGCCGATTTGCTTTTGGTCAGGTGACGACATTGCCATCCCCGCCGTTGGCCCTGTCAAACTAGCAGATGGCGCTGCAATGGAAGAGCAGCCACTTCACTTATCTAATGATCTGTCTAGCAGTAAATTGACTTTCTGTTTTTGAAAATCGTCGAAAACTCCCTTCACAAGTTATCACCTTTACAGTTGCTTTAAGTCTTCATTTGCCAAATCATCTGCGTTGACCTGCTGCCATCTATTTGTATTATCCAATTATCACTAATCCTAAAATGTATTCCATTCAATTTAGCAATGAAGCCTCCTCAATCGGATGACCTGTCATTTGTTGTTAAATTCGAAAGGTGCAATGACATTTCCAATATTTATTTGGCGTGTATACGACAGCCGGTCTGGTCTATGCGGCACGGCGTCTTGATTGTATTAAGCAATTATGCGATTTTATGCAACATCAGTTAACCTTCTTGACTTGTTGTTGGGCGGGCAGGCGAGCGACCAATAGACTGGCTCATTCGATGGTGCCGCGCATGATCTTCTTCGTGAGCATCTTCAGACAAATGCCAAAGTCAAAACAAAACTTTCTCCGACTAGTGTTTCCTTTGTTTGTCATTGAGGATACAATGAAATGTTCAAACCTGCCGCATTATAAGCCAACACAATGTTACCGCTGCCCACATATTAAAATACCACAACAACCACAGCAACCACATCTTCAGTCGATCCTTATGCAATCTGCAGAGGAGTAATGGAGTAATTTCCACATGTTGCACGTGTGCCCAAACAACATCAAAGGCCCCTTGGTTGAATGGATGAACAGCGTGTACAGACACACCTTAGATATTCCTCGAAATTGTCGAATTAGTTCCTGTTTCAGTTTACAAAGAGCTAGAAAGGCAAACCTTGAACTTCCCATAATTTGTTGGCAATACAAACAAAAAGATGTTCAGGGTTTTGGGTAACCGGAAATATTTGTTTGCTTATTTCATCTTTGGCAAAGCATGCAAATTTTCCCAACTCCTGTCACAACATCCAAACAGTTTTCCATTGATTGTGCGATGTGTCTTCCCAGCATTATATAAAATGGCAAACAAATAGTCAAGACTCCTGTTAAATATTATTTCTTCCATGAGTTGTCATCACTATTAAACATAAAAATGCTGCCAATGTCACGTTTCGTGGTCTGTGTGTGTGTGTGGCTTAAACTCGTTTAGACGCCAAACAGTCAATTTGAGCATTTAATCAGCGGAGCATCTTCAGCCACCAATACACTTCCGCTAATGTTTCATAAAAGCAAACATGATGACCTTTTCCTCAAATGTCTGATTACCTGACGGTTGGTTGCCAGCCAGCCTGCCTGCTTGCTCAGTACTAGGGTTATATAGTTGCAACAAAAAGTCGACCGTTTTTTTTTCTCACAAATTTAAGAAGTGGATTTGACTAGTAACCTGTCGACTGGTTCGAAATTTTCTAGAATTTTTCATAATCCAAAGTCAACCTCAATTTTCACCATTTTTGCATCAAAAAGTCGATTTACAGAACCCTACTCGGTACCGGCCTCTGTCAATACATGATGAAACCAATGAAAACGTGCGGAGCATAGAGACTATCCGCACATCATAGAGGGGCACTGTGGTCAAATATGATCTTCAAAGTGGAGAAAATTGCTAGGAGTTCAGAGCTAACAAAGGAGTCTGAAGGAGGATGCTGATGAGCGGCGATGAAGGATATAGGCGGCCAATACGCTGGCGGCAGATGTATGCAGAGACAAAAAAAAACGTATTAAAAAATTTATTAATTTCAATGTCTGTATCACGTCAAATTTTTTAAAAAATAGATTTTTATCAATTCTCAGATTTTCCTAAATTTTTTTTTTAAATGGTTATCGTTTTTTTTAAGGTTTCAGTTGAAAAAACATTTTTTTTTCGTAACGCTTAAGTAGTTTAAAAGTTTGGAGTCTCTTCAAGTTATGCAAAGAAAAGTGAAAAAAATATTTTTGTTTCAAAAATAATAAAAATTGGGGAAAAACTGAATTCAAATTTTTTGAAAAATAGATTTTTATCAATTCTCAGATTTTCAAAAAACATTTTTTTTCGTAACGCTTAAGAAGTTTACAAATTTGGAGTCTCTTCCAGTTATGCTAAGAAAAATTATTTTTTTTTTATTATTTTTTTTCAAAAATAATAAAAATTGGGGAAAATCTGAATTCAAATGTATTAAAAAATTGATTTTTATCAATTCTTTTTTAAATGGTTATCGTTTTTTTAAGGTTTCAGTTCAAAAAACATTTTTTTTCGTAACGCTTAAGTAGTTTACAAATTTGGAGTCTCTTCCAGTTATGCTAAGAAAAGTGAAAAAAATATTTTTTTTTCAAAAATAATAAAAATTGGGGAAAATCTGAATTCAAATGTATTAAAAAATAGATTTTTATCAATTCTTTTTTAAATGGTTATCGTTTTTTTTAAGGTTTCAGTTCAAAAAACATTTTTTTTTCGTAACGCTTAAGTAGTTTAAAAATTTAGAGTCTCTTCAAGTTATGCTAAGAAAAGTGAAAAAAATATTTTTTTTTCAAAAATAATAAAAATTGGGGAAAATCTGAATTCAAATGTATTAAAAAATAGATTCTTATCAATTCTCAGATTTTCCTAAATTTTTTTTTTAATGGTTATCGTTTTTTTAAGGTTTCAGTTCAAAAAACATTTTTTTTTTTCGTAACTCTTAAGTAGTTTAAAAATTTGGAGACTCTTCAAGTTATGCTAAGAAAAGTGAAAAAAATATTTTTTTTTCAAAAATAATAAAAATTGGGAAAAATCTGAATTCAAATTTTTTAAAAAATAGATTTTTATCAATTCTCAGATTTTCCTAATTTTTTTTTTTAAATGGTTATCGTTTTTTTTAAGGTTTCAGTTCAAAAAACATTTTTTCACAACGCTTAAGTAGTTTAAAAATTTGGAGTCTCTTCAAGTTATGCTAAGAAAAGTGAAAAAAATATTTTTTTTTAAAAAATAATAAAAATTGGGGAAAATCTGAGAATTGATAAAAATCTATTTTTTAAAAAAATTTTACGTGATACAGACATTTCAGCTCGATTGGATCACTGAAAAAGGGTTAAAAATCGGTCGAAAGGCTTTCACACAGGCCACTACGAGCTTCATACCTCAAACTTAAAAAAAAAGAAAAATTCTGACGTGTACATGAAAATCGCCGATACACGTGTAATTTTATTTTTTCCCCTCCTTCCGAAAAAGTAAATTTGGTTCATAGGCCAGAAAAAAAATCTATTTTTTGTAACACGGTGTAATTAATCAAAGTCCATCAAAAAATTAATTAACTACAAATAAAATTTAATAAAATAAATTTCAATCTAAAATCAGTTTTAATTCGCAATTCAAAATTCCCACAGGGGGCACCCTTGGACCTAGAAGAGTAATCTCTTAGCGATATAAAATGTCTCTACAAAAAAACAGTAGCCAACTTTGAACCGCAGACCTAGGTCTGTAAGTAAACAGTTCACGAATTTCAGAGAAATTCCCCGTCTGTTCCTTCATTAGTATGCAGGTAAAAATTGTTTTTTATTTTTTTGCCAACTAAAACCAAACCATTGACCCACTGTATTCTTGGGGCCATCGTGTGCTTCTTCTCTGTGGCATGGAAACAAAACATCAACCACTGCAAGATTAACCAAATGGTGAGAGAAACAGAAATAGTTGTGGCCATACATCAAGGAAAATCATATTGCAGCAGAAAACGCCAACAACCACACACAAATGCTAAATCTCGGCTTAATGCAATATTTCGTGTTGTTGGCTGAATGGCTGAAGAGGATGACACTGAACTGGCGAAGATGGCGATGCTCCTCATTACCATGACCGCCACCATCGCACTTTGAGCGCATCTGTTAATTTATTTTCATGGCCAAGACAATTGGCCTTTTTGTCTTTCCTCTCCTTTCAAAGACATAGAAATTTATTTAAATGGACTTTTTTTTTTCGTTAAAGAGAAATTGTGTCCGTTCGTTGATATGAAATGCTTGGTAATTATTGGTTGTTGTTGGGCTGGTTAAGAGGGAGTGGGGGGTAGGCGCAGATGTGTTTGATGGAGGTGTTAATTATGATTGATTTGATGTGACTTGGTTTGTTTGCGCTTTAAAAAAAAAAACGTTTAAAAGTAGATGGCCCGGGCCAGGGGAGGTGGGTAGAAAGTGAAATTAACGTCAATCGCGGAAAAACACAAACAACATACACGCACAATGAAATATGGGGGAAATTTGCAAAGTAAAAAATAGAAATCAAGGCCACAAATTGGCAAACTTTGATAAATGGGAAGAATTATTATTTCAGATTTCCTAACAGTCAACAATCAAACATTTGGCTCGGCTCGAAGGACCAACAGCTAAAACTAAAGATCGACTCCAACACAACTCAGTGTCTGTGGGAGGTCAATGATTTGATTTCATAGGGAAATTGATTTGAAATTTCTTCATGCCACTGACTGTCCATTGCTCTCCCTCCCTCCCATTGCGTAGCAAACATCACAGTTCCAAGGATGAACTTCTTATGGCCAACCGCATTTCAAATATGACTTGGCTGCAACAATGTTCAATCGACTTGTCCCAGTCTTTCATGGAATCATTGAACAACATCATCATCATCATCGTCATTTGTAGTTTTATGTGGAATGATTGTCATCGCCATAGAAAAAGAAGAAGATGAACATTAAATCCAGTTGACGTTCTTCTGAACGAGCCGTCATGCAACGGTGATGGTCGATGTGTAGGTTTCTCGGAAATCGCCACATCCATACAGAGAATCCGTTATATAACCGATAATACGTGATTAGAAAAGAAAAATACCTCGCTTACAAAGAAACATTTCTGAAATGACGTTAGAAATTACAGTCAATCTTATTCTTTTGCCTCTTGTCTGATTCCATTGATTTGGATCATTTTTCTCAGAATTAAATGTAGGCAGGCAGACAGACACCGTTGGTGAACATTATTCGTGTAGAGATTAGAAATAAACAACGGACATTGTATTGTGACATGGATGGTAGGGTGGAGTGAAAACATGCTTTTTTTTAATTTAAAAAAGTTAACCTCGGAAAGAGATGTAGTCTGGGGTCCTAATGAGGGGAAAAATAAAGAAAAAAATTTTAAAAAATGTTTAGGGGTCGCGCCATTCCCTCGAAATTTGGAAATTATCGCTATTTTGGCGTTGATTTTAGAAAAATCCTAAAAATTAACGACTTAACTTATTCGAAATTTAAAAGTTTGAGCTTGTTCAGTGCCCAAACAAAAGTATTTGAGGCAAATATGAGGATAATCGACTAATATTTGTAGCTTTGGTGGCGATTTCATTATTCAGTCAATTTTCTGAAGAAGGGACGATTTGACTTATTTTACTTTTTGAAATTTTTGAACAATGAGAAATTTTTTTTTAAATTTTTTCATGCCCTTATTTCATTGTTTACGCTATTGCAAACATTTATTGACATAAAACTTTTTAGGATTTTTCTAAAATCAACGCCAAAATAGCGATAATTTCCAAATTTCGAGGGAGTGGCGCGACCCCTAAAATTTTTTTAAATTTTTTTTCTTTATTTTTCCCCTCATTAGGACCCCAGACTACATCTCTTTCCGAGGTTAACTTTTTTTTTTTTGAATTTTTTTTTTTGAATTTCACTCCACCCTAATGGATGGGACAATTCAAATAGATTGTGGGACAGGGGATTTCTAGGGAAAGCGTGGAAAAAATATAAACGAAAATGGAAAGCCAGACAAAATATTCTGAAAGGAAAAAACATTTTTACTATAGGACATTTTTTATGGGACAAAAATTTACTATATGAAATTTTTTGTGGGACACAAATTTACTATATTAAATTTTTTGTGGGACACAAATTTACTATAGGAAATTTTTTGTGGGACAAAAATTTACTATATGAAATTTTTTGTGGGACACAAATTTACTATAGGAAATTTTTTTGTCGGACACAAATTTACTATAGGAAATTTTTTTGTCGGACACAAATTTACTATAGGACATTTTTTTGTCGGACACAAATTTACTATAGGAAATTTTTTGTGGGACAAAAATTTACTATATGAAATTTTTTGTGGGACACAAATTTACTATAGGAAATTTTTTGTGGGACACAAATTTACTATAGGAAATTTTTTGTGGGACACATATTTACTATAGGAAATTTTTACTTCAGGAAATTTTTTGTGGGACACAAATTTACTATAGGAAATTTTTTGTGGGACACATATTTACTATAGGAAATTTTTACTTCAGGAAATTTTTTGTGGGACACAAATTTACTATAGGAAATTTTTGTGGGACAGAAATTTACTATAGGAAATTTTTTGTGGAACAAAAAATTTTCCTATACAGAAAATATTTTTGTGGGAGAAAAATTTTCCTATACAGAAAATATTTTTGTGGGACAAAAATTTTCCTATACAGAAAATATTTTTGTGGAACAAAAAATGTTCCTATACAGAAAATATTTTTGTGGGAGAAAAATTTTCCTATACAGAAAATATTTTTGTGGGAGAAAAATTTTCCTATACAGAAAATATTTTTGTGGGACAAAAATTTTCCTATACAGAAAATATTTTTGTGGGACAAAAATTTTCCTATACAGAAAATATTTTTGTGGGACAAAAATTTTCCTATACAGAAAATATATTTGTGGGAGAACAATTTTCCTATACAGGAAATATTTTTGTGCGACAAAAATGTTCTACAGAAAATATTTTTGTGGACAAAAATTTTCCCATACAGAAAATATTTTTGTGCTACAAAAATTTTCCTATACAGAAAATATTTTTGTGGGACAAAAATTTTCCTATACAGAAAATATTTTTGTGGGACAAAAATTTTCCTGAATTCTAATTAAATTTCAAAATTAATTTTAAAAAAAATTAAAAATTATTCATTGAATGGAAAACTATTTATTATAAAAAAAATGTAAAAGAAAACACAAAACATTTTCCTATACAGAAAATGTTGTCTGACCAATTTTAGTTTAACAGAAATTTTAGAAATTTACAATTTAAGGTCGCAAAGAATTTCCTCCATTTGAGCAATGCAACAAATTTTGAGAAATGCTGTTGTTAGTTCGTGTTGCATCAAACATGTTGCAGACGCTTGATCTCAGACAGATTATTCCCACCATTGTCAGTTTAAATCGAATCGACTGCATCAAATCGAATGAAGGCATCGTCTAACTTGCAACGCCGAATTCCTGCAACACAACACACAATCGCCACCAGCATCGGCGTAAAAACTAAACCACTTAACCAAACCATCTTAACCAAACAACATCAATACGTTGCACTGGCCTTGGCATGGCTAATGCTGACGTTGAACTGGTCCAGGAGAAGGAAAAGAAAATGTAAAACTCGGCGCAACCTGATGAAAATCATGACCATAGTGACAACTTTCATGACCATAAACAGGATTTTTGTGCAACAGCAACAGGCCCCATCTGTGGCAATTGTTGCTGCAACAACACGATTCTCGCAATTGTCCATGAATAGAGAGAACGTTTTGTTGATTGCCATAAAAAGAAGATCAGCCGTCAAGCGGCAGTGGCAGGAGGCTGTTGCGATGCTGCAAGACTCACATTACACAACTGTGGCATTAAGCCAACAATAGCGAACGAATGAACGAACTTCGTACATATCGGAGCCATACGCGAACATTAGAATGTGGTTCTGCAATTGCAACACATTCAATTCGGTCGCAATCTTGGATTACTTTTCTGTTCTCTTGTTTGTTCTTCTTTTTTTTTTTAGAAAGACCACAAAACCAGATTGAAGCCATTGTTTGTATCTGTAATCGTTGTAACACTACTCGATATAATCGCTATTTGTAATTGCACTATGAGGTAATGAACAGTGCAAGAGTCTGAATTTGTTTGGATGTGAAGAAAGGTCAACGGAAGCGTTGACCCGAATCTATTTTGAAACGAAACTTGTTGTCCGACAACATTTTTCTATAAGGAAAATTGTCGAACATTTTCTGTATAGGAATGTAAATAGATTTCCTCTAACAAAATATACCGAGAGAAGCCCATGATTCTCCGAGAGAAACAGTTTTGCGACCAATTCATTAACGATTCGGGGATCGAGCCCAAACATTCGTGAGATAGAGCCAGAAATCGTCTTACGGTCTTGTAAAATTGGATTGACAGGATGCGCTAGTCGTATTTTATAATTAAGGGGACTTTTGCTCTTTCAACTAAAATAAATATAATACAGATATATTTTTTTTTGGAAATTTAAAAAAAAAATGTAAATGGTCGCCCTTTACTTTTCTTATTTTCTTCTTTGGCAAAAACCGGCTACTGCGAAGACATACATGAACTTGTATTTCATAAATAATGGGATTTTTTGCTATTTCACATAAAATATAAATAATAATTTTTTTGTAATTTTTGTGGAATTTTTAAAAATAAAATTGTAAATCGACGCCCTTTATGGTTTTGCCTGACACTGGAATCTCTCAGATTCTAACCCATTTTCATCTTTAACAAAAACTCATCTCATCCTGAGTTTCATGTCAATTTCTCCTCCATTAACCGAATGTTATTACCTTTTGTTTTAAATGGAAATCTGTCTGTGTGTGTTTTGACCCATTTGTTGGCCTTCATAGAACCAGAATTTCCGTATTTATTATTTTGTGTTGTTTTTCTTTTTTTTTTTTTTTGATAATTTGCCTACTGACCAACTTATGAATATTGTGGTTGGCCAGATGTGAGGCTACCTCCAACTACCTACTCGTCATACATGCCAGTGGATTCCTTTGCTCTCTCCTTTGTGGGTCATATCGGTAATGACAAAGCACAGAATGTAGCCGCCAAAACTTGTTTCAATTTCAATTTTGAACATGTGCTACCGAAAGATGAGAAGCCAAAAAAAAAACCGAAACGAAAACGTAACAGAGGAGTAGAGTAGAGTAGAGTACAAAAACAAAACACACAATCGGTTGAATAAGAACAGATTCCAGATTCCTGTTAGATAGTTAACGATTCGGTATTGGCATCATTTTCATAGAATGGTAGCCAGGCGAAGGAGAGCCACTTGTGGCTTCTGCTTTGTTTAGATGACATGAAATGGTCAAATTTGGAGGCTGCATTGGCAATAACTCGTTTCTTGTTTTTACACTCAGGCAAAATTTGAAGTGGAAAGGGGAATTTTGAAGGTAAACAATGGATGAATGCCAAAGTAATTACAAAAAAAAAATATTTGTATTAAATGAGTATTACCAATATGATCACTAGGTTAAGTTTAAAAAATATGAAAATATTTTTTTGGTTATTTTTGCATGCAAATACATACATTTCTGCATGGAAACATATATATATTTGCACGGAAATATATTAATGTTCGCATACCATCTTATATATGTTTGCACAGAAGTATTGATATCTTTGCGGATGCCTATGGGACTGAGAATTTTGTCCGCTTATGAGAGAAGTATGCAAGAGGACTGAATCGGATTGGTACTGAAAAAAAGTGTCCGTTTATGAGATGTGTCCGCAAGGAGAGAGTACACTGTATATATATTTTCATACCACAAACATTAACATTATTTTTTTTGTATGCAATCATATTTATGTTTGTATGCAAACATATATTTTTTTGTATGCAAACATATTTATGTTTGTATGCAATCATATTTATGTCTGTATGCAAACATATATTTCTTTGTATGCAATTATTAGGTATTTGGGACAATATGTTATAGCGAAAGACCGCTTTTCTTCTTTTTCGAGAAAATTCCGTATGCAAACATATATTTTTTTGTATGCAATCATATTTATTTTTGTATGCAATCATATATTTGTTTGTATGCAATCATATTTATGTTTGTATGCAATCATATATATGTTTTTGTATGCAAGCATATATTTGTTTGTAGGCAAACATATATTTGTTTGTATGCAATTATTAGATATTTGGGACAATATGTTATAGCGAGAGACCGCTTTTCTTCCATAGACCGACAAAGAAATATTTTCTAGTTTTTTTCCACATCTTCTAACCCATCTGGCACGGTGACAGACATGTTTTCCTTGAGTGTATTCCCAACAATGTTATTTTCGCTTGATTTATTAACAATTCGACAATGACTTCGAAGCGGTTGTAAGAGGTGGATACGATCGAAGGGACGGACGGACAAAAAACAATTTTACCACAACTGTGGCTTGGTGGAAGAAATGCCGGTTCTTTTGTCCACTTTTGACTGTTTCTCTTCTGCATGTCTTCCGTCATGTTTTAATGTATTTTTGTGTTTAATAATAGGCAACGACACCGTGTACACCAGAAGCACACAGCTGACGACACGAAGAGTGTACGAAGAGCAAATACTAGAAGAAGAAAAAACAAACTAAAAACGTATTAATTAGCACACGTAACTGCAGTTGAGTAAGAACGGTGCGGTGTGGTTCGATTATGACGATGGTAATGGCCCCAAAGAGTTTTGCTATGTGTGTCATATGTGGATGAGCTAATAACCGATATTGAAATGTGTACGTAACGCCACTACAGCACATTAAACGTGTTGCGGGAAATAGTTTTTGGTTTAACTTTAATTATGGCCGAGATGACCTGACCGACCAACCAAACGACCGGTAATTAATTGCTTGACCCAACCAATAAATCGTAAAGATGTCTTAATTACTGGGCTGGAAAACGTTATAACTTCAGTAATGATCAGTTTTCACAGTGTTTGCAACTAGGGAAGAACATTTCCTTAATTAAACGCACAGCCATATTCCCAGCTAATAAATGGTCAGCTCGTTAAAGATATTTTACTAATTCTCATATCTAATGTGGGATTTTTCCCCTGGTCATTACATAAACATTTGCATTTTATTAAGAACATTTATGGGAATTGGTTCCGGCCAAAAGGCTTCATTGGGTTCCCCCAAAACAAAAAACCATCTCGAATGTTTACAATGATGTCATTTATGCTGTCTTATAATTGTTTTCAACATAAAATATTTAATTCGACTAATGAGCTATTGTTTAGGAACAAAAAATTCACTAAATCTACAACCACAACACAAAAGCTCATCACCTTTGTGTGACCTCTAAGCCCGCAGCCAGTGCGTATAATTTCCAACACTTGAATGTGTTCAACTCACAATAAAAAGAAAACCCCAGCCCTGGACTTTGTACTGTCCGCTCCATGAATTTGTCACAAATTTATAAGCTTCACCTTTGAACTGCCAAATTCTAATAAAGAAATACAGGGTACTGTCTCATAAGCGGACAATTTTTTGGTTCTGCAAAGTTGGCAGAAATTTTAGCAAATTTTTTATTTTTTTGGAAAATTTATTTAATTTGCTGGCATCATAAAAAATGCCTGTCTTACGTTTTGGGGAATTTTTTTTTTTGTTTGAAAAAAAAAATGATAAAATTTATTGGAGAAACGGCTCGGTGAAGTAATCGCCAGTTGATACAAATCCACATTTTCCAGTTGTAAACAAATAGTGAATTCGAATCAATGTTGAAATATTACATCAACTGCTGCAACCAAACATATCTTCATAGAAATGTTTGTGCACCAACCTGTTGCAAGTGTTGATCTCTTTCGAATGGAATTGTTTTGTGTGTGACTGGCAAGTGCCTCTGCGGGTTGGCTTTTTCATCATTCACGAAATAGTTTCGTTTTTTTTTTGTGTTTGTTAATTTGCTGGAAAAACATGATTTGTGTTTTTTTTTTTGGAAAATGTTCGTGCCACACATTGTTGTTGTTGTTGTTCGCTGAGGCTGTTTGTTTTGCACACACAGGCCGTTTGAATGGATTTTTGATTGACCATTGTGACAAATATGGGTTAAACTGTAACAACAGCGACGACGACGATGGCGGCAATGCCCAATAAAACTAAGTTAACATGCGGCAACACCACGATAATTGTTGCAATCGTCACAGCACCACAACCAGCATCGGGCAACGGTTACAATAACCTGGGGTAACATTTTATGGCTGCCACTGCTGCTGGTAGTGGTGGTGGTTTTGTTGTTGGTGGCTCACATACACGGCCGTTTTTATGGTGTGAAACAGCGGAAATGCATTTTTATTTTCGGAATCTCTACAAATCACATTTTTCGGCTTTGTGTTTCTTTGTATTAAATGATTTAATCATACAATAATGACATTTCCTCTGCATGTGTGCTGGTTGCTGGCACAACCCGTTTAGGTTCCATTTCAAAGAAAAAAACACACACCAAAACTACTAAAACGTGCAACAATTGAAGGGGGTTTTGCAATCTGAGGGGCTGCTTAACACATTCGACCACACAGGTATTCTGAAAGTCCAATAGATAGGGGAGACTTTTTGTTTTTCCAGCTCAGTCCAGACATATTTTCCCTGACACTTGAGCTGGTTTGAATTTGGGTGTTTGAACTGTTGAGTAACCCGACTTTAGTAAAAATCTAGAGATCTTTTTTTTTTAGTTGGTGCTATTATTTTGACCGCAACTGTGTACTAAAAATTTTTAGATAAAATTGAAATTTCCAAATATCAAATTTCACAAAATACGAATTTTATGAAAAGCATCGCCAGAGATTTACTACCGCATTCAAAAAGGGATTTTTTCTTTGAGACCGAAAAATAACAATAAAATTGATTAAAATAAAACTTTAAAAATTTGTATTTAAAAAAGACGATTTTTTTTGTTACCGAAAAATAATAAAAATAAAACTTTGTAAATTTTTAATTTAAAAAAGGATTTTTAATAAGGATAATTAAAATAAAGTAACCGAAAAATAATAATAAAAAATTAAAATAAAATGTTTAATTTAAAGAAAACTGATTTTTTCTTTGAGACCAAAAAATTAAAATACAATTTTTAATTTAAAAAAAAGATTTTTTTCTTCGAGACCAAATTATTTTTATAAATAATTATGTAAAAAATTGTATAAAAAAATAAAATTTGAAAATTTTGAATTTAAAAGGATTTTTTTTAATTGAGACCGAAAAATAATTAAAATAAAATATTTAATTTAAAGAAGATTTAAATGATTTTTTCTTTGAGACCAAACAATTAAAAGAAATTTTTTTATTTGAAAAAGAAATGTTTTTTTCTGTGTAAACGAAAAATAATAAAAAAAATTAAAATACAATTTTTAATTAAAAGAAAAATAATTAAAACAAAATTTTTAAATTAAAGAAGATTTAAATGATTTTTTCTTTGAGATCAAAAAATTAAAATAAAATTTTTAAAAAATGATTGAGACCGAAAAATAATAATAACAATAATTATAATAAATTTTTTAAGTTTTTAATTTAAAAAAAAAAAGGATTTGCTCTTTGTGACCGAAAAACAATAACAAATTATTAAAATAAAATTTTATGATTTTTAATTTAAAAAAAAAAAAAAAATTACCCTTTGTAACCGAAAAATAACAATAAAATTGATTAAAATAAGACTTTAAAAGTTTTAATTAAAAAAAAAGGATTTTTTTTCTTTGAGACCGAAAAATAGTAATAAAAATAATAAAATTTTAAAATTTTTATTTAAAAAAAGGCTTTTTTCTTCGGGACCGAAAAATAATAAAAAAAAATAAAATTCTTAATTTAAAAAAATCCTTTTTATTACAAATAAATAAACAAAATTTAAAAAAAAGGATTGAAATAAAATTTGAATTTAAAAAAAATCCTTTTTTGTACAAATAAATAAACAAAATTTTTAAATTTTTTTAAAAAAAAAATTGAATATAAAAAAAAGTGATTTCATTTTATTGAGACCGAAAAATAGTAGTTACAAATATTAGAATAAAAATTTGAATTTGAAGAAAAAAGATTTTTTCTTTGAGACCGAAAAATAATAACAAAAAAAAATTTAAAATTTTTAATTTAAAAAAATGGATTTTTGTCTTTGAGACCAAAAAATTTTAATTAAATTTTTAATTTGAAAAAAAAAATGATTTTTTTTTCATTGTAACCAAAAAATACTAATAACACTAGTCAACAGTCAAAATGTACTCGGGATGCGATAATTATTTCTGTGTAGATAACCTTGACATGAGCTCGAAAAACGCAATAAAAAAATTTCAAAAAGTCATATATTTTTGTCACCCAACAAATTTTAATTTTTTTTGTAATAAAAAAAAAAAACCTTACCATAGACAAAGTTGTGCATATGTCGAGCAAATTTTTGAAATTCATACCTTTACTCAATTGCGAATAAAAGCGAAACGCGTGCATCGATTTTCATGATCTTTGTCTCATTTTGCTCATAGGTTATGTGACTTTACGTAAAAGTAATAAGATTTGACATTTTTTTTCATTTCGGATTTTTTATGGATTTTTAAAAAAAAAAAAATTTAAATCTTTAGGCAAAAAATAAGTTTTTCCTTTATATATTCATTTTTAACTTGGAAACTGTTGCTTGTATAGAAAAACAATATATGAACAGATTAAGGGAATTGTAATTTTTTAAAATTTAATTCAATTAAATCGGGCTAGTGGTTCCCGAGTTATGCCGGACGAAACAAATTAACCAAAAAATTTTTTTTAAAATTTAAAAAAAAAAAATAAAACAAAAACCAAACGAAAAAAAAAATTTTTATTGCGTTTTTCGAGCTCATGTCAAGGTTATCTACACAGAAAAAATTATCGCATCCGGAGTACATGAAATTTTTTTCATTTTGTTGAGTAGTGTAATTAAATTAAAATAAAATATTTAATTTAAAAAAAAAAGACTTTTTTTTCATTGAGACCGAAAAATTAATGATAACAAAATTTTAAAGTTTTTAATTTAATGAAAATGTTTTTTTCTTTGAGACCAAAAAATAACCATATTAAAAACTTATGCTATTTTAAAATGTAAAAAAATCACACTTTTAAAATAACTAACTTTTATTTTTTGTTTACACATTTTAACGCATTTTGTTACTAAAAACCGTGTTCGCTAATCAATTCCTCTCTTCAGCTTTAGCTACTAATATTCAAATTGTCAACAGTGAAGCCAACGAAAATGTTTAGCTGTGGTAATTAACAAAAATTGACAGCCATTGTCTTTGATTACTTTTATTTTCATTGTTTGGCTCTGGCTGCCAACAGACAATTTTAAGTTTATTCTTTAGCTGTGGCTGAATTAGCCAACACAAGCAGCCATTGAGCCCACCTTACATCTGCAAACATGTTTGACATGAAAACATAGAAATATCAAATTCATTATTCGTTCAACATGCTCTCTCAAACATCAAACAAATATTTTCGACAAATGTTCAATGTAAACAATATTTGTTTAGCTTTCTTTCGCAGCAGCCAAACAAAAGTTGTTGGCTGCCATTTGACGATTTGCGCAGCTTAAAACAAACAACACCAGAAAATTGTATCAAAAATCTCAGCAGACAGTGGTGACAACATTTGGGAAATAAAAAAAAAACCCTAAACCAAAATGGGAGCAAACGTAAAATGGCTCTTACACTCTCGCTCTCTTTTTTCTCCTAACATTGTAAACACACATGTTGAATGAAGAAATGAATCCCAACAAGGTGACACCATAGACCAAGTCGCCTATTACATTTAAATCTCAGTGTCACAACGAAGTGGAAGAAGAAGACTTTGTTGCCTACACTGATATTAAAAGAAAAAATGTTCTATTCCATGAAGAACAGAAGGAGAACTTCTCTCCATGCAGCTATAGAAACACTAATCTGTCTTAACTAATAATTAGCCAACTGTCTTCATTTTAAATGTCACCTTCTCTGTTTACTTCCTGTGACTACCAAACCGGAAATGCATTTTTCAAAACAAATTTGAAACGAAGCAGTAGTCGTTCTCAAACATTTTCAATAACAAACTGATTTCACTGGCACTGCTCACTTACTTCGAATTCTGCCCCACTGTGAGTATAATCCCGACTAAGCGGAATGGGACACGACCAACGTCGATGTTCAGCATCTTGATTAAGGTACGATATGAACATTTTGCATAAAAATCTCTGCTCAGAATAAACATTGATTGGGTTTTTTTTAATAATATTTCTATCTCTAGATGATATTTGAAAACACTTTTCTCAGTCGAATTAGAATTCTCATTCTTGATTAATTGATTATTTGTTTTTTTAATCTGTTTTCATCGCAAATGCCACCAAATTGTGTCCCAGCCGTCTGGAATTGTAACAAAGAAACACACAAAGTCGCACTTCGAAAGGTTGTTTCTAAACTAACTGAGAAACGCCTGAACGATCTCCGGAGGCGGCGTGAGTCGTGAGTCACATAGCGACAACAGAATCAGACCAGAAATCCATGCGAGATGAAAAACAAAACAAAACACAACATTTTCATAATGGAGGAACCGATTCTCCTCTGAAAAAAAAAAACAAAACAAATAATAAAATAAAAATACAGAAGCAATCATAACGCCGCCACCGGTGCACAGTGGTGCGGTAACAATTTCCATCGTACATAAATCTTTGAGTGATTACTAAGAGGGGCCAAAAGGACAGTAACTTTCGGCAGGACAGGCCTACGGATTTGTGGTGACCCAACAAAACTGTGACGTCATAAATAAGGCAAGAAACCACATTCTTTAAAAAAAAAAATCTGACTGACATTGCTCCAAAAAAATATGAGTAATCGTTCAATATAAACGACAAAAGAAATACAATTGTTTTTTTTTAATTGCAAAATTTAAAGAATGCATTTTAAAATTTATATTTTGTATGGTCATTACTAAGAAATAAACTGAATTTAGAATTTTAATATTCAATATTTTGTAACGACCCTTTTTCAATTATGGTGAATTTTGAATTTTTTTTAATAATTTCAATCTCAAGGTCAAGAATACCTTATAAATTATTTTTCTAAAATTAATTTTCAAATATTTCGTTCTTTTTTAAAAAAAAAAACTGTTAAAAAATAGACCAAAAAATTAAAATAAAATTTTTTATTTAAAAATAAAAGATTTTTTTTATTGAGACCGAAAAATAATATTAACAATATTAAAAAAAAAATAAAATTTTTAATTTAAAAAAAGGATTTTTTGTTCAAAACCGAAAAATAATAAAAAAAAAATTAAAACAAAATTTTAAAGTTTTTAATTTCAAAAAATGATTTTTTCATTGTAAACGAAAAATAATAAACAAATAATTAAAACAAAATTTTAAAATTTTTAATTTAAAAAAAAAAAAAAATTCTTTGAGACCGAAAAATTAATATAAAAATTTTAATTTGAAAAAAATTATTTTTTTTTCATTGAGACCAAAAAATAATAATAACAATAATTAAAACAAAATGTTAAAGTTTTTAATTTAAAGAAAATTAATTTTTCTTTAAGACCTAAAAATAACAGTAAAAATTATTAAAACAAAATTTTAAAATTTTTATTTAAAAAATAAGGATTTTTCATTGTAACTGAAAAATAATTTTAAAATTTTTTATTAAAAAAAAAATTTTCTTTGAGACCGAAAAATTTTTCTTTAAAACCGAAAAATAATAAAAAAAAAAATTAAAACAAAATTTTAAAGTTTTTAATTTCAAAAAATGATTTTTTCATTGTAAACGAAAAATAATAAACAAATAATTAAAACAAAATTTTAAAATTTTTAATTTAAAAAAAAAAATCTTTGAGTCCGAAAATTAAAATAAAATTTTTAATTTGAAAAAAATTATCTTTTTTTTCTTTGAGACGGAAAAATATTTTTTTTAAATTTAAAGAAATCATTCCATGTTTAGTAATTTTAAAATAAAAAACTTTTATTGTATTTACAAACATTTCGTTCTTCTATTTTATTTAAAAAATTTTTGACCTCTAGCTTGAACTCATTAAAAAATTCTAAATTCAATAAATCAAATTTTCTTTAAATTAAAGACAAATTCCCTTAAACAATTGTATAAGTAATTCCTTAACTCAAAGTCTCCGTAAGTCAAACTTTTCTACGGGATGATGGTGGTTCGAGTTATGGAAGTTTGACTGAAACATTGAACATTAAAATAAAAAAACAAACTGTAGTTTTATGAGTTCTTGTTTTATAGGAAATCAGAAATTGAGAAAAGTAGTAAATAGTACACGACTCACATCCAATAGGATTTAAATAACAACTGTCCTTGCCTTTCATCAGTTTTTCGCCAAATACAAAAATTATTCACTCTTTTTGAACCACTGTGCGCCCTCACAACTACACAAAATTATATTTTGTTTTTACTTTTTTTCTTCTTCTAGATGTGTTTTTAAATTATAACACTTTCAATGTAAATCATAAATAAGAGAAAAATTATTTTCCAACGCAAAATAAAAAAAAACACAAAATAACAACCGACAACGAATTTAAAAAATTCAAAAAAAAAAATACACACACACATTCTCAAAGAATCCATAAAAACCAACGTTGTCATTAAATTTCAGTTGAGTGCCTGTCCAGACTCAGTCCGACTTACTTCCAGCATCTCTCTGCTCATGTGTTGCGGTGTGTGATGTGTCGGTGATAGGTCAGTCAGGCGGGCAGTAGAGACGCTCGCATGTGTGAGGAAATGCAGGCGTGTTAGTGTGATTATTTCAGAGTAGGGTGATATGAGTTTTAAATTGGCTGACTGGCTGGTCGGCGGGCTTATTATCACATTTAAAAACAAAGTGAGGGTGTGGGATTAACCCTTGTGCGGTTTAGAGGAGACTGTTGTGGTACAGGAAGAAACAAGTTGAACCGACTTTGGTTTTTTCCTTTCAAATGGTCAAAATCTGATCTCTACTAACAGTGCAAAAGCAACGATCGATTCCTTTCTGATTTGAACTGACTTTGGATTTTTAAAATGTCCAAAACCTGTGATCTACTAACAGTGGAAAAGCAACAATCACTTCCTTTGGGGAATTGATTTTCAAATGGATCTTGGCAAGAACAGCAAATGCAATGGTGGATTTTGTAGAAGACTCAGGCTCAGAGAAAAATCACTTAGTCAATCAATAGTTGGATCAAACCGGATGTGAAAAATCTTTTCAGATTTGTATGTATTTTTAAATTCGTCATCTATTAGGAATATACGTCCTGAGGAATATGAAAATTCATAAAAAAATTTAGGCAGGCTAAAAATCTTCTATAATAATCCTCGTTTAAAGCCTACTCACAAATACTCGATTTAATTTAGGGGATAGACCGTCAATCGTTCAGAATTCTGGAAGATCTTAAGTTTGTACACCTATGGTAAAGCAGGCTTCCTATCAGACCTTCTCAAAGAAGGAAAAATGGAATGGGGATTGTGCATGGTAGGTGATGGTGAAGTGGCAAATATTAACGGGAGAGTGAAAATATCCGAACCCGGTTCACTACAGATATATTCGAATAGAAAAGTATCACAGAGTCTTCAAGAAGCAAAATTTGTTTATTCATAGGATGCGTTCTAAGTTTTAAGCAGGTCTATTATCAGGACTTCTTATGAAATGTATCCTAAAAGTTGAGCCGGTATCTGTTGAAAGGTTTAAGACAACATCCACAAAATTCCGTAGTTGTACTGATCTGAAACCAATAACGGGAGGGAATATTCATCAATTATGAAAAATACTAATTGGGACCTATTTTTTTTTTATACACATACAACAAATGCCATGAAAAAGGTGGGTGGCAAAGACTCTAACTGGCAAAAGAGCGCAGTATCGAAATAGAAGTTTTTGAAAATTATAATCAGAGTCCCGGCATGTCAGGTCCAGGCATACTACACATACGTTTGGACATAAAAGTGCCACGAAAAACTTAAAGAAGAAACGTTTGAATAACCATAGGAAGTTTCCCAAAGATTAAGCAGATGCTTCGGCATGATTGGAAAGGTCAAGTTTTTTTTTACAGCTAATATGTCGTTCTATAATAATTTAGTTCTTTTGATTCACGTCTCTGTTTTGTTGGCATTGTTGAAAATACACAATCCACGTTTCTCACTATGACTCTAGCACTCACCTGTGATACTAAAGCTTTGGTTTCCGGTGTTGTACTCTCTAAAAAGATCTTTTTGAATTCACTGGGACTAGACAATTTGAAATCCGATGCCGAGGCTATAAATGCCTGTATCTCGTGGAGACTCTGCTCGGCCAGTTCGTGTGACGTGGAACATTTCTCAATGCGCTGCGAGGTGAGCAATTCAACACCATTGGCACACCATTCATTAGCCTATTAATGAAGAAAAGCGCTACAATTACCAAACATAATTATTGAAATCCATCATAACGTACCTTTTCAACTCTCTCCATTAATTCACGATTCTTCGCTAAAATCTCTAAACGTTTCTGCAGCCGCTCGTTGATAATATCACACACTCGCTGCAGTTCGTCGCACTTGGGCTGGACAATCTCCCAGGGGTAAACGCCACGTGAACCGATAAGTTGTTGACCGGCAGAAATAACCTCGGTGGCCTTATCAATGTCCAAACCGCAGAGCTGTTGAAATTCTGCCGTTTCGGCGATAAGACAGTCGACACGTTCGACGCTCTCACCGATTTCAGTCATCTCAGAGACGCCGCTCAAATGAACATCAAAACAAATCTGTAAAACGAGAGAGAGAGGGCGAAGTTATAAATAAATAAAAACAACAAAAAGTGAGGTTATAAACAATCATACCTGTAGTTCGCGGAAACTTTGCTCGAATTTCCTCAGCTCCAGGCACTGCTGCAGACGATTGCGATGTGTGCGCCAAAATTCATCGAAACGTCGTTCCGTTTCCTCCAGCTGCACCAGAAGTCTGCGATAATCCCGACAGTCATCGTAATGTTGTGGTTTTTTCAATTTGTATTGTTGGTGATAAATAATTTGATGACGTTTAATTAGTTGTTGTTGTTGTGGTTGGGGATGAGTGGTGGTTGTTGTTGTTGTTTGCCCTGCACTGGATCTGCATAATTACTCATTTAATGCAAGAGATTCACACACACACACATAGAGAGAGAGAGAGAGAACGCGATTTTACGTTTTATGAAATCGCGCATTTTAATGTTCATTCAAATCGCATGACGTGAGTCGAGAGTGAGGTTAGTTTTGCATGTTCATGATCATTTTTGTTGGTGTCCGTACATGAGTTACACACAAAAAAAAAACACAAACAAACACATTTAACGCAGGTGCAGAGCATTGCGTTAGAGAGAGAGAGAGAGAGCGCGAGAAAGACATGAAGAGAAAGAGAGAGAGAGAGACACACAAGATTTTGTTGATGATCAATGAGAGATGTTAGCATTGATATGTAATGTTATTTGGTAGATGTCTTTTGTTGTTCGTGTTCTTGTAAAGTAGATAGAGTAAAAGTGGGGTTATGTAGAAGGTGTTAATGGAAGTCTCCGGTTAATTCATGGTGATTATTAAGTGTAGGTTGTGTATTGTAGATGGTGTCTTCTCTAAGCTGGCAATTGGAAATTATAAACGGAGTTGCGGCATGCCAGGTTCAGATTCACAACTGATACATTGGTGGACACAATAGTAGGAGTTTACCAGTGAAGTGTGTCTTCTTTAAATTTTGATAGCAGTCAAAAGGTCCAATTTTTGCAGCGACAGATAAGGTGTTGACATTAGCGATTTTCCGTCCGAGGCGCTGTAGACGCCGAGCACTGTTTTAACCCTCTAACCCGCAAGAGTGCCAAAGGGCACATTCGTTTATAGATTTTAAAACTTTGGAGGTTAGGGGGTTAAATAAAAAAAAAAAAACAGCTGTCTTCGGGAAAACCATTAAAACCTATAGACAAGAAAAATGCTGCCCATAACAGCTTAGTGTGCGCTCGAGAGCTGTGCCAATTATGAAACGAAAAACTATGGAAATGGAATAGCCGATGTGAGTAGATTTACGATTTCCCTCAGCGTTCCATGAACTCTTCTCAAATCGGTGAACTGGGACCTACTCTTGAATGACCGCTCCGAACACCACATAGAACATCTATAGAAGTTCCATATGGTTTACAGAATACTCTATTGCTCGTAAGGGGTCGCTGATGTTCTTACCATCAAACTTCTTACATCGACCACGGACGACAACAGAACAGTAGGAAAAGTCAAACAACAGCAATGGATAAACTGACAAAGAGGTGTGAATGGAGATCGAGGAACCGATAGGGCCAGTTAAATGAAAATAAACAGACAACACTTGTCCAAACTATTGAAGGTAGAGGGTACGACGATGGCACAATGTTAGCAGGATGGGTCAATTGCCCAACAAGAAAAACTCAGATACAACCCTGGGTATTTTGATTGTCTAACTCTGATATATAAATGACCGACAGGAGACAGTTACAACTCATGGCATAATTTTTTTAGCAAGCTATAACTTTAGAGCCCCAAAATTCATTGTTTGGCTTTTTGTTTTCTAATTCTTTTATTTAAATAAAGGGGTTTCCAACAAGAGGTGTTATTTTAAAGCACCCGATATTTCGGTAGTTGTCAGTTTTGAAGCTTTCTTTGAAATTTGACAAGTAGAAACTATGCCATTACTAAAACCGCAACGATACAGGCTTCAACAATGCATTAAAATTATTAAAAATCACTACAAAAAAGGTGAAAATCTTTCAGTCACAGTTCGCAAATCTAAAGCCTTTTTGGGTCGTCGTCGTGAAGCACATTGTCGGACCGTAATACAGAAATTGGTGGAAGAATTGGAGCTGTTGGAACACGTTAGTGCTGTGAAGAATAATACCCGTGCTCGTCGCTCAGGAAAAACTGACAATATGGCTGCTGTAGCCCAAAGTGTTGAAGAAAACCCAGGGGTTTGTCCATTCCTCGTCATTCTTTGGAATTGGGCATTCCACCAATGTCATTACACCGTATTTTGCCTAAAGAATTGGGTCGTAACTAACTTAAAAAAGTTCAGTCAACACCAGCACTCAAGCCGGCCGATCACCAACAACGTCGTGTCTTTGCTGATTGGGTCCTTGAAATGACTGAAAATGATCCGGAATTCCATCCGGAAAATCATCTTGACTGATGAGGCCCATTTCCACCGAGGTGGCTACGTTAACAAGTAAAATTGTCGCATCTGGGGCTCGGAAAACCCAAGAGATATTTTTGAGATGCCTCTCCATCCTCAACGTGTGACTGTTTGGTGCGGTTTATGGTCCGACCTTACTGGTTCGAAAATGAGGTTGGATCAACAATTACGGTGAGTGGATTGCGCAATCGAGAGATGATTATTTTGTAGTCGTAGTTGGATGATCTGGATCTGGACAACGTTTACTTTCAACAAGACGGAGCTACGTGCCACACAAACAACGAAACCATTGGACTTTTACGGGAAAAGTTTCCGGACCGTGTTATCTCTCGAAGAGGTGATCACAATTGGCCACCGAGATCTTGTGATTTAACACCTTGCGACTTCTTCATTTGGGGCCACGTGAAAGATAAGGTCTACGCCAACAGTAAAGAATTCGCGAGGCTATCGAACTCTAATGGCAGCTGTGAAAAAATATATTCTTCTCAGGCCATTGTAATTGTAGTGCTTTGACATCCCATGGTCTGGACTGAAAAGTGTTTCCTGCTGGTTCCCCTATTATTTCATAGAAATCATTTATTATGCAGGCCAAGACCAACAACGAGATGGAGAGTCAAACAGGAATAATTTCTAAGAAGGATAGCTAAGAGCTCCTTATTAGGTGATCAACGTGGGCACTTCGTGGCTGGCCTTCAGTTGAAAAAAGTGACCACTAAATTTAGTTTTCTGCAAGCTCTATGTCTTCTCTAAAACACCTTTATAAATTTGCAATAAATATACAAATAATATTGGATAGATTTGGAGAAATTTAGTTGAACTTCCCATGATGACAATCACTTCCTAAAACCAAAATTGAATAAGTATCAATATTGCACGGTATACTTTTAGGCGTTTTGATATAAATGATTTGTGGTGGGGTTTTTTTTTTTGGTTAAATGTAAAGTAGAGATATAAACAGATGGGTGAGGTGTATTTGTGTTTTGCGGGCGTGTAAGAATGGTGACTTTGGTGAGTATGGTGAGAATAAAAGCAGTGTAGAGTTTTGTTTCAAAAAAAAAAGAAGGGACTTTTACACTAAATGTGTGTTCTGTAGGTACGTATAACATTTTATATTATTTTTTCTTTTAATATATTTTTTTTATTTCGTTTTTTGATACTAAAATGAACAAACATGCAAACACCGACGACACTCACTAACCAAATCAAAAGAAGAAAAAAAACAGCATTTAATTGAGAATTCTCACAAATAAATGGTGCGATTAATTAACAGAACTACAAATCAAATAAAATTGGACCGCCAAGGCGAAGAGGAGAAAACTGAAGTTTTTTTTTAAAAGAAAAACTTAGCGGAAATGTAATATGAACCAATTGGTATAATTAGAAAGCAAGGCTTTAGTTCGAAGAGACAAAAACGAATATACTTTTTTGGCTGAGCTTTTGTTTATAAAAAAGAATTATAGTACAAAAAACAAATAGGAGGAAAATTCGTTTTTTTTAATCGAACTACAATAAGTTGCGAGTTGGAGATTCCTTTTCAGTTGTGTTTTAGTTCTTTCGACATAGAGTTGTTTTGTTTTTTCTTGCAATTACAAAAAATTAGTTCAATTTCATTTGAGAAAGTTATGGGAAACATTACAATCTACTACAAAAATGGTGGGTGAGTGAAAATCACATTTCTCCAAGTTGTGGATATTTTTGATCGTTATAATCGTCCAAACGAGGCTGGTATCAGAATGTTAATTCAAAAATAAGTGGCGACTGGCCCGATGCAAGACCTAAAAACACCGGAGCATATTCGTCATAGTTGTATAACTGTAAATGTCCCGTAGTGAGGAATGCATACATATTCTGAAACCGACACATGAACTCGCCTCTTAGACCCTTAAACGTTCAGTTGATGCAAGAATTGCAGCTAAACAACGTCTTAGAAAGTTCATTTCCATTAGAATGGGAAAAGATCGCCCTTGTAGTCTGAACTGAACTGAACTGTAGAAAGCACGACACGGACAATTGAACCATTTTGTGAATTCTTTTTGTATAATTCTAAGACATGAAACAGAAACAAACGAAACATGAACGAACGAAATAACGTAATGTAACGAAATTATGAACGATGAGAAGCATGCTGAGACACACAGAGAGAGAGAGAGAAACAATGTTGATGAATATATTCACAGGATAAATGATAGAATACAAATGAAACCGAAACCGTTAAACCGAAATTGGGCAAAATATATCAATTGTTTTCTCACGAAATTAAACTTTTCATTTGCAGGGCTAAATTTGAGCTAAACGAAAGAAAAAGAACTAAACGAAACGAAATTCTTTCTTTGGTTATTACATTTTTTTTTTTTTGGTATTACTAACAAATTGTTTTTTTTTTTGTCTGAGCTATTACAAAACCAGTGCAGAGCTAGAAATTAATTAATAAACATTTAAACAAAAAGGTTTATGAAAAGATTAAGTTAAAAGAGAGTGGGTTGGGGCGAAAGGAACTAAAACTTTGTTAAGATTATAGTTTGAGGAGGGTTAAGGTTAGTTAGAGGTTAACAAGAAGAAGAAGGATTAGTTGTTCAGTTAGATTCCAAGTATTTATAGATAATTTGTATAAATAAAAAGCTTAGAAACGAAACTCCAGGTCATGAGAAACACTTACCGTTCAATGGAGCTGACATTGCCAGTACGCTCCGAGAATTCTTTGATTTCCTCATTGGACTTAATGTTGTTGAGCAACGTTTCACCATGTTTGGCTGCCGCCAAAATCTCATCCTAAATTGGTCAACTGCATTTAGTATTTTTCTTTGTAAAGTATAAATTTCAAAAATTCCACTCTTACCTTAAGTCTTTGATAGTCGATGCCTTGATCGTCTAAAAGTTTTTGTGTGGCTTCCACAGAATTGGGAAATTCTGTATCGTGTATGGCTTGTATGAATATATCCAATTCGGCGGAGACTTGATGCGTTAAACTGGAGAACTTTTCCAGGGACTAGTGCACATAAGAGAAGAAGATACATTTTAATACGAAATGCTAACATGTTATCGAGATATTTAATCAATGAAAATCAGTTTTATTTTTCGATTCCGGCATCAGCTTTTCTATAACAAGAAAATTGTTTGCCTTGCCACTACTCTGTATCCCACACTTTGTGTTCGTTGCACTTACTATTCTTTGTTGTATCCATTCGTGATGTGAGTAGATTAATGTTCCGCCCATATCCGCTGTCAGCTGGGTGGGTTCAATGTACTCGTGCAGATCATTTAACGCCGAACATATGACCAAACGAAAACGATATTCATCTTTGGAAAATTTCGTACTAACTTCGGAGATGGCCTTTTGGAAGAGACCCGACGGTCGCAACACATACACCACATGGATAATGCCGGGAAAGTAGATCTGTAAAGGGAATATAGACAATTATTCACACTAGGAAATATTGCGGAAATTTGTATGCTTCTCTTTCGAACTTGTTCACACAAGGAAATTCTTTTTCGGCAATTTTTGTTTTCATTGTTGCCATTTCAATAACAAATGACTTTCAAAATACGAAAAAAACTAAAAGGAATTGTCTGTGTACGAGAAAGTTTTTTCCTTTTTTATTCCCCTTACCAAACTTCCATCAAACTGAGAATTGCGGCAATTCAAATTGTCTTGTGTGAATCGCGACTAAGTGTGGTTGCATATGATCTAAGTTCATTTGAAAACTCCAGAAATCACTGCCATCTATAAGGAAAGTTTGGATCTAACTTAGGACGTCTGCCCACTAAATTGTATTTGACAGAAGACACTGGGTGATAAGGGTAGATGATTTGATTACCAGTTGACCCTTTATTTATAATTTAAGACATATTTGAATGTACACAATAGCTACCAGGACATAAACTGGAATTCGGGGTGGAATTAATATACGACGGAACAAAAATCATGTTGGATATGCACAACTGGCAAGAGTCCTATGACCAATTCAGCGACACAGACGCCGTCGACCACAAGGGTGGGTCAATAAAATAAAACGATTTTATTTTTTTAAAGTTTCTATTTTTCTTTTTCCTCCATCCAACGTAGAGTTTTAGCCAATGCCTGACATTGTTAGTCTATCACAGAAATGCAAATAAATATATCCGATTTAATTAAAATCTAAAATAGAATGCAATGCAAGACAATTACAACAATTGTTCTCCCGTCTTTACAACAACAGCGGTCAATTGACGACAACGATATCGTTGCTGCCAATTTTGTAATTAACAGAGTCGATTGACAGAGATAGAACAGAGGCGTTCATCGTAGATCACCAACAGAGTCCTAGTAACGAATACTCTCTGGCATAGTCGCACATCTTGTCGTCAACAGGAATGGATTGTGGACTACTTAACGACATTGTTGCCGGTTTCATCGTAAACTAAGACTGTTTGACTTTAACTTCAGGACATAGTCGCTGACCTAGTCGTCAACAGTGACGACATCAGTGGACGACTACTGCACCATATAGTTGTCCATTTTGTCTCTAACAGATGGCGACTGCGAATTACTTCAGAAAATAGTAGCCAATCTTGCCATCAACAAATTTCGATTGACGGCTTTGGTACTCGTATTGTCGCCGTCAAAGACGACAACATTACATCATTGTCGCTCCCCATTTGGAACAAAATGTCTTCAATGAAGCGTTGCTAACTATTCTCCAATATATTCGCACTAAATCGTCTGTACAATACAGTTAATTCTTACAGTTTAGGATGAGCTCACATGGAAACTATGAATAGGTCCATTGTGATAGCATTCAAAGAAACGAGTGACAATAGGTAAGCAGGGAATTGTAAGAGACGTGCATGAGGTACCTTTCGATCAACTTTCGCTGGAGGGAATCAGAGGAACTTAGTCTCAAGACAAGAGAATTAATGTTCCAGCAGACTTGGGCAGTGGGATAAACGATGTTGTACTGCAACAGTGATGATTGGTATGTTATGCAAGAAGTAACTTCAAAAAGTTCCATTATCATTAAAGAATCTAGAAAGCCATCAGCTACTTTGGAAGACAGTGCAATGTTACAGCCGGTCTTTAGTCTAACGCGTACGGGTCTATGGGTTTTAGGAACGGTGATATGAAGGCCAGCAACAGATCAGCCATGTATATGGGGAAAGATTAGTTGGAGAGATTAGTTTTGGAGGATGCAAGAGGGTGAAAATATAAAACAGAACATCAAAAAATAGGAAAACAAAATAAACAACAATAATGCAATATATCGGAGGCCAAATAGCTATGGTTAGGTATTTTGTGGGTGAGACCCTGGTGTGGTGGGTAGAGTGTGCGACTATCACACAGAAGAAATCGAGTTCGAAGCCGGGTAAGGTCATCAAGCATTTTTCGGCGGCTGTTTTCACCTAGGAATCTCTAAGCCATGTAAGACTTCTCGATAAAAGCATTAGCCGTTCGGAGCCGGCTTTAAACAGTAGGTCCCGGTCAGTGAGTATACAAATTATATCGCGAATAGCTCACTGATTCGAAAGAAGTTCCCCGTCTGTTCCTTCATGGAATGTTAAGGGTATTTGATGAATGACGGTACTGAAGGGACTCAAAACTGTTTTATAACCGGTCTATGGTCGCTAAAGGCGACGGTCTGAGATTTCAACGTCAGAAACAAAGGTGGTTAGGGAACAGATTCCCAGTAGAACTAGACGGCATTCCAATCAATATGTTAGCAAATTAAATTTCCTTCATGGTGGTCGGAAAACATAAGTGGTCTAACACAAAGCATCACCACACATTAGTCATAGATCAAACTCCTTTTAGTTGGAGTGATCGGTTTGACTTCAGTCTATACGAGAACATAATTTTATGGCGGCGAGATGAAACCCATATTGGCCATGACTTTACTAGCAAGAGATTGATATCTGATGACATTCGGAACTTCTATGACACACCCTTAGCCGTTCGGAGCCGCAGATTTGATTTGAAAGAACATCCCCATTTATACCATAATGAAATATTGAGGGGAACATTCAAGTATCTATAAAAGGGAATATGAATGGGAATTCGACATCCATGCTTAGCCCCCAAGCGAATGTACAGTGCTTTGGGAAATCAGGGTACAGGGTACACAAGTTTGAGAAAATCCTTTTTCCGGGATCTTTTCCTTCACTTGTAAGTTTCAATCTACGTAACTCACAAACATTGACAACACTTACTGATATCCTCTGCAGTACTGTCTTCACCGAAGTCCATTTATCCTTTCGACGATCTATTATCAAATGGAAACCCAAATCAGCATCTTGCAATCTAAGCGAGAGAAAAAAAACATTTAAAAACATTTGCATTGTTTAATGAGAACAACTACTTACGATGGCACTGAAGTTAAATATAGAATTAATTTCTGATAGTCGACCTCTTCCAGGGTATTAAAATTATTATTGTCGGGAAAGATGATTAGGGGGCAACCCTCCTGGGAACGACCACCTGAAAGAAGCAAACCAATTGAAATATATGTGATTGAGAGAGTTCACGGTTCTAACTCACCTGTTATGATGGCATGCTGTGGATGCAGCAAATCTGCCACATCGCCAATATTCAGCACTCCCTCACTGCTCATGGTCGCCGGGGCAATGTGTTCCAGCAGCGAATTCACACTACCCGAAACGTGACGCAATATGCCCGGTAACGCTTCTGTGGCATATGAGATATTTTGTGAGTTTATGGACGAATTGGAGTTGGTGCTAATGACAGACTGCTGTTGCAACATGGATATGCCACTGCCGTTATGCTTTGGCGTTGTCGTTGCCGATGCACTGCTGCTATTGTGGATGACGGATTGTTGTAAAACGGTTTGTATGGAAGTTGTACTATTAATGGAACATTGTGATTCTAACATTTGATGGTTGATAATTTGCTGAAGCTGTGGCTGTTGACGCTGCTGCTGCTGTTGCTGCTGTTGTGTCGATGTCATAACAATTGTTGTCTGAGATTCAGCCACTACGGAGTCAACATCATTATCTGGAAATGAAGACAACACGAACATGAATACCAGAATTATTACATAGAAGTAACTAAAGACGTCTTGGATGAAACAAATAAACAAACAAACAAACAAAAATAAAACTCCGCGGACTGATGATTACAAAAACAGTTGTGAGTTGTGCCAGAGCTGTGAATGGAAATGTTTACTAATGTTTGTGGAAATGCGCGCAATAAATACGAAAACAAAAAAAAAAAAATGCCACCAGCCGCCGACCGGCACTGCCATGGAGGCATTTGGGTCACAACGATTAGGCGGAAAATAGATTTTCATGCGATTCCATGTGGCACATAGAGAAGCCAGCGAAGATGCATGGACGGAAGGAATGAAAGACTGAAAGAAAGACTTGTAATTCTTTAGAACTTTGCACTAAAGCTATGATAAAAATGTGTTTATGCGGCACTGCAGGGAGGGGAGGAGCCAGAATGAGACAAAGTAGATAAGTCCGGCAATCGTCACAAATGGCAAAAATGATGGACTGACGACCCTTAGACTGAGGGGATTTTAATACGTAATATATCTGTCTCATGATGCCACTGGATAGTAGATAACATTCAAACTTATTGGAGATCCTTTGTAAACGATTCAGTCTTATTAAGGCGAACATTAATTCAGGGGTCAGAGAAAAAGCTGGCGGAACAAACAGAAAACGATCAAAAACCAAAAATTAGTTCACTATTAGATTTCAAGCTGTAGAATTTACCGAAGACTGGATCAGAATAATGGAAGACTAGTAGAAGATTATTGGTTTTCATTGCTAGTTGATGGATAATCTGGTTCTGGTTGCCAGATGAGCGACAAAAAACAAGCATCACAATTTCAATATTTTGTTGAAAACAGATTTTATGTAACAAGACCATAGTCAGCCGCCCACTTTGCCATAGTGAGAATGACTTTTTTGAAGGATGTGTTTGGAAGTGCTTGGAAGTCATCTGCATTTGCGAACTCATATATTTCAAGCAAATTCTAATGTATTATTAAATATTCCCAGAATTCCGTTCAGGTGTTATCAACGAAAATAAAAGATAAAATGATTTTTTTCTGGAGAGTTCCCCATTTTTTTTAGCTCAGTTGGGAATATTTATGGGAAAAAATAGCACGCCAACCACGCTGTCCGGTTTACACAATGCGATTTCTGATCCAATATATTGTTATCAATACCTTCGTTATGGAGAAGTCAAGATTTATGGAGAGTAGACATTTCGATAAGATTATTACAGAGAATGTATAGATAATTAAGTTGGCGGATCAATTGTATCGTGTGAACGGCACAATATGCCTTAAATGACGGGTTAAACACAAAATGCAAATACATTTTATGAAAAATGGGCAAAGTTAGTAGACATTGTGCTACCAGTCAGAGAGCGCTGGGCTGGAATGGGAAACTGCACAAATTTTGTTTGTTTTAATTTTGGTTCTTCGGTTCTTCTCAGGCCAAGACTAACAACAAGTTGTAGAGCCAACTTAAGTAAGTAAGTAATTTCGGTTCTTACAAACTGAGAACGATCCTTCGGAAAGTTTCCCGGTGACCGTAGCTTAGCACTTAAATCGCAAGGTTGAGTACCTTTCGGGGTGGAGTTGCGATCTCAATCCAAAGTGTAGTAAATGTTCTAAATGGTCCCTAACCGAGAGAGAGATTCACAAACGCACAGCGAATTCTCGAATTGACTTCTCAGGCGTATCGGGTTTACTTGGATGCTTTAATGGGTTTAAGTGCAAAAACTCACGAGACTGTGTCCATTTAATAATTCCAATTCCTCCTGAGTATTTCCGAAAACTGAAACCTTCAGCCTAACTACTGTTCTGATTTCTGCTATAACGTTTTAACTCTGTTCTTCTCAGATTCCCTTGGAGAAACAACAACAACTTTTCCGGAATGTTTCGTCACAGTCAGCGATTTGAAAATGTGACTGGAATTGAATACGTGGTGTTGCCATTTTCTAAACAATTACTTTAAAATTCATACAAAACATATTACATTCCAAAGATAAAAGACAAGAACACTTGTTGTGGCAGCTGTTAAAAATGTGTAAAGTAACGCCGGCGAGCGCACTGCCACACCATTGGCACCACAGAAGATCCAACCTGTCAGTGGGGGGGGGGAGCGGTGGAGGAATCAACATTTGATACTTATGAAGACACGAGTTACAGAAATCTTCTGGTGTTTTCTCAGAACAACACCAACAACAACAACTACCAAAACAATAATAGACAATAAACCATTCGCCAGCACTTCAAGTTGGCTATTCCAAAAACCACCAAGCAATTGGCAGCCACAACCACAACCATTCAAATGAATTCGACTAATTCAGGGGAGCCAGCAGTTCGGTGCAATGCAGATGCCAGAAGTACAGGGAGGGGGGACGACAGCAAACCAAACGGCCGACCAACTGAAATTTAAGTAAAACCATTCACCTTTAAGTGAAGTGGCAACCACTATAAACACCGCCAACATTGCACAGTGGTACGAAGTAGAAAAAATGGAATAAAAAAACACTGAAGAAATGCTTTAGATGGCAATTGCCAAAATAAAATATAATAATATAAAATAAAATAAAATAAAATAAAATAAAATAAAATAAAATAAAATAAAATAAAATAAAATAAAGTAAAATAGAATAACAAGAAAATAAAATAAAATAAAATAAAATAAAATAAAATAAAATAAAATAAAATAAAATAAAATAAAATAAAATAACAAGAAAATAACAAGAAAATAACACGAAAATAAAATAAAATAAAATGACAAGAAAATAAAATAAAATAAAATAAAATAAAATAAAATAAAATAAAATAAAATAAAATAAAATAAAATAAAATAAAATAAAATAAAATAAAGTAACAAGAAAATAAAAAAACAAGAAAATAGAATAAAATAAAATAAAATAAAATAAGAAAAATAGAAGAAGAACATGAAAATAAAACAAATGAAACAACATTTCTATTCGTTTTCTTTAACATTATTTAATTGATCTTAAGATAAAATAAATAAAATAATTCGTAGGCATTTAAAAAAAAATATTTTTTCGGGCGAAGTATTTCGAATTTTATTTTTTTGGACCTCTTTTGAATCTCAGCACAGTGGTACGAAGTAAATTAAAATTCTTGGAGAAATAACAATAAAATAAAATAATATAAAACTAAAAATAAAAATAAAATAAAATAAAATAAAATAAAATAAAATAAAATAAAATAAAATAAAATAAAATAAAATAAAATAAAACTAAAATAAAATAAAATAAAAAAAAATAAAATAAAATAAAACAAAAAAAAAAATAAAATAAAATAACATAAACAAAATAAAATAAAATAAAACAAAAAAAATAAAATAAAATAAGAAAAATAGAAGAAGAACATGAAAATAAAACAACATTTCTATTCGTTTCCTTTAACATTATTTAATTGATCTTAAGATTAAATAAATAAAATAATTCGTTGGCATTTAAAAACAAATATTTTTTCGGGCGAAGTATTTCGAATTTTTATTTTTTTGAACCTCTTTTGGATCTCAGCCCCTCAAGCCTGCAAAACTTGTTTGTCAGCACACCCCCCTAAATGTTGGTCAATAAAAAGAGGGATTTTAGGTCGGCATACGCTTTGAGCGATCCCGAAATATCCAGGTGGCTGACGACTCAACTGGATACACACAGTGATGCATTTCTTGGTCCTTGCCCTCATTCTAATATTGTTTTTTTTTTAAATTTTTCAAATAAAATAAAATAAAACAAAATAAGAAAAATAGAAGAAGAACATGAAAATACAATAAATGAAACAACATTTCAATTCGTTTCCTTTAACATTATTTAATTGATGTTAAGATGTGTTATTCGTTCGGTCGGTCCAGTTGAGCTTTACATTTTTCTGCATTTGTTCCTCGAAGAATCGTAACTTGAACAGTTCATCATTTAAAAATTAGCTACTGGGAATGTTTGACATAAACAATGAAAAACAAAATATTAACTTTTAATTCCGTCATATATGAAGATAGTCCCATTTTTGGTTTCCCGATTTTTTTAACCTTTCTATAACACTGTGCACCCGGTTGTCAGTGCGTGGATAAGTAAGTGGCTGACAGTGTGTGTGTGTGGCGCACACTGTGTATGGACTGTTATGCGATACATGTGTACCTAACGTAGTCTAGTACTTCAGTATTTTTACAACTTAATTCATGTGTTTTCTATTCATTTGGTTCCTCTTCTTCTTAGTTCTTGTTTGTGGGCCATTGCATGAGAAATACACAGATACGCCACACAGAGACAAAAGGTAGACAATACAGCTATTGGGTGGCAATAGGGAGTGGAATTGGGTGTCCAACATTTGTTCACCGCCAGAATCGGCAAGAAGATCATATGAGCCCTGTTCAAAGGCTGTGGGATGGTGGCAGTGGGGTAGTGTTAGTGAAGTGGAGGAGCTGGTTTTCCTGTTGTTGTAATGTTGTTATTATTGTTGTTGTTGTTGTTGTTGTTGGTGGTGGTGGTGCAGTCTATTTAGTCGGTGACCTATATTTGCCTACAAACATTCTTCCTAGTGCATCCATTCGTTCGTTGGCTTGTTCATTCTTTCTGTCTGTCTGTCCGTCTGTCGGTCTGTCATTCTTTCAATTTAGTCCGTTCATTCACATGTTAAATCATTTCGTTCATTTACATTCATATACACCATAGAGAAGTAAATGTAAAAAAAAAACCACAAAACCCCAAGAAAAAAAAAAACAATTAATAATGAAGAATGAAAATGAGTGAATGTCCGTCTGTCTGTCTTTGCATGTGTAGAAGAGTATCTGTGAAATCACAAAGTACAAGTATCCCAATGATAAATAATAATAATAAAAAAAAACAACAACAAAAAACCTAAGAGTCCATTCAGAAAAAAAGTGGGCACATCACTCAGCAGGTTATGCTTAACTTGTGTGTATGTCGATTCTTAACAGGGTGGACCACGATGAGCCAGACAAATGGAAAATAACAGAAAACATGTGAGGGGCCTAGATTCAAAAATGGGGCCAGATTCAAAAAAGTAAATTTTTCCATAAAGAAAATATTATTTTTCAACCTAAGACGTCGTAAACATTTAGCAAAGAAGATTTAATTTTTTTGAAATTTTTTCAAAATTTATTTTAATTTTTTTCAAAATTTGGTCTATCAAATAAATCAATACTTTTCGAAAAAAAAATATAAATTCGTATTTTTTTTTTCAAAATGATTTTAATTTTTCAAAATTTATTTTAATTTTTTTTAAAATGTTGTCTTTCGAATAAATCAATAAAAAAAAATTTCATTTCTTTTTTAATTTTTTTCAAAATGTTTTTAATTTTTTCAAATTTTTTTGTTTTAAATTTGACCTTTCAAATAAATCAATAACTTGTCGAAAAAAATTATTTTTTTTTCAAAATTTATTTTAATGTTTTTAAAATTTATTTTAATTTTTTCCAAATTTGGTCTTTCGAATAAATCAATAAAAAAAATTTTAATTGTATTTTTTTTTTAGTTTTTTTCAAAATGTTTTTAATTTTTTCAAAATTTATTTTATTTTTTTTTAAAAAATGTAGCCTTTCGATAATTCAAAAAAATTATTTTTTTAAACTTCTTTTTTTTAAATTTATTTTATTTTTTCGTCTTTCATATAAATCAATACTTTTCGAAAAAAATTTAAATTTGTATTTTTTTTTTAAAATGATTTTAATTTTTCTTTAAATTTGTTTTAAATTTACCAAAATTTTTTTTAGTTTTCTTAAAATTTTGACTTTCGAATAAAACATTTTTCATTTTTTTTTTAATTTTTTAAATTTTTTTTTTTAAATTTTACTTTTCGAATAAATCAATGTGAAAGACCATAGTCTTTCACATAAATCAATACTTTTCGAAAAAATTTAAATTTGTATTCTTTTTCAAAATGATTTTAATTTTTTTTTTAAATTTGTTTTATATTTTTCAATATTTATTTTATTTTATTTTAAAATTTGGTCTTTCGAAGCAATAAAATTTTTTTTTCCAATTGTTTTTAATTTTTTCAAATTTATCGGAAAAAAATATTTTTTTAAAGTGTTTTTTTTTTTAAAAAGATTCCAATTTTTTCGCAATTTATTTCAATTTTTTCAAAAATGTATTTTGTTTTTTTCAACATTTAGTCTTTCGAATAAATCAATTAACTTTTTTTAAACTCGTATTTTTTTTTTTAATTTTTTTCAAAATGTTTATAATTTTTTCAATTTTTTTTTAATTTTGCCTTTTGAACAAATCAATAACATGTCGAAAAAATTTATTTTTTTTTCCAATTTTTCAAATTTTTTTCAAAATTTTATATGGTTTTAATTTTTTCAAAATTTCTTATTAAATTTTTTTTTTAAAAAAATTTGGTCGAAAAAAATTATTTTGTTAAATTTGTACTTTTTTTCAAAATGTATTTTAATTTTTTCAAAACTAAGTTTCCGAATAAATCAATAACATGTCAAAAAATTTTAATTTTTCAAAATTTATTTTAATTTTGTTAAAATTTGGTCTTTCGAATAAATCAATAACATTTTTTTAAATTTGTATCTCTTTTTGGTAATTTTTTTCAAAATGTTTTTCCTTTTTTCAAAATTTGGCCTTTCGAATAAATCAATAACATGCAGAATTTTTTTTTTATTTTTTCAAATTTTATTTTATTTTTAAAAAATTTATTATAATTTTTTCAAAATTTATTTTCAACTTTTTAAAATTTATTTTAAATTTTTTAAAATTTATTTTATTTTTTAAAAATTTATTTTAATAAATTTGTATTCTTTTTTTTTAATTTTTTTCAAAATGTTTTTAATTTTTTCAACCGAAGACTTCGTAGGCATTTAAAAAAAAATATTTTTTTGGGCGAAGTAGTTCGAATTTTTATTTTTTTCCCCTCATGTAACGACCTGCAAAACTTGTATTAATTTTTTTCAAAATTTGTATACACATTCCGTCGTCACCCTGTTTATTTACTGTTGTCTGCCACCGAAATGGAAGTATATGAAAAGTTTTTCATTTCTATAAACAGTTCATAAAACTAAATTGTGCTAATGAAAAATGTTTATTCATCGTCGTCCAAATATTACACACAGCCATAAATGTCGGATAAATACAAAAAAATAATAAGAATAATTGCCCGAACCTGACACAGTCTGGCAATGTGGGGAATCTCATGTTGGAATACCGGCACAACAAACAACATTGAACTCTGAAATATTTAATTATTTCGAAATATGATATTTATCTATAAATATATATTAGGGCTTATATTTCTAATGTTCAATGAATAGTAATTCATTGAAAAACTGGAGAAATAGTGAATCATCGAAAATATAAATCACCGCCATTCGTCACAAGTATTTCTCTATCGAAAAGTGAACCTGAGTCTTATCTTTGAGGTTTTCCACACTCATAATTTGTAAAAATGAATTTCGTCTGACATTTCCAGATGTTGTGTTTTATTATTTCAAACAATAATAACAATAAAATTCTGGTTTAGCACTAATGTATCGATTTGCCGGGGAATTGTTCATAATGTTGCCCTTATAAAGAAAACGGAATAATAAAAAAAAAAACATTGCAATATTACACACAGTCGCTCAATCATACAAAAATTTCAAATGACTTTAGATAAAATAGCGAAAATCATGCATATGAGGAAAATAAAAAATTCATGTATGTGTGACTGTGTATTAGGGTTTAACGAAAATGTTTTTTTTGTTTAAATTTGTATTTTTTTTTTTAATTTTTTTCAAAATTAACAAAAATAAATTTGTTATTAATAATTCCTGACCTCGAACCTGAACTCATTAAAAAAATTCTAAATTCGATATAAGTGAAAAAGGTCGATACAAAATTGAACATTAACATTTTTTAAATGTTTTTAATTTTTTCACATTTAATTAAAATTTTTCCAAATTTAATTTCAATTTTTCCAAATTTAATTTAAATTTTTTCAAATTTAATTTAAATTTGTATTTTTTTAATTTATTCTCTTTTTTAATCTTTTCAAAATTTATTTTAATTTTTGCAAAATTTGGTCTTTCGTATAAATCAATAACATTTCAAAAAAAAATAATTTTTTTTTTTAATTTTTTCAAATTTATTTTTTTTTTTTTTAATTTGGTCTTTTCAATAAAATAACATGTCCAAAAAAATTGTGCTTTTTAATTTTTTTTTTAAATTTATTTTATTTTTTCAAAATTTATTATAATTTTTTCAAACTTTTGGCCTTTCAATTAAATCAATAACATGTCGAAAAAATTCTTTTTTTTAATTTTTTTTCAAAACTTATTTTCCAAATTTTTTAATTTTTTCAAAATTTTCTCTTTCAAATGAATCAATAACATTTCGAAAAAATATTTTTTTCAAAATGTTTTTAATTTTAAAACTGGGTTTTTCTAATAAATTAATAACATATCGATTAAAAATATTTATTCTTTTTAATTTATGTTTTAATTTTTTTCAAAATGTTTTTTAATTTTTTAAAATTTGTTGTTTCGATTAAATAACATACCGAAAAAAATATTTTTTAAAATTTTTCCAAGATTTATTTTAATTTTTCCAAAATTTGGTCTTTCAAATAAATCAATAACATTTCAAAAAAAATATTTTTTAAAATTTTTATTTTTTTTTTAATTTTTTTCAAATATTTTTAAAATTTTCAAATAAATCATCTCCAAAAATTTTTTTTCAAAATGTTTTTAATTTTTTCAAAATTTTTTTTTCCAAATTAAATTTGTTTATTTTCCTTTATTTTGGAATTAGGAGCGTTGGACAATTTTCTATCGAATTTAATGAAAAAGCGAGTTTTTTTGACGGTAAGGTCTTGATATTTTATTAAGGGTCTATTTTCATTTTTCGTTTTCAAAAAAAACTTCACTCAAATTGTCATTTTTTTCCAGTACACCCTGTTGTTTGCGACCGTCTATCTTGTCTGTCGGGGATTGTTGCGTGATCGATCCGATGTTTAGACTGTGTGAAAATTCAAAGTTGAAATGTGGAGAAAATAACAAGGAATAGCGTCATCACACTGAATTTAGCATTATAATGTTTATATGATTAATAAACAAATCGGAAATTGTGGTTAATGCCAAATGTGTTGAGTTGTTGTTATTTCGTTGTCTTGCAAAAAGTTGTACAACAACAAAAAAAAACACTGTCTAAAAAAATGCGCTTTTGATCGTGAAATGGGAAGATGAAAAAAAACTAACTAATAAAATCAATTAACGATAGGCAACAGTGTAATGTGAATAGATTTGCCATTAATAAAAGGGTAACGCTTTGTTTTGGAGTGCCGGGAATTAAGGAGAACTAGAGAAAGACATATTTTTTTAGATTTTGAATATACTTTTGGAAGCAAATGACCGATCGAACAATTGAAGAAAATTATGAGAGCTAAAAATGTTGTAAACATGATCTTTATATGAAAATAATGCTGAAAGAGCAAGGGTCATAAAACTGATTTTTGTTTGCACAAACATTTTTAAGAAAATTCTAACTTTTTTTTGGATTTTATTTTTGAATAGCTTGCAGCGTATTGAAGACAACAAGCCATTCTAATTTTTTTGGATTTTATTTTATTTTTTTTGGCAGCCGATTGAAGATATAACGCCATATTTAAAGGATATCTATGGATAAATGTAGAAGTTATGGAGCTTTTTGCAAAAGTACCACAAGTTTCACCGAAAGTATCGACATGTGTAAGCGGGCATGCGGTGGGACATTTGCTAGATACTATTTATGATTATTAAATTGGTAGAATCTCTAAAGTTCTTTTAAAAATAAACTCTAACCCATGTATTTGAAAAATCATTTTTGAAATTTTTAAACAATTTAGTTTAGAAGTTTTTAGTGTGTTCAAGAAAGAAAGTCACAAGTGTCCAAATTTTAAAAATTGTGATAAGATCAGATGAGATTTCTTCAAAATTTATTTTAAAATTAGGTTTTTCCAATAAATTAATAACACATCGAATAAAAATATTTATTAAAATATGTATTCTTTTTAATTTACTTATTTTTTAATTTTTTTCAAAATGTTTTTTTAAAGTTTTCAATTTTTTTTTTTTTAAATTTGCTCTTTCAAATATATCAATAACATTTCAAACAAAAAAATATTTTTTAAAATTTGTATATTCTTTATTTTTTTCATTTTTTTTTTTTTAATTTGGTCGAAAAAAATTATTTTTTAATCTTTTTTTTAATTCTTTTTTTAAATTTATTTTATTTTTTCAAAATTTATTAAAAAACTTTCAAGTTTTTTTTTTTCATTTTTTCTAAATTTGGTCTTTTGAATAAATCAATAACATGTTGAAAAAAATATTTTTTTAAATTTATTTTATTTATTCAAAATTTATAAAAAAAATATTTTTTAAAATTTTAATTTTTTCAAAATTAGGTCTTTCGAATATATCAATAACATTTCAAACAAAAAAAATATTTCAAAATTTGTATTTTTTTTTTTTTCAAATTTTTTTTTTAATTTCGTCGAAAAAAATTGTTGTTTTTATTTTTTTTTTAAATGTATTTTATTTTTTCAAAATTTATTATAAAATTCGAAAAAAATATTTTTTTAATTTTTTTTAAAATTATTTTTTTAAATTTATTTTTTCAAAATTTATTAAAAATTGTTCAAGTTTTTATTTTCATTTTTTTCTAAATTTGGTCTTTAGAATAAATCAATAATATGTTATTATTATTATTTTTTTTTAAAATTTATTTTATTTTTTTAAAATTTATTTTATTTTTTCAAAATTTATTATAAATTTTTCAAGCTTTATTTTAACTTTTTCCAAATTCGGTCTTTCGAATAAATCAATAACATGTCGAAAAAAAATATTATTTTTTAATTTTTCAAAACTTTTTTTTAAAATTTTGTCTTTCCAATAATTCTATAACATGTCGAAAAAAGTATTTCTTTTAAATTATTTGTTATTAATGTGTTCATGAAAGAAAGTCACAAGTGTCAATATTTCAAAATTGAGATAAGATCAGATGAGATTCTGATTCTTAAATGAGATTCTGATTGTTGTGTTAAGCTTTCAACTAAGACCCATCCATATATTTGAAAAATCACTTTTGAAATTTTTAAAAAACTCAGTTTAGAATTATTGTAATTTTTAATAATTTTTTTTTTTTAATTTAATTTATGTTTTTAATACAGTGTACGCTCTCATAAGCGGACACCGAAGGGACTGAGCACTTTGTCCGCATATGAGAGGTGTCCGCAAATGAGAGAAGTACATAAAAGAATTGAAGAGGATTGGTGCGGAAAAAAGTTTCCGTTTATGAGAGGTGTCCGCCAGGAGAGAGTACACTGTATTTCTAAGACCCATATATTTTAAACAATGATTTTTGAAATTTTTAAAAAATTGAATTTAGATTTTTTTATTTTCAAACTCAAGGTCAAGAATTTTTAATATATTTTTTTTTTTAAAAATTTAATTTATTTTTCCAATATTTCTAAATTCAATATAATTGAAAAAGGTCGATACAAAACATTAAACAACATATTCCTAAAAATTTACAAAAAATCTCTATTAAGAAAAAATTTGTGAAAATTGTTTTTGTATTTTCATACATTTTTCTGGACAAAGGTTTTTGTTTTCTAAATTTTTATGAATACGGGAGTTCATTTTTAAAAAATTGAAGAAAAATAGTAAAAAAAAAATAAAAGTGATGGAAAGCGACAGAGGTCGAGTGAGACACATGTCCTGAGGTCAAATGCTCATCATCTCAGACCGAAGTCGGCCTGATAAAAAGATGACAGATGGCTACTGCTCGTGACCAGGGTGGGGGGGTTGGGCGGTAATACTCCCATCTCTACTGGAAACACTTCTCCATTGAATTTGACAAAAAGACCGAGAAGAAGGTCGGACACAGTAATGAAAAAAACTTCTTGACTTTCTTAATGGATACGTCCTTCTCAAATTTCTTTACATCAAAGAAGACACAAAAAACTTGCCTCACGATTGACGTCAATCAGCCAATAGAGAGCCTAGGAAATACGAATCATGCCCGCAACACCCTTTCTGTTCTGCCAGCCTTCACAAAACATCAAAGTGTAAAATAGTTTGGTGTTAAGCAGCCAGTTGATCGTCAATTGACGTTTATTTTATATACAGAGGCCGCCTCATATTGTTTGCAAATTTTCCGGGCGAGGTGTTGTCTCAAAAAAAAAAAAAAAACATCAAACAAACAAACTGCAAGCTGCCAGTAATCATATTCAACACAGAACAAAGGGTACAGCGCGGCAGAGAAGACAATACAAAAAAAAAAACCAAAAAAAAACACAAGTACTAATAACAATTAAAGCACAGCTAATGTGGCAAATGTGGAAAGTGGGGGACAAAATACACGCACACACACACACAGATATTACGGCGCTTGTGTTGTCATTGTTTAGTCGTATCACTGACATTAATTCACCCGTGTATGGCGGGGCGCAACATTGACGAAACTTCGTTTCTAGATTCTCCATAACGTGCAAAATGAAAATGATGATTACTCTTATATAATTACAGACATACAGGCACATAATAAAGCCAAATAATTTCCATTTTCACAAAGTTGGAGAACAAAAAATATGATTTTTTTTGTTGTCCTAATGTCAACACACATATGCACGATTTGTTGTTGTCTTTATTTTTTTTTCTTCTAATTTTTTGTATTTGCTCACTTTAACTCAAGGTCACATTCAATTCTTATCTAGCCAAGATGTTTGCTGTCAATACATCGTAAAACATGTTTTCGCTTTTAGACAATTTCAGACGCTGTCACACATGTGGGGCGTCAATATTTTCTCAATGGCCCGACAAAATAAACAAACAAAAACGCCATCGCCGTTCGAAACCCACATTTGCCAATTGAACTAGTTCGGCTTTTCATGCCCACTCGGATGCATTGAAAATGCCTTCATAATTGCAACTGCCCAAAGAGAAGCTGTATTGAACCGAGTCCATTTCTATTTGAGGGCAATGGCAAATATGCGTTGTGGGGCGGCCTATTTTATAAAACGCAACGCAAACACAGTGTGTAGTGACTGGGGCGGTTCTGTAATAAGAACAAACAAATAAAATAATCAAAGAAATTTTGTGTAAGGAAAGAAATATAAAAACAATTGACATAACCGCCAGTTGTCATTGAAGCGTGTATCGTTCCATTTTTAGTAATGGCGTACTTCTAAAATGTCAAAAACTGAAAGCTTCAAAAGTGACAGCTACCGAAATACCGGGTGATTCAAAACAACACCTCTTGTTGGCGAACCCTGTATATACTCCACTCAAAGGCAAAACATATACAGAGTGTTCTACCCGGAAATGTATTTGTAAACGTATGTATTCTGTCTTCTCCGCAGTCCTTCGGATTCCACAGAAATTCTCAGTCGTTCACCATCAACTCTTTGGTTTTTTTCAAGGAAACCCAAAAATTATGCTCACTTTTATGCCGTTGCTTCAGCTTAAGCATCGACTCAGAGTAAATCACACGTTCGCCATGAGTCAGCCAGCACGGACAGACCAACAGTTTACAACATTTCTTTTGTTGGGAGTTTTGCTTTGGCCATTTCAGTTCAAACAAAACAACAAAAAGAAACAAAAAGCCGCATTCAAAATGAAAGCATGAATAAAATCGAAACGATGCTCATATTCAGGTAATTAACAGCCAACAATTAACACACAAATCAAAATCACCAAAAAAATAGACAATTTATTTATTTTAATAGAAAAGGAAAAAAAGAAATCAAAAACACTCGAAAAAGAAAATCAAAGCGATATAAAAAACCAAACCAAAAAAAATGAGACAGTAGACCAGCGTGAATCGTAGAGAAATGGAACGCAGTTTCAAGATCATTACCAACTAACAAGGCAACAACAACAACACCATGATCGCCAACATCATCATTATCACATGTGTCACCAAACTCACTCATATCACCATTAGAATCATAATGAATAAAGACAGACGGACAGACAGAGGGACAGACACAGACAGACAACGCAGACAGTCTTTTATTTTATTTTCGTTTTGTTTTTCATTCATCAAATCAAACGACGCAAAGACATCAAAAGCTACAGAAATTATGCTGATGTTGACAAAATGTTTCAGAGTAGCGGTACACGGTTTGGAGGGCCAGCGATATGACCGGAGAAAGTCCAAATATTAGTTAAATTAAACATCCGCCAAAAACTAATTTGATAACAAATGAAAAGCACACAACACAAAAAGAAAACAAATCGTATTAAGATTTTCACTCGTAATTGTCATACTTCCCAATTTAAAATCAAAATTTGTCCTTGAAGTAATCGAAAATTATGTATTTTGTTGTAATTGCAATACGAAGTAAATTTATACTCAAACCGGGTGACACAGACCACATGGCTAAATTTGTATGCATCGACAGACCAAACCTCTGGTGGAAACCAAATCCACAACCCCAACGCTGATAGACAAGCATGTGGCTCTAAAAATAAACCAAATTAAAAATGTCCCCCCCAAAAAAATGAAGAATTCCCCAAAATAAATGTAAAATTACCCAATGCAAAATCTCAACATATTATGGAAAATACAACAATAGTTTTTCGTAATTAGGAAAAACTTTATTTTTTAACAAAAAAAAAAAAAAAAAAAAAGTTTCAAAGGAATTGCCGCACATTTGGGGCAAAGGAAAAGTTATAATTAGGGGCGTCACCCCAACATTATACAAAAATATTTTTCAAAAAAAAAAAAAAAAAAATTGGGGCCATTCAAATGCTATAATTAGGGGTATCACCCCAAAATTATACAAAAATATGATTCACATTTGTTTTGAAAATACCCAAAAATTACCCAACAAAAAATTACCCAAAACTAAAGAAATTGTGGAAATTTTTCAGCATTTTTGGGGAAATTTTCATATTGGACTTTTGGGGGCGATTTTCCAATTGGGGTACTTTTTCACGGCTCTATGAAAAATGCCCCGACAAATTGACAATCAAATATTAATTTTCCTTTTTTTTTTGAGAATTTTTCCTTTTTTTTTGGGATATTTTCATAGCTGAAGTCAATTATAAAATTTATAATGTGTTTTTTTGGGGTATTTTTCATACTATTTGTGGGATTTTGCATTGGGTAATTTTGCATAAATTGTTTAAGGGATTTTACAGAATTTTTGGGGAAATTCTCAAATTGGGCTTGTGGGAGGCTCTATGAAAAATGTGAAAAAAACCCTCAATGAAGAATTAAAAACGATCCCAAACAAAAGTGACAAATTCATAAATTTGTTTTTTTTTTAATAAAGTGTTGGGGTTATAACATTTTAAAAATGAACACAAAATGGACGATGGCCCCAGCAAAATGTGAAAAAATCACCCCTAAATTGACAAGGTGTTGTGGTCAATGTAAAAATCACAAAAAAAAATCTTAAATAAAAAAAATGATTTTTTTTTTTTTTTTTACATTTTCCAGTTCTATTGAGTAACGATTTGTTTTTTAAAACTATTTTTTTTTCCTTAAATTCACCAATTCAAATAGATTCATTTTTCAAAAAAATTCCAAAATTAAAAAATTGGTAAGTTTTTCATTGTTTAAATTTTTTTTTTGAAAAAAAAAATTATAAACAAATAAGACCCCAATATTATAGAATCTGTCATATGAAAAGTTCTCAAAAGCGAAAATTTTTCCGGTTCAATTGCGGACATTTTTTCTATTCTATTTTTGCATAATAAAAAATGAGACCACAGCGAAAAATTATTTTTTTTTTTAAATTTTCCAGTTCAATTTTGGGTAAATTTTTCAATAATAAAAATTACCCCACATTTTAAAATAATGTGATATTTTATCTTTTTGACTTTGGGGCCAATTTGCTTAATTTTTTTCATTGTGGGGTGAAATTTTTCCTTTTTGGAAAAAAAAATTTCTGTTTCCTTTGGGCTATTTGAGTCATGATTTCATTAGAGAGGGGCAATTTGTTGGCGCCGGGAAATTATTCCCTACGAAAATACACGCCAAATTGAAAATGGAATTAGGCCCCAAATGTTGGGTCTACTTGTACGATGAAAATATACAGTGGAAGCACCGAATTTGACGGTGCCAAATGGCAAAAGGTCGTTAAGATCGTCGGAGGCAGTAAGAAAAATGCTGCCTCCGACTGTCTTAATGCACCATCAAATTCAGTGAAGTGAAGAACATCTCTGACCAAACAGAACTCGGTAATGCTGATTTGTCCTCCACATCTGACCCAGTTAAATCCACATATGATAGAACTCGTATGGCCAAATGAAATTATTCAAAAATCAAAATACAATCGCATTCACACACGACATCAAAATAATGATCATATTTTATTATAAGGTAACTGAATATTCTACGGGGCATTGCACAAGTTTGGGGTTGCGTTGTTGGCCCTGAGCATATCTTTTGTAGACACTGGAACAGAATGTGATATGTAAAATATGTACAGGCATATATTCATTATCTTATCTGTGCTGGGTATGACAACAGGTACACAGATTCGGAGACGAGACGAAACGAGACGAGACAAACAAACAAACGCCAATATTTTCGAAACATGTGAGAACTATGCAGCAGTTTGTAGTATCCACGTTGTACATTTTCAATTTAAAAGAATACAATTAAGAAAAAATCTTGTTAATTAAATAAAGGTTTATGTAATACACGGCACAGAAACCAATGTGTGTTAATTTCCAGCAACAACATCAATATGGAAGACAATAATCATATACATCCAAACTAAAGAAACAAAGTCAAAAGACTTTCCAAACACTTCACTAGTTCCACCACCGGCGATAGGCTCAACAAGTGGCTGGGACGGAGACACTTCCAATGGAAGCTCATCAATAGTTGCTGGCATCTCACATATCTCCCTGAGACCATGAGAAATGCATTAATCGTCTTCCGGGGATTTTCTGATGGCAGCGAAATGTGTAGTGTTGTCTCTGCTCATGTCTCTGCCAGAGACCCAGTCACGTCACGTATCGAAATCGAAATGACGGAACGATGCACGTACGTGCTGTTCTCTGAGATCAAACAAGGCGATCATTGAACTCTGATCACACTGCTCAACGCAACGCATCGTATTCTCTTCCTCCTCCTCCTCTTACTTTTTCACCCGACAGCATCTAGCGCGGAAGCATAAAATGTACGCACGTTGGCCAACATTTGATTGTCAATTTCATTTGGAATTAATAAAAAGACGAGAGTGTGACTGTTTGATCGCCACATGGAGAAGACAACAGGCCAACGATTTATGGCCAACAATAAGCACACATTACTATTTTTTATTATTCATTTAACGCGAATGTTAGACATTAATTCTCCAATCAAATCAAGACGACGTCAGATCATACGAACGCAGCCATAACTCTTCTGTTGTGGAAAGGTTAGTAAGGGCAAGGCGGAGCAACAATGTTGCAAAGCTAGCTAAAGGGTGGTGTGGAGGGGTAAGATGGAAAACCAATGGGGGGCAAAGGGAATAATGTAATTACTATGAACCGGTTCGGCAAAGACATCTCTCCCGAACGTGTACAGAAGAGAACGGTGGCGTGGTTAGGGGGATATATGAAATCTTGTATAGATATTGGACGATCGGAGATAGGAAGCTGCCTACAGCTCAACTAAACGTATCACATCACATTTTATATAAATATTGGGATATAGCTTCCACTCGACCTGAAGCAATTAAATCCAAGGAATGACCATTAGGACGTCCATATAGCACATGGGTCAAAGTGTTTTTGATTTTAAATATCAGATTTTTTGGATTAGTCCCTACAACATTTGCCCTGTACTTGTCCAACCCTGGCAAAAATGCGGGGATTCTTATTTCTTTAGGGACTCAGACGATATGGGCGTTGTTGGTGTTCGGCGACTTAGGATGGTTAAACCGAGTGTTAGTTTTAGATGAAAAACACAACACAATGAAATACAGACTCTCTGTTTATAAAGACTGGTAGACGAACCTAATCTCAGTGGACTGGGCTCTATGAAAAATGCCCCAAAAAAAATTAAGAATTTCCCAAAAAAAAATTCGCATACAAATTCCCATTCATAATGAAAAATTCACCACAAAAAAGGGAGGTTTTTCATAATTTTTCGGAATATTGAAAATTCCACATTTTTTCTTATTTTTGGAGATTTTTTGTTTTCTTTTGGGGTATTTTCAAAACAAACGAGAACAATATCTTTTTTTATAATATTGTTTTTTGAGATATTTTTCATAATATCTGGGGAAATTGCATTGGGTAATTTTTTACTATTTTACCAAAAAAAAAATGAAAAATTCCCCAAAAAAACTCATTCATAATGAAAAATTCACCAAAAACATTGGGGATTTTTAAAAAATTTTCGGTAGAATGTATTTCATTTTTGGAAATTTAAAAAATCCCCACTTTTTTATTTTTGGGGATTTCTTGTTTTATTTTGGGGATATTTTCAAAACAAAAGCGAACAATATAATTTTTTTTATAATGTTTTTTATGGGGGAATTTTTCATAAAACATTGGGGATTTTTCAAAAATTTTCGGTAGTATGAATTTCATTTTTGGAAAATGAAAAATTTCCCACCTTTTTATTTTTGGGGATTTTTTGTTTTCTTTTGGGGATATTTTCAAAACAAAAGTGAATAATATCATTTTTTTATAATGTTTTTTTTTGGGGTATTTTTCATAATATTTGGGGGAAATTTCATTGAGTAATTTTTTATAAATTGTTGGGGGATTTTTCAAAAAAAATTTCAGAAATTTTACTATTTTACAAAAAAAAAAATCCCAAAAACTCTCTTTAATAATGAAAAATTTCCCAAAAAACATTGGGGATTTTTCAAAAATTTTGTGTAGTATGTATTTCATTTTTGGAAATTTAAAAATTCCCCACTTTTTTATTTTTGGGGGTTTTTTGTTTTATTTTGGGGATATTTTCATAGCAAAAGTGAATAATATAATGTTTTTTTTGGGTTATTTTTCATAATATTTGGGGGAAATTGCATTGGGTAATTTTTTATAAATTGTTTGGGGGATTTTTCAAAATTTTTTCGGTAAATTTTTCTATTACCATTACTATACCCAAAAAACAGTATACATTCACATTTTTCAGTAGAATATATTTCATTTTTGGAAATTTAAAAATTCCCCACTTTTTTATTTTTGGGGATTTTTTGTTTTATTTTGGGGATATTTTCAAAACAAAAGTGAATAATATAATTTTTTTTATAATGTTTTTTTTTTGGGGTAATTTTTTTGATTATATTTGGGGGATATTTCATTGTGTAATTTTGTATACAAAAAAAAAAATCCCCAAAAAAAACTCATACAAAATCTCATTCATACTGAAAAATGTCCCAAAAAATTTGGGGGTTTTTCATAATTTTTAGGTAATATTTCATTTTTGGAAAATAAAAAATCCCCCATTTTTCATATTTTTGTTTTATTTTGGGGATATTTTCAAAACATTTTTCATAAATTATTTGGTCAGTTTTTCAGAATTATTGTGGAAATTTTACTATTGGGCTTATTTCCCCAAAAAAAAAGAACACATACAAAATCTTATTCGTAATGAAAAATTTACCACAAAAATTGGGTGGTTTTTCATAATTTTTAGGTAATATTTCATTTTTAAACAATGACAAATACCACATTAATTTTTTTTTTGAGATATTTTCAAAACAAAAGTGAACCAAGTATCATTTTTTATAATGTTGTTTCGGGGATATTTTTTTTATAATATTTGGGGTATTTTGGGGTATTGGGTAATTTTTCATAAATTGTTTGGACGGTTTTTCAGAATTTTTGGGGAAATTTTACTAATGAGCTTTTGGGGGGATTTTCTTTATTAATTTTGGGGCATTTTTCATTTTTGGGGGCATTTTTCATTTGAAAGCGAGCCACAGAACTGAGATGTCAGGGGGACTAGACTGGACCTACTTCCCGTCTCTTGCAACGCAGGCTTTTACCAGGGCCCCGACTAACTGATGTCTTTCCATCGATTGAGATGTCAAGAGTGTCCACAGTAATGCCATGTGAGGCTTTGAAGATCTTAGGTGTCTTTCCTCTGACCGCTGAACCACATTTCTCGTTTCGCATTTAGTATTCCCGTTAACAGTCCAAACACTTCTATGAAATCAGTGAACGGTGCACAATATAATTTTGTAGACACTTTAACAGCGACCTACTGTTTTTAGTCAGCTAATAATTTTTCGTAGGGAAGTTTTCACAGGGCTTAGAGATTACTCTGTTACTGGTAAAGTAAAGTTGCCAGCATTCACGAGTCGTCTTTGTCTCAGTAAGTGTAGTAAGGGGAAGACGTGACCTTTGCAAACCTTAGAATCTCACAGGTTTTGCAAAAGAAATAAATTTGTAATACATTACTGAAGGAATTACTTTCCAAAACACACACAGCTGTGTCTCCCTGACTTTTTCAATATTTCATAATGTCAACATACATTTAAAAAAAAAAAATGCTGACATTCAAACTAATGACAGGTAATTTAGTTTCACTTCAAAATGCATTATGTTTCTGTTCGATTTTGAAATTCAATTAGGGTTCAGCACTCTCACACTTACAGGGTGTTGGATTAGACAAAATTTATTTACACACACACACCAACTCTTGCTTGGGGGTATAACCACCAACAAAAAAAACCAACCCCCTTTAGCCGTGAAATGAAATTTTCGATATTTCCAGACTCACATTTTTGAAATCAATTGGACAAATTTCAATACCTCAATAATAATTTATTTCGACACGCTCACACACACGCTCACACAGGGACTTCAGAATAAAATGCTGGATTTTAATGAAGTGTAACATTATTGTTGTTTTCCAGATGCCGACACGAATTTCTCATTTATGTGTTAAAATTAAAAAAAAAATCGAAAAAAAAAATAATATGAAAAAAAAGAAAAATATTTATTTTATTGATGGGGTAGCCCCCATCCAGTTCGTGCATGATTTTACTGTGTGTCTGTGAACATACAGCGAATCATGTGAATGGCGTTGGCGAGTCTCGAGTAAAGAAACTTGCAAATGTTCATCATGTGTTATTACCATAGCATAGGGTGTTTCGACGCGTCTTAGGTTTTTTTGGGCGCTCATATTTACCTTGATCTGCTAAATGGCCTGACACACTATTTGCTTTTTAAATAACCCCCACCAAAAGAGATGCGGAGAGAATAAATCTGGGGAACAAAGTAATACTTTTTGATGAAATTTTTGTTTTGACCCATGTCTCTCAGTTACACATGATTGTGTTTGTTCGAATAACTCAGCACAATCACACTTTTTTTACTATGGAAATGAGTTAGAGTGGGGACGAAAAAGGTGCCAAAAAAAGGAAAAAATAAAAAAAAAAATTGAAAGACATTTTTGGCAAAAACATGTGGATAATAGTTATAGAAGGGGCGAAAAAGGGACCAAAAAGGGATAAAAATGGTACAAAAGGGGCACAAAACTGGTATAACATAAATGAGAAATAATCTACATAGAAGTATATAAAATACTTGCCTCACTGGTTGACTAATCATATTTGCTATGAACGGATTTTTGGGAAATTCGGATTGGAAGGGGATAAAAATGGGACAACGGGAAAATTTGGCTCCAAAAACCCTTTCAAAATACCCAAAAATACATGCTATTCAAATATTGTGATTTTTGTTGGAAAATTTGTGGAAACTGGTGGAAATGAGTTTTAAAATGTACCAAAACGGGAGAAAAATAGAAAATGGCAAAGCAAATATTTGGCAACAACAGGTGAAAATGAGTTAGAGACAAAACGTACCAAAATTGGGATAAAAAAATAAAAAAAAATAGGAAATAAGTGATACCACATAATGGCAACAACAAGTGGAAATGAGTTTCAAAACGTACCAAAACGGGATAACAAGGGAGAACAATTTAAAATGGTGAAGCAAATATTTGGCAACAAAAGGTGGAAATGAGTTAGAGACAAAACGTACCAAAATTGGGATAAAAAAAAAATAGGAAATAAGTGAAACCACATACTGGCAACAACAAGTGGAAATGAGTTAGATACAAAACGTACCAAAACGGGGTAAAAAAAAAGGAAAAAATAATAATGGGGGAATCCAAATATTGCCAACAAGATAATATTACCAAAATGGGATAAAAATGGAACAAAAAAGGGAAAAAAGTAAAGGAAAATTGGAAAACTATTTCTTGGCAACAACAGGTGGAGATGAGTTAGAGCTGGAACGAAAAAAAGGCCAAGACGGAATAAAAAAAAGGACAAAAAAGGGGGAAAAATAAAAGAAGGTAATACAAATTGTTGGCAACAAACAAGTAAATGATAGTTATGGGAAGGTACGAAAAAGGGGCCAAAACGTACCAAACCGGGATAAAAAAGGTACAAAGGGGGAAAAATAACAAAAATGTGTGAAAACAATTTTAAACGCCTGGAATGATTACATTTTTGGAAGAACTTGAAAAAGGGGAACAAAAAGGTTCCAAAACTGGTGAAATATATAAATGAAAAATAATTTAATATTTGGAGAAAGCAAAAAGTTTTAGGATACTGAAAAGGCCACAAAAATTGTACAAGACCGATGTGGGAAAACGTTTCAAAAAATAATCATATACGACTAGAAGTGGAAAGGATACGAATGTTTGAAAATTGTTCCGGGCTTGACTACAGCAGTTGCCAAAAGTGGAAAAAGGAGCCAAAATGGAGAAAATTAAAAATCTTAGAAAAATTAAAAATCATTTTACAATACAAATTGGAAACATGCAATAAAGGTTCTTAGTCGGTATAAAGTATTTTTTTGTTAGCCAATGCAATTAGTGTGTGTTTTACTGTGAAGGGAAATTTACGCTTACGAAGGGGCGGGTATTTGCTAGGCTTAAATACAAACTCAAATTTGGAATTACATTGGATTGAACGATTTACACGACGGCTTTCCTCTCGGGGTTGTTGAGGGCAGGCCTAACTTTCGACAATTGCTGGCAAGCGGGGGTAGAGAAACAAAAGTGGTAGCGAAATAGTTACGAAAGGAAAATTGGGTTTGGGAGAAATTTATCTTACGCCATAATTCATTAATTCAATTTTTTTTTTTTTGGAATTTACCAAATTTTATTTTGTAGGCAAAAGTCCAAAGCTTTTATTACTGACCTCTTGTGAAGAGCATAGAAACCTTATTTTCTTTTCCAAACTAGGGTCCATTTATGAGGCTTATGTCATGGTATCGCAGATCGCCAAGTAAACTCATATGTTTGTCTGAAATATTTTCATTTTGACAAACAAAAAAATTCTTTCGCCAGAGAAAACCGAATCAATTCATTAGCCATCACATTCCATGGAAACACCCTGTGAAACAATAATAACAACAACAACAACAAACACTTACTTGTTCACTTAAGAATCATTTGAATGGCTGTGGTGGCCGGCGTTTTCGACCGCGTTAACTGATCCATTCAAAATGGCACAGCGCAAATTTATGTAATTTTGGGCGCAAATTTTTCGAAGAGAAAGAAAAAATCTTAAATATTTTCCTTCTTTTTTATTGGTATGTTTAGTTCAACAAATGTTTTTAAACAAATTAATGAAATGCGGCTACCTGTGCGCTTATAAGACTAAATACTTTGGTTGTAACAATTTGTTTTTTTTTTTTGGATTTTGTTATTGGATTTCTTTCTTAGTTCGTGTTGTGGTTTTGGGGCGTTCATTTCGAAAAGAAAAAAACACATATTTTTGTTTTGCGCAAATTTGGCACCGGCACGTGAGACGTTGTTAACGCTGGACGGACGAACGGTCACATTTTGTTTTTCTGTGGTAGAATTGAGAAAAAGCGACCAGCCCAAATGTTAGAGATTTGTGTTGGATGTGTGCTTTCAATACTTTCAATTTCATTTACGGTTGAATTTGTCTGTTCAGATACATGAAAAAAAATCGAACAGATTCATTCCGATCGGGAGATATTTTTAAATTGTTCGTATTGCTCTCTCTCTCTCTCCGTCGCCCTCTCGCATCGAAAATGTATTTTCGTGCAGAACAAAAAGTTGAAAAAAAAAATGAAATAAAATAAAAAGTAAACAAAGAATAGCAAAACAAACGTAATAAATTCAACTTTTGGCATATGTCACCGTTTAAATTTAATTTAATTCGATTTCATTGTTCAACGTTGAGGCACAGTGTTCGTAAAACGAATAAAGTGTGATAAAAAAAAATCGTAAAACCTCAAAATTAAATATTTTTTGTTTGTAAATTCGTTTTCTAATATTTTTTTATGAAACTGTTCATAAATTGTGTGAAATTCGTATAGCTTTGGTGGAGCAAAAAATTTCGATTTGTTAATAAATGTTAATTTAATTCCCTTTGGTGTGAAGCCGACCATAAAATAATATTCCAAATTATTCCAAATCGGAATTATTTTCTCCGCCAAAGGTATGAAAAATTTCATCAAAATGTTTTAGAAAATGAATTTATAAAAAAAACAATTGTGTAATTAAAAATTTATTTCATTTTTAAATACTTTTTCCTTTCTTTCTAAACAGATTCATAACTTTTTAATGAAATACAAAGCTTGCCAAGAACATCACACATTATTCAGCGATTGATTTTGCCTCGTAAAAGCTGGCGACTTTACAAGTAAGAAAGTAATTCTAAATGGATTAATTAATTACAATTATGAATGTAATGGACGACTGTGCTGTTGTTATTAGCTAGTGTGTGCGAATATAATACAGCTGAACCCAGGTTCGCAACCTGGTAAGACCATCAGCGACTGCCTACACCTTGTGAAAGCTGGCGACTTTGGAGATTACAAACGACAGAATAATCTCGACAATAGTGAATTTTAAAGGGCGGAACACCAAAAAAAAAAAAAAATAAAAAAAAAAACACTCCCCTAAAATTGGGCTGAAAAACACGAAAATCTACATTATTAAGGGCTCTCGGGTACAGGGGGACCTCAGGGCCCTAAAAAACGAATACGCCCATTACTGTAATCTCTAAGTCGAGACTAGGTCGTTAATTTCGAAAAAATAATTTTAAGGGCGCTCGGGTCCCTCAGGGCCCTACAAACAAATGCGCCCATTACTGTAATCTCTAAGTCGGGACTGGGCCGTTAATTTCAAGGAAAAAATAATTTTAAGGGCGCTTGGGCCCAGGGGGCCCTCAGGGCCCTAAATACGCATACGCCCACTTACATATAAATGTGGCCACTCAAATGAAAGCAAGTTGCAACTGGATTCTAAATATGATTCTAAAAATAATTTTAAGGGCGCTCGGGTCCAGGGGCCCTCAGGGCCCTACAAACGAATGCGCCCATTACTGTAATCTCTAAGTCGAGACTGGGTCGTTAATTTCGAGAAAAATGAAAGCAAATTACACCTGGATTCTAAATATGCAATAAAAAGTATGTAATTTGCATAACAGGGTCGCTCAGGGCCCAAAACGGGTTTTATGGAGCCCTGGCGCCCCACACTTTCGTATAAGTGTGGCTACAAAAGCCAAAGAAAATTGCATGCGGATCAATTTCCTTTTCTTTGAGTACCCACAATTACATGTAAGGGGGCCTTCACATTTTAAGGGGCCCCGAGCGCCCTGAAAAAAAATATTATTCATCAAATTCACGGCAGAATGAAGGAAAAGTAATCAACTTTGGAAGTATTTTTAAAATATGTACACTTGTACGATTTTTAATAGACAACTTTGGAAATATTTCTAAAATATATTCACTTGTCCGATTTTGAATGTCAATGCCTTAAAATAACCAATTTCTCCCTAACTACAATGTATTTTTTACAGAACTCCCTAATGTTTACTAGCTCAGAATTTACAGACTTTTGTCCGATGGTATTGCTTTTTTGGAGAACTGTGTGTGTTGGAGGGTTTACAAATAAAGAAATTGATCATGTCTACAAACGAAGGGAATTTTTTGAAGAGTAAAATCAGAGCATTTTGAAAAATGCTTTAATTAATGGTTAATTACGCTCCCATAGGCTAGGATACTGGAAAATACGAACCACAGTTTCTCAAAGTCTAAACTTTTCTAACAAAACCCTTTCACAAAATTCGATTAATCCATTGTGAATTTTCGGAGACTCATGTTTTTTTTGGTTTACATCCACTGTTCTCCTCTCACTCGTTTTTTTTTCAGTTGAGCACCAGTACCAACAACAACTATTCTGTCTCAAATTCTAAACCATTTAGTTGACGTTTTATCAAAATTTACTCAAGTCCACAATTAAGTGTATAATTTGTCATTTCTAAGGATTTTTTCTGACATATGGAATATAAATTTTGAACGGTCAATGGGAAAATGTTCGATGTCGCACGGAAACTGTGATTCACGTATGAGATTTGCGTAATTGCTTAAAAAAATATATACATATATCTGTATCCATGGTGGGATAAAGTAGCTGCTGACAGATATAGTTCCATTAAAGAAAACCATGAACTTTTTAAAAAAAAATCAAATCTCATTCGCATGAAAATGTGTTTCTTATCAAACGGAAAAACATATTTGAAAATAGAAACAGGAAAACGGAAAACAAAACAAACAGACGGATATGGCCAGTATCTGAAAAGAAAATAGAAATGTTTGCAACTATTTTCACCGAGTACAGAAATTCTTTAAATTATAATTTAAATACAATAAATATGTGTGCAAAATTCAAACCCGCTTTGCTCCAGTGTTGGAGGCGAATTTATGGATATTTTAAGAATTTACGTTGCACACAAATATGCCACTTGTTCGGAAAGCATTATCGGTCTATAAGAGCTATTTTTAAAAACAAATAATACTTTGAATGATCCGTTAAAAAAAGTGATTTCAAAAAATTGCCCACACAAAAAGAAACACAAATTCCACACATCACATCGGACTTAAAAATGGCTAACATGAGTTTTGGAACAGACGGGGGAACTGCTCTCGAATCAGTGAACTGTGACCGGGGCCGACTGTTTAAAAACGGCTCCGAAGGGCCTATGCTTTTCTAGAGAAGTTGTACATGGCTTAGCTATTTCTCTCTTACACTTAAAGTCGCCAGCATTTACGAGCTGGAAAGCAGCCACTGAAAATGATTGATAATCCTATCAATTCATACTGTTGATATATGCATAAGTACAGACAGAATGAAATTTGGTGTATTTTATTTGTAACGAAATGAATGAATAAATGCTATGAAGGATATTACGAGTGCGAGCGAGGGGTGGTGATGAAAACAAATGTCTTTCTGATTTGCAGAATGAGTGCATCAAAAGGTGCGAACATTTAAAGAGACCGGGGTTTTTTTTTCGCCCCTTCTTACCCACCTGACAGACAAGCCTGTATGAAACGACTTAAACAGTCGTAGGGATTGTTGGACGAAAACATATTGAACGATTCGGGTGGCATTTAAATGTTACCGCCTAAACACTTATACAATTCGATTGGACAATGGAGCCACTGGCAAGTCATTACAATTACAAGAAAACGTTGACCTGAACTTCAAATTGTTCGAAATGTTTTTGGGATCTATTCACTTTTTAGTCTCTTTAAAACAGACTAGACACTTTTCATTTGGTTTAAGATAATATCTAATTTCAAGAATGAAATATTTAAATAATTATTCCAACCGATTCACACTAGGCAATAGTACTAGGGGCAATTTGTATGATGCCCTTTTGAATTTCAGTCTCGGCAATTTTGATTTTCAAATGCAAATGCCTTTCAAAATGTCAAAAAATAATCTGCAGCCAACTTCACACTGCGAAAAATGCAAAAGGTATTGCCAGTACGATTGCCACTTACTTCTCTCTCCCACAAACTGCCTAGTTCTGGCAACTCTTATAAATACAAATATATGGTCTGATTTATACAACAACAAAAACAAGAGAAATGGGAGAAATCACAAGAGGCCTTTACAAAATTGTGAATTAACGCAAAAATCCTTCATCGATTTAAATTATCTGTAACGCATTTTAATTGTAAGATGTGTGGCTTTATGATAAACTAGTGAAATATTTAAATTTTTTGTAATTTTTAATTTTATATATTTTTTTTTAACAAAAAATGAAAAAAAAATTTTTAACTTTTTGTCCAAAAATGGTTTGCCTTAAATTTAAGATAATTTCGTAAAAAAAATTGTTAAAAATTTATTTCAAAAAAATCGGACAAGTTTTTTTTGAGTTGTGTCTAGAAAATGCAAATTTTTCGAATTTTTATATTTTTTTTTAACCAAAAAAAATTACGAATGAAAAACTGTTTGCCTAGCATTTATTTAAAAATGCGAAAATTGTGAATGAAAGCAAAAATCCTTCATCGTTTTAAATTCTCTGTAACGCATTTTAATTGTCAGATGTGTGGCTTTATGATAAACTATCGATTTTTTGATAAACTTTTTTTTAACAAAAATTGTTTGCCTTAAATTTAAGATAATTTCGTAAAAAAATTGTTAAAAATTGATCAAAATCGGACAAGTTGTTTTTGAGTTGTGTCTAGAAAATGCAAATTTTTGGTCATTTTTCGAATTTTTATATTTTTGTTTAACAAAAAAATTACGACAGTAAAATTGTTTGCCTTACATTTATTTAAAACTGCGAAAATTGTGAATGAAAGCAAAAATCCTTCATCGATTTAAATTCTTTGTAACGCATTTCAATTGTAAGGCATGTGGCTTTATGATAAACAAGTGAAAAATTTAAATTTTGGAAGTTTTGATTTTTTATATTTTTTTAACAAAAAATTAAAAAAAATTTTGGCTTAAATTTATTTACAACTCCGAATCTGTTATTCATGCAAAGGTGCCAAAGAGTAACCCCCATATTCATAAAAATTTAAAAAAAAAAATGTATGAAAATTGTTTTTGTATTTTCCTATATTTTTCTTAACAAAGGTTTTTTAAATTTTATGAATGAATATTTTCGTGATCAATTTTTTAAAAATTGATTTCAACAAACTTGGACAATTTTTTTTTTTTTTGAGTTATGTCAAGGGGTAAAAACATCGAATTTAAAATCGAATCGAAACAAGTGAAAAATTTAAATTTTTTGGAAGTTTATATTTTTTTTAACAAAAAATTAAAAAATTGTTTGCCTTAAATTTATTTACAACTCCGAATCTGTTACTCATTGAAACGTGCCAAGGTGCCAAAGATGTAAAAATGTAAAAAAAAAATGTATGAAAATTGCTTTTGTATTTTCCTATATTTTTCTTAACAAAGGTTTTTTAAATTTTATGAATGAATATTTTCGTGATCAACTTTTTAAAAATTATTTCAACGAAATTTTTTCTTTGAGTTTAAAAAAACAGGTAAAAACATCGAATTTAAAATCGAATATTTAAAAAAAAAACTCTTCATAGAAGAAAAAAAATCAACCGGTTTTGTACTCAGGGGAAGAATGTACAGGGTCCGCCATCTAACGTTTTTTTTTCAACTAGTGCTTATCTCGTTTTCGTTATCGGACCATGTTGAATGAATTGGCAACATTTGGTTTCAACAGGACGGCGCTACATGCCACACAGCCGAAGTTACAGTCGATGTTTTACGTCCTGTTTTTGAAGATCGCATTATCAGCCGCAGAGCTGATGCGGTTAGGCTACTGCATGGCCAGCCGAGGCAGCCATTTGAATGAAACTATTTTCCATTATTAACCGGAAGGATTGGACTTTCAAATAAAAAAAGAAATTTGAGAAAATATCCAGTAGTTTTTTTTTATAGACTTTTCAACAAAAAGAAGTTATTTGGCGCACCCTGTATAATCAATAAAAATAAAAGTAAGCAAAAAATAATTGAAATAATCAAAAAAGTATTCAAAAATAATCGAAATACTTCTATTACATTAAAGTAAATACAGAATAATGGACAAATTGATGACAAATAATTCCACTTAACGACCTGAAACTGGTGGAGCGATCGGGTGAGTGTCGGTGAAAAATATTTCGAGAGCATCAACGCTTACACAGCCGTGTAAATAGTAGTAATGGCATGGGGGATCATATCCGATGAGATTTTGATGTTTTTTTCACCATGCGAACAAAAAATTCGTACAAGTAGTTTTTTTCACTTCATTCAGAAAGATCTTTTTCTATGCATTTTGTAATTTGTTTTAAATTGGCATACAGGCTTGAGATTAAAAATCTGGAAAAACGTAAAAATGAAATGAAACTGCAACAATGACGTTCTTCATTTCAGTAACCACCTACTTAATTGGCACATATTAATGCCAAAGGGCTTTCCATTAATGTAATCTTCTTTGAATAATACTTTGTGAATAACAACATTAGTTAATCTTTCTGCATAAGACGTAATTTTAAAAATTATTCGTGAAAACCATTTTTTTGGCGTTTTCAATAGATACCAGTACTTTTCATTCTAACCCAAAGTGCAATCAAAAATTATCGCTAGTGTAAAATAAGTCGCTGCATAATTTTACAGACTTAACTCTAAGGTGAGTTCCTCTGCCGAAGATTCATATTTCGAAAGCAATGCCAACGGTGTAGTGTGAAATTTGCAATAAATGCAAATTTAAACACTAAACGTTGTTGGGAGCATTTATCAATGACACGGGACAACAACAAAATCCCTGGTATTCTCCTCTAAATTCCATGCAAATGCCTTTCAAAATGTCAAAATAATCTTCAACGACCTCTTCCTCATTTCACTGACCACCTATTTACAATTGGCACACAATTCTATGTCAAATTTTCGACTGTTTTAATAAACAAAAATGATCAAATTAATAGTCCGAGTTATTCTCCTCTAAAATCCATGATTCCTTCATGGAATCTTAAGGAATAACTCGGATAACTTCTCTCAAATCAGAGACCTGATCGACATGGAATCACTTTCTTATCCTTTCGTAAAGCAGATATTTTGTATTTTGACTGCGGGTACTTTGTTGGCAGTTTGTAAATATTTTTTGGAAAATAACAGTTTTACAAAATTGTTGCAACTGAATCATTGGATAGTGAATACGATTTTTGTATTTAAACAGAAAAAAAATATAAATCCGTAACACTTGTTGTGAAACAATCAATTTTAATTTAGATGTATGAAGTCTTTGTTGTAAAACAATTTTCAATATTTTCTTCTTTTTTTTGTAAGCTAGTGTAATTCGGCAATGGTAATTTTTTTCCAATTTTAATATAATTTTTCCCACAAATTATATTTTTTTCTCATAATTTTTGCTAATCGGGTATCTTACGAAAACATTTAGTTTTGAATGGAACACAGCACAATTTCGATAACATTTCCGACTATTTATGCTTTTTTTTTTTTTTTTAGATATTTTTAAACTTCTCTATCAGCGATAAACTCTCTTCGAATCAACCAAAGAACTTCCGTTTTAGAATGAACACAACTTCCTTTTGGAAGCGAAACGGGTGAGTGACTACACAAGACGAGCACTTTCGCTGCGTTGCATCTGTAAGATACAATTGACATTTGCTGGCAGCTTTGTTGCGGATTTGCCTGATGCAGATGTAAGAACTTTTGCTTTTATTTTTATCACTTCATGCCATTTCATTTTGTGTTGTTTGCTTGTAGCCCTTTTCGTAATTGCGGTTTAATAAAAATAATGCAGACTTTCTTGTGTTTTTTTTTGCACTCGCACACACACACACAACAATCATAAATTAACATAAATAACAGCCAACAACAACACAATGAGATTAATTAATATAGAAAAATGGAATACAAATAATACCAGCAAAAATTCCCGTTGGCTTTTGATTTTGTCGTTTTTTTTTTGTTGTTGTTTGGTTTTTGCACAATTTGTATTTATTATTTGTTTTTTTTTTTCTCGCTTCTTCAATTATTTTGTTGTATCTTTTTTTGGTATCATCTCGTGCGGCAGCGGGAATTAATTCGTTCTCAAGCAAACGTGCTCTGTGATGTGCTAGACGACCGACGGCGACAACGACGTTGTTTCTTCACCGGCAAAGATCGGCAACAAACTACTCCCCAATGTGTTCAAGAAAATCGCACACAGCAGCACCCGACCACCCCAACACACAATCATACAATAACAACTGTGTATGTGCCGCTCTCTCTCTCCCTCTGTCACCCGGTGATATAACCGCTCAGAGCCTCTCTAACACTCTCGGTGGTTCTCTTGTGGTCTCGCGATGTTTTGCCACCCAGAAATGGTTCTCAGAATACTTTTTTTTGTTTTGTTTTGTGTGGAAGGAGTTCGGGGGGTTTGTTATGAAACAAGAGAGATATACTTTTGTGTGTTGTGTTTTCATCCACACATTCGTAGCGGAGATGGAAAATCGGGTGTAGTGTAAAAGTGTACAATTTTTTGGTACAATTTCAACTGTCTGTTGATTGGAACATTTGCAAAGAATTCATCTTTGCCAGAAAGCAGTCAACCACTCCCCGGCCGATTGGCAGCAATGCGTTCACTTTTGTTTGCATCTTTTCATTCCCAGTTTTTATCAGCCGTATTCTTTCCTTACATGTAAATGTGTGTTTGTGTCTCTAGCTAAAAGGGTATTACATCGTTGGAATGATAAAAAAAACACATGAAGAATTTATAATTCGAAATAAAATGGTAGTAGTTTGGGGTTAGTTGCACATCCAAATACAGTGTACTCTCTCATAAGCGGACACCTAAGGGACTGAGAATTTTGTTCACTTATAAGACAGGTACAAAAGAGGACTGAAGTGGTTTGTACTGAAAATACTGTCCGCTTAAAAGAGGTGTTCGCAAGGACAGAGTACACTGTAAACATTTTGCAAAAGAAAAAGTGGGACGCTTTCTGATTAAATATTTTGTCTATTACTTGTCATACTTTTAGGGAATTAGGAAGATTACTTGTACCAAGACCCAAAATTCGTTGCAGTAGTTTTTTGTTTTCCAAGTCGGTTCTCATACTCGAATTGAGTTGGTTTTAGTGCGGCAAATGTGAATTACGATCAACCTGTGACAAATTTGTAAGTTGCCTATGTTCATTTAACACATAATCTCCAAATAAAGAAGAGTATTCATCGCATTATTATTTAATTAACAGGAGGAACTTACAACTACTGCTAGTTCGGATAATTATTCCTCCACATTCCACGAGGCAACAGGCGAGGATCTCCCCTGAAATCAGTGAGCTGTGCACGATAAAAATTGTCAGTTGGTTAGAGAAGTTGTACATGCCTTAGAGACTACGCAGCGAAGATTTTCCTCATAGCTTGTTTTTAAACAAACAAAAACAGAGATTTTGCAAACGAAAGCATGACCATTGTTTCCCATGTGATATCCTCAGATGTTAATGTTTAGCTTACTAATGTTGCAACCCTTTCGCAGGTGTCGCATTTTGTCAAAATAGTTTGTGTTTTCTCGCGTATAGTTCTGGTAGCTTGAAAGAAATAGTTTGGTATGCTGTCACCTTGACTGAGCCCTATTGAGAATGGAGACTTATATATGTCGGTGTGGCTCACTTCATTCTGCCGTCAATGTTTTTTTTTATCTAGCATAGGGCTATCGAAATGGTTTTGAGTCTTTATATAATTTGGCGACAGTTGATGAACCAATTCTACTCTGCAACTCTGAGAGTAGAGCCTCTATAAAGCCTACAATTCTATTATAAATATCTCACTAAAAACGACTACTATATGATTTAGATACGTGAACACTATACAGTACTCTATCACGAGCCACTCCACATAGTTGTCGATTTTCAATGTTGCTCTTGGTCGTTGCTTCTACAATTCCATCATGCGCAGTTTTTTAATGTTCCTTTTTTATCACAAAAGTTCATTGCACGTTGCTAGGATTGAAGAGTCTCGGAAATCCATTAACTAAATCGAGTCGCGTATCCGATAATAATACTCTATCAAGAGCCTCTCCACGGAATTGTTGTTTCTCAATGTTGCTCTTGATCGTTGCTAGTCTTCAATATTCCCTGAAATCCAGATGATAATTAAATCTGTAGCTAAAGTTAAATTTTAAGTCATGTGGTCGAGCGATCTGCGGGTATCCGACAACACTTCTACTATTCCCTCATGAACAGTTTTTTTTTAATGTGCCTTTATATCACAGAACTTCATCGCGCATTGCTAGGATTCAATAATCTCGGAAATCCATGAAGTAAATCGAGTCGTGTAGAAATCGATAATAGAAATAAGTCCTATACCGGAAACTCCTTCTATCTTTTTCCATTCACTATTCGCAATATATGCAAAGAAATATATTTTCGGGATCTCAATTAATCCGCCGTACGGCATATCCAACTGTCTCTGAGACACTCCAGTATTTTCAGGATAAATTGTGGGAGGTTTTTTGTCAACTCTATCATAATTCCGCCGGTGTCTGTGATGTCTGTCGTTTCCTCTATTTATAGCCTTCGATGTACAATCACTTCAGTGTTTTCAGTACCAAATTATCAGGGTTTATGATATTCCTTCGTACAACATTTTATCCGCAACATATTTTGGACATTCTCCTAGTGAAGATCATTATTTTGTCATGATCCAGGCTGTTGAGGATATCAACAGCAGCAGCTGTCAGTAAATCACGAGTGTATATTTATAAGGTTTACGACCATGCACTTTGCTCGTGTTTTAATTTTTATCCGCATCCTTTGTGAGCCGGTGATGTGATTCTCCAGAAGAGTTTTAAGTTCTTAAGATACACTTTCACCGTCATCCACCAGGACCTTTTGTCTGTGAAGATTTCGTTTTTTTACTGAATATAATCCAGATATTCACAAAACAGCAAGAGACAGACAAAGGTATCAAAATTTCACCAAGACTCTCTGATAAAATCTAAGCAACTACGAATGATAAATGCCTTCAAACAGTTTACGATACTAGGTGAGAACCTTATGATGTGTAGATAAATGTGAATGAGTCTGCATTATTTTCAGAAAAAATTAAGAGATCTTTGAACTTTATGAAGTGTAGATAAATGTCTAATGTCCACTATTTTCAGAAGAAATCGTTGTGATTTGCATTCGCATTTCCCTAGTCTTCCATCTGTATCTGTTTTTGTGAAGTGTTCGCCAATATACTGATCCCATGGTTCATGGAGTTAACTGTATCGGCCTAACAGTTACATCCAATAAGGGAAAACAGATAAAGATGGAAGACGAGAGAAGTGCGAATGCAAATCACAAAGATTTCTTCTGAAAATAGTGGAGTGACTCATTGACACTACACTTCATAAAGTTCACCTAGCCACTTAAACACTTTTAAAAGCTTTTATCATCCATAATTGCTTAGATTCTATCAGAGTGTCCTGATGCTATTTTGATACCATTGCCTCTTGCTGTTTTGTGAATATCTGGATTATATTCATCTTATCCCGAGACAATTGAACAATGCTTGTAATCTGTTGGGTCCAATTCCATGCCACTCCCCAAGTTGCATCTTTCTGAAATACAAAAATAATAGCTTAGTATACTGATTTTGGTGTTGTTATAGAGCTGGACCAAAACGTAGACATAGAGAAAACTAACTATCTCGACTATGTCTATGTCTTGGTCTTTTCTTACCTTATGTTAACCACAGCAGTGTTATATCCTCTGGTCAGGTTGGTTGATTGTCTTCAGTAGTCTGTTTTTTGTTCTGCTTAGAGGGCACTAGTGTTTTGCTTAGTGGCCCTGCGTCCTCAGTAGTTCCAATTGCAATAATTCTGTTTAGTTATTCAATGGAATCATCCAAGTGTGGCTTATTTTTCATCTCCACTTTCATTGTCTATCGTCGTAAGTTCATCTCCACTTTCATTGTCTATCATCGTAAGTTCATCTCCACTTTCATTGTCCTCCAAATAGTTACAATAGCACAGAGTAATAGTAGGCTGCTGTGTAATCGTTGGATTAGTAACAGATAGTTGGTGCGCCTATTACACACACACACACACAGAAATCCATGTTTAAATCCGGATGTTTATGTTTAAATCCCATGTTTAAATCAGATGTTTTGCAGCTGTCACTTTTCAACTCTTAAATGCCGTTGACTATACGAGTAAACGATTAATCTCCTAAGCGATGTGAAAATTCTTATAAAACCGTCGTTGGAGTTGGAAAGTGACTTTAATCAGTCGGTGCCCTTTATTGAGTATAGAAATTACAACGTCCTGATTCGTTGCTTAGTGAAATGTTGAAGGAAATACGTACATAGGTACACTGTGCCTGGAGAAGCTTGAGCAGTATAGACTGCCCGAGTGTTCTCCGATGACACAGGCAAATTATGAAAGCGCTATGACTTTGCGTCACACGGTATTAAAAAGTAAAAACTTATTTTCATATTTTATGGAATCGTTTCAATTCGTTTATAAAGCGACTCCCTAAGATTCGTTCCCTCCAATCCAACGAAGAAGAAAATCTACAACACTTTATAACAACAAATAATTCAATTGGGATTTGAAGTGAAAAAATATTCCAACTATGCCCAGTTTTTTTTTTCTTTGTTTGTACGAATTGAATTCCCCCCTTCTTGTATTTAAAACAAATACAATCTTCTGTTTGCTGGACAACATCTGTTGCACCTCATTGAGGTGAGCACAATGGACGAGGATTGTATTACAAATTGCAAAGACTCATCAATACTGAATCAATTGCTATGAAAAGTGTAAGTTATTGCAATGGTTTTCAAGAGATACACTGAAAGTATGATGAGTGTTATTGGAGGGGGGGCTTTGCACAGCCTTCTCCCCTTTGGCAGAGTTTGTAATCATGCGTTTAAAATGAACATATGCACAGTCTTTCTATGGGGTCGGAATTTGTTTGTTAACCTCGAAAAGATGGCATAATTTTTCTAAATGATCGTGGGAATGACCTAAATATATTCTCTCGAATCTCTGACTGACTTGAGAAAACTTCTCCGTTTGCAGGAGAATTTGTCCACTATTCAAGACAATAGCACTGAACATAGATGGAAGGGAATGTGTGTCATCCATGGATGAGCCAAAATGGACCAGCTCATATACTATCCATTTTCCCTTGACATCCTCAGACTTGGCCCAAAGAAAATTGCAGAGGGTGCTGCAGCTCTTATGCTCGTACAGCTCTGTTAATGCTTTAGATGAAGGCAGGATGGATTGCTTCTGCAACCTGTGAATCTGATGTACAGAGTAAGAGAGTTGTCTCTATGCCATGTAATGCTTCTCTAGAAAAGCATTTGCCGTTCGAAGTCGGCTTCACACAGTTGGTCGCAGTCATTGAGTATACACATTTTGTGGTGCACAGCTCACTGATTCGAGAGAAGTTCCCGGTCTTATCTTCATGGAATGTTAAAAGAAATACGTAAGTAAGCTGGCAATATTGACTAAACTATTTGTACCAATGACATTGCCATTCTACACAATTACCAGTTGCAGAAATACTTCCGCCTTTATCTGCCGTCAATGTCTCAGTGTGGAAAACTCTTCAGCCACCTTCCAGTCCGTCTGTATGACTTAAGTAACTGCAGATGGAAAACCTTTGTCATTCCACAAATCACTGGAATCTGGAATTAGTAGATTCGTTATCAGTTAAAAATTCACAAATTAAAAAAAAACAATCAAGATTTTACAATTCCTCTTCTCATTTTATTTTTCAATAATCCCCATTTCCTTAACAGTTTTCACAATACGTCCGGTTCTTAACCACCCTCAGTGGGAAATTCTGAATTACCCACGGTGCTATCGGTTAAAATTTGCATTTTCTTGTTACATTCCGCATACGTTGAGCCCAGACCAAAGCCGATGCCCATTAATAAGGGCCAACGATGTCGTCCTCTCGTCAAAATTAGTTTAGACAAAATCCCCATCACCAGACCACCGGTAGTCTTGACCAATGCATCGGTAAAGCAGCGATCCAGTAATTCAGCTAAATCGTCTTCCATAAAATGATGGGCCTTTGGAAATTCGGACTTTTTAGACATTTTTGTGTTTGTGACAGTTTAATATTTGAATAGGAAAAAGTATATTTTACAATTACTTCAATTAGTATTCGTATATTGGGGTGTTCACACAGATCAATTTGTCTGTGACTAGAAATTCATTGAACAACTCAGCTCAGAAGGTCTTGCATGAGATTTCCTTTTACCGTAATTAAGAATACTCACTAGTCAAGACCTACATGTGAAAATTCGCTTATACTCGATTTTTGAAATATTAAAAACTGACTCTGCTGTATCACATAATAAAAAACCGCGTCTGCTCCTGCTGGTGTATTTAGCAGACGTTTTTTTTTTTTTGGAAAAAATTAGTTTCATTGTCATCACATCTAACAGATTAACAGACAGACATCCTTGAGGGAAGGTCAACTGAACACACTTCACATGAACCGCTCATGAATTTGAATTCCACCAAACTGATTTTTTTTCCATAAAATTCCAAGTGTCTCGTTTAATTGAGTCATAAGGAACGTTCGTTTTCCCCTCATCCTTGTTAATGACTCTGGAGAGAACAGTGTCGTCATACACAAACTCTGATGATGTCGTTGATAATACATGGACATGTGCATACCAACACATGGACATACATGGACTTGATGAATTCATTGATTTTGTGTGGCTGGTGACTGTTGGCATAGCTGTTGTTTTTACACAATGGATCTGTTATGACAGATAACAATGAATGAATGACGATGTTGGTGATATACTCAACTACGAGGGTCGATTCTTAATTTTACGATATGTCTAGTCGAAAGAAAATAAATAAAAGGGCTCTACTAGTTAAGCGATTCTACAATTAAGGCCAATTTCTATTTCATTAGTCCCATATGTGTTCAGGGACTGCTGGAAGCGATGAGACCAAAACTTCGTTGCGGCCATGACATTGAAATTCTAATTTATGTCAGCTTCTATGATAAGTATAAGTTCATCTCCCATAATCGATTTTGTCCAAAAAAATCAAGTGGGAGAGTGAACGATTCCAAAAGGGATGAAGTGTAGTACATGGTCTACAAAATCAGTAATAATTAAACATTTGAACCTAACAAATCAGCGAAGCGACCGTTGGCGACATCGATCATGGAAAACGTCGCATATCGTTTGCATTAAAGATCCTTTCTGCACTCGATAGGAATCTTAAATTAGACGGCCCGCTGAACTAAGTGAATGCAGATTTCGTGGATGAAAAGTACAACGCCTCGATAATTACTCGTCTCATCCATTACCAATTCCCACAAAAGAACGAGAATCTATTGTCCGTTTTTATTCCTCTTTTGTGGAAGGTTTAACAGGCTATTGGTAAATAGGAAAACCATTTGTGAGTACAGAGATTATCTCGTGTAGAGCACATCGATTTCAAATAAGTTTTCGTTTTCATTACATTTTAAAACTTTGTGTGTTCAAGTCTTTCTTGTCCAAAAGAAACAGCCTCTTTCTTGAATATTTCTGAAATTTATAGTCACATCCTCGTAGCTGAAGACACATACCAACATATGTATTACACGTGCATGTATCAGTGGCTGGAGGAATATGCAGCCATCATTTGTTTAGTAGTTTGTGGAAATTATATTTGTTTTTTTTTTGTGTTTCTGTTGTTGTTATTTTTATGCGATAAACATGAGTGGCAGTTGCACGATGATGATGTTAAGTCATTCGCCTTCGTTGTCGTCCTCTCGTTTGTCCTGACGCTTGTCACACAGCAACAACAACAACAACAACAACGAGAAACAAGTGTCAATTTCATCTTTTAACTGGCGTTTTGTGACATTTTAAGTGATTTCTTTTCTCATCTGCGTACTCGCAATTGTTGTTGGCCATTGACGCTGGCACTGGTTTGTGCTTGTAATGGTTTTATATCTTTGGGCTTTTGATGAAAAAGAAAAATAAGGAAATACGGAGAGAGAGAGAGAGAGACAGTTTTGTTATCAGTGCCACTCAGCAGTCTGTTGCAATTGGGATAACATCACAACACTGATGTGATGAGAAGAGCGATGGCAGCATGAAAACAAGGAAGCATTTGTTGGGTGTAAAGGACGAATTCCCACATTTATCCCATTAGCGATAGAGAAGGCAGAGGCCGAGTGATTCTAGCTGATGTAGTGTTGTCCACACACTGAGGTCATGGCTAAAGCTGTGAGAAACAATTTTTAAGAAACCCCACTGGGATAGGAGGTAACATTTTTTAAAGTCGAAAATGATTTTTAGAACTTTTTCCGCTACAGAAATTTTCTAAAAATCATTTTCGTCTTTGAAAAATGTTCAGAACATTTGCCGCTACAAAAAAATCATTTTCGACTTCAACAATTTTTGCCTCCTATCCCAGTTGGGTTTCATAAAAACACACTTCGGGATGAAATCCACGGATTAACAACATTATATTACATATATTTAAGAAATATTTTCTTTAAGATAGATTGCAAATAAAGAAACTAAAAAAAGTTGTGAATCGGGACAAAAGGACAAAATTAAAAAGTTTCTTTGCCGAAAAACTTGTAGGCAAAAAGTGACGGATCTGTCAAGCTATCCTCGTATTTTTCGTATTGTAAAAAAAAATTGAATAGATAAAATTAATCTCTTTCAAAAAATAATAATAATAACAATTTTTCTGCAATCATTGGAGGTTACTGGCAGACAACAAAAATGATTGCTGCAACTATTTTAAGTTATAAAGGGTTATCCATTTCGTGATTTCAAAAGTATAGGGCTGGAATTCGACATCTGTCAAACTAAGTTGTTAAACCAATTTTTTTTTTCTTTTCAGTTGGAAGTCTGACAAAATTGTCGTATTTGGGGTTCTGAGAATCCTCAAGTAGTTGATGAGAGGCCATTACATCCACAAATGGTCACTGTTTGGTGCGCTTTTTGGTCCGAAGGTGTGATTGGACCTTACTTCTTCGAAAACGACGAGGGAACGACTGTCACCCTCCATTCGGAGCGTTATGGTCGTATGATAACCGAGTTTTTTTTGCCTGCTATTGAAGAATACGACTTGGAGAATAGGTGGTTTCAACAAGACGGTGCCACATGCCACACAACTCGAGCGAATATGGCTTTATCGCAAGAGACATTTCCTGGCCGCGTAATTTCTCGTCGTGGCGACATCAACGGGCCACCAAGATTATGCGATTTGACACCATTAGACTCTGTTTTTGTGGGGCTACGCGAAAGTCCTTGTTTATGCAGATAAACCTTTAACTCTTGAGCGCTTAAGAAGCAACATTCGTCAAGTTATGGCTGAGATACCGCCCAAAATTACCTCAAAAGAATCAATGCTTGCAACACTTCGCGTGGTGGCTATTTAAATGATGTAGTGTTTCACACATAATGTCAACGTTCAAACTTTATAATAAAAAAGAAATATTATGAAAAAAAAGTATTTTATATTTGTTTTATTTACGTAAAATGGATTACCCTTCATTATAATTATATTAAAATTAAACAACAGTAACGTCGTCATTAATTAAAAATAAACGTACACTGTCGTCCTAAGAAATAAAGTCACAAGCGGCAATATTTCATAATTGAAGTAAGTTCAGATTCGGAACCCTGAATGAGATTCAGATATTTGTGTTAAGCTTATAAGATCCATTTTCAACTGTAAGATATCTTATAAATATTTTCCAATTTTTTTTAAAAATATTTAATTTTAAAGCGCGTATGATATGAAACGTAAAAGCTAAATAGCTAAATATCTTAAAACTACCAAAATGAAGATGTAACTTTCATTCTTAGGGCAGTACAAAACTCGCATATAGTGCTGGACAATTGGCGACAGCCAAAAATTGTATCGGCTTCATCATAAATGCAAGCAAGAAGTCTCGTCTGCTTAAAGCAGAGTTCAATTTTGCTTTTGTTTTATGTTTAATCGTTTAAATCTCATTAATACGTACGAAAATAAAAAAAATAGGTCAGTCCATGACGATATTTTTCACTCAGATCGTTTATCTGAAACATATTTCACTTATCCGTATGGGCTTTGGAGGATCACACAGATATCTACAACAAATTCACATTTTCAGTTAACCGTCGGAATCGACTGTGTCTACAAATTACTCGCTTAACTTAAATATTAACAAGAGCATCGATGGCTTTCAGCTACGATATGAATATTTAGTGCTTATAATTAAATCACAAATAGTTGTTGACACCTTTTGGGCAGAATCTAGAAATTCCCTCGTGGACGATATTTTTATCCCCGTATTCAGAGAAACTTAAAACAGCTTTACAACATTTTGTTAAGAAAATGTTATGAAAATACAAAAAACAATTTGTATAAATGTTATAAATGTTTATGAAGGCGGGGGTAAGTAAATAAATCAATCATTTCTTTTTAAACAATTAATCAAATCCATTTTACTTTTCTCAACACACACAGCAGATGCCAGATCTGTCTGGGACTGGTTCAACCAATTTAGCACACACTTCATCTAAATAAACCACTCACACCTCAAATGGTATTTTAAATTCATATCACATATCAGGTTTCAATTTTAATTTTATAATAACTTAATAACTTAAATGTGTTGCTCCATTTTTCTGTTTTGTTTTTTTTTTATGTCCATTAACTTACTTCGCTTTTTCCTAAATCTTTTAATTTTCTCATAATTTTTCTTTAGAAATTTCTTTGGTTTCAACATTTTCGCCAATTAAAATTGGTGAGTCGGTTTTGTATTGGCAAACTTTCTTTTCAAATCGCGTTATTAAATAATTAAAATAGCAATCGATGGTCTTATTCAATTAAAAAAAAAAAATATATTTAATATTTAACACAAACGAATGAACGAACGACCGAACGCACGTACTAAAGACCAATAATTAAATGAGTTACTGAACTAACGAAACAAACACAATATGAAAAAACCAATCATTTCGATTCAAATCGAATTGACTCGACTCTATAATGAAAACGTCGCGTCGCACAGCGTCGCAAAATCAGCCGCTATGGTCAACAAATGGTGGTGATGACGAAGAAATGTTATGGGTATTCAGTCATTTGAGCTGGGCAAAGTTGCAGTCGATCATAGGCGACCAAGAAGTCTGTTATACATGTGATGGGCAAAATACCAAAAACAAAATAAAAAAAATATTTAAAACAAGCGCAGCGATTGACTTTCAATGTTCAAGGTCAACATCGAAAACCGATAAAAAAAATGCACAACAACTTCTGATCGAAACACCACCAACAAAGTCTAAAATTTTTTAGAGAAACTTTAATATTCCAAAAAAAAAAAACTTTAATTTTATGCCCATAATCTATCATTGTTTAGGTTTTCATTCTCGTTCAAGATATGTTTTTGCCAAACACCTATCGATTCCGGTAAACTATTATTGTTGTTGCCATCTCAAGCAAGTTAAATATATTCCATCAGTTGCTGATAGAGCAGAGCGCATAACTCTTTTCACGATCGCTGACATTGTGATGTCGAGCAGAGCTACAACCAGCGTGGAACTTCATATGCAAAAATCTCTAAAAAGTCATAAACAGAAATAAAATGCTCGAGAAAAAGTGGAGTATAACCTTAAGTCTTAATAATAAAAAAAAACAGATCTCTTCACTGATCAATCAGAGAATTGAAAAATCTTTGGATTTTTAAATCAGAAAACATTAAATTAAATTGAAATTTATATCAATGGCTATAATCAGAATATTCAAGCAGAAATTACAAATTCCTGAAATCAATCAAAATTATGCATTCACCAAAAGTAAGACTTTATTTAGATATTTGAATGCATTGCGTCATTTCATTATATTTCAGTTAGGGTGAAGTCTTATTGTAATAAATATGATTTTATGAAAAAAGAAAATCAAACTCTTCAAAAAGCCCTTCTGGACAAATAACTAGTTTGTGTTTGATTTTTGAAAATTTAAGAAACAATTTTTTCATCGAGATAATACGAAACGTAAACTATTCAAAAAAACCCTTCAGGAAAAATAACGACTTTGTAATCAGATATTCAAAGAGCGATTTGATTTTTGAAAATTTAAGAAACAGGCTTTAAATTTGTAAAAATGATCCGTAAAATGCTTCATTCCAGTTGTGCTTGAATGATCGAAATATATTGTAAGACTGTAAGCTAGCCGATCAGAACAAACAATGTCATAGACTATCCAGACAACAGACGGTCTAACTCCTTTAACTTTATTCACGAAACACAACCCGGGTTAGTAAGGCAGAGCAATCTTAAGAGTCTGAGTATCTGATTGACTTTGTTGATATTTGCCTTAGTATCGTTAACGTCAAGAAGCTTTGATGGAGCATAAATGCATTACATTTTAATAAAGATCTAGTCAATCGCAGTGTGATGTGTAAACAAATCGAAAATTCGGAAATAAACAATGAAACATCGCACAGCAAAACAGAAATAAATTATTTTATTTGCATCACAGCATTACTTGACTACAATAGCCATGAAGACATGGAAAAGAAAGAAATATTTCAGGGAAAGGGAAATCTTCCAATACAATTATACATGACCTCTATCAAACTGATGTTTTGCTAAGAAATTAATGTCATCGCGTGGTTGACAATGCTGAGGTCTGGAAATTACAACAGATAATTGTCTAAGAAATGGCAAATGTCTGGTGTCCCGGCGGCAGCCACGTTTCTGTTGAGGGCTTATCCTTACTTAACCTAAATACCTGGTGTGCTGGTGAAGTTCCCATCCTCACCCATATGTGAGGGTTCTCAAACTGAGGTTTTGCTAAGAAATAAATGTCATTGCATAGTTGACCATGGACTTTGGTGTGGTCTGGGAATTACAACAGAGAAGTGTCTAAGAAATGACAAATGTCCGTAGTCCCGGCGGCAACCATATTTCCCTTTTTTGATTTGATTTATTTAACCTAATATAACATCTGAAAGTAAATGGCTGGAGGGAACCCCATAAGTGAGTGTTTTGCTAGTGTTATGCTGGGAAATAAATGGATTTAGACGAAGTCAATGGAATCACTGGGTAATTATCACAAATGTCTTGTCTCTTAGGGAGTCTTATTTCTATTGAGGTCTCATCCTCACCGAATCAAATCTCTGAGATATCACCATTGAGTGGTCCTAGTGGAAAACTATTAACTATTGTGGGATCTTTCCCACCTAAATCGATTAGGTTCTCAAACTGGAATTTCGTTATGGAATAAATGAAGTAGCAAGAACCACAATTGACTTAGATGGAGCCACCGGATGGAGCCATCTGGGCATATTAGAAATCACATAAGTCTTGTGTGTCATTGTGGTCCTCATTCTAATTAGAGGATTATCCTCATCATCTTCTAATGATAACAAATGATTGGACATGTTGGGAACCTCGCCGGCTCGCAAACTGGAATTTTGCTAAGGAATAAATGACATGGTAAGAATCACAATTGACTTAGATGGAGCCACGGGAATAACTGGGCATATTAGAAATCACAAATGTGTCGGTGCGAGCCTTCTTATTGACGGCCTATTCTCATCATCTTCTAACCTAACGTCTGAGATATAACAAATGATTGGATCTGGTGGGAAACTTCGCTGCTATTGCGTGCTCATTCTCAACGAGAAAACAAATCGTTGAGGCTCTCAAACTGAAGTTTTGCTAAGGAATATATGACCTGACCAGGATCACAATGAACTTTCGTGGGTTCTCGGAGTTATAATAGACCTAACGTCTTAGAAATCACAAATGAGTTATGTTCCGGTGGGAGTGACTTTTCTATTGAGGACTCAAAGTCCCAGGAATAACAGGGCATATTAGAAATTACAAATGTCTGGTGTGTCGGTGCGAGCGTCCTTCTTATTGAAGGATTATTCTCATCATCTTCTAACCTAACGACTGAGATATAACTAATGATTGGACCTGGTGCGAACAACGGTGCTATTACATGCTCATCCTCTCCCAGAAACAACGTCGTTGAGGCTCTCAAACTGAAGTTTTGCTAAGGAATAAATGACAAGACGAGTATCCCAATGGATTCACAATGAATAAATGACCTGACAAGGATCACAATGGACTTTGGTGGATTCACGGGGTTATAAGAGACCTAACGTCTTAGAAATCACAAATGAGTTATGTCCCGGTGGAAGTCAGGTTTTTATGGAACTTCGTATAGCGGGTCCATTCTCACCTAACCTAACGTCTTAGAAATCACAAATGCTGTGATGGGATCCTCTTCTCAGTTGGCGGAATCTTCTTTTACATTGGTGAAAAATAGCCTACAGGGAAAACTGATGGAAGTTGTACAGAGTATAATTTGGGATATTTTTGTCATAGAGTAGCCCATAGGTAACTCAAGCCAGAAACAATGAGCCGAATCCGAGACAACAATGGTTGCATTGAGGCACAATTAAGGACTCTACAAATCCTTGTATTTAACAACCTTATCAATTCAATTTCAGTATGATTACAAGTGCGATAGTATTTACTTCAACATTCCCTTAAGGAGCAGAAGAGGAACTTCCATATAATTTGTATGCCCAGCGACTGTTCGCACATTAGAGTTTTATCCCAACCCGAACAAGGCCGCTCATACCCAAATTTGAACCTATGACCTTATTTTCAATTCTCCCAGTGTTGGTAGCACTATATGTTTACCGACTCCCTTGGGCAGCAATGGTCATTGCCCCTTTGCAAAATAGCGTAAGTTAGCAAACCAAACGTGCCTCCTCTAATGTAGGGGGTCAAGCACTGACTCTACAATTGCGGAATAAGCAAGAAAACAAAGAAAACGCACACCTGCTCATGTGATGGCTGTTGGTATTTTGACTGGAGTGGTTTAAAAGGGTTTTAACTTTTTTTGTTTGTTATCAATTCATGCAATGGGGACTCATAATAACCACCCATCCCTTGGCCAACACATAAAAAGAATTAACATAATTTTTTGGCAAATGAAATACAATGCAAACGGAGAATATCCCAAACAAATGGAAAAGTTTGAATTAAACACTTCTTACAAATTCAAGTGAGTCGCTCTTCTTTTTAAAACGACGAAAAAAAAAACTATTCAAAAATGCAAAACACGTAAATATGAATGGCCGTAAAGCGTCTCCACACATTCAGTCTATGGTGTAATTAATCAAACTTTACAATTCAACAAAATAAAAAAGTTCAAGTTGAAGTTGGACGCGGAACACACAAGTCTGGTAAACGAAAGAAAAGGGAAACACCGCCCAGACAAAAAAGACAGAACCCGCACCGGCCATACACCTGTGCCCTGCTGCCTTTGACTGTCGTCGTTTAAAACATTTATATTCGTTTTGTTTATAAACAAATTACACAATTGCACGCACTTAAATAAACAATAAGAAATGGACAAACACAAACAAACTACGCTTGGACGGACTCACTGTGATTTCGTGCAGTTTTATTCTAGACTGCGGCAATTCATCTTTCCATTTATGCTTTGTACTTGCTTAGGAACTTTGTGGTATTTTCTTTGTTCTATGCCCCGATTTGTTGACACTCTTTCTATTAACAATTTCTTTGTATTGAATGGCTTTTTATCTCAAGAAAATATATTCTGAAAATTATTTAATTTTTCTTCCGCCTTTTTTCGACTTTTCTCTTATGTATTTGTGTGCTGCTGCTTTTGCTTTTTTTTGTGTTGTACGCTCTCCCACATGAAACAGCTGATTGCAAACAAACAAACCCGTAGAACTAAATTTGGAGAATGAGTGTTAAGACAGAGTTGTTAATTCGTGAACAGATGTTGGCAAATAGAACGGAAGTGTAAAATAACTGTTGCTTGATAATTCAATTTTACAAATTGTTGGAAGTGCTTTCAGATAAATAAATTGCACAGGATTCTGCTCGGAAAGGCCGGTAATATTCAGAAACTAACTAACGAACAACAACAACTGTATGGAAGAAGATTTAAACGCACGGATTTTCACTGTGCTCGGAACAGAGAAAAGAGCCGGGTGGGGCTGAAACAAACGGCGTGCCGACGTTGTTTATTTTCACATATCGCCGTCAATAACACGACTGGTGCTAAAGAATGTCAGAAAGTTTAATTTAGTCGTAAGAGAAGAATATGGTGGACACTTTTTGAAGATTCAAACATCAAATAGGATACTGAGGATTGCAGAATTATCGACTTGGGTAAAGTGCATTTTTGGCATTGTTTTTGTTTTATTGTAATATTAACGAATGAACCCAATCGCTCCAGCCGGAATGGCGTGGGACGACAACTACCACGAAACGCGCTGACAGGGACGACCGAGACTCCGGGCAAAGACCAACAACAGGTTGTAGGACCAACCTAAGTAAGTAAGTCATAAAATCAAATATTCCCAGTAGAAAAAAACTAATTACATAAAACGTATAGTAAATTTTAATGACTTAGTAAATTAATGATAGGCGTATCTAGACAATTTTCGAAAGGGGCTATAGCCCCCGTTGCTGGTGCATTATACAGGCTTTTCCAACAAGAGGTGTTATTTTGGTATTCAAAGAAAAATTAAAATTTTTGAGATAAATGATCGGATGTTTATTTCATAATAAAGAGGAAGAAATGCCGTTTATAATGATAAACAACATTGGCCAAATGGCCACCACGACCACGCGTACAGAACCATATCATTTCCATGCAATTTTTCATAACCAAATCGCAAAGTGGCTGCCCTATAACCCCGATAGCCTCACGAATTCTGTCTTTGAGGTCTTGAATCGACACTGGGCTGTTGGCGTAGACCTTCTCTTTCACGTGGCCCCAAAATGGAAGAAGCCGCAAGGTGTTAAAGCACTTGATCTCGGTGGCCAATTGTAATCACCTCTTCGAGAGATAACATGGTCCGGAAACTTTTCCCGTAAAAGAGCAATGGTTGCGTTGCTTGTGTGGCACCTAGCTCCGTCTTGTTGAAAGTAAACGTTGTCCAGATCAATATCATCCAACTCCGACCATAAAAAATCATTAATCATCCATTCACCGTAACTGTTGATCCAACCTCATTTTCGAAAAACTAAGGTCCTATTACCCCGGCCGGACCATAAACCGCACCAAACAGTCACACGTTGAGGCTTCTCAACAATAACTCTTGGATTTTTCGAGCCCCAGATGCGACAATTTTGCTTGTTGACGTAGCCACCGAGATGGAAATGGTCCTCATCAGTCAAGATGATTTTTCGATGAAATTCCGGATAATTTGCATGCATTTCAAGGAGCCAATCAGCAAAGACACGACGTTTTGGCTTAAGTTCTTGTGAACTTCATTAGTCTTAAGACCCAAGTCCTTATGCAAAATACGGTGTAATGACGCTTGTGAATGCCCAATTCCCAAGGACGACGAGGAATGGACAAACCTGGGTTTTCTTCAACTCTTTGGGCTAGAGCAGCAATATTCTCAGTTGTTCTTGAGCGACGTGCACGGGTTTTGTTCCTCACATCACTATCTCATCCTAACAGCTCGAATTTTTCCACCAATTTCTGTAATGCGGTCCGGTTTAGTTTTGCAAACTGTAACTGCAAGATTTTCACCATTTTTGTAGTGAATTTTAATAATTTCAATGCGTTTGTTGAAGCGTGTTCGTTCCATTTTTAGTAATGGCGTAGTTTCAACTTGTCAAATGTCAACGAATAAAAGCTTCAAAAGTGACAGCTACCGAAAAAGCGGGTGATTCAAAATAACACCTCTTGTTGGAAAACCCTTTATTTCAAATGTCAAAGGAACGCTGTTCTTTAGGCCACAGAAAAAGTCAGCTGTCCCCTTAGTCTGAACTGAGAGTATGGAAAATGTTACATTTGTAACACTTATCGAGGGCAGATCTTTGTTTAAAAAAGAAAAAGAAACCAAAAACAAATTTTGATTTTTTTCTGAGGCGAAATCTCCATTAATGTATTGCCTAGAGAAACCACATTCGTATATGCAATTAAAATCAATTCTATCGCATATTCTCCGGAAAGCGATTACAAATTGATGGAAACTGACCATGAACTCAAGCATAAGTCGATCAGAAGTCTCCGTCTTAGCTTAAAGTTTCCATATTCAGATCAAGAACCAGCCTTCATTTATTAGGACTGTTAATAACCACAATTGCATCTTTGGTTAATCTAAAACACTAACGTTTTTTGTTTGCCCCCAGAGTCGTAATAAGAATGTCATTGAATTTAATTCCAACTGAAACCAAATATTTAACATTTTTCATTACTCACGAATCCTATTTGGTGAGGGTGTGGGAATTTGCCGCCTGCCCGGCCCCCCTCATTTAGTTACACACTTCTCATTTTGCGCCAAAAATGCAATTATGTGAATAATGCCTTTGTTCGTTCTCGTCGACGTCGTCGTCAGTCTTTTTTTCTGTTTGCCTTAATTTTTTTGTTCTGTAACAAAAGCCGACTAAAGCGCTTAACAAGTTCTGGCCAAAATATTCGGTCTCATTTACCATCGCCTCCACCCACAGCTCCCCGTTCTCCGCGGCCCGGTGGCCCCTGAACAATGTTTGTTATGTTGGCAAACTATGAGTCATTCATTCCTTCTCACACACTGACGAACGAACGACTAATGCTCAAGGTCGTTAACAAAAACAAAAACTGGAGGAGCAAAGCAAATACAACATAAAAGAAATGAACAAAAAAAATAATCAGAATGAAAAAATAAAAAAAAATGTTACAAAAAAGGATGAATTTGCCCTGAAGCAGCAGCACAAACAAGGCAGAGAAAACAGCAACAGAAAAACGTCAAACATTTCGTCAGCAATGATGACGACGTTAACAACAAGAACAACAACAGCATCAAGAGCACGGGAAAAAAGTTGCAAAAAAGAATCTGAATAATGACTCAAACGAAATGGGAGGGAAAAAATCTGCTGAGCTGTTGCACCACAAAAGAATGTCAGACAACAACCCTTAATACCAGCACACACCCACACAAAGTGGCAAACACACACGGACGCACAACTATGATTTCATGCCGAAATGCAGGCAGAGCATAAAACATAACCAAACCACTCACACAAACTAACCAACTCTCACCAATATCAAGCCTCAGCAACAACAGCAAATTGACATTAAACTAAAACACCAGCAAACGACAGCAAGAACAACAACAATGCAGTCACAAAGTGAAGTGAGATGCAACATCTCGTTCTCACACTCTCTGAGCTGTGATGAGAATGCACACATTCCACCCGTTCATTCATGCAACCACCCACTCAACGACACACACACACAGTCACAATGAAGAGGGCGGCGGGCGGCAGACAACGTGCCACAAACTGCAATAAATGAAAAATCATAAAAAGATATTTGTTTTTGTTGTTGTGCCGTTTGTCCTGCTTATGTGGAGAGACTAGTACACCCAGCAAACAATGTGTCGGGGAGTCAACGTAGTTAAGCGCATCAAAATATAGCGGTTACGCTGGCTGAGCCCAGTCGGTCGAATGCATTGAAATGCTCCAGCCAGACAGGCGTTAGATGAAAATTACGGCGGTAAACGCAGATAGGAAAGACCGTGACTCCGGTGGAAGGACCAAGTGGAAGAAGATATACAAATCCTTGTTATGGCGAACTGGAGATTTATTAAACAGGCCAAGAACTGGTTGTAGAGCCAAGTTAAGTAGGTTAACAATGTATCGATTAAGGACCAACTGGAAGAAATCATGCAAATCCTTCTTATGACGAACTGTAGAAAGCACGCTTAAGATCGAAGTGCTTGGAAATTCTTTATTTAACAGGGCAAGACCAAGAACTGGTTGTAGAGCCAACTTATGTATGTAAGTAAGTAATGTATCGATTAATGGTCGGCTTGTCTGTGAAGGATGAGGAGTATTAAAAAAACATATAACTGCGACATACAGGTTATTCACATACAAGCTTTAAAAAAACTTAAAAAAAAGGAATTTAAAAAGCAAACATTGACAGTGTTATCTAGTCAACACGATTACATTCATTTGGCGGCCTTAGCTGTCGTCGCCGTAGGGCATTCTGCCGAACCAATTTCCCAAGACCTTGGCTCTCCGCTCAGCAATGTTTTGCTCGTTATTCACCCTAAGGCTCTGAATCATTAATAGATTTTTCACATAACATTGGACCTTCAGGGTACCCCACAAAAAGAAAAGTTTAAAAGCTCCGAAGTGGGCAATTGATTACCGAGCTTGGTGAGCACGCGATCGATGGGGGCATGGCTGAAACCAAAAAACCGTCGAGTCCTTGCCTTCAACCTCTGGCCTCAACAAATGGTTTATCAGGCCTCTGTAGCTCTCACTGTTACCCAAAATGCTGTTCGAAGCATTTAAAAAATGGGCCGTTCCGCACCAAACTGTCTTTCTCTCTCTTTCCCTCTCTCTGAGAATGCATTGGCTTCTCGCCGATCATGTGGGGGTTTTCCTATTCCCAGATGCGACAATTTTGCTTGTTAACATAACCGACGAGATGAACATGAGCTTCGTTCCATTACGAGCTGGTCTAAGGTCCAAACTGAGAAACCATAACCAAGCGGATGGTAGTCTGGCTTTAATAATTGGATCTTAAAAGCGACTCGCTTAACAGACGAGGTGAAAATGTGCTTCCTTCCATTCCGAGCTGCTCCAAAATAGGGGCCATTTCGCAGCAAACTGTCTTCCTCTCTGAGCATGAATTGGCTTCTCGCCGATCATGTGGTGGTTGCCGATCTTCAGATGCGACAATTTAGCTTGTTAACATAAAATTGCAGCTTGAAAGCGACTCCCTTTATAATGCGAGATATTTGTGTACAATTCGCAGCCGCAAGGTTCGAGAAATGTCGAGGTCTATGGCGAGTCGATGGTCCAGGACTTAGTCACACACTCTCATTTACAGCGGCCATATTCTCTTCTTGCTTTGGTCTCCAAACGTGTCATTTGGTGGCTGAATGCATTTCGTCGTCGTCGTCGTCGATTGCATAGAAGAAAAAAAAAAAGAAATGTTAAGTTAATGCGCGCCCATTTAAGTGCACTCAATTCGCGTCGCTCTCTGAAAGCAAACGCTGATGATGCATTCAAATGAAACATAGAACAAAGCAAACGAATGCAAAAGACCAACCAAAAGAGGCCTACAAATGCATGTGCCATCCGCCGACCAAACAACCACCCACCCGCCCTCATAGCCGACAGGCAAACAACACATAATCATTTTAATGGATTTTCCGCTATTGCGCTAAAAATAGGCAACAAGTTTTGCAAAAACAAACAGAAAACTTTTGGTGCAAATAGAAAACTTCAAAAATCGATTATTTTGTTTGTCAGTTGGTTTCTTTATTTGCCAAATTCCACCGTGGGAAGCCACCCCACTGAAACTTTATGGTCCTTCGTCCATTAAGTAGTTCACGTCTCATGTGGTGGTCGTTTTAATTACGAGCCCTGTTCGAGATTACGGCCTTCCCTTTGGCCATCGTGGCCTGCCTTTGGGCGCAGGGGGGATGGTGTTTATTTATTATGTTAACCATTCACCCCACTTGTGCCGGCTTGCCGAGAGCGTCTTGTATTGTCTGCTGTCGCTCTGCTCAAGGGTCATATCCTTTGCTTGCTAGTTGGCAACATCCTTAAAGGTGTGTCCTACTGTGTTTTCTATTTCGTGTACGAGTGTTTTCTTTGAAAGGAGTTCCTTCTTGAAGGATGTTTACGGATATCAATATTGTTTGCCATTGTACGAGTATGGGTTTTAAGTTGTTGTCTTTTGTTTCTGGTTGAACAACTTTAATTGTCACCGTTGGCGTTTGGGGTGTTTCCAAGTGCTTTCCATTAACGACATTCTTATGGCACACACAAGTTCATGGCATACGAGTGGATGGCTTGAAGATGGAATGAACATGTTTCGGCATTAATATCTCCGGCATACATGTACGGAAACTAGTCCACGATGATACTAGTAAGGTGGCAAGAGCTTTGTATGTTGGGGTCAATGGACTCCATCAATTTAGGAGTTAGTGCTGACGTCTCTGGACATTGGGGAATCCCATTATACATGAATGCCTACTTCAGCAATCTATTTGTTTTGCGAGAATGCTCAACATTGTTGCTCATAATTTGATTATCCCTCAGCGCGGGATAATGCAATTAGCTTGGAAAAGGAAGAAGAAGAAAAAAGAACAGTGGGCAAATAATATCGTCAAGTTGCAATAATTATGGGAAAGTTGAGTTCTTTCGAATACCAACCGAAGACTATACCGAGGGCAGAGGTCCCAAGTTGTTTTTTACACATTAGTACCCTCTTGGAAATGTCCAGCAAACAAATTGGGACGTCTGCCCTCTGTATGGTCTTTGTACCAACAATACAAAGCAGATGTACTTTGGTCCCTTGAGAACAAAAATGTCCGAGTTGGTGCCTTGTACTTCGAAAACAAACCGATTTAGTTGAATTTTTTTTTTAAATTAATCATTAAACTCTCTTAACCGTTGCCTTTACTTAATTCCCCTTCTTCTCTTGCTTGCCGCTTAATTAGGCTGAGAGTTCCCGAGTTATAAAGACTTTTATATTGTTAATTTTTTTTTTTTTTTTTAAAAAAAAACGTTTACGTCCTTTTTCCAACATATTTGTTCGTTGCAAGCGTTATACAAGGCGTTTCACACCTCATTTAATTCAATTCAGTTTTCAGATATACAAATGTATGTTAGATATCGACACATGGAACACAGACCCAAAAAATGGACTCTGATTAATAACAGATACAATGAGTACCTGAAAGTGGTCCAGAAAATAATAGCAAGCCCTAAATAGACGATAACGAATTTAATGATCCAATGAGAAATAAAAAATCATCCAAGGAAATTCACAAAACGAAAAAATTAAAAAAAAAAATAAGAATTCCCCAAAAAAAATCTGATACAAAATTGGGTAATTTTTCATAATGAAAATTGGGGGGTTTTTCCAAATATTTAGGTAATATTTCATTTTTCATTTGAATGAAAAATGTCACAATTTTTTTTAATTTTGAAGATTTTTCAAAAAAAAAGACCCAAAAAAAATCTCATACAAAATTGGGGAGTTTTCCATAATTTGTATGTAATTAAATTTTAACATTCCTAATTCCCCAATTTTTTTTTAATTTTGGGGAAATTTTCATAAATTTTTGGGGATATTTTCAAAACAAAAGTGAATCATTTGGGTTATATTTAAAAAAACAAAAACAAAAAAGGGAGGATTCCCCAAAAAAAAATATCCTACAAAATTGGGGAATTTTTCTTAATGAAAATTGGGAAGTTTTTCAAATTTTTAGGTTACATTTCATTTGTCATTTCAATAAAAAAGACTAGAAAAAAGACACCCAAATTTTTTTTTTTAAATTCTGTGGACTTTTTCAATATTTTTGGTTATTTTTCAAAAAAAAAAAAATTCTTTCATAATATGAATGTAATATTTAATTTTTCATTTGTTCATGAAAAATTCTTAATTCCCCAGTTTTTTTAATTTTGGGGATTTTTTTTATTATTTTTGGGCAATATTTTCGAAAAAAAAAGTAATTCGGTAAAAGTAAAAAAGTAAAAGTAATAATTTGAATGTAATATTTAATTTTTCATTTGTTCATGAAAAATTCCTAATTCCCCAGTTTTTTTAATTTTGGGGATTTTTTTTTATTATTTTTGGGGGATATTTTCGAAACAAAAGTAATTCGGGAATTTTTCAAAAAAAAAAATGAAGAAGTCCCCAAACAAAAATCTCAAAAATCAAAATTGCGGAATTTACCATAATGAAAATTGGGAAGTTTTTCAAAATTTTTAGGTAATAATTCATTTGTCATTTCAATAAAAAAGACTAGAAAAAAAGAGCCCCAATTTTGTTTTTTTAATTTTGGGGACTTTTTCAATAGTTTGGTTAAAAAAAAAATTCTTTCATAATTTGAATGTAATATTTAATTTTTCATTTGTTCATGAAAAATTCCTAATTCCCCAGTTTTTTAATTTTGGGGCATTGTTTTTATTATTTTTGGGGGATATTTTCGAAACCAAAGTAATTCGGGAATTTTTCAAAAAAAAAAAATGAAGAAGTCTCCAAACAAAAATCTCAAAAATCAAAATTGCGGAATTTTCCATAATGAAAAATGGGAAGTTTTTCTAAAATTTTAGGTTACATTTCATTTGTCATTTCAATAAAAAAGACTAGAAAAAAATAGCCCCAATTTATTTTTTTAAATTTTGGGGACTTTTTCAATATTTTTGGTTATTTTTCAAAAAAAAAAAAAAAAATCTTTCATAATTTGAATGTAATATTTAATTTTTCATTTGTTCATGAAAAATTCCTAATTCCCCAGTTTTTTTAATTTTGGGGCATTTTTTTTATTATTTTTGGGGGATATTTTCGAAACAAAAGAAAAGCAATTCGGGAATTTTTCAAAAAAAAAAAATGAAGAAGTCTCCAAACAAAAATCTCAAAAATCAAAATTGCGGAATTTTCCATAATGAAAAATGGGAAGTTTTTCTAAAATTTTAGGTTACATTTCATTTGTCATTTCAATAAAAAAGACTAGAAAAAAATAGCCCCAATTTTTTTTTTTAAATTTTGGGGACTTTTTCAATATTTTTGAAAAAGAATCTCATACAAGATAGGGGAATTTTTCATAATGAAAATTGGTTAGTTTTTCAAAATTTGTAGGTTATATTTCACTTTTATTTCAACGAAAAATTCCCAAATTTTTTAATTTTGGGGATTTTTTCAATATTTTTTTTGTATTTTTCGAAAAATTAAAAATTCCCCAAAAGAAATCTCATATAAAATTGGGGCAGTTTTTCATAATTTGTATGTAATATTTCATTTTTTTCATTAAAATTACCTATTCCCCAATTTTTTAATTTTGGGGGATATTTTCAAAACAAAAGTGAATCATTTCGGGTATTTAAAAAAAAAAAAAAAAATCATACAAGATTTTTCATAATGAAAATTGGGGAGTTTTTCAGAATTTGTAGGTTATAAAAACGAAAAATTCCCAAATTTTTTTAATTTTGGGGACTTTTTCAATATTTTTTTTGTATTTTTCAAAAAATGAAAAATTCCCCAAAAAAAAAGTCTCATACAAAATTAATTTGTATGTAATATTTAATTTTTTTCATTAAAATTCCCTATTCCCCAATTTTTTAATTTTGGGGAATATTTTCAAAAACAAAAGTGAATCATTTCGGGTATTTTTCATAGAGCCTTACTTCTACAAATGTATATGTATTCCCCTTACTGACTTACCGCCCAATAGATTATTTAAATCCAAACAACTGGAACGACTTCTGGTTCTCTGCAACAATTGATGTCTGCTGTCCTGTGCCGTCATCACATGTTTCGTTTGCACCAAATGCTGCGGCTGTGACATCACATTTTCGGTTGGTGGCGCCGTTGTGGTGCCAGAACTACTGGCACTGGCACTGCCACCGATGCTACACCAATCCGCCTCCATAGCTTTTGAGGCACTGCGTTTGAAGTGCTCCAAAAAGCTGTCAATTTGACGCTCCAACGAGGATGGAGGTGAATTGTCCATGTTTTCTGTTTTTTTTTTCTTAGCCGAGAGAATTATCTTTGAAAATCTTTTTCGTTCTTTTTTTTTTTTGGTATTTTCTATTTTAATTAAATTGAACAACAAATCAAAGATAATCTATTAACACAAATCTAGAATTGAGCACCTTTGAACACACACACGCATACTCAGACAAACAGTTACAGCGTTGACAACACGAATACCCTTAAAGGACATCCGCTGTAATGTAAATGTAGTGAATGCTCACACTGAACTCGATCTGTAAGGGTATGTGTGTGCTTGTGCTAGTGTATGTATGTATTTGTGGGCAAAACTGTGAAGGTCAATTTATGTTCTTGTTACCCTTGCAGCGGTGCGGAAGGAAATCCTTCTCTTTTTAAGGCCACTCTCCTAAGCCTAATTTTAGGCTGACAAAACTATTTTTGCACTTTTTATGCAATTTTTCTTCTTCTCAATTTATTTAAATTTTTATGGATTTTTCCATTTTTGCTTCATTTGTAATTTAACTTTTGGGCTATTGCGTATTTTTGGAGATACTCTTTTTCTTTTGATTTGATTTGTTATTTGGCGTGTGCCTAATATTTATTTCCTCTATCACACACACGCACACACACACACACATTCATTTACACACTCACACCGACGTGGTTTTATGGCAACATTTTATCTTCTTGGCTGCTCCACATGGCTTTTCCCATATACGACCGTATTTTGCCACAGCTCGAATTGTACTGAGTTCGTTTTGGTTTTTCTTTTTTTTTTGTATAGGTGGGTCGTCGTCGTTCTCTGTTCTAGTGTTTGCTTCACTTCGGTTCGGTTCTATTCTGTTATTTTCTTCTTGTTCTTCTTCTAGTTGTGTTTCCGTCTGTCCGCTCCAGAACCAACATTTTCCCAAGTCTACGTCTGTAACATTTGCATGTAAGCAAAACCTTGGGCTAAACTAACTTTTCGAGTAGATTTGACGTTTGTTGTTTTCCTTCTCTCTTCTCTCTTCCATCAACTGTTGTTTGTTATTGTTGTTGTTCATTCATATTCCACACGTTCGTTTGTTGGTCCGCGGAACCGGCGCATTTTCTCACGAAGGAAGGTGGAAGGTTTCTTCCCATCATGTGTTTTGTTTTGCAGTGTGGCATGTGAGCGGGCTTTTTGCATACCCTACACCTTCGTAAGACAATTTGTTTCATGGGTCCATACGACTTTGGGTTGATTTAACGACTTCTGTGTCGGTGTAATAGAATAATGAAATCTCTTGAAGTTCCAATTAGTCGTGACGGCTGACGGTAGACGATCAGCTGTTTGAGCTGGGGCTGCATTTTGCATGTGTTAGAGAGTTCGACAACTAAAATTGACGGTAGGCGACGGAAGACTTCTGCAGGTTGCAGAATCTACCGTTCACGGTCAAGACCGATCAGCTGTTTATTGTTATTGCTTTCACTTCGACATTTTGCGAGCGGAAATTGTTTATAAGTTGTAAATTAAATTTTATAGTTTAAAGTTTTGAGTAATATATTTATAAACGAAGACAGTCTGATTGTTTTCTTATATATTGTACAAATGCTCTTCGATCAGCTGTTTTTGTTTTGTTTTATTTTGTCTTACCGTCACCTACCGTCACAACTAATCGCACAATATTGAGTCTAACGTCAACCGCCAAGATTAATTGGACCTTTAAGTTCCCTGTGGGTACGAGACAGTGAACTACTTTCAAATCAGTGAGCTAACACGATATTCTTTGTATACTCATTGTGGTCCAAAAGGTTAAGAAAGGTCTGACGAAGTTTTACTTGAATTTACCACAGTCGTCATGGACGCTTTCCTCATTTTCTGTAGAAAATAAAATTCTTATGAGACTACTGATTTCAAGATCAATTCATAACGCTTCCACAATGTTTTCCCAATTGAAAGGTTCGAGAAGATTTCAGCAATAACTTTTGAGCTCCTCTTAAAAATTGGGGAATTTTTCATTGTTGCAATTTTGGTTTATTATTTTTTTAAATTAAAAAATTGTCCAGAAACTAAAAATGAAATTTTTATTTCAAAATTGTAAAGATATTTTGTATGAGCTTTTTTTTATAGAGCCTTTGCATGTATCGACTTTCTAGGATTTCGGGCGGTAAAGAACTGTCTCTGTTAAATCTACCAATTGGGGTGTATTCGTAGGCCTAACTAGGCCTGCCAGTGAGGGGGTTAAGAACAATTATAGCCCAACCCCGGAAATCAGCACTGCCGTTTGCGAAACATGAAACAATGAACGAGCAATGGGGCTATAGCCCCCCAGGGAGATTGTCTGTGTTTGACCAGATCAGGCTCCCGTTTTCACTGAGCTACTCTCATATAGGGTATACTACTATAGTCCACCTTGCCCCTCAAAACCTTTTTACATACACATACCCATGTATGTCTAACTTTGTTTTTGCAGTGTATATGCCCATCATAACATGTATGTATGTCTGTATGTATCATAAAAGTTTTTTAGCTGAGTGTGAGCGTGTGTTCGTTTCATTACTGTCAAACTTTTTCACTTGTGTATGCGCACATTGAAAAGGGTCATCCATCCGTGCATTGCAAGAAGTCGTTTTTGTTTACGTTTTTCCTCTTGATTACTCTGAGAGAACCGGCAAAAAAAATTCTTCTCTGGCAAGACAGTAAGCGTAGATTTTGTGGTAGAGTGCTGAGTGCGCATGACTCTTCCGGTGACACTCAGCTGTTGATTGTTTGTGTGTGTGTGTGGATTTCGAATTGTAATAGAATGCAGTGAAATGATAGCCAGAAAACACATGTGAATGCATTGTCAATTCAAATGTTCTGTAACAGAACGGAAGTGTAGCAACAGATTATGGGTTTCTTTAAACTAAAACATAACAAGAAATACACAGCATACTTTAAGGCGTAGGGATTAATTACTTGGCGACCCAACAGCAATGGTAGCTGGCTGGGAAAGAAAGGATTTTCCAACAAGAGATGTTATTTGGAATCATCCGGTATTTCGGTAGCTGTCACTTTTGAAACTGTTATTCGTTGACATTTGACAAGTAGAAACTACGCCATTACTAACAAATTCACAGACAAAATCTGGTGAAAATCTTGCAGTCACAGTTCGCAAAACTAAAGCATTTTTGGGTCGTCGTCGTGAATATAGAAAATGGTGGAAAAATACGAGCTGTTGGGACAAGTTAGTGATGCGAAGAATAAAACCCGTACACGTCGCTCAAGAACAACTGAGAATTTTGCTGCTGTAGCCCAAAGTGTTGAAGAAAACCCAGGTTTGTCCATTCCTCATCGTTCTTTGAAATTGGACATTCCACAAATGTCATGACACCGTATTTTGCATAAAGACTTGGGTCTTAAGACTAATGATGTTCAGTTAACACAAGAACTCAAGCCAGCCGATCATCAACAACGTCGTGTATTTGCTGATTGGCTCCTTGAAATGCATAAAAATTAACCGGAATTCCATCCGGAAAATCATCTTGACTGATGAGGCCCATTTCCACCTTGGTGGCTACGTCCACAAGCAAAATTGTCGCATCTGGGGCTGGGAAAACCCAACAGTTATTGTTGAGAAGCCTCTCCATCCTCAATGTGTGACTGTTTTGTGCGGTTTATGGTCCGACCGGGTTAATTGGACCTTACGGTGAATGGATGGCGCTATCGAGAGATGATTAATGTTTTTTTATGGTCGGAGTTGGATGATATTGATCTGGACAACGTTGACATTCAATAAGACGGCGCTACGTGCCACACAAGCAACGAAACCATTGCTATTTTACGGAAAAAGATTCCGGACCGTGTTATCTCTCGATGAGGTGATTACAATTGACCACCGAGATCTTGTGATTTAACAACATCCTTTGGGGCCACGTGAACGATAAGGTCGATTCAAGGCCTCAAATATAGAATTCGTGCGGCTATCGAGGACATAGGGCAGCCACTTTGCGCTTTTGGTTATGGAAAATGTCATCAAAAGGATATGGTCCTGTAAGCGTGATGGCCACCACGACATTTGGCTTATGTTGTTTTGCATTTTCATTCCTCTGTATTATGAAATAAACATCCGATCATTTATCACAAAAAATTTAATTTTTCTTTGAATACCAAAATAACACCTCTTGTTGGAAAACCCTGTACAAACATATGTATGTCAGGCTTCTAGTTTATTCGGGAATCCAATGTTTTTTCTTTTCTTCCAAAATTCCCTAAGAAAAGACCAGCGTTGCCACCACAAAAAAATTTTTCCTACCAAAAATTTCCAAAAAAAAACCTACCAAAATCTTGTAGCCGACCAAAATTTTCAAAATAAATCAAAATGCACTTTAACGGTCTTGTAACATTCATTGAATCGAATAATCGTTATTTGTTTAGGATAAATTAAAAATTAAATTATTTTTTTTTAATTACTAAAATATGTACTATTTAATAACAAATGTTTTAAAATTAATAACAAAAGATAGTACTTGAACGTGCAATTTACGATTAAGTCCTAAATCTACTAAAATCGAATCCGACCATATTTGGTAGAAACAGGCCAAAATGGCAACGCTGGTAAAAATCGCATTTCCCATTAAGACCCTATTGAGGTAAATGAGCAATAAGGTTTAATTCTTTAAATACCTACAGCAATGCCTTCTTCCTTGCTCTGGCAACACTGCTATCATCACTGAATTGCGCTCTCAGCATTAAGAGAACCACTGAAACATTAATGTTCTCTCTTAAAAAATAGTAAAGCAAATTAAAGCTTATTTTAACTGATTTAACGTTTAGCAGAAACAAACATTGACGTCTGTTTGGTTATCAACAATTTGTATACTTTCGCTTTCTACTCGCGAATAGAATAATGAACGAAATGCACCCCCACCTCAAATGAAACAAGTGAGCTGACAGACAGAACACACTGTGAGCAGTGAGACTGTGAACTAAATCTTACTGGGGGCAATAAAATAATGAAAAATATGTAGGTGTAGTTCAAAGCAGACCAGGCAAGAAGAAAGCCAAAGAACAAAAAAGAAAAAATATAACACAACCAAACGGTGACGGTGGGGGGGGGGGGGGGGGGACACAGATACAATGCGCAAAAACAAAAAAACGTTGGCGTTTGCTAAGAAAAATACCAACAACACACTCACACACACTCTGCTTATCCAATACATACACACAGTGCCGGTGATAATGACGTTGGCCACCGTCTCACATCATTATGAAGTGGATGCACAGGCAAGGCAGCAGGCTTTCCACCAGACCAAAGACACCATCGCTATTCAGTTACTCGCCGCTGCTCGTCGTGTACGAAACAACAGCATTTCTCTCTTCCATACACAACTCATCCGGTCGTCGCCCAAACACCCCGAGAACGATTTTGTAACCGCCATCTCGCCAACAACAAAATTTGTGAAAAAAAAATCCTTCAGAGGTTCTTAAAGAAACCATCAACAAAAAGTTATTCAGTGATTTTTTTTTAAGTGTTAACACAACAAATAAACAAAAAATATGAGCAGTAAGTTTTGGGGATGAAAGTCCCGACGAAAAAAAAAAAAGATAGAAAAAGAGAAACCGATATTAAAAAAAATCCTAAATCTAAAAAAAAAACGCAACAATAAAAACGCAAAGCAAGCAAGAAAAAAAGCATGGCCAAAAATGGAAATTTTATTTCCTTCGAAAAATATTTAAAAAATAAATAATGCAATTATTATTTTTCAAACTTTTGATTTTCAACTAAGCAATCGCCAATTTCATTAAAAACCGATTTGTTAAAAAGTGCAACAATTAAAGTGTAACTCAGCGCTTATCTATGTATCACATTCACTAGCGCGCTGCTGCCTCGGCAGAAAATGCAGGCAGCAGAGATTAGTCGGTTCTTCATTTGAATTTAATTCCCAAAGTTTATCCTCATTTTATTGTTTGTAGTTTTTTTTTTTTTTTCGTTTGGTTTGGTTTAAATAAATAAATCAGGCGAATTGAAAGATATTTATTTGTGTTCGAATTTTAATACCAAAATTTCATCGACCTTTACTGACCTTCATTTATCGTTAAGAAGTATTTTGCTGTCATGTAGGGTTGCCAAGTTCTGATTCATACGAGGCTGAGGAAAATCGCCAAAATTCCCTCAAATGAAGTTTAAGATCAATATGTGTGTAAATTGTAATGTTTTTTTTTATTAGCGTGACTACATTTTCATCGATATTCTAAGTAAATCCAACTAACGATTAAATTTGATAAAAACAAAAATTACCTCCATATTCATAAAAATTGTTTTTGAAGTTTTCATACATTTTTCTTAAAGGTTTTTTCAATTTGTATGAATATGCGGGTTAAATTGTATGTGATAAATTGGGCGCCGGAAGAAAATCAATATTGTGGCCAAAGGTTAAATACACGAAATGCAATGGTTCTGAGTACATATTTCCATGATATTCAAATCGCAAGCAGACACTTTCTTCGATTTATTAAAATGTTTACGCTCGTAAATTGTTTTGCTTCTTTTTATGCGTTCTTAGAAACTTACACATAAAAGTTCCCTTTAAAATGGCCCAATAATGATGAATATTGTGGCTTGGGCTCAAGGGAGTCGTGACATCGACAATAATGATCACGTCCGCCCATCTGAACAATTGCTACTCAACTGAAAGGAAATATCAGCAAGAGTTTAAATATTCAATCATTTTTCAAGGATTAATTTGTTGCTGCGATATTCTTGTAATTTTGTTTCAAAACTCCTAAACTAATGTTAATATTTCAAGCCCACTGAAATCTTCAGCTTTTTTTAATCACATCCTAATTTTTTTATACCAAAGATATAATTTGAAAAATCAATTAATTGTTAAAAATAAAATGATCTATAAATTGTCCACTGAGAAAAACAGTGATTGGATAGCACTCTCAGTATAATTTTCTCGACAACTGCTAAGAGTTCTTAGAGCAATCAAATGACCTACATTTTGTCCAATGAGTGGGTTAGCCAACTCTAACCTTAGGTAGGTATTTTCCAAGTCAACGAAAAATTCCACAGGAATAATTGATTTACTCAAGGAAAACATGGCTCTATAATCTCCTACGATTATGTTATGGTAGCAAACCACATTTAAAAGGGGAACCTTTTTACAACTGCTTGCTGTCCTTTATCTATCTAATAGTTTGACAGAGTTCGAATGGTCTGGTTATTCCATACGTAAGGCTCATATCATGCAACACCGTCACTCTACTTAATTTCACTTGTAATTTTTGATATGATTTCTAGAGCGAGCTCAATTCCGATGCAGAAAATTCTACCTCTTAGCATTATTGGTAATATTTCGTTTACTCTTTCTGAAAAAATCACAATTAGATCATTTTTTCGAGTTATGCCGGTCTTGTAAAAAATTGGATTAATTATTATGAACTGAATCATTAGCCATTAGTATCCGAGAGAAGTCTATTCCCTCATGGAATGTGAAGGGAAATAAGTATGTAAGAATTTGAATGCCAGATCAGCTTGGATTCCGGTTTAAATTTCCTTTTCCTTTATAGCACAGTTTAAGCTATAACTTAGTCTAATCTCCAACTGAGACTGTGCCTCAAACTGGCTAAAGTAAGACATGTTTTAGCTATACAAAAGAAATATTTTGATTTTTTTTTCATGCATTTAGACCCGTGTAAAGGCCGCTTAAGACATTACTCTGAAATTGACAAAGTAGAGACGGTCCCTGAAAAAAAACAATTTTCTTATCAGCACGCGAACCTGGGGTTGCTATGTGATATAGCTGCACGCATTCACTATCACAAAAACACCGCTTTCGAGGGACTGGAGCAATTGCGAAATGCAAGAGCAAAGTTAGCTACCGTGTACCGGTTGTTGCATTGTCAAAAGGTGCCATCTTTGCACAAACCCATTTCACAATCGCTGTGTTGTTCTCTACTTTGATTCGATATCATATGAAGACAGTTGCAACCATAAAGGGTCATAGTATCGGTTAATGGCACACTAACTAAATGTAGGAGCATGCAAACAGCTGATTCAAATTTTTTAATTTTGACAGAATTTTGATTGTCAAACTCAGTGTTTACATTTCAATTGTTTGTTTAGTGTTTTTTAAATGTTGAATACATTTTCGTAATAAACATTCAAATAAAAGAATTAGAATACAAAAAGCCAAACAAAGAATTATTAAAAATAATGATTTAGTTTGCTAAAAATTTTAAGAATTTGACAATCAAAATATAAAGGGTTGTATCTGAGTTTTTGTTGTTGGGTAATTGAAACTACCTTCTGTTATAGTGCCGTGGGCACGGTTAATGCAATAAATAAGTAAATTAACTTTCCGATTCCATAAAACGAATTTGTTCGTTGCATAGTGTCAAAATTGAATGCCCAATAAAATGGATTTTTATCAGTGATGAGAGCTTATTCGTTAGGGATTGTGTTCCATTTGTCGATATCTCAAATATATCTGAAAAAACACAATTCAATAATGTCAGAAACCCATTTTAAAAGGCTTCCAACACTGACGATTTGTAACGAACGAACAAATTTGTTTTATGAAAACAGGCAGTAAAACTATTCATTGTCGCTGGACTGGCAACCCTAGTCAGGGAATATATGCCGCTTTTTAGCATAAAGCTCTACGACAAGCATCTTGTTATTTAACTTACCTCTCTCTCTCTCACACATTCTCTGGCTGGTTCAGATGCTCTCATACACTTTTTTTTACTGTTTATGCTCGTGTCAGATTATTTTGATTTTCATATTAAACGGGAAATTTGATTGACAAAAATGGAAACAAATTTGATACGAATTGCAGTTTTGTTTTTTATTTTTTGCTAAATTGTTTATATTCTCTTGTGTTGGCTGTTATTTCACAAACAGAGCGATAAGATTTTTTTCGTATTTGTTCGTGTGATACGTTTTGTCCCCGTCCCGTATGCCAAGTACCGTTAATTGTCTTTATCACTTTATCGTGAAATGTGTCTGACAGACCACAATTCCGATGACAATAGCTCAAATGTCATTTATGTTTTGTTTACAATCGCCTCGTTTAATACACTCTCTGTCTCAGTGGTTTATTGGACATGACATTTATGTGACATTTATTGAATTGTTGTCCTTCCTGTGTACTCGAGTACGCGCGGTGTGCTCTCAATGCGCGCGCCTTCAGTTTCTGACCGAGTGAGTGTTTGTTTGTTGTATAAGTCCATCATAATCATGTGTACCCGGAGCTCGGAGTTACAAACTTGACCTAGAATTGCGGTATCCAACTTATCACACACACATCAAGTAGTGTGTACCCATAAAGAGGGGTAGGGGAGTGTACGGCATTCTAGGTTTGTAGGATATACATGTTATATATGATGTCTGCCTCTATGTACGTGATGGTGGTGTATTTACCGGCATTTGTATGTATTTACTCAAGTACATACCTACATACGTATCTAGCAAGTCCGCACAGTGCTCCCGCATTGTTGTAGTTAAATGCGGAAATCTGTTCATCGCTCATTCATTAATGAATGTCAAATGGGAATGACCACAAACTATTCACAGCCAGATTCGATTTCAAATTATCTGTTGTTCCGGAAAAACTGCAATGAGGGATTGTTTTTGAATTTTCTCAACAGTGGTTTAATGTAAGTTCTAGCCAACAATGCATTCAACTTGAAAAGAAGATACTTAAAGCTCGAGATTAACCCTGATATTGTCCAATTTCAGATATGTTGGCTCATGGGGTGTTAAGGTCCAAAAACTTCTGCGAAGACCGTACATTGACAGCTCTTAGGAAAAATTAAGTAGAGATGTTCTTCCTATGTCAATTAAGTTCAACTGAACAGTGATCTACGACTCCAACAACTATTCAAAAACCCTTGAAACCTCAAAAAATTACAATTCACTTTCGTTAGAGCAATATTCTACGAAGTTTATTAACTTCCATATCCGAAATACAATTGGTTTTACACATTCTAACAATTATAATTCCCTTTCTTTCGAGGAATATTCTATGAAGTTTTTATTAGCTTCCATATCCGAAATACAATTGGTTTTACTCATTCCCATCCATGGTTCTTGGCCTTTTGCTTTTTCCGCCTTCATGAAAGGCATCTGTGTAAGAATTATAAAAATTCTGACTAATTCATGAAAATTATTTCTTCACGATCCACCCACAATTTCAATTTATTCCCAAGAAAATAACATAAATTCTCCAAATGTCATAAAATTGTGGAAGTGAATAAGAACAATTGTCTTAGTGACTCAATAATAATACAGATAATATTTAAAGATGAATAAGTGCAGATATTTGCAGGCCTACCCACGTTGGAATGAGTAACTGCTTTCAGGGAATTCTTCAAATGGACATTTACATTTCTTTCTTTTGAAAGTGAAATTACATAAAAGGCAAATTTACATTAAAAATTTAATATTTTTCTTTGTCAATTTCAAATGACTTATGTGCTCATTTGCCCAAGAATTTTGTCAAGAGTTAATATACGCTTTATAATTCTCTGTAGAAAAAATATACTTCCACAAATTACAATACCGCCCACCGAAATTATTATGAACTCTCCCAAAAGTCATAACGTATATAAAACACAGATTATGTTTGTCAATTTCACATGAACATTTCTAATTACATTTAAATTCAATTGAGATTTTCTCAAATTAGAATACAAATTCTTAATTTCAATTACAATTTCAAGTGGAATTTTCTCAAGCAGAAATTTCAAATGAAAAATATTTGAAGGTGGTGCAAAATATTGGTATTCTTAAAATATGGAACTCTTTTTAAACTGAAGGGAATATAGGTGATTTAAAAAACAACGGAAAGGTATATCCATATCCCTTATAGGTTTCGAAACAGATTTGATTTATTGCCACGTCATTTTTGTTATCGCCCACCGGAGATTTCATTTCTGTATTCCCAAAAACAGGAACTGTATTGAAAATAGCCATTCATATGTATCTACATAATTTCATTTATATACTTATGTATGTATATGTATATAGATAAAGACATTAAATTCTTTTTAAAACAACAATTCCCCTTAGTCATCACTCCAAATACATTCATGTGAGAATGTTTTATGCGTGGCTGCTCCTTCCACCGGCCTACACAATCTCAAGTTGGCTTCCAGATTTCTTCAAGGAATCCATATGCAACGCACATTGTAAGCAAACTCCAATGACAACAACGATGTCTTCGCTTGCCACGAATTATATTTTCCGGTTCTAAATATAGACAACTCCTCCATATGTTGTTGCCGTTGCCGTATCGCGCGTTATTCTCCATCCACGTCAAGCAACTTTTGAAGTGCATTCTTAAGAGTTATGCCCAAAGGAACCGAAAGACGAAATGTTGAAGATAAAAGAAAAAAGATTGCAATGTAGTAGTGTACACATGTCCACTTGTATGTTTTGTCTGCCGTTGCATATTGTTGTTGAAGTCTGACAATGGTATGTGGCAAAGGGTTTTGGGTAATGGAATGATTGATGGTAGCTCAGGGTATTCTTCAAAATAAAAAACAGTTTCCCTATGGGAAGCTGTAGGTTCGTTTTAAAGCTGCCGTCGACGGCGAGACTAACTTAGGTCGTTCTTTAAGTTCATTTATTTAAACTAAGTTGGTGACTAAGCCACTTTGATGTCAAACCATGAATTTTTATTATTAAGACATTACATATTAATCCCTGTATGTGAATAAGTTCCGTTCGGGATTTATATATCATTTTTAACGTTGTATTCATTTGAATCCAGTCAGTGCTGATAATTGAAAGTATTCGGCAGAAGATGTTGGCATACCATGAAGAAGTTAGAGAGATGAACGGCATTTTTGGATGGCATGTGATGGGAATATATTTACTGTTACAGAATTTCTTTCAGGGGACATTTGATTATGTGTATTTTATATACACTTGCGCACATTAGGACGTCTTTATCGCCGGGTATGGTACAATTTTTCCAGTTAAGGCCCTACGGTGTACGATTTAGTCTCCTTTATGTCGTATCGGATGTGGACAAAATGTTAATTAAAATATAAACCATATCGATATGTAAATTTTTAACCAACACTATCCGGGTTTAAATTTGTCCGGGCTGGCCCGAGCGAATGCCGTTTACTTCAAAAGGTTTTTATTGCTGGATATTTATGTGTGAATTTTTAACCGAAAGATTTCATTTAGTTGGAGAAGATCTTTAAGTTCGACAGAAGGCAAGCTAAGCAGAAAGGCTTTATCCGGCTTAGAACTTGTCACAGGATCCAAAACCGTTGTGCCCGAAGGTCGTAGGCCATCTAGTTAGAAAGGCTTTTAGACTTGGACAGAGAAGAAACCCTTTTAAATCGAACCCAGATCGGTGAAGGTTTGTTTTCCTTCATCCTTTAAATAAGAGGTTAATTATTATAAATGCAACAATGCGGTATTGAGTCCCAAATAACTTTAATACTCTATGGAATTTAAGTTTTAATTTTTCTTTTAAACATATGTTGACTAAAGTATTAAAGGACGAACTCTGCTTATGATATTATCCGTGTGAATGTGAAAAAACAACAAAAAATCTGTTGACCTAAAAGAAAAAAAGATTAATATATGAAACAAAGACAGAAGAAGCAATGAAATCAACTTGGACCCTCTAACAACTGAATTAACCCTTGAGAGTTATCGAAATGTTATCGAAGAGGACACATGTGGTATTTTTATGCTTCAAAAGTGTATGTTAACTGCATATAGATGAATTGTGTAGCAAATATCCTATTGATGGGCTATACAATACAAACCTGTGATACTCTAACATACCAAAAACTCTTCACGCCAAAGTATATAACCTTTTTAAACATCTCTTTCACTTCAATAAGTGAAACTCGTTTTCTTTCGTTCGCTCCAATAAACAAGGGCTTCCTTCCACATGGCAAAACTGGTATGGTCGGGTAGTAAGTACTGCTTTCGCCCAACAATAAATGCGTTCCAATGAAATTGCCAAATGTTTGCCTGGCATTACAAATTCAAAAGGCCCCCATATTTTTTGTGTCATTGCCAACATTTAAAATCTGAAAATCTGTTTTTCATTAATCTCACCCCAACGAAAAAGAATAAAACGGACATGCAAGAATCACCATGAACAATGTTTAATTTTCTATGGGCATTAACACAGACCATATACATTTTGACATCACACATGGAGGCGTTTGTGTGGCGGACGTTTTATAATTGATATTGTTTATTTTGGCATTAATATTCGAAATGAAATTCCAACATACACCATGAACGAGTACAGCTGTTTCAGATTCTTTACAAAATTATGAAGTGTTCACAGTAGTCTTTGGTTATTTTTAAACGCCAATCCATTCAATTCCATGACATGACGGCAGGGATGCCACACATGTGCCCATAAGTCAGGCCACGACTGTTATTGAGTGCAAGCAAAGAGCAGTAAGAGAGTTAGACAGAGAACTAAGAGAATTTACCCATGAACTTGTAATTGAGCAAAAGCAATTTTAAACTGGTTGGCAATGGGTTGCCAAGTTGGTAGTTTACTAAATACAAAAGGGCCATAACTCAGAATGCTAACGCATTAACGCTACTTCAAATTATTCTCTTTAGTTCATCGTGCAGAAAGCAACTCAAATAACATAAATATAGAAAACTGTATTTTGGCAGTTAAAGAAGAAACAGATGTGAAAGAAATGTCGAAGTGAAAGCAATAGAAATAAACAGCTGATCGGTATTGACGGTTGACGGTAGATTCTGCAACCTGATGAAGTCTACCGTCGTGTATTTTTGTATAAATCCATTAAAGCACCTGAGTCCACATGAGATATTTCGCAGACAACTGGCTGTAACGACTGCGGGTCTGATAATTCTGTAACTGAGCATCCCAGGCGGTTATTTAATTAAAATCTTCCAAACATCAAAAAGACCCAAAAAAACGGTAAAATTTGCCACTTTCATAGCCCAAAATATGAAATTGTATAGGAAAATTAAGAAACAAAGTAACCGCAACAGTGTTTTGGATTTACAACGTTTCTGGTTTCTCCTGTATAATTATAAAAAAGCTTGTTAAGTCATTTTAAATTTCTGCTGACGATATAATATTTTTCTAACGTTTGTCATCCTACTAATTTAGATTTAGACATTTCGAAATAAACAAATTTTCACCGCATCACGTATCAAAAGAATCTTAAGACCCTCATATTGTTCGTTCCAGTCACTAAATTCCCAGGCATTAAATTGGATTACTCAATGGTGGTTTCATCAAGATCATGAACATTTCAACAACTCGTATTATCAGGAACTTTTTAATATTGTTTCACATTCTTAATTACCCGTGAAATTATATTCAATATTCTTGGCAACAAAAGGCACTGCGGTCGTAGAGTATGAGATAATAAAATAATTTTTAAATGTGAACAAAAACAAATACAAATTATTACAAATGATTTGTAAACATAACCGGTTTGGTCCTGTAAGTATTTCGATATTACGGCCGTAAAGAACCTTCTGTCAAATTACAGAGATAGCCAATCTCATTCCGATGTACAGAGATGGCCAGGGTATACGCGTGTATTTCCCGGCGAAAAGCGTAAAAAAACTTAAAAAAAGTTATTCTATTCCCTCCTAAAATCAAAAAAAAATTAAAAAGTAGTCAAATTTGGAAATATTTGTACAACATATCCAATTAGGCGATTTCTTATGCTAGTGCCTTAAAATAATTTCTTACTTCTTGCCTACAATTAATTTCAATCAACTTCTCTTAAATTAGTGAAGTGTGCGCCATATAATTGTATATTCACTGACCGGGGCCTACGGTGTAAAGCCGTCCCGAAGGGCTGATGTTATTCTAAAAACGTTTCACATGTTTTTGAGATTAATCTCATACTGGTAAAGTGACCGGTATTAACGTGTGGAAATGCCGTGGGAAAATGTTCTGTTTATTTCACCAGGATATGAACCTGGGTTTGCTGTGCGAAAGTCGCACACACTACGTCCGCTTAGGGTCTTAGGGCTAGGATCATATTAGAACGATTTTAGTATTGATACACTTTGAAACTCTGGCGGTCATCGGCCGGCCGATATATCGATAACAGATTCGGATTTTTGCGATCACTTGCAAAAATAAATAGTAAACAAAAGGAAAACATTGTACGTAGTGTTTCAATTTAATTATTTTTGGATAAAAAATAACTAAAAAACGTCTTCACTGGATACCAAATAGAAAAAGAAACTATGCCATGGACACATTAGCAATGGATGATGTCAGATTTGGTAGAACAAAGTGATAAATTAATTGCATTTTACGAAGTGTGTCGTCTTGTGCAGGAATCGTTCAAAAAGAGGAAGAATGAATATGGGGCCTTGCGACAACTCGGGGAGAAAAGACGACTCCGCATACTTACCTGCCAGGATGTAGGTATGTACCTATACTCAAATTAAGCTGTATTCCGGGAAGCAGTTGATGCATTTCGACAGGAGATAAAAGGTGTTTATTTCACTTAGCTGAAGTTGTGTTTATCCAATGTTTTGCTCTTCTGTGACCGCCTGCAGCCAATGACTTTAAAAGCAGTAGTAGTATATTTGACTGGAAAACCGAATGAAATTTCTCGGTTTCACCTTCTTTTGAAGAACAGACGGTGAACTTTTTACATACCAGTGAACTGTACACCACTTAATTTGCCTTTTGCAGAGAAGTTCGACGGGGCTGACAGATTACTTGCATACCGGTAATTGGAAGGTAAAATTAAATATTCCCTCAGGTCTTTTCGATCCATGCCTCCGTCGGTTTTTATGTACTCCAACATTAAAGGTTTTCTTATAACAATGAGTGTATTCATTCAATCTTCTTTCAAAAGTCAAATCTTTTTCCCCTGCGACTAGTGCTACTTCATCCTACTGATTTCCGGATCGTTTATTCCGCACTGATATTCATACAATCGCCTTGTCCTGACAATCGTGCGATTGTAAAATCACATGCGATTTGAGAATTGCCGAAACATGTCCTTCCTGTCATACACTTCACGCGTTTTACCCCTTTACTAAATTTTAAAAAAAGAAGAACTTTTGCTCCTAAGTCCTAATGAAAACATTAAACATATTTTAAATACACGTTTTTCATTTCAAAATTGTTTAGAAAAATATACTTTTTTGTGATCATATAGGAAGAAAACATTATGAGTGCATGTTTTTTTCATGTTTTTAAAATAAATTCTCGGTGACACCAATTTTGCGATTTCAAAAATAATCATCGCAAATTTTAACAAAATGTGATTGTCAGGACATGGACGAATGTTTTTGGAGCATTGATGCGTGTAATTATCTTACAACGTTGGCAAGTTTAGTGAAAATGCACTTCGTACACGTTTTCATAATACGAATTTGTGCGTTCGCTTTGAATCTTCCAACTTTTCACAAGAAATACGTTAGACAAAGATTGATAAAATCACATTTGATTGGCATTCCAATTTAGACGATTCGTAGAGAACAAACAATTTCGTTTTATGGGAACCGGCAAAGTTCCGAATTTGTACTTTCAAATGTGTTATTTTAGAATCTGTTAACTGTAATTATAATATTGTTTAATACACAACAACTAATAAGAACTATTTTTCTGATGCAACCCATTTCATCTAAGTATTAAATTTGTTTTCTAGTCAATTTAGAATTATAAAACAAATATTAGAAAATTCCATTCAGAATATAATTTGGATTATGTTTGGTTTTGTTTGTTTTAAAGTGACAAATTTATCGGTGTGTATTTATTTTGTCACCCACTACGAAATTAAGTGTTAATACCTATAAACAATTTTCTTTTCTTTTCTAATTTAATTTTATCATTTTGAACATCTGTTTGTTTTTCGTCGACAAAAAATAACTAAATCGAAACTCACAACAGATCAACATTCAAACAGCACTCTTGATGAAACATTTATTATAAGCAGCATCATTAAACATTTTCAAAATAGAAGAAAGAAAAGAACAAAAAAAAAAGTTGTGAAATTTTCAAGATTTCACTGCATGACATGATCTTGTTAAACCGCTTCGGGTTTTCAGATGTCTATCTTTTCGTCTTTTCAATTTTATTTTACTTTTTTTTTGTGTGAAATCATAGTATTTTTGTTTTAAATTCGTTGTTCATTCTGGTAAGTTCGAAAACTCATACACACGCACACAGATCTTTAGTAAATGAATAATTTTTATTTTAGGTTGAAACACAAACACACACACATACTCTCTCTCGCACTAATAAAAAAAAATCAGAAAAACAGAACGACATAATGTTTTTGAAAAAGAAAAATCTAATCATGAAACAAAGAAAATTCGTCACGAAATTCGTCCGAAAATGTAACCACCCACACTTGAGAATATTTTGAAAGTAGACAGAAAAGAAATGTTTTTCCTTTTTTTTTTTGTTGCTGTTTCAAAAGAGACAGTTGTGACATTTTAAGAAATAGCTGCAGTGAACACACTCACATCCATACACAGTGTGTACTTGTGCTGTGTACATGCATATCTAATGAAAGCCCACTTGTACCACCCACCCACCACCCACCTACTACACAACAAGCGATACTGCATTATCATCATGTGTCGATAACAATGTAGATGTAGTGTAGCGTAGTAGTTTGTTTAAAACACTCAATTCATTGCAAACCCGGGTGGCTGTTGCCGGCTCCTTGGCTGATGTTTATTGCTGCGTATAAATCACACTTACACCACCAAACATCACCTCCTTCCCGCGTCCTCTGAAACAAAAGGTAGTTAATTTATTATTTTTTTTTTTGCGTTAATTTGTTTTTCTCCCCCTTTGTTAATTCCTTTTGAACTGTTTTTCGCTTAATGGTTTTAACTTTGCTTTTAAACATTTTTTTTGTTGTATCTTTTCTTTTAATATTTTTTTTTCTTTCTTTTATAATGCATTTTGTGTTCTCGTTCGTTTTGTGATTGGAAAACAAAAAAAAAAAAACCAAAACCAAAACTACTAGAAAAACATCCTCATATCGATTGTTGTGCACTCACCTAATTATCGCGACTAATTGTTTATAATCCACCAACACAAAAACAATAGATAATTTGTTAATACCACCACATTGTATATATGAAAAAATACCAAAACACCCACAATCCCACAAATTGACAAGAATAATAATAAACACATGCTGTTGTAATGAAAACAATTTAATATATTTATGGTTTTATTAATAAATATTTAATATTACAAAAATGTTTAAAAAGAAAAATATTGGCTAGGAAACAAAGAAAAATATAATTGTATTTTTATACGTAACCTGTCATCATTAACATTAATAATTCTAATTTCAATATTAATATTAACCAAATACTGTTTTTATTTTAAAAATAATAACATTAATAACCAACTGTTGTTTGACAGTTTGAGAATCGATTACAGTATGGGAACATTAAGGACTAACCAACAGGTATAGATGTCAAATGTCATGAAGCTCGTTACTGGAGATCGTGAAAATGATCTTAATATTGTAATGTAATTTCCTGAAGTAACATAAATTCATTAATTGAAACTTTCCTTCTGAAAGTTTACACAATTTTCTCACATTGACCTTATCGTTGGTACAGTTTTCTTGTGTCGGTGCGCAGAAACATTGCAGGGAATGATAGAGCAGATGAGTTGGCCCGATTTGGTGCAAACCATACAAGTACCTTTGGTTTTGCAACTCGTTGGTATTCCCCTATCCACATGCAAGCTCAATCTCAGATTAGAAGCTCTCAGACAGGCGAACGATAAATGATCTGCGTGCCGGAATACCAGGCAAACTTGGCCTAGTTATGATCTAAATCACACAACATCTCTCATATCTAAACCAAGATCTATGTTGGTGGCCATAATAACTGGACACTGTTTGCTAGGTAGACGTGCAACCAGACTGGGAGTCGTGGTCTATCACTATTGTAAAAGCTGCGGAGACGAGGAAGAGGACGATAGCGTCGAACACCTTATATGCTTACGGACAGTGACACAGAGTACGACAAATAGTGGAAACTAGGATATCAACCTGAGAACTTCACACAGCAAGCAATTTTATTGTCACAACCAGGGCCGAAATTGCTCGACTCCAGCATGTTTACGTAGCTCGCTAAAATTTAACAAAATTTTTCAAATCTTATTTCCGTCAGCTGTTCTTGGACTCTATTTTACACTGTGCTGCGTTTGCAAACAAACGATTCATCGTTAATGTAATCGAAAATATTTTAAATTAAAAAAAAATATTTTCAATTTATTTTTTCTTATTTTATGGAAAATGCAAGTAAAAAACTCGTAGTAAAGCAAATTGCTCGACTCCAGACTCCGCCTCCGGTCAATTTTTCCAGACTCCGACTCCACAATCAAATTTAATATTTTATATCAGTACGTTCATGGCAACTATTTTAAATATTCGAATCCTGAATATTTTGATCCGCCTACTGAATTGTTGGTTTTGAATCATAGGAGTGTACTGCAATAACATGTTTCTGTTATTCGCAATTCAACGTTTTCGCTCTGGCACATTCTCAATCTAAAGTGACCAGGCGTCCTTTGGCCAGCAAAAAAAAATATTTCTTTGGATTAACTCTCCTGTTTGCGAGAAGTGCTCTGGTGACCTTTTTGATGTGCAAAATTGAAGATAGTTTTTGCTCTGGCACATAATGTACGTTTGCGACAACTATCGAGCCCTTACCGCGAAAAAGACGTAGAAAATTGTCCAAAGCTCTTAACCCTTTAACCATTGAAATCAAACCCTTAACCCATTAGAAATGGCTGTTAGCGATGACCGTTTTACTTTAACCAGTAAAAAGGGTTAATCTCAAAATATGAAAAATTAAACATCAATCATATTTACAAAGATATAGCAAATTCATGTGTATGCTAAGCGCCACACGCCATTTTGTTGGACCACACAAAAAAACCCTCTCGGCACTTACGTCGTGTTCGCGGTTATGTCTCCATATGTACATAGTATAATAACGTAATTTGTTTCAGTGGCCTCCACCATTTTACATACAAAAATTTTTAGAAAAACCACTGTGATTGATGCATTTTTTCTATTAAAAGTACCATCAGCAACATATGATATTTGGTCACCAGACCAAATACTCTGCTGCTCTGATTTCTAACGAATCTTTATATAGTTTTTCGTTTCGCCTACAGGGACTACATTAAACAAACATGTTTTCTGTTCATACTAATATCAAAATGTATACATATATGCGAAATCATTAACGCCTTCACTTAGGAACAACCCGACCAAAGAAAATTAATGATTTGTGTGAAACAATTTATTATACTTGAATTTCATGCCAATTTCTCCGATCGTACGCCAAACTTTCCAATCGGTTTGCGTATTAATATCGAATTGTGGAAAAAGGACCATATATCAAATTTGTGTGTCGACATTTCATTTGTGTGCCCGATTCTACATAAAATATACGTATGTCTGTATGTGTACCAAGAAAATGGAAAATTTGCGTGTGATAGAAATGAAATATTGTCTTTTAATTTAGAATAATATATTAGACAACTTCAAAGACTAACATAATACCTGGTAGATATAGTGACAGAACTGTCAAACTTTTTAAGATTATTGCGCATTGTGTTCTTCATTCTAAATTTATTATTCACATTGCACAATCGCAACTAAAATATCATATCATTTTAATGGAATGTAATTTTGGACATTCGTTTAATTCTGATTTTATATATAAATTAGAAAAAGACATATGGAGCCGATGTCGTCCAATGAACGAACTCGAGTTACTAATAAAAACTCATGATTATGGTATTTTTGTATTTTAACGATTGATAACGAAAGAACAAATTCAAATAAACGGAAACGACCTTAGCAGCCTAAGTCACGATGTCGAACGATAATGGAAGGACAACATTCGCATGCTTTTTTTTTCGAGATAAACAGCTGATTTCAAAGCCACTAAACAGCTGTTTGTCTCCCAAAAAAGCATGCGAAAGTTGTCGTTCGACATCGTGGCTTAGGCTGTTATTGTTTTTAAGTTTTTATCGATTTCATTGTCATGTCATCTTCCGATATCTTGGTAAATATTCAATGTAACAGATGTTACAAATTGTACTCTGTGACATGCAATTTGACGCCTAACTTTCAGAGTATATTGAATTTATCTGATCGATTTGTGCAATCGTACCATGTGGCTATCGATGAGGTTCAAAGAATTTTGATATTTAGATAACTGTCAGAAATCCTTTAAATAAATCATGGTACGATAATTGGTAACTAGGATATGAAGTAGGATTGTAAGGAGCTCCACATTCTGTTTCACCAATACTGCCAGTATGATTTCCACTGGCCTTATCGGTGGTGGAATCCATACTGTCATCATTGAATGAAACGGCAGGCAGGAAGATGGAATGACCTCCGATTATGGCCCAAGATTATTAATTGTGTCAGTGAGAAATGTAACAGTCTACTCATTTCCACATTTGACCACCTTGTCCGCATCCTTGAAGGAAATTTCATTCCTCTCACACTTAAGGTCGATGGTCTATTAGCCTTACCTCAATCTGCTGCCAGAGAAATCCGACAAGGGCTGTTCGACGATGTCGCCTTCTTGTTTGTTTTTTTTTTTAAGGAAGGTTCTTCTACATTGCTCTATAAGATGTTGAATCGTTGAAATGAATCGTTTTGTGTTAAATGGCCTTTAATGCTTCTTCAATGGGAATAAGGATACCATTTGATCTCAACCCGAACAGTATTTCCGGCCATTTATTTTGTTTCAGTTGTTCCTTCAATCTCTGAAAGAATTCTAATAACTCTCACCCTCAAAATTTTAAACTATGCCCATTTTTTTTTCTCAATGTCCGTTGTATTTTGAACCTGAAAGTAATTTTGTAGTGCCAAAATCAAACTAGAATTCTAGGAATATGGAGAACTTCGGGAATGCCTTACATTTTCTTCATCTCTTTATTTTACAAGATATCAGATATTTCAAAAAATATTATTTGATTCTCCTTGAAATACTCATCCAATATATTGTTAATGTTGTCGGTTATGTTGCAGCTTACAATATTTCAGTTTTTCGGGGTCAGACTCATAAAGAGTTTGTGCTCGAAAGTTTAATTTTATCATGTCTTATTGTGTCGGGCTGTAAATAAGAACACGTTTCCCAAATAATCTAATTAGTATGGGAAATCGAACATTTAAACAACTAGTAGTATCCGCCACGCTGAATAGAGTCTCATGGAGAATCCGAAAATGTGACAACAGAAACAAAATCGTATGCTTCATTCCAAATAATTATACTTTGTAACATAAATACTGAAGAAAATTGTTCAGGCATCGTTTAATATTTAACACATTTCATTAGAATATAAAATTATTTGTAAAATAAACTAAGCAAAAAATAAAACATAAATAATCTTCATATTTACAGTCATGCACCATTAATTTCTTTAATAATATTTACAGCAAATTAACAATAAACTTTGTCATTGTTAATTTCCCCCCGCCCAAACATTTTGCCAAAATCCATTTTATTTCTCAACAGTAGAAAAAGTAAATCGCAAAAATCATACGCAAAAATAAATGCAGCTGCATGAAACGCTCGAAATACATAAACAACAATTAATAATGCTTAAAATTAAACATAAACCAAATGTAAAAAAAAATTATTTATTTCAATCTTGAATCGTTGAAAGAAAATCTAATTTATCTTCATTGTCATTTGTTTTTTTTTTTAATTTTTCTAGAATTTGCTTGGGTAACTTTAACCACAAATGATACCTATTCATTGGGTGCCTTAGTGCTGGCCCATTCTCTAAGAAGGGCCGGCACCGTACACCAGTTGGCTGTTCTGATAACACCCGGCGTTTCAGAGTCGATGCGACAAAAGCTCAAGGACGTGTACAATGTGGTACAAGAAGTCAATGTCATGGATTCACAAGACTCGGCCAATTTGGCTTTGTTGGCCCGCCCCGAATTGGGTATAACCTTTACGAAATTACATTGTTGGCGTTTGGTGCAATTCCAGAAGTGTGTATTCTTGGATTCGGACACTTTGGTATGTGATAAATTACACTCCTGTGTTTTGTAATCCAACTTTATGTATATCCTTTTATTTTATTCGACAGATCTTACAAAATTGCGATGAACTATTTGAACGTGAGGAATTCTCAGCCGCTCCCGATGTCAGCTGGCCCGATTGCTTCAATTCCGGCGTGTTCGTCTATACACCCAGCCAGGCCACATTCGATAAAATCGTTGAGTTTGCCCTGAAGCATGGCAGTTTCGATGGTGGCGATCAGGGTCTGCTCAATCAGTACTTTGCCGACTGGGCCACCAGTGACATTAAGAAACGCTTGCCGTTCCTTTACAATGTTACCGCCTATGCGTCGTATTGCTATTTGCCCGCCTTTAAACAGTTCAGAGATAAGATAAAGATTTTGCATTTTGCCGGCAAAATGAAACCATGGTTGATCCATTATAACTCACAATCGAAAACCGCCAGTGTGCCCACCGATTATGCCCATGCCAACGATTTGATCCAACTCTGGTGGAATATATTCTTCGATCACGTTCACGCACAATTGAATACAGATATGGTAAGTTTTCAAAAGCATTTTTGAATTTTTTCCGATATTGCCATTTTGTGTTCCCTTATGATTTAATTGGGTTTAGGGGGACTTTTAGTTGACCTATAACTTTTGAGTTTTTTTTTTTTTTTTTGGTTACAACGTTTGTGTTCATCGGCATATTGTTTTCCTTGCACCGAGAGGATAGCTCTATAGCTTTTCTTTCGAGGTTTCAAAGAGTGGCGTTTGGTCTAGAGGTGAGCTTAAGCGGCACCGGTTTTGATATTCCTGATTGCATCTACTGTTGTAAATATAATACGGTTTTTTGTCGATTCCGGCCGTAGTATGCCCATACAAAAATCGCTTGTTCCAATTCGAGCAAGAACAACTGTTTTTTTTTTGATAGACTAACACTCAGGGGATGTCCCCTATAAATGCAATGCACTGTGTTAGCGATAGGAAGGAAGGTTATTGGATGGGGGATAGATGGAGTAGTTGCAGCAAGATTATTCCACATACGAACAGTCCGGCTGAAGAACGAATTTTCTCTATAGTGAGTCGTCCGGTCAACCAGCCATTTGACAATGAATGAGACTCCCTGGATAGCCGTGTATTCCGGCTAAATATAATTGCCGAGATGTTCTCTGGCTGATCCTTAACTGAGTGTTGAAGAAAATAAGAATGTGTGCTCTGAATTTGTATCAGTTGGAATGGATGGCCACTTTTTTTCTATTGTGGCTCTTACTGGGATCTGATTAAGGTTCTTGACAGAAATACTTTTTCTCTGACTTCCTCAATACTTCAGAGTAGCGGTGTTTAGCTGGTTAATTTCGTTCATTAGCTTCAGCTATCGATATTCATATTTTCAAAAATAAAGCATAAGAAAATATTCAGCATTTGTAACTAACAAAAACTGACTGCCATTGTCTTTGCTTAACTTTATTGTCGTTCTTTAGCTTTGGCTGAACCAACATTTCACCTTTAGCTGTAGCTGAATCAGCCAACACAGCCACAGCCAATAGCTGCAAAGTATTTTTTGGACTTCGGGTCTTTTTTTGTCTTTGGCTGCACCGAAAAAAAGTTGTTGTCTGTCATATAAAGATTTGTGCAGCTAAAAACAACAACAGCAGAAAATAATTTCAAAGCCCACAGCAGGCAGTGATGACAACTTTTTAGAAATCAGAACATTGTCTCCACTCTATGAAAGCTGAATATTAACAGCAAGTTTTCGCTTTTCACTCCAACTGAGATTAGATCACTCATGTGAAAACCCTTTTACTATCTACTCTTTTTTGCTGAATCGATCAAGGCTATTATGCTTCATATGCTGTCAAAATAATAGGTTCCAATGATCTGCACGTCTCGATTGTGGTCTACGAATAGTTAGGGCTATCAGCCATACTCTTTCTGTCTGCAATTGAAACTAAATGGTCTGTATTTCAAGTCAGCCGGAACTAAATCTTTCTGATATGTTCGTTTGTAGTGTACGATATACTTTGTATTCCGTTTGACTTAGCCAGTCAACGAAAAAGGGCTGATCTCTCGTTGGTTTGTCCTTTTATTATATCCATAGTCACCTTAGTGGAAACCGGATCAATTGGTAGAAAAGAAACACAGACTTGATTATGGCAGCTTCTGAAGAAGATTGGTCTAAGAAGGTAGGGCATACTAAGGAGTTTAAAATGAAAGTCCGCGAATATCTTTAGTCTATCCAGAGTCATATTTCTTTAACCCGAGCTATTCGCCGAAAAGAGGCACAACCAAAGCCTCATTGGACTTCGACACCAACTGTGCCATCATTGTGTCCCTTCCGGTAGCCAATAACTGGATATCCTTAACTTACAGTTAATTTTACAGTATGGGAATTCAATCAACTGATTACATTTCAATATCGCTCTTATATTTTTAAACCCGCCACTTACGGCAAACTGTCCGAACATTCATATTTAATTTTCTTTAAATGTTAACCCTTTTGCGTTCCTTTTCAGTTGTTGTTTATCCTACTTATTCCATAATATGTGTTCATTTATGCTCTAATTATGTCACCAGTTAATTGTAATTGTTTTTGCCATTTTGTTCTTCCATCCCTATCCCACATCCCTTTTCAAATACAATTAATATCCACTTTCAATAGCTGACACTTGTTAAAGAAAGCGAAGAAGAGGATATGAATATTGTTAATGAAGAAAATAATAATAAAGACGAAAACGAAACGGAAGAGGTAAGAGCGTTTTCTATTACGATTTTTGTCGGCACTGGCATCTGCACAATATTATTCCATACATCGACACTTTTTTCTTCTTCTTGGAATAGTAAATGTTTCTTTGATTTGGTTTGTTCCCATTCTGTCGCACACATTTTCTTTTTGCAACTGCAACATTACATCTCTTTTTTTTTTGTGTACAAATAAAATATTTTAATTATAATTATTTGCAATTATTTATTTGGTTTCTTCTCTAGTTGTTTAGTTTAAAATGTGTTTATATCAAAGCTTATCTATTCCCCGATGCTGGTCGTGGTGTATTGTTGGTTTTTGGCCACACCCAAACCATTGACGCATCTAGGCAATTGGAACGAATGATCATCATCTTTGTTTTTAGCGAACACATCTTCTTCTTCTGGGTGTTTTTTTTTTATTATTTGGTTTTTGCACATTTAGAAAATTAGCTCAGTTTGGCATTTAGCCAATTTTAAGGAAAAGTGTGTTTTTCGCTATCATTTCGAAATAGAGGCGAAAAAAAAGAAATTTAAATATCACATAAAACGAAACACACGGATACATGGGTATGATTAGTATGGCAATAACAACAACAACCAGTGACTTTTGCACAACAAAAATGTTTGTCGTGTTGAAATATTTTTATGGAAATTCTTGATCTATATTTTTGGAAATTGAAAGAATGAAAAAGAATAAAATTCGTTAGAAATATTAGGTTTCAAATATTCCATTTTGTTGGGGCGATGAAATAATTTTAGAACTAAAATAAAAAATGGTTGGAGTGTTTTAAATTGTTATAGTTGTAGAGCCGCAGCAATGTTTGTAGTTTCAGTCCCGATGACTTTTCCCCGCAGCAGTTTTTAGTTATGTTCCTTTGAGACCCCTTTGTTAAGTCATGAGCTTTTACATGCTGAGTTTTTTAACACAAATTTACGCGCCTTACCCCAAATATCCATTTCGTGACCCTTTTGATACCCTCTTCGCCACCAATCGCCGATTGTGGTGTAAATTGGGTGTCGGACAGCGCTGGAGTATTTGAAATTCTTAAAGTTTTAGACGGAACCAAAAACTTGAGTAAGATACTATGTTTTATCAGCAGGATATGAGAGATATTCACATTAGTCTGACGGATGATTATGGAAAATTTCCATAAGAAACGTTGAATATTGTACACGGGACCAAGGATCACTCTGTCGGCAAATCACACACACTGTTTGTGTGGCATACGTCCTCAGCCACCTCACAAATAAACACTAGTGAGTTCGTTTCAAAATAGCTGAGACATTTGTGACGCCGCTTTACAGGTTAGGTCATGTCCCATGGTACGATTGATCTTAATGACATGTGATTAAAGTGGCAAAACAAAGGTTGACACTTTGTCAATCAGCTGCCGATCACACGGTTCGAGTGGTCAAATCGTTCAGAAAATGTCAGCAATATCAATGATTTTGTGTCTAAGTGTTTCCGAGTATATCCCAATGATTTCAGAGACATTCTCCGTCTGTTGAATGTTAAGAGAAATTCGTACGGATTTTCCATTATTATAGTAATGGCTTTCGGGGTCTTTCAGCGTTAGTAGTTGGAAACAATGGCTTCAGGGTTGTATCTGAGTTTTTGTTGTTGGGCAAATGACTCTACCTTTGGTTATTGTGCCATGGCGTTTTGGTTTGGTTGTTTTTTGGAAATGATAACATAGTTGGTGTAACATTCTTTACCGTCGACTGGAGTCAGTGCAGACGGTGTGACATTTTCGCACTTCTTGAAGATAAACTTCACTATTTAAATAAAATACCACAAAAATGTAGGTTTAATGCAGGAAAATTGTAACATTTTTTTGTACAAACGAAATCACCATTAAAAATTCTGCGATGTATATTTGGCACACGTTTGTAAGAGCGCATGTACTCTTACTCTTTTTTAAATTTGAAAGAAAAATACGTGCATTTTTCTTACGTCTATGCCATGAGATTTAGAGCTGCTTAAGGTGAACTCCTTCTCCAATCGGGTCATGTATTGAACATCATGATGAAATGTATTTCTGTAAAGTTCTCCGTCTGTCTGTACAGCTGTCAACCATATGTTTGTTAATGTATTCCTGTCACCAAAGCACCGATCAACAGATGACACAGTCACAGACCATGTTTTAATACCCGGATTTTATTTTAAACGATCAGTGTTGTGTTTTCTTTCCACAACATTCACGTGTAACGGTTGAGAACTGAAAAATTTCGTATTTGTTTTTTTCATGCAATTTCTCTAAACATTGTCTCATTATATCATCGACTATTGATTTCATGTGATCGATGATTTTCACTTTTCGTTATTTTAATTGTTTGCTTTTTATTTTTCTCTTGCCATTTTCTTATCACTGTATTATCCAAATCACTTCATGTTTTGCATAAAATTATTATTGTATCACTGAAACACGAATAAAGAGATATTCATGTCCCACATTGATGCCATGGAAATGTAACTATGACAATATGAGGACACAACAACAACAGGAAGTGCAAGAACATCAACAGCAACAACAGCCACAGCAACAATATGAACAATTTCAATACAAAGAACAATTTGATGATTTATACGAGCATCATGAGCAAATAGTGTTTCATGATCCTTGGGAAGATTACTATAGAAAACAGGAAACGATAACGGAAATGCCAAATAACAATCAAGAAGTTCAACAAAGTGTAACGGATGATATGCCTATAATTGAGTATGGACAAGAAGATCAGGTCTCTGCGTATGAATTGAACTGTACGAGAGCGCAAGATCACGACACCCACCCGCAGAATACCGGCGATGTTAGAGAGCTAAACTGTAACATTGAGGCCAACATTATGGTTGACTTTGGCAACGGTAACGCTACTGATGCCTATTGCACGGACAACGTTATCGATACCACCGACTGCGAAAGCATTAGTGATTATCGATCAGCGACAAGCCAACAGACACTAGTCTATACTGCCGATGAGAGCTTTGACTGCCCCTCCACGTCTCGATCGTATTCAATCGATTCGACCAGTTACGATACATCATCGTTGGCCACCCTAGATGATGATCATGTAAATGCCATACAAAGCGGCGAAGAGGTAACAAGCATCCCCTCTATAGGGTACGTTTACACTATGCAATTGATCGTGCAACTTTGCCCGATGGGACTGACTTTCAATGACTGCTGTTCGTTGGACTAAGTTGTACGATAAATCGTTTAGTTTGGATGTCCCTAAAACTACATACCATTTGTCATACGTACTGTCGAATTGTAGCGATACATTCCTCATGGTGTCTGCATAATGTAACGTCAACTCCCAGTGATGGACATGTGTGTGCTGGTATTTCGTTAGAAAAATGTTACATCGTTGTTGGGGTTTTGGGGTACATCTGTGATCTACAGTTCATTTATTTTTTTTTTCTTTGGTTGTCATTGTCGTCTCATCACTGTTGAAAGTCCTCGACTTATCGATTATCCCATAACATAACATATACATATTTGCATATTGTGGCATGCCTTGTGTCTCGTCCCGTCTCATCACTCTATCTCAATCATAGTACTGTTTATACATTTAGCCCTTAGATTGTTCATCTCTTTAGATCTATTATTCTACATATAATACCAATATTCTATAGTAATCTTCCTTAAGGTAACCATGAAATATCTATTATTTTGATAAATCTTTTTGGCTTAATTTGAAACTGGTTGGTAACCCTCAGAAATTAAAAATAAATACAAAAAAAAAAAACAATAAACTTGAAGTAGTCTAACGGGCAAGGGGAAATGTCTATGTTAAATGTGTGCACTTTGGATGAATGAAACGGACATGTAGTAATCATAAACTTATTCTTTTTCTTCGCATTACAGGCTGGTTTGGCTGGTGCCCTGTCGCAATTGCGTCTGGGTGAACAACGTAGCCCCGAACAGGAATCGTACGAGCATTTGATGCGCCGCCAATGCTGGGAATCCGGACAAGTGGATTATTTGGGCCGTGATTCCTTTGACAATATCTGGAAAAAGATAACACAAACTTTGGAAACGAAGCCAGCAGCGGACGATAAAACGGGTAGCTCTTAAATGAAAGCACAAACACACCACACCTACACACACACACACACAAAGATGCCATCAAAATGTCACCACGCTCAAATCATCACAAAGCACCACCCCAGCCCACCCCATCCATCACTCTCACTCACTATACATTGTTGCAATGTAGTTTAACTTTTGAGTTTGATGACCGATCATGCATTCATTAACTGTCAAAAAAAAAAAATCACACACCCACAAAAACTTATCGAAAAATCATCGCTGAAAGGTTAGTCGAAAGAACTTGTTACACAACATGATGACATTTTCGGCAATTTCATCCGATTAAACGATAAATCTACAAAACAAAAGCATTTGTATAAACAACAAAAACATAACATTAAACTCGAATTTTTTAAATAGAAATTTAAGCCATACAAATTTTTTATACAAAATTGATTTAAAAGAAAGAAAAAAAAAACAAAACGAAAAATTTTATTAAATAAAAATTCATTTTGAAAATCATTTGTGTTACCACAGAATTCATTTGGGCTCACTCGCTTCGCTGTCGCTCCACCTCGCTCAACGTTGTTGAGCAGATTCATATTCGCTAAGATTAAGTGTACGTGTGTGTGTTTGTTTTCTCGTCATCCTGTGTCACGTTTAATTTATAAAATTGTTTATAATTTTTTTTTTTAACAAAAAAAAAAAAAAAGAGTTGAATAAATCTTTTAATACATATGTTTCTCAGAGCATTTCTGTTTCTTTTCTTAAACATAATTGTGTGTATTTTGTTTACAGATTTTTTTTTTAAGTTTAAGTTTTTCTGTTGTGTAGTGTTATCACTAAGTGCTCATTTCTATGTAAGTTATCACAATTTTATTGTTTCAATGATTCAGGCACGAAACTAAATTAGAGATGAAGTTGAAGACTTTTTAGCCTCTTCAGGCTGAGACACCGAAGCGGTTTTGAGCTTGTTTTTTCATACAAAAAATCGTATCGCCTCCTTTTTATATTTGTATGGGAAAACGAGCTCCGAAACGTCTAATTTCTGCCAGTCTGAATAGAACCGTTCTAATTTCTTCTGGTGGAAGGCAAGATCGCTAAGTTGCCGGCAACTGTGGTGGTTTTACTTCCGCTCAGAAGGCTGTGGTTACATTAGAAATTATAAACCCGATTAACTCTGCCAATTTGGCCAAAACAAAAGGGCTATAATCATATATTAATTTCTAATGAAAACATGGACGAAGAAATATTCGACGATCATGGGGCTATTGTGATTATGGCAATGCTGAGAAAACAAATAATTTAGATTGTTGTCGACAAATGGTATGACTATGTCCATGCTTTCCTAGACTGTATCTGTATTATTTCATTCTCCGGTGTCGTTCTAGTTGCTCTAATTTATGTTCGGCCGTCCACGTATCATTAAAACAGAGTTGCATTCTTTATTGTTATTTTGATTATTAAGTTTTCTTTTTATTTCAGAAATTGTTTAACATTTCATACTATACAAATTTCACAAACTGACAGAGTATACTATCATTTTATGATTACAATTTTCGTTTAGTAATTGATTATTTAAATATTCACACATTTGTTTTCTTTTTATTTAATCTACATATTGATATTTTTGTAATTAATTAAGCTCGTTGTCTCGATGAAAATGTTCTCCGAGTTCAATTTTTATTTATATTGAGCTGAAAAAATTTTGTAATTGAAATGAAACAAAAAAAAATCTGATAAGATTTTGTATTTTAGATTAGGAAAATGTAGAAATTACCAGTTTTTTTTTTGTTACTAAGGGGAGAGTGAGCGATCATATAAACCCTCCAACAAGGACATGTAATATTTTCCCAATATTTGAATATTTGAATTCGTGCTAAGAGCCTTTCACCTTATTTCAGTTTCCACGGAGACATTGGCCTATTTACAACTAACTAATTCATTGGATTCCCGTTATAAAATCAATTCTCAGAATAAACGGAAAATAAAGGAAGCTTCACTGACTAAAGCTACGTACACATTTGGCAAATATTTGACCCAAATGCGCTTTCCCTTATTGGCGCCAAAAATATTTGAAAATATTAAAATTAAAATATTTGAAAATATTAAAATTAAAATATTTCAAAATATTAAAACTAAAATATTTCAAAATATTAAAACTAAAATATTTCAAAATATTAAAACTAAAATATTTCAAAATATTAAAATTAAAATATTTCAAAATATTAAAATTAAAATATTAAAATTAAAATATTTCAAAATATGAAAATATTTCAAAATATTAAAATATTTCAAATTATTAAAAAAAAATATTAAAATTAAAATATTTCAAAATATTTAAAAAAAAATATATTAAAATTAAAATAATTTAAAGTCGTCTTTATTTGACATTTCTGTGTCAAATATTTGTAACGAAACTTTTATTTGAACAACCGCAGAAAACCTTAAAATATAAACAAAAAACAAATGAAAATTTTGATATCTCGTCCAGGTTTCGAGGTATTTACATTTTGATTTTCAAAATTTAAGCCTTAAACTGCTGATATCTCTGAAACTAAGCAGATAAAAAAACTATTTAATTGTTTTTATTTACTGATTTATACAAAAAAAAAGAAGTAAAGTTAAAGGATCATGACCGGTGTCAGCTGCTATTTTCACTTGTTTGCAAAGAAATATTTTTCAGAAAGAGGGGCAAATATTTGACGTAGATTTATACAAAAAAGTTGTCTAGTTAATGGTTTCTAGTCACGGTTTATATAAATCAACGTCAACTATTTGCCCCACTTTTTGGAAACTATTTATTTGCAAGCAAGTGAAAATAGCAGCGCTCACACAGGCCATGATCCTGCAACTTTACCAAGATATTTTTGTATAAATCAGTAAATAACAGAAAAATTAAATATTTTTTTTAATATCTGGATCATGGTTTATATAAATCAACGTCAAATATTTGCCCCACTTTTTGGAAACTATTTCTTTGCAAGCATGTGAAAGTAGTAGCACAGGCCATGATCCTTCTTTTTTTTGTATAAATCAGCAAATAAAAAAAAAAAAAAATTTTTAATATCCGCTTTAGTTTCAGAGATATCAGCAGTTGAAGGCATAAATTTCAGGCTTGTGTCAGCCGCTATCTGCACTTGTTTGCAAATAAATATTTTCCAAAAAGAGGGGCAAATATTTGATGTAGATTTATACAAGCCGTGATCCTTTAACTATACAACTTTTTTTGTATAAATCAACGTCAAATATTTGCATTTATCTTTGCTGTCAAATAATTGCATTTCTTTAACAATTAGCTGACTTTTTGTATGCCCCTAATTTAGAGAACAGCACATTTGAAAATATGAATAACTCTCAGTCAATGTTTTCCTAATAATTAGAGATTCAGAACTAGAAGTAACACAGGTTATCCTGCTTTAAAACTATGAATAGAGAACTGAGTTCAAACAACACTCGAACTATTTACTGTTGCATTATTTCGTATTGTAAATCTAAAGTCAGTAGTTTTAGTCGAATTCTAATTAAAACCTTGTGCCCAATGACCTATTAAATAATATTCATATACCGAATTTCGATATCGATCAGCCAAAAAAAAAACAGCTGATCTATGATTTTTTATAAGAAAGCAAATCAAACATGGGAAATTAGACAATCGGTTTCTATTCTACATTTGGTATCGCCATTTATACGATAGATTTGCGATATCTACCTTCCAATTTATCATCTACTGACATATCGATAACTCTGTATTTCAATTGAACCGAAATGTCATCACAAACATAAGTCGCACTTCAAACCACCACACAGAGTTGCACTTTTTAACAACAAATGAACGTGAAATTCAAAGCAATTTCATTTTAATACTTTTATCTAAGTTGTTTGTATTTATTAGCACATGTGTATTTCTTTAAAAACATTTATTTGTAGCATTTTTTCGTATTTGTTGCAGCATTTACTCTTAACACTAAACCACACATACGTTTCATATCTCCTTGCTACAACCTAAGCCCTCAAACTAATCTCAGATTCTGTTTTCTATTCCTTTCCCCGCACCCGCCAACTGAAATATAAAACACATCTAACAGATATCGATTTGCTTAAATTAACCGCTAGTGATCTATTGCAACAAAGTCAATTAACCAAAACGGCCGGCAGCACCGTTCGACAACAGTCCGCCACTAATACTACTAATCTAGAGAATATTGCAAGATCTCAGGCGAGACCACCAGCGACATCGACGCCGCCCATAACTCAACAGACGCCGTCGCAGAGAGCTCAGACAACGACAAAGCAGAAATTTTCACGTAGATTTAAATAACAATTACTGAAGGTGCTAAAGCACTACACGTGTTTGATGCCCATGATTTTCATAAAATATGGTCATCACGAAATCGAACTAATACCTCAGCCCGTAGATGTCTGAGGGCCATCTGTGAAACCAGTACAACAAATTCAATATATCGTAGTCCAGTTTTATTATAGAATTTTTTTTACAATTTGTAAATACATAGTTCAGGTTTTAATGAACATGACTAGTGCAAATAGCTTTAGCAACGACAAAGGCAGCCTTTGCCTAACGGTCCACACCACGGGCAATGGAATTGCTGCCGGAGGAGATGGAAGCTTTTCTCTAACACGCATTACTAAAAAAAAATGGCTTTAAATACACAATACTTTCAATAGAAATGATCTTAAACAAAAAACAATTTCTTTATTTCCAACACTTTCAACACTGTGAATTATTTCAATTCACCTCACTTGTACACCACCACACACAACCTCTTACACACACACACACACTTGATTCGCGGTCATGTTTGCCGTCGTTGAATTTGAATCACCTCAGAAATGTTGACTTCCGCTGATATTGAAGATGGCAAAGTTGAGTATGACGAGAAGACTGGCGTCAAGGTTGAATACGCCAAGATCGAGGGTGGCTATCAAGTAAAGACCACCACACCTCAGCCCAATGGCGGCTGGAAGTCGGCTACCCAAACGTTCTATGATCCCAAGCCCGTCACCGAGGAAGACATGAAGAAGCAAGCGGCCAACAAGAAAGTCATCAAGACACGCATGAACAAGGAAATTCGCATCGATGAGAGAACCACCATGTTGACCCGCGAAATTGAGGGCGGCTATGAGGAGGTTTACACCACCGTCAATGAGGATGGCACCAAGAGCATCAAGACCAAGACCTTCTTCGATGCTGTGCCCGAGGGTACACCCTTCCCAAGCGGAGCCCAACAAACACCCAGCCCCCAACAGCCGGGCTCGAAGAAAACAATTCTCCGCAAGGCATCCATTGAGTCGACCGATTCCACCGACAGCCGCAAGATGGTCCACAAGGTTAACAAGAACTCGTCGACCACCGAGGAGTCTCGCCGTGTAACGCAAAACTTTGAGATCACCGAAAACAATCGCACGGTACGCAAGAACTCTTTGCAAACGGAGCAGACCATCAAGTCCATCACCTCGTCCAATGTCAACAATGATGTCGACAACAAGCAAAAGAAGAAGGTGGTGAAGAAGTCTAAGACCCAAGCACCTCCACCACCAGCTGATTTCGTTCAGAACGATACCACGACCGTGTCCACCCAACGGGTTCCCGGTGGTACTCAGTACACCTACTCCACGCAATTGGAGTCTGGCAAGACCATCACCACCTCCAAGACCATTTACGAGGAGGAAGAATGTGAATTGACCGAAGAGGAAATCCGCGCCTACAAGAAAACCTTGAAGGATGCCGAAAAGCACAAGAATGTCACCACCACCAAGAAGTTGAGATCCGAATCGGGCACCAAGAAGGTGGTTCCCTCCGAGAATCCCGGCGATGTAACCACCGTTGAAACGATTAAGATTCAGGGAGGCACTGAATATCACTACACCACCGTAACATCGGAGGGTATTGTCAAGAAGGCCGTCAAGACCGTTTACGATCCCGTGCCCTGCTCCAATCCCGACGATACCGAGGAAGAGGAAATCATCGAAGAGTACGAAGAAGAAATCATTGAGCCCGGTGAGAAGAATGTTAGGACCATTGAGACCATCAAGCAGTTGCCACAAAAGTTCGAAGGTAATTGGGAGGGGAAAACAAGAATTTAAAGGAAAACATTTTGGAATTTTTGGAAATGGATAATGACAAACGTGGGGTTTTTTTTTAAAGGAACCCCTCTCAAAGAGAAATTATTCAAAACAAATATTCTTAAATTTTCCCTTTCCATAGCTGGGGACTACTTCCTTAGCTTTGTCTTACCATTACTGATTATTCTGCTTTCTCTTTATTTATGTTAACGCAGAGGAGGTGACCATTACCCATGAGAAGAAGGAAAAAAAGACCAAGAAGACCATGACCATGATGAGCCATTAAAAGCTGACGCAAGCCCTTGTCAACGGCAACCCTACAGATCATATCAAGATTTTTTTATATTACTCCTCCATCATGTGGGAAAAACCTGCTTCAATGTATTTAAAAATATCTTTTGCAAATTTAAGTTTTGACCAGTTTATAATTTTTTGAATTGATTTTAAATTGTTTTGTTTTCCTTGGGAATATTTAATAAATATCATTTTGTATTGAATATAAACAAATTGAATTGAATTATTCAATAAAGAATAATACAAAAAAAAAATAGTTATGTATCGTGAAATCTAACATTCTTTCCGAATACCAGCCGGAGCTGCCGTTGAAGCAGCGCATTAATTGCACCAGGACATCAGCAGTTTTGAGGAAAAACCCCACCACCACCACTCACGCCATGGCAAATTGAATTTTAAAGTCTCATCTCAATGCCTGACTTGCAGCCATCATTAGTATGAACATCGTCGGTGCGGCGAATGTGGGCCGTTAGATTGTATTTTTAATTGGAGCACTCGCCCACGCATGCATGCATTCATTCATCCATAGATTGCGTTGGATTTTCATCATTTTGTGCGGTTTGTGCTCGGGAAAATTCAATTAAAATCCGTTTGCCATGGATGCAATCCGAACGAGTTGATAAACTGTTATCATTTATTGGCGAATGGCGGTAAGCGTTATCAGTTATACGGTTGACTGCCACAGTTGGAAAAGGGCGGGAAAAAACCGTACTTGGTTGTTGGCAGCTTTTGTTATGGTTGTATTCCGACTATGGAAGGTCGCTGTGTAATTATGGGAATTAAAGCGTTTGAGATTACCGTGGAGTCCTTCAGTCGAGAGTTTAACATGATTATCACCATGGTGTCCCATCATATGTGGGGTAAACTACGATGCGGATACTATCTCTCGCGCAAACATAACAAGTAAGACATCCAGGAGCCATTTTTTTTTATAATTCGCTAGGTGGGTGAAACCTCTCTCTATTGCTTAGGGGTTGAGATTTATCTAATATCTCTGCCACCCTTTGCCGCTAACATCGCAACTCCACACCGATGCGATTTGTCATAAGGTCGCACCTTACCAAATCTCTAAGTAGGTCGGCAAACCCTGGCAGACTCTGGAAGCTTGCCGAATATGAAAGGAAACGATGCAATCGATAATTGAATACTTCGAAGGACTATGTGGCAAAACTAGAGTGAATCCTCCACTGTGCGGTTTCTTCGCCAGTGTCAAATGTTCTCCAGGAATCTGCCGAACGACCGAGGTGAATCCTCCACTGTGCGGTTTCTTCACCACTGTCAAATGTTCTCCAGGAATCTGCCGAACGACTGCATCAAAGTCAGTAAGTGTTTTTTTAGAAGGAAGTCATCACTTCCCATTTCCAGTGTCCAGTTATCGCACATAGAAAAAAACCTATTTTTGTCTTAGGATCTTGGAAATGATAAGAGAAACTGAATTACCCACTGGGTCTACAGTAGGGTGGAGTGAAAACATGTTTTTTTTTTAATTTGAAAAAGTTAACCTCGGAAAGAGATGTAGTCTGGGGTCCTAATGAGGGGAAAAATAAAGAAAAAAATTTTAAAAAAAATTATCGCTATTTTGGCGTTGATTTTAGAAAAATCCTAAAAATTAACGACTTAACTTATTCGAAATTTAAAAGTTTGAGCTTGTTCAGTGCCCAAACAAAAGTATTTGAGGCAAACATGAGGATAATCGACTAATATTTGTAGCTTTGGTGGCGATTTCATTGTTCAGTCAATTTTCTGAAGAAGGGACGATTTGACTTATTTTACTTTTTGAAATTTTTGAACAATGAGAAAATTTTTTTTAAATTTTTTCATGCCCTTATTTCATTGTTTACGCTATTGCAAACATTTATTGACATAAAACTTTTTAGGATTTTTCTAAAATCAACGCCAAAATAGCGATAATTTCCAAATTTCGAGGGAGTGGCGCGACCCCTAAAAATTTTTTAAAATTTTTTTCTTTATTTTTCCCCTTATTAGGACCCCAGACTACATCTCTTTCCGAGGTTAACTTTTTTTTTTTGAATTTCACTCCACCCTAGTCTACAGGGTTCTCCAACAAAGAAAAATGGCATTTGCTGAGATAGATGATCGGATGTTTATTTCATAATAAGGAGGAAGGTATGCCGTTAATAATGAAAACCAACATCAGCCAAATGGCCACCCTATCCTTTTCATGAAATTTTCCATAACCAAAGCTCAAAGTTGCTGCCTCACCAATTCTATCTGTGAGGTCTTGAATCGATGCTGGGCTGTTGGGCGTAGACCTTATCTTTTACGTGGCCCCAAAGAAAAAATTCAGAAGGTGATCACCTCTTCGTGATCACCCCATCGAGAGTTGACACAGTCCGGAAACTTTTTAGTTTTGCCAACTGTGACTGCAAGATTTTCACAATTTTTGTAGTGAATTTTAATAATTTCAATGCATTGTTGAAGCGTGTATAGTTCCATTTTCTGTAATTATCAAATAAAAGCTTCAAAAGTGACAGCTACCGAAATACCGGGTGATTCAAAAGAACACCCTATCGATAACAAGCAATCGATGGCCCGGTCCTGTTTAATAAATAATTTCCAAGCAATTCGATCGCATGTGCGGTTACTCCAGTTCGTGCTACCATCTTTCACTTGGTGCCTGCTCTGGAGAGTCGCACGACTTCTTCACGATTCTTGAAACAGCGCTCGTTGCATGCGAGAGCTCTTGTGGTGATCAAAGGTTCGAAGAAGTCGCTTCCTATTTTCTACTGTGGATCCTCTGTCCCATATTTTTCAAGAATTTGAAAAATCACTTATTACAACTGACCCGTTGATCGTTCTTCAACAGCAACGCGTCCTTTTTATTCACCTCAGTCAGGAGGTGAAGCTTACATTATTTACAGGGTTGTATTATTCTTAATTAGTGTATACAGAATTAAACTAGATGGCACTTAAATAATAAATAAATAGTTACAATTGTAGCCGTTTACATTTACATAAATAGAAATAGTAACATACAAGTATGACCAAGAGTTGTACAATACACTACAATTCGTACCTTTTTTTTAATAAATCCATGAGACGGGTGAACATTTAATTTATATTGTTTTTTTTTTTTTGTTTATTAAAATAATTATTAACTGTAAAAATCGTACTAAATAGGAACAGCCAAACTATCGCCTAATTAACTTTAGCCTTTTTCGCCTTTCCGCCTCTACGACATATCTTTCGGATTAGAAGGACCACAACTCCCAGCGCCAACAGAGCCACACCCCCAACGAATGCCATGACATCCAACAAATAGAATTGATACCATTTCAGATCCAAACCGGCAGAACGCATATGCGGTGCCCCCTTGTGCCGGATCACATATTCAATCCAATAGACGGCTGTATCGCGGGCACTCATCGGACGATCACGGAAAATCGTCGAATAGCGCTTAACATTATCGCGATAGTAGGGATCGTACAACAGCTTCTGCAGGGACTCTTTAAGGACTTCGCGCGTAATCGATTGAAAGTGCAAAGTGATGGCATAACCGCTCATCTCGGCCTTGCGCATATTCAAGTGTTGATCACAGTAGATGGGTATGCCCAGCATGGGCACGCCATGGTGTACACCCTCCTGACTGCCAAACAGACCGCCATGGGTGATAAAGACTTTGGTATTGGGATGGGCCAGAATGTCCGACTGTGGCAGCCACGCCTTGATAAGAACGTTTTTCGGCAAATTTGGAATGCTTTCATTTTCGAATTTCCAAATGACCCGCTGTTTCAGAGAGCCAAAGACATCGAGAAATATGCGCAGCTTGTCGTGCGGCATATCCTTGGACTGGACATTGCTGCCTGGCATGGATGAAAGGGAAAATTATCGACCATGCGCTGGGATCATATTTGCCTAATCTTACCCAGACTGAAGAAAATCGCTCCGTCATCGGCTGCATCTAGAAATTTCTGAATATCTTCGGGTAATTTTTTGGGTGCATATATATGCAGGCCTCCAACCGAAACTATACCGGGCACTAGGGGACGTGTGGTGCTCAGCGGGGGGTGACTGTTGACCAGCGTCATGGAAATGTTTTTCTCCATTTTGGTAATCGGTGGTATGACAACTGCAAGGAAGATGGAATTGCGTTTAAATACACAGGGGGAACCCCTTTAGACTCCGATGCTTACCATCCAAATGACCAAAATACTGCTTCACCATTTTATCCATTTTGGGAAAGTAAACCATTTCCCTGAGAAGATCATTGCCCAAAGAATAATACGAATTCACCACACGCTCCATAAATGTCATGTGATCCGTGTACGGTGTAAATCCGTGCGGCACAAAGGACCACGGCATAATCAGGCCCATCATTTGGCTCATGTGATTTTCAAAGCCCAGCGTACCGCTGGTGACCACCGGAATATCGTAGATGTGCGACAAAGCCAGGAAGGGCTCCTGATAGAACTGCTCACACAGCAACAAATCGTATTGACCACGCGGCTGCGGATGATTGATGAGCTGCTGGATGTTCGGCTGTTTCAGAGCATGTTCGGTGGTGGTAAGGCCAATGATTTCCAGCATTTGATACACCTGCCAAGCGCTCATGGTGGTGAGCTCGAAAATGTTGTCGGCATTCAACAAGGGTATGACTGCAATGACGTTCAGTTGAATTGACACTTGTATTCTTTTGAAAATTACTTACCATCACTCCAAAAATCATAAACCGGCTCTATGAGTATTTCCGTATAATTTTGTCCCAATTTCAGATGTTGCAAACTGAAGGCCGCCACCATGGTCACCTGGTGACCCCGCTGCACCAGCTCCTTAATGAGCGCCGAGTGCATCATGTAATGACTCTTGCCGGGAAATGCAAAAACTGCCAATATTTTGGAACCTTCGCTGCACGGTGGTTGCCAGCACAGCACAAGCAGCACGGTGGTGCACGCCACCGTCAGACAGGTGAAATGTCGCGGAAGCTGAATGGGAGGAGAATGACGCATGGTCATGAGATGAGTTAATTAGTTTCAGTCATGCCACACCACAGCAGTGGGCAATATTTCGCAGTAATTCAATGGGGGAGTGAATGTGTGCGTTCCTACTCATTAAGGGGGTTGTCTGGGAATCTGGGACAGAAGCTGCTACACAATTGGACATAGAGAGGACAAAGTTCTCACGATGGTCTGTATTTGTTTTTATCTTTGGAATACGCTCTAGGCACTTAAAGTTAATTATAAAGGTAATTGATATACGATTTGATATGTCATGGTTGGGTTTTATGCACGAGTCATTGGTTGTCATTTAAGCAAACATTAAATAAAATAAAATGGAAAATGGAAAGGAGATACACGCATGGGAATGGTAATTATTGGCTGACGAGGAATCAATGTTATTCATATATCCTATGTTACGTTGATTATTTCCATCTATGCTTTGGCTTTTACACTGTAGGATAATTTCAAATTTTAGAATGTGAGTAAATACGATCCTTAATGAGAGTATCGCTTGCTTCTGTGAAACGACGAGTTGTAGTTGTCTTTCAAACCTGTAATTTTGAAAGAAAAAAACCCAATTTCTTTGAAACTATTTGTTCAATCTAAAAACGGGAAACAGCGTCTGGTTCGTATTAACGTCCACTACCCATGAGTTATATTTCAACGAAATCTATTTTTTTCACAAAAATCTAAAATTTTGATGGGTTAACCCCTTGGTTTTTTTTTTGGCCAAAATATTTTTTTTCGAATTTCCAAATCTTTTCTATTTGTATGTATTCTGCCTTCAAAATGATGCAACTATATCCAAATATGAGTTGTATAACATTAGCCATTACAGACTAATGGCCAAAAAACACAGTTTGAGAGTGAGTCATCGGACACACAATAACTCCTGCGAAAACGATTGTAGCCTATGACTCTCAGTGGGTTAATAATAGTCCTAAAATCTAGCTTCAATTTGATACCACACACGTTTGTCATTAGTAGTTGTAGCTGTAGTAGTAGTTGTAGCTGTAGTTGTAGCTGTAATTGTAGCTGTAGTTGTAGCTGTAATTAAGTTGTAGTTGTAGTTCTAGCTGTAGTTGTACTTGTAGTTGTAGCTGTAGTTGTAATTAAGTTGTAGTTTTAGTTGTAGTTCTAGCTGTAGTTGTACTTGTAGTTGTAGCTGTAGCTGTTGTAGCTGTAGCTGTTGTAGTAGTTGTAGCTGTTGTTGTAGTTGTCTTTCAAACCTGTAATTTTGAAAGAAAAAACCCAATTTCTTTTAAACTATTTGTTCAATCTAAAAAATGAAAACAGCGTTTGGTTCGTATTAACGTCCACTATCCATGAGTAATATTTCAACGAAATCTATTTTTTCACAAAAATCTAAAATTTTGATGGGTTAACCCCTTGGTTTTTTTTTTGGCCAAAATATTTTTTTTCGAATTTCCAAATCTTTTCTATTTGTATGTATTCTGCCTTCAAAATGATGCAACTATATCCAAATATGAGTTGTATAACATTAGCCATTACAGACTAATGGCCAAAAAACACAGTTTGAGAGTGAGTCATCGGACACACAATAACTCCTGCGAAAACGATTGTAGCCTATGACTCTCAGTGGGTTAATAATAGTCCTAAAATCTAGCTTCAATTTGATACCACACACGTTTGTCATTAGTAGTTGTAGCTGTAGTTTTAGTTGTAGTTGTAGTAGTAGTAGCTGTAGTTGTGGCAGTTGTAGCTGTGGTTGTAGTAGTTGTAGCTGTAGTTGTAGCTGTTGTTGTAGTTGTAGCTGTTGTTGTAGTTGTAGCTGTTGTTGTAGCTGTAGTTGTCTTTCAAACCTGTAATTTTGAAAGAAAAAAACCCAATTTCTTTCAATAGTCCTAGATTTTAGGACTATTATTAACCCACTGAGAGTCATAGGCTACAATCGTTTTCACAGGAACTATTTTGTGTTCGATGGCTCACTCTCAAACTGTGTTTTTTGGCCATTAGTCTGTAATGGCTAATGTTATACAACTCATGTTTGGATATAGTTGCATCATTTTGAAGGCAGAATACATACAAATACATAATATATTTACCCTCGACACTGATTCACTGATACACTGATTCACTGACTCTGTCACGCAGTACGTAGGAATTTAAATAGGCATTCTATAATTTTCTATAAATAATAATAATAAAAAAAATAATATTTTTTTTTGTACAGAAATTGTGTTTTCCCCAAATTTTTTTTTACCAAAATTTTTTTTTTACAAATTTTTTTTTTCAACAAAAACTTTTTTTTTTACAATTTTTTTTTTTCAACAAAATTTTTTTTTTCCACAAACATTTTTTTTTCCACAAACATTTTTTTTTTTCATATATCAACGGGCGCCATAGGCGCATTACAACTTACTAGTAGAAAAGATTTGGAAATTCGAAAAAAAATATTTTGGCCAAAAAAAAACCAAGGGGTTAACCCATCAAAATTTTAGATTTTTGTGAAAAAAATATATATCGTTGAAATATTACTCATGGATAGTGGACGTTAATACGAACCAGACACTGTTTTAATTTTTTAGATTGAACAAGAAAGAAAGTTTGAAGAAAGAAAGTTTGAAAGAAATTGGTTTTTTTTTTCAAAAATAACAGGTTTGAAAGATAACTACAACTACAGCTACAACAACAACTAAACCTACAACTACATCTTCAACTACAACTACAGTTCAGTTGTAACCTTCAAAGCGAACGGTTGTGTTTCTAAGGTGCGCGCATCACAGCGAAAACAACATACTCATATCTCCATCAGTATTGTGTGAAAGATAATACCAAAAAAAAAATTGAAGAGATGTCTCTTTTAGAAATTCCTAAAACCACTTGCAATCAATGCAACGGCGTAATTACCTCAACAAATTTGGCTTTGTGTCGGTTCTGCAACAACAAATATCACTTCAACACATGTACAGTGATCTCTGAGAACACGTATATTAATATAAGTAGTTCGAGGAGAGCAGAATGGAAGTGTGCAAACCAAGGAATAAATCTCCCAACAATACTTACCACGCATTTGTTTTTAATGACAAACCGCAACAACATAACCAAAAGCAGCAGAGAGATGAAGAAGATGATACTGAGAGTATCAAACGTTTTAAAAACGCATCGCCTAACGTCTCACCAAATTACAACATTGTGGCAATTACAACAACACCTACGTCTGATGTAGCTGACATAAAAGCTGGTATGGTCTACCTAAAATCCGCTATGGCACAACTTGCGCAAAATATGGTTGCCTTGAGTACGTCGAACGTTGATATTAAAGAACAACTGACCAGTGGCCTTACTAAAATTAATGAAACCTTGACCACTCTATCGGTACAAGTCAAAGACCTACAGGAAAGGGACAAAGAAAAAACCCAACAAATGGTTGAAATGGATAAACGTATCCAACGACTAGAGCAGCATGCTATAGCCAACAATATAAAAAGAAATAATGTGACAGACAATGAAACTGATGCAGCAACGGTTATTAAAAAAATATCGGCAGCGGTTGGCATCGAAATGACCGACGCGGACATTAACAGCGCATGTCGTATAAAGAGGAATAATAAAATCATAGTGGAATTTATCTCGGTTAACAAGAAGAAAGAATTGATGAACAAGATGAAGGGACATCGTATTGATGCGAGAGTACTTGGCGGAGAAAACAACAACAATACATACATTTACATTAACGATGAACTAACACCAAATAATAGGCGGCTTTTGTGGATGGCAAAGACAAAAGCAAAAGAGTGTAAATGGAAGTTTGTTTGGGTAAGAAACGGTCACATATATGCGCGAAGAAATGAAACCTCATCACACATCTTAATCTCAAATGCCACTGATATTGAAGCGTTGACAGAAATTGACAGATTTAAATAAATAAAAAGTCTCATAATTTATAAAAAAAACAAACCAAAATCACAAAGTATCAACAAAATAAACATTTTTAATATTTTTTTTCTCTTTTTTTATTTAAAAAATGAACAATTTAAACAAAATAATTAATAATTTCGATGAACTCGATACAACTCTTTTAAATTATCCCACATCATTCATACACATGAATATCCGCTCACCAAGGAAAAACTTCCTAACATTGTTAACACACATAAATAAAATCAATCTAATAATTTTAACTGAAACAAACATTACGGACGACGAAAACAACTTATACAACATAAATGGTTACAGTGCCACTTTCTTAAACAGAGAGGGAAGAGGAGGGGGGATCGCGGTGTACATCAACGAGAACACAAGCTGCCAAAGAATAACAATAAACAAAACCTCATTCGATGCGATCAAAATAAACATAACAACCAACAAAAGAGTTGTCACCGTCCTCTCCGTCTACCGTCCTCCTAATCAGAATACCAAAACCTTCATAGAAGAGTTAGATGAGTGCATAAGCAACATAAACAAGAAGAGAGACACAATATTAGTGGGAGACATGAACATTGACATCAAAAAGAAAAATACAACAACAACAAAATATATGGATATGTTGTCGTCCAACGGTCTGCAGTGCGTGATGATGGAGACAACAAGGGAAGATATGCAAAACAAAACAAGTACCTGCATTGACCATATATTCATACGTTGTAAAATAGCAACAGCTACAACAACAACTACAGCTACAACAACAACTACAGCTACAACTACAGCTACAACTACTAATGACAAACGTGAGTGGTGTCAAATTAAAGCTAGATTTTAGGACCATTTTTAACCCACTGAGAGTCATAGGCTACGATCGTTTTCACAGGAATTATTGTGTGTTCGACGGCTCACTCTCCAACTGTGTTTTTTGGCCATTAGTCTGTAATGACTAATGTTATACAACTCATATTTGGATATAGTTGCATCATTTTGAAGGCAGAACACATACAAATAGAAAAGATTTGGAAATTCGAAAAAAAATATTTTGGCCAAAAAAAAAACCAAGGGGTTAACCCATCAAAATTTTAGATTTTTGTGAAAAAATAGATTTCGTTGAAATATTACTCATGGATAGTGGACATTAATACGAACCAAACGCTGTTTTCATTTTTTAGATTGAACAAATAGTTTAAAAGAAATTGGGTTTTTTCTTTCAAAATTACAGGTTTGAAAGACAACTACAACAACAGCTACAACTACAACAGCTACAGCTACAACTACAAGTACAGCTACAACTACAACAGCTACAAGTACAACTACAAGTACAACTACAGCTAGAACTAAAACTACAACTTAATTACAACTACAACTACAGCTACAACTTAATTACAACTACAGCTACAACTACAAGTACAACTACAGCTAGAACTACAACTACAACTTAATTACAGCTACAATTACAGCTACAACTACAACTATAACTACAACTACAGCTACAACTTAATTACAACTACAGCTACAACTACTATTACAGCTACAACTACTAATGACAAACGTGAGTGGTATCAAATTGAAGCTAGATTTTAGGACTATTATTAACCCACTGAGAGTCATAGGCTACAATCGTTTTCGCAGGAGTTATTGTGTGTCCGATGACTCACTCTCAAACTGTGTTTTTTGGCCATTAGTCTGTAATGGCTTATGTTATACAACTCATATTTGGATATAGTTGCATCATTTTGAAGGCAGAATACATACAAATAGAAAAGATTTGGAAATTCGAAAGAAAATATTTTGGCCAAAAAAAAAACCAAGGGGTTAACCCATCAAAATTTTAGATTTTTGTGAAAAAATAGATTTCGTTGAAATATTACTCATGGATAGTGGACGTTAATACGAACCAAACGCTGTTTTAATTTTTTAGATTGTACAAATAGTTTGAAAGAAATTGGGTTTTTTCTTTCAAAATTACAGGTTTGAAAGACAGCTAAAACTAAAACTACAGGTTCAACTTAATTATAACTACAGCTACAACTACAACTACAGCTACAACTACAACAACAGCTACAACTACAACTACAACTAATAATACTAATACTAATACCAATACCAATACTAATACTAATACTAATACTAATACTAATACTAATACTAATACTAATACTAATACTAATACTAATACTAATACTAATACTAATACTAATACTAATACTAATACTAATACTAATACTAATACTAATACTAATACTAATACTAATACTAATACTAATACTAATACTAATACTAATACTAATACTAATACTAATACTAATACTAATACTAATACTAATACTAATACTAATACTAATACTAATACTAATACTAATACTAATACTAATACTAATACTAATACTAATACTAATACTAATACTAATACTAATACTAATACTAATACTAATACTAATACTAATACCAATACTAATACAAACAGTTTATTAAGACAATATTTTTTTTATTGAATATTCCAATTTTATAGAACCCCTTCTTCATGTATCAAAAGTTCATCATACAATTTCAAACTGTTAACTTTAATTGGTAATTAATTACACATTGAGACAATAACAACATCACGCATCCATCCATCACATTGATCCATGAGTTCATATTTCATAACTTAGTAATTACCATTGTCACTTTATTTCCAACACTTTCACTAATCACCCGTTTCAATACTCGTATTTCTCTTCTTGATTCTCTGAATCGATAGACTGATTATCACACTAAACGAAATGATCACTGGGAGAGTTCATGCGACAGCAGAATCTTTCTAATCGCAGCTGCTAGAGGTGTTCAGTGTTTAGCGGAACTTGAACTACTAAATTGTAGAACGTGAAGCAAATCGCAAAGAAATGGTTAGAAATATTTACATGTGAGTGATTATTAAATAACACACAATTGTAGGAATGAAATTTTTGCAAATCATTCATCAATTGAAGACAATCAGAGGCAGCGGCAACAGAGTCAACACGCGACAGCGTGACACTGCCTTGTTTATTTTCCCTATCAATTTCGGGAGCACAGTGGTTTTGGAGGGGCTATTGTTTGGAATGGCCAGTGGGTAACCTTGGCAAGTGTCCTAGGGTCACGGCGACTTCACGAGTAAGAATGTACTCTCTGAGCCATGTAGAACATCTCTGGAACAGCGGATCTGGTTTTAAACAGTACATTCCGGTCAGTGAGTATAACAAAGGTTATCGTACACAGCCCAACGTTTGATCTTTATAGTCATATTCACACATTCATCTGCATAATGGAAACAATTTTATTTCCAAATATATACAAATACAAATTTAATTTTGAAAAAAGGCCGATAGTCTTTGTTGCTATTGCCTTTATATTTTTAGTTTATTATTTTTTTTTATTGTAATAAATAAATAAAAAAAATTTGAAAAAAAAACAATAAATGGCTTAACTTTACGATAACATTGGGAGTCCAATTTCATAACTAAAATAAGCTCCAGTAAAAATATGAATTTAAGCCCCAAAAAAATCACAAAATTTCGTGTTGTTGTTGCACTTTTATTTTAGACAAAATTCATTTCCATTTTGGGGCTTAATTTCAGTCCCTCCGGTATAGGAATATTCGGTAAATATTCCATTCATTTGAAATAATTACCAAATTACTATTTTCAGTGAAAGATTCTTTGTGGCACATTTGAAATGGGTTATCTCCTTTTGGAATTCTCGTCCAGGGTGACCATTTCAATTCAATTTATTATTATGTATTTATTATTTATGTATTTATGTAATTTCTTCGACAATAATCACTGTGATTAATCAGAGTGCCACTTTTGTACACAAATGGTCCATTCGAATATTATTTGTCCCGTGAACTGATCGGGGGGAAAATCCTAAGTTTTTCTCCAATCTTGCAACCAAAGTGTATTCAATCCACATCTCCCTTATTCGGTCGTGGGTGTTTTATATAAATTATTTAATTTACCAATGAATAGAATAAATTGTATATTTTTTTAATGGACAAGTAAGTAAATGCCAAAGTCGAATGTCTGCTACCCTACACCGCTCCGATATTCGGATAACTCCTTTTGCTGGCATTTTACTAACGGACTTTTGAATGATCCACAGTAAGGCTTCCATAGATACCGCTATACTGCACGCTCATGTTTACACACAAATAAATCCCGTGTTTGAAGCTTAATTGCTTCAAAACAAAGTTTATTTGGCTACAAATATAACTAATTTGCTATTATTATTATTAAGTATTTGAGCAGAAGCATTAGCATGTTTGGGGGAAAAAACACACACACAATAAACTTATTAAATTCAAAAAAATACAACATTTGAGTGTGAATAAGTGTTTATTTGCAGCGTATTCCTTTCGGTACAATAGACCCGAGCGTATTACCGCTCTGTTGAAAGCAAGATCATGGCTCTGTGTATTTCCAAGGCAATCGATGGAATCTGGCACTGTGTACTCATACTCAAGACTTATTGCATTTAATGTGGGGGGTGGGGGAGATGATCATGTAGGGTAGGGTGACGACTGATGCTCTGCAGGTTAGTACAATTCGGTTCTAACTTTCGAAGAATTTCATCAGGGAAGTCAGAGATTCACTGGTCAGCTGTGTAAGGTTGTAACTAAATTCTGTCTCAAGGTGAGTGAGTCCGTTCCTGTAGTCCGGAATCCTCCACAATCTGCCTACAAGTGTTTTTCCTGCCTGCTCTGACATAACCAAATTCAAATTCAAAGCCAACGTCAACAAACACTTCTCCCCTTTTCCCCTCTCCAGACAGCCTCCCCTGAGTTTTAGAAAGAAATTATTAAAAAATAAACTCAGACACGATATATTCTGCCCCATCGGAAAACTCTGCAATAAATGCAAATATTTCCCAAACATAAAAGGAAAAAATAGAAAAAAAGAGTGAAGTCCTCTCCAACCACTGTGTGGCCTATATTGGCCATTCCAGTCAGATTTGATACGCCAACGATATCGTGCATTCCGATTAGATTGTGTGTAAGTACTTGTAAGTATATACAGATATCTGTTGCTACTGGGGCAGGGGGGCCGAGATATGCCTAAACTATTAATTGTTCTGAAACGAAAGCTACGGCGCATACACGATTACATCAAAATCAATCAGTCGTAAGTCGTAAAGCCGTCTGGTGTTATCGCACAACGCAATAGCCACACGATGATCTTGTGTAGAAATACTTTTGTTTTTGTTTGAGGTGATGAATATGTGTTTCACCATTGGATACTCGGAACTCAGACATTAGTCGTGTTTTATTTGATCAGCTAGAATTTCCGCTACATTTGTGTACAGATTTTTGATCAGCAGTTTATTTTGATAACTGCTAAAAAAAAATGTTTAAAAAAATTGGAAATATTTATAAAAATCCAAAAATAAAAATTGGGAAAATGTTAGCTTGCCAAATAAAATCCACTGATGGTGGATATGATTAAGGCCCTTTTTCCCATACCATTGTGATAAGCAAGTTCTAACTCAAGTTTGTTTATACACAGCAACGCTAGGCACAAATACAAACTACTTGTTTTGGAAGACTGAAAAATGATTCCCAGTCATCTACACACTTAGGGCATTGCGTTGTTGCCCTTCATCCCCCTACCTCGGTAATTTTTTAATACACTGCAAGTGACTGTAATTACGAAAGTGTAAGTAAAATAAACAAATACGATTAGTCAGTTACAAAGTGATTACAAACAAAACAGAGGGAAAAAAATAGAATTATATTTGTATAAAACTATTTTTAAAAAACAACATGCAGACACTACCGCCTCAGTTGTGAGTATGTAAATAATTATTATTTAATTACGGTTTATTAGTCGCTTTTAATTGTTGGCGGAATACGACAAGCGAGTCATTGAAATAATGTAATTTTAGAATTTGACACGAGTTGCAAATACAATGTAGCAACTAAATGTTTGTCCGAATGACCCACAGAAAAAAACCTGTAAATGGCAACTCGGGAATGTATGACCCCAATGGCTTAGTGGCCTAGTGTATTTAGGGTAGCAAGTGTGGATTAGAGTCCCATCCAGAGCCCCCCGTTCTTGCAGATCAGCAAAATCCAATTAGGAAAGGCTACCTTAGACCTAGGAATGGGCATAAGGAATTCAAGAATTTTTATAGACGTAAAAAAGGGGGCAGAGCATCTGAAGAAGAAATCAGGAGCGCACAACAGGCCGAATTGCTGGCCCAGGTGCATGCCAATGACATGAGACGGTCATGACCGATTCTCCGTTTCAACCTAACCAGCTCAGAACGAGATGACAGGGAATTTGAACAGCCTTTTTGTTTTTCTTGGGACACCCTCTTGGCCATCTAAGTCATGGATCTTGAAATTCCGTTTTAAAATTTAATTTAATTGTATCGCTTTATTGGTTTTCAGAGTAGCCACATTCAAGAGGTCATTATGGTTTTGGGAATTCCAATTTAAAATTGAAATCGTAACGATTGATTTTTTTGCTATAACACTGTGTTACAAAAAAATAAGTTTTTTCTGTCCTATGAACCAAATGCACATATTTGGAAAGAGGGTAAAAAAATAAAAATACACGTGTCAGATTTTTTTTTTTTTTTAAGTTTGAAGCTCGTAGTTGCCTTTGTGAAAGCCTTTCGACCGATTTTTAACCCTTTTTCAGTGATCGAGCTGATTTTTGGCAGGCAGACTCGCGGAAATGTTTGTATCACGTCAAATTTTTTAAAAACAATTTTTTATCAATTCACAGATTTTTCCCCAATTTTTATTATTTTTGAAAAAAAAAATATTTTTTTCACTTTTCTTAGCATAACATGAAAAGACTCCAAATTTTTAAACTACTTAAGCGTTACGAAAAAAAAATGTTTTTTGAACTGAAACCTTAAAAAAAACGATAACCATTTAAAAAAAAAAAAAAATTTTAGGAAAATCTGAGAATTGATAAAAATATATTTTTTAAAAAATTTGACGTGATACCGACATTTCCACGAGTCTGCCTGCCAAAAATCAGCTCGATTGTCCACTTTTCCTCTTTCCTTTTTGTCGGCGATTTTCATGTACACGTCAGAATTTTTTTTTTTTAAGTTTGAAGTATGAATTTTTATCAATTCTCAGATTTTCCCCAATTTTTATTATTTTTAAAACCAAAATTTAGGATAATCTGAGAATTGATAAAAATCTATTTTTAAAAAAATTTGACGTGATACCGACATTTCCACGAGTCTGCCTGCCAAAAATCAGCTCGATTGGATCACTGAAAAAGGGTTAAAAAGGCTTTCACACAGACCAACGAGATTCATACTTCAAACTTAAAAAAAAAAAAAATTCTGACGTGTACATGAAAATCGCCGATACACGTGTATTTTTATTTTTTATCCCCTTTCCGAAAAAGTAAATTTGGTTCATAGGACAGCATGTGTGCAACACGGTGTAATTACTGGATCAATATTTTTTCTGAAATACCGGTTTAAAAATCTTGAACAGTAACGCCTAAAACTCATATTTCTTAAGAGTCAAGGGGCATTTGCTCGATATACAAATTTTTATTCTTTCATTTTCAGGCATTTTAAAAATGAATATTTGCAATAAATTAATTTCTTTTGTTAAGCTTGCATTTTTTCTTTTCATATGGTATTAACCTTTATTTTATACTCCATTTACTTTCGAAATTATAGAGCTTTAAAGTTTAAAGTATACTCTGCATAAAATAAGCTGTGGCCCAACTGTAAGTATGGCAAACACTGACATCAAAGTGTCAGCTCAACTTGCCTTAATTCTCTATTGTCTGGCTGTGACCAATTTCTGATTTCCTTAAAAAGATTTTTAGAAAAATGTCCACAAAATGCAGTGTAAATAATTCCATTGTGTGTTGTTGGTTGGCCGGATGGCATTTTCTTCTTCTTAATATATATTTACCCTCGACATTGATTCACTGATTCACTGACTCTGTCACGCAGTACGTAGGAATTTAAATAGGCATTCTATAATTTTCTATAAATAATAATAATAAAAAAAATAATATTTTTTTTTTGTACAGAAATTGTGTTTTCCCCGAGTTTTTTTTGTACCAAAATTTTTTTTTTCGAAATTTTTTTTTTTACCAAAAATTTTTTTTTCCAAAATTTTTTTTTTTTACAATTTTTTTTTTTTACAAAATTTTTTTTTCGAAATTTTTTTTTTCAACAAAATTTTTTTTTTCAACAAAATTTTTTTTTCACAAAATTTATTATTTTCAACAAATTTTTTTTCCATATTTCAACGGGCGCCATAGGCGCATTACAACTTACTAGTTAGTTAATATAATCGCAACTTGTTGGCAACATCATACTCGCTGGGGTAAGCGAATTTATGACCCATGTTATTCTAGTCAGACCATTCAAAGAGTGCTTGTATTGCCCTGGTTCCACATAGATCATTTGACAAATCATGTATCACCACTCTCCTCCATCCATATCCATAGAAAAATCACAATTGACTATTTCTTTGAAAAATATTCTTGTATTTACTAAAACCTTATAAAAAAATATTTAAAAATTAATTTACAAAAATAAATCGTAGCCTCTATTTCTGTTTCGTTTTCATTTTCAGTTTCTTATCTTTTTTGTCGCCACGCAACAGATATCGCACCAGATACGCCAATGCCACAAGCGCCAATGTGGGCATGGCCACAACAAAAGCCAGGACATCCAACATATAGAACTGATACCATTTCAAATCCAGACCGGCTGATCGTATATACGGAGCACCCTTGTGCCGTATGACGTACTCAATCCAGTATACGGCCGCATCCCGCGAATTAATGGGGCGATCACGGAAAACGGACGAGAAGCGCTTAATATTCTCACTATAACTGGGATCGTAAATTAACTTGTTCAGGGTGTCTGTGAGCATGTCATGGGTAATCGCCTGGAAGTGCAGACTGATGGCATAGCCATTCCTTTCCGACTTCTTGAGATTCAGCTGCTGGTCACAGTAGAAGGGTATGCCCAACATGGGCACGCCATGGTGTACACCCTCCTGAGTGCCAAACAGACCGCCATGCGTTATGAAGACTTTGGTATTGGAATGGGCCAAAATATCCGATTGCGGCAGCCATTTTTTGATGAGAATATTTTTGGGCAGATTCGCAATACTTTCATTTTCGAATTTCCAAATGACGCGTTGTTTCATGGTGGCAAAGACCTCGAGGAATATGCGCAGCTTGTCATCGGGCATATCTTTGGACTGGACATTACTTCCTGCACGGGGAATTGGACAGATTAGTGAAATGCATTTCGTGGTTTCGATTTGGACACTTACCCAAACTGAAGTAGATCACACCGTCATCGGCACCGTCCAAAAATTCTTGAATATCTGTGGGCAACGCTTTGGGTGGATATATATGCATGCCGCCGATAAACACCATACCGGGGACCAGCGGCCTGGCCGTGGTCAATGGTATGTGGCTGTTGAGCAGCATCACCGAAATGTTCTTTTCCATTTTCGAAACGGGCGGAATTGAAACTGAAATGATAGACAACAGAATTATGTTGAGGACTGACTCGCCTACTTGGTATAGCGAAATCGTGAGAAATTTCTAAATTGATTAGTTCGTTACAAATTGTCAAAATTGAAAGCGTAACCAAAAGGGGTTCAGGACCTCCTTTAATTCTGGACTTCCGACACATGGAACACAGGCCCAAATGAAGGGACTCTAATTGCTAACAATTTATCATGAATGCACGATTTCGACGGAATTTGTTTTTTTTTTTTAATTGACCCCATCCCCAACTTACCATTCAAATGGCCAAAATATTTCTGCACCATTTTATCCATTTTCGGGAAATAATCATATTCTCGAAGCATATCTTCGGCAAAGGAATAGTACGAATTCAGCAGGCGTTCCTTAAATGTCATGCGATCATTGTAATCGGTAAAGCCGTGTGGAACAAATGACCATGGCGATAGCAGACCCATCATTTGACTCATGTGATTTTCAAAGCCCAGCGTACCGCTGGTGACCACCGGAATATCGTAGATGTGCGACAACGCCAGGAAGGGCTCCTGATAGAACTGTTCGCAGAGCAATAGATCGTACTGGCCGCGGGGATGGGGATGATTGATGAGTGCCTGGATCTGGGGCTGTTTCAGGGCATGCTCTGTGGTGGTCAGACCGATTACCTCAAGCATTTTGTGGTTCTCCAGAACGCCAATGGTGGTGAGATCAAATATATTGTCGGCCCCAAAGAAGGGAATCACTGGGAGCGGAAGAGAGAGAGAGAGAGAGAGAGATATTACAAAATGTCTCTTATTAAATAAAAAAAAACAAAAATTCACTCCCGTGTTAGAAAAACACCACAAAGAGATTTCCAAAGAAATACAATTATTTTTTTTTTAATTTTTTTTTTTAAATTTTTTTTTTAAATTTTTTTTTAAAAATATTTTTTTTTAAAATATTTTTTTTGGAATTTTTTTTTTGTTAAAAAAGATTTTCTTAACATATTTTGGATTTATGAGCTTCTAAAGCGCCCCTTACACTGTCATAGACAGTTTTACTAGAGTGTTAGTGTAAATTTGTAAATATGCGTCACATCGACACTGAAGGTTCATGAACAAAATCGAAATGTTTTGATTTTGTTTCATGCATTTTGACCGTGTAAAGCGGTCTGTGAATTGGTGACACTGGTTTTTTTTTGGCACTCAATTCAACAGCTGACAGTGGCTTTTTGTTTACGTTGTTTTGATTTTTTTTTTTGATGCATTTTGACCGTGTAAACGGCTCTCATAAATCCAAAATATTTTGAAAAAATTCTTGTATAAAATATTTTTAAAAAAAATTTATTTTTGTTTTCGGGCGCCGAATTTTCTTTCGCATTATTTTTCTCATCATTATTTACCATCACTCCAAAAGTCATAAACCGGTTCAATGAGAATTTCCGTATAGTTTTGTCCCAATTTCAAATGCTGCAAACTGAAGGCCGCCACCATGGTCACCTGGTGACCCCGCTGCACCAGCTCCTTAATGAGTGTTGAGTGCATCATGTAATGACTTTTGCCCGGAAATGAGAAAACTGCCAATATGCGTGAGCTTTCACTGCCGGAGACATAACAGCCGATTACCAACAGCAACGTGCAACATAGCGCCAGTCGGGTAAAATGTTGTGGCAACTGTGTTCGAGTAAAGCGAGACAAGAAGGTGTTTAATTAGTTTTGTAAGCCACAGGTGGATAACAGAGATAAGAACGGTGGGACAGAAATATGTCATGTTGGTGGGCATAAGCTGTTGATAACCTCTGTCAAGATAGTGTCATATGTTATGTGTGTGGATTTATGAACGCGCTAAAACTAAAACAAATGTTATGCGGTCTAAAATGAATAGCACCGAAACACCTAATGTATTTCAGATAATTGGAGACAACAAAGATTACACAGTGCTGCAAAAAGAAAATTATGTTGAAAATGCTGGGAAGTCATACTATTTTTTTGTTGGTCTTATTGAGTACAGAATCAGGAAAACCAGAGTGGATTACACTAGGCAACAAAAAAAAAGTAATAATGAAAAGTAATAATTTGTATTCTGTACAAAACTGGTCAACATTTTTCTATTTTTTTGTTAAAATGTAATTTTTGGAAAAAAAATTACATTTACAAAAAAAAAAAAATTTAAAAAAACTCATACATTATGCATTTTTTTATAAATTCTGTACAAAACTGGTCAAAAGTTTTCTATTTTTTTTGTTAAAATGTAATTTTTGGAAAAAATTTTTTTTTCAAAAATGATTTTTTAAAAAACAATTTTTTTTCCTAAAAATTATTTTTTAAAAAACAATTTTTTTTCCTAAAAATTATTTTTTAAAAAACCATTTTTTTTCCTAAAAATTATTTTTTAAAAAACAATTTTTTTTCCTAAAAATTACATTTAAAAAAACAAATGTAAAAAAACCAATTACACTATGCAACAAAAAAAATTTAATAAATGACCACTATACAATTCATATTCCCTGAGCACAAAAAAGGTCAAATAATTTTTCTACGGAAAGGTTTATTAAAAATTTTTTTTTAAAAAAAAAAATTGTAAAAAAAATTTGTTTTTTTTATTTTGTTGAAATACATTTTTTTGACCATCAAATTAAAACCCGGTTTTGCATACTCAGTTTGTAAGAAAGAGTGGATAACACTAGGCAACAACAAATTTTAATCAATTCTGATCCCCTGATCACAAAAGTGGTGAAAAAAATTTCCTATGGGCAGGTATTAAAAAAAATGTTAAATATTTTAAAATATATTTTTTTTAAAAAATTCGTTATTTAGACATAATTTATCATAACTCGTTCGTCTGATTTTGTGGAAATAAATTTTTAAAAAATTTACCATCACATTATCATAAATTTAATGAGTCTGTAGGAAAGATTGGATTACGCCAGGCCACAACAAAATTTATTGAATAACCACTGTACAATTCTGGTCAGCTGAGCGCAAAAATAGTCAAATAATTTTTCTAAGGACAGGTTTTTTTTTTTAAAAAAAATTACATTAGGCACCAAAAAAAAATATAATGAATAACCACTATACAATTTTGTTCATTTGAGCACGAAAATATTCAAATAATTTTTCTACGGACATGATTTTAAAGAATTTTTTTTTTTTTTAATTTTTCTTAAAAAAAGGTTTTTTTTCAACTTTTTTTTTAAATTTTGTTTTTATATATTTTTTTTTTTAAAAAAAAATATTTTTTAAAATATAATTTTTTAATTTCTGCGTTTCAAATATTCAGTTATCATAAATTAATTAGTCTGTAGCAAAGTTTGGATTACACCAGGCAACAACAAAATATAATGAATAACCACAGTACAATTTTGTTTATCTGAGCACGAAAATATTCAAATCATTTTTCGTTTTTTCTGATGTTTTCTGAATTTCAATTGCAATCTAGTTCTGATTTTTAACGCTGGTACCTTTAAAAAATCCCTCACTTTATTACATAACACAAAAATATTTACTAGATCAAACGTTACCGACATTTGGCCAATGAAATTGGATTCTGGACTAGACTTTTAAAATTTACCAGACTGCATGCATTTCATTTAAAATTGGTACTCATGTCCTCCAGAAATTATCAGACATTATCAGACATTTGCCACTTGTTTGTTAGATTAAAGTTTAGACGTGTTTTGGAGTGCTAGACGATTAGTTGCTATCGAACTTTATTAGCCCAACCTTAAATACAAAAACCACTTTAGAAATTTCATTAAAATTTCTAAATTTCAGACTCTGAGAAATGAATGAGTCATTTTCAAAAGAAAACTTTTAAATTAATTTTCTCCCGTAATGGGACCAGAAATTTAATGACCTCAGCAGTTCGTTATGGAATCGATTAAATCGGCCCCCTTAGTGCAATTTCTTGTCTAACTTTTCTTCACATCTTTGCAGGAGTGTTGGAAAATATAAACAGCTGTTGCATTTTGGGCACACATTGAAAGTTGAATTTGTTTAAGATCGTAGTAGTATGTTTTTTATAATAAATTACACAGTGCGGCAAAAAAATACCTGGACAAATTATACCATTTTTCTGGTAGGTGTTGCCGTGTATAGAAGAATCTAATATTGCAAATTGAAACGTGGTTGAAAATCAACCGATGTTTCTCAGCCGATTTAGAAAGAAGAAATTGCAGCTTTTTGAATTATCTCCCGGGTATTTCGACATGATTATTTTTTTTTTCACTGTGTTTCATTTTTCCCACATTTCAATTTTCTCTAAAGAACATCATCAGGGAATACAATAAGGGAATAAGTAAGTAAATCGCGCACTTTGTTTTTCATTTCCAACATTTTCAAATGTAATTTTGTAATTTCTTCATTCTTTTTTTTCTCATGCGATTATAAAATATTTTTGAAATAAACGGAAATATCGTCTAATTCAAATGATAGGACGTTAGAAATTTCCGGGTGCAAAAGAAACAACGCTGTATTTGGGTTCAAAAAATTCACGATTTACTTTTTAACGCACACAATTTCATTTCATTTTCTTTTCTAATAACATCAGACAGTTAATTTGTTTTTTATTAATTACCATTTTTGCACGTTTATTTTTGTCACTTTAATGCGTTGTGATTTAATAGTTTTTCGTTTTTTTTCCTCTTTCACTTTTCAAATTGTTTGTTATCGCAAAACTAAAAAGTAGATTAGCCGAATGTCTGCCTGTGATGGCTGTTCACTGTTTGACGCTTTATAATCTACTGGCATGAGAGTAGACAAAAATTGTGTTTTTAGTTAAAAATTAAACAAACTAACAACAACAATACAACTATTAAGGGTATTCAGTAGTCATGTGCTTTATATGAACGCCCTTAAACGTATACGATTCCGATACTAAATAAGATTTATAACAACAGTTTTTAGAGATATTTAAAATTCGTCAATTCATTATGTGCTCTGTAGTCATTTCCCTTATCGAATCGGTCATGACTAGGCCTGGGGGGGGAGAAGTCTGTGCTTCACAATCAGCAGTTATCAGGCCAAACAAGATAATAATCCGGCTGCTGTGATGAAATGAATGTGCGCGCATGCGCACTTTCTCTTATCTCTTGTGTGAATGAACTGTCGCAAACCTGCAGCTACTTTGCCGGTGTAGGTGAGGCCCTATGAAATCAGACAGAGACTTGGCAATTCGCCACTTTTTTGTTGTTTTCATCAAAAAAAAAAACGAAAGAAAAACTTATTTTCTCAGATCGAATAACTTTTTATCTACTCACCTGTTTAATCGCAACCATAACAAGGAAATATAAAGAAATTTCATACTCGGCAAGAGATGTAGTTGATGAGGAGATTTGTTTTAAACAAATTTTAATTTTTTTTTAAATGTAAATATTTAATTTTAATACCAATAAGACCCAAAGCAAGAGATGTACTTAATAATGGGAAAATAAGGAAATTTTTGTTAACCAAATTTTAAAATTTTGAATTTTATTTTATTTTTATTTTTATTTTTCTCTGTAAATATTCAATCTTAATACCAACAAGACCCGCTACTGGAATATTAAAGAAAAACATACGAATTTAAAACAACCCAAATAGTCCCGTTTTCAAAAAAATTAACTTAACATTTAAATCGATGACAAAGCGGCGAATACTGGTCGATCATCCTCTACTTTGGCTGAAATATTTCTGTTTGATTACTGAACAAGCTCAAACTAGTAAATTTGCAATAAGTTGATTCGTTGATTTTTTAGTTTTTTTTTTCAAATCAACAACAAAGTAGCAAAAATTTCCAAATTTACAGGTTGTGACGCGACCAATACATTTAAACTGCAGTTACATTTTGACTGAAAAAAGTGTATTTGAAGTTCAACTTCAGTTTAAACGAATAATGTATAAACTCGACTAATTTTCATTAATCACTATAAAATTCTGATTCTGAGTAGAAAAATTACTACTTTTTTTTAATTTTTTTTTGAAAAATTTTTTTTTTACATTATATATTTTTTTTTTATATTTTTTTTAGATTTTATTTTAGATTTTCTTTTTAAATACAATTTTGATTCCAAAGTTGACAAAATTCAAACACAACATGTCTTGGGGAAATCAATTTTGAAAAAAAAAATTATTATTATATTTTTAAATATTTTTTTTTTGTACTAAACTTTTTTTTTGGCTTGTTGAAATAAATCTTGAAAACCAAAATTTTTTTTTTTTAAATAATTTTTTTTTTAAATTAATTTTTTCTTTACATAAAAACAAAATATTTTTTATTACTTTTTTTTTTCAATAAAAAACAATTTGAATTGAAATTTTCAGGCCAAAGTTGACATAATTCAAACACAACATGTCTTGTTGAAATAAATTTAAAGAAACGTATATTTTTTATTCATTTTTATTAAATAAAATTTCCGTACAAACGAATAACGTAGATCAATTCCGCTCATCTTCAATTTTTTTTTGGTAATGAATAATCACTATAAAGTTCTGATGCGCTGATGTCCCCTGAATAGGGGGACAGGTTTTAGAGGTTTTATTTAATTATTTTTGAAAAAAAATTTTTTTGTAGATTTGTCAAAGTTGGCATAATTCAAACACGACATGTCTTGCGGAAATAAATTTTGAAAAAAAAATACTTTTTATTATTTTTTTAAATACATTTTTTTTGTGCTAAACTTTTTTTTTGCCTTGTTGAAATACATCTGTAAAAAAAAATTTTTCTTTTGAAATTTTTTTTTTTTAAATAAAATTTTTTTTACTGAACTTTTTTTTTAAATTAAATTTTTATTTACATAATTCGACGTATAATCTTGAAATAAATTTTGAAAAAATTAATATTTTTTATTATTTTTATAAATAAAATTTTTTTTTTAAAAAAAATATTTTTTTTAAACAAAATTTTTTTTTTTGCAAAACTTTTTTTAAAATGAAGTTTTTACTTACATAACTCAAAAAAAATTTAAAAAAAAAAAATTGTTGTTTTTTTTTTAATAAAAAAATTTTTTAATTGAAATTTTGAGGCAAAGTTCTTAAAAATTTGGAATAGAAAAACTACCGAGAATTTTTCTGTATGTGGAGAGGATTTTTTTTAATTATTTTTTTAAATGAAATGACACATAGTTTTTTAATTTTTTTTTTTATAAAATTTTGATAGACATATTTTTTTTAAAATTTTTTTTTACCCGAAACCGCGTAAGACCATCAAACATTTTGCAGCGGCTGTTTCCAAATCGTAAATGTTGGCGACTTTACGAGGTGGAAACCTTGTAAACCTTCTCCAGAAAAGCATTAGCCATTCGGAGCCGGCTTTAGGCCGCGGTCAGTGAGTATACAATCGTTCTTATTATATCGTACACAGCTCACTGATTCGATAGAAGTTCCCCATCTGTTCCTTCATGGAATGTTAAGGGAAATAAGTAAGTAAGTCTACACATCGGAAAGCCCCAGCACACTATGGTTCCAAATGCAAATATCAAACAGTTGCGAATTTTGTAACCAAATGTTGCCTAAAAAAAGGGAAATTATCTCAAAAATCGCAACTTGGCACACATATTTTCTAAAACTACACACTTCAAAGTAATTATAATTTTTAACGTTAGACTGGACACTCTTAGACAAAATTTGTAAAGCTTAAGGCAAATCGAAAAATAAAAATAAAATAAAAAAATAGGGCTTTTAGAAAAGCGTCGTTTTTTCGATTTTAGCAAACAAAGTTTCTTTTTTTTTGTTTTTTAAGTTAAAAGTACTTACCATCATCTATCTTTTCCATTTAACACTTTTTTATAATTTTGTTTTCTTGTAACGAATTCGGAACTTGAAATAAGCGCAATAAACACTACACGCACTTCGGTTTGCAACTGACTGAAAAAAATGCAACTTTGACGACTTACTGCCTAACGGTAAATTATATATTACAACAACAAAACTTGTTTTCTATTGTTTTGGAGTGTCTATTTTTAGATTTGCATAACAAAATCAAAATTCAAGAACATAAAAAAAATGACTTTTGGATACAGAATTCGGATTTGAAACCATAGTGCAGCATGGAGCTGTCTAAGTGCCCTGCGTTAAAGCAGATCATCCCCAACTTGACTTCATTAAAAACAACTCTCGCAGTCTAAATACCTCACCTCATTTTTTTTACATCACAGACGATCTTTATTTATTTTGACTACTCTATAATTATGTTTTTTTTTTGAAAAACTATTTTCCTAATTCCTGTTTTCTTCACACAATGACATTGCAAATAAAACTCAATTCTGTGAGTTTTATCACTTATTTATTCTATTGATGAGTTTCCAAATATTCGATTTCAAGTCATTCTTCGGCCGCGGAATATGTCAAGTCATGGCAAATGGCACGTCAAACAAATCCATCCAATGTTGTTGCGTTCTTATCTCGCAGGGGGTCACAAATTAGAATAATTGACATAAAACCCCCATTAATTAGAAATTGTATTATTATCGGGTGGGGTTGGGGGGGGGGGGGGGGTTAATAAATGGCAACGGTAACTTTTATTTTACGGCACACAGATTGCGTGAATATACCAATTTTGTTCTACCCATAAGCAGATTCAATTAATTCTATCTTTGTATATTTTTTTTGTTTCGCCTTACGTCACATACTTGAAATTGAAAATTCGAAAACCGGCTTCATTGAAACGTGTAGCGTCGCATTAAGTGTGTGTGTGTTTGTTTCTAATTTCTAATGGTGAGGATGACCAGCACTTTTTCTGTTTTTGTTAAATACTCGAATTATAAATTTATTAATCTGTTGTGTTGGCTGTTCGTATGTCAGAGCAACAAATGGTGATCGTGGACATCGCTTATCTGGCGGTGGTGGCGGTGCCTCTTTATCAGAAGATTTCAGTGACATGTAGAGCACATTATCTTTATGTTCACACACACACGGGAGCGAGGGAGGCAATGATTGCTTGTAAATTAGTTCAGGTTGCAAAAATTCCATGAAAATAACTCAGTTGTTTTTATGGCAGGGAAATGGCAGAAAGTATTTTGATATGCTCCATCATATGCTGGAGTAATATCGAGCCTTAACCGCAAAAGAGACGTAACTCGCTTTTTAATGAAATTCAATAGATAATTGTCCAAAAATTTACCGAGAATGAAATTTGAGAGCGAGAGAAATACGAGATCCAATTTAAATCAGGTACTACCGATTAATAGGCAAATTATGACTAGAACAAGCAAAGGCACCCCCCCCCCCCACAATGTTGCACCATTTTTACAAATGAATTGTCCACTGCTTTTCTGTTGCCTCAAACACATTCAACAACAGTTTATTCTGTCCTTTGAAATAGAGAACATTTCTTCGAGAGTAAAACATGTTTATCTTTATATTTCCTTTGATTGCAGGCGAGTTTAAGGATTCCTGTCACGCTTCTTCGCGGGTTACCCTGTTACAATCAACCAACAAACGATCACTAAACGAAAATAAAAAAAAAAAAACACACACACACACTCACAACAAAATTCTTCAAAACGCAAATTTATTTTGATTGATTAATGCTATGATAATAGGGTGGCCCATATTAATATGGAAAAACACCGAACAAAAATATTATTTTTTTTTGTTAAATTCGATTTCAATGAAAATTGTACACAGCAACACAGTGGGGTAAAAAAATGCCGACAACAGAAAATGGTTAATTATATTTCCAACAAAAAAAACAGGACCTCACTTATATCCCTTGACATTCCATGAAGCAACAGACGGGGAACTTCTCTCGAATCAGTGGACATTTGTATACTCACTGACCGGGACCGACTGTTTTATAGCCAGCTCCCATGGGTAATGCCTTTCTGGAGAAGTTTTACATGGCTTCAAGATGACTCTCTTACTCGTAAAGTCACAAACAGTTACGAGTTAGAAGCAGCCGCTGAAAAATGTTTCAACCTGGCTTCTTCTGTGTGATAGTCGCACTTACTACCTATCACACCCTGGCTATCCACAAGCCGCACAGGACAGGAGCACATATGGAAAAACAACAGAGAATACTTAATGCGACGATCCACCAACATGTCCATTATAGTTCATTTATTTTTCTAGCTGATAGAAATATAGGACAAGAGAAAAAAAATAAAATAAAGAAAAAAATAAAAAATATAAAATTTTATTTTATTTTAAAAAAATATTTTTTTTTTTAAAAAAATATTTTTTTTTTATTTTTGTTAATAACAATACAAAGTAAACTGTTATCGGGTTCAAAAAAAGTAACACGAAATTAATTTTTTCAATTAATCTCCTGGATGCCAGCTGGCCCTGTCAAAAAAAATAAAATAAATATTTTTTAAAAAAAAAAAAATTAAAAAAAAAAAAAATATTTTATTTTTTATTTAAAAAAAAAATATTTCTTTTTTTTATTTAAAAAAAAAATATTTCTTTTATTTTTAATTTTTTTTTTTTTAAAAAAAAATATTTTTTTTTTAATATTAATACAAACTAAACTTTTATCTGGTCCAAATAAAAAGAAAAGAAAAAAAAGAACAAGAAATTCATTTTTTTAATTAATCACCTGGTTAATCACCAGCTGGCCCTGTCAAAAAAAATATTTAAAAAAAATAAATAAAATAAATATTTTTTTTTTAAAAAATAAAAATAAAAGAAATATTAAAAAAAAAAATTTATTTTTTATTTTAAAAAAAGTATTTTTTTTTTTTTAATTTTTTTTTTTTTAAAAAAATATTTTTTTTTTAATATCAATACAAACTAAACTTTTATCTGATCCAAATAAAAAGAAAAGAAAAAAAAGAACAAGAAATTCATTTTTTTAATTAATCACTTGGTTAATCACCAGCTGGCCCTGTCAAAAAAAATATTTAAAAAAAATAAATAAAAAAAATATTTTTTTTTTTAAAAAAAAAATAAAAGAAATATTTTTAAAAAAACAAAATATTTTTTAAAAAAAAAATATATTTTTTTCTTTTTTTTTTAAAAACAATACAAACTAAATTTTTATTGGGTCCAAGGGTAATTTTGGAACACAGGACTAGATTTTTGCAGCGACAGACCAAAGCCCCTGGTGGGTATCGAATCCACAACCTCCAGGCTGAGAGGCCAGCACGCCAACAACTTCGAAAAAACCGTGTATTTGGACGACTCGACATGTACTGTATTTGTACCGTATGTGTTTTTTATAGATGTACTGTACACAATCAAGAGTTTATTGCATATTATAGAAAAAAACTTATCATATATTTTCTGTTGGCACCGAATATGTACTGTACAAATTATGCACATTACCACAAGCAGATTAAAAATTCGTTTTCATGTTATCATCAAGTTCAAATTTGTTTTTAATTGCTAACACCTTCGGTGCCTTGCGACCCACCTTTGTACCACTGACAAACTTATTTTCGAAATATGGCGACAGCCATATTATTTTTTTTTTCAAACGTGTGGTTTTTCATCTGGCCTCACCTTTTTCGTATTTGGTCTTTTTGACACTTGGCCGCTGGACTGTGAAGTCGCTTGTCTACGTAGATAAGCCCGACACGTTTGACGACTTGGAAGCGAATATTCGTCGCACAAAATGCTGCAAAAAGTGGCTGTCGAGCAATTCAAAACAGTCACTTGGCCGAAATCATTTTTAAAAAATAATGGCAACACTTTATTTTTATAATAAACATAAATTCTTGGCCATAACATTAAATTATGTATATGCGTTTTAGTTCTTCTGGACAACCATACGTCAAAAAACAACACACTTTTGATGGACTATAATGGTACTGTACAAACGATGGACATATCCTGCCGCAGAGTAATCCGATTTTACGCAAACGCATACATGAATTCGGAGAAAAGTAAAAGGTCTGTTAAATTTACAATTCTGTATAAAACGACAATTGTACTGTATCTACGTAAGGGGTACTGTATATACAGTATATGGTTATTATGTATGTACTGTATATTTGTTATGTTGGTACTGCAAATGTACGGTACACGTGCTGCCCATATCGTCAGAAGTAAAGAACAAACTCCAAACTCCTTTTTACCACCCCGACCGGAAATTATACTTCAACTTTTAATTGTTTACATATTTCAATTACTATTTGTTTTCTTTTTATTAAATGTTATTTTGTTGTTGTTTTTAGTGGTTTTTTTCTTCGTTTTTTGTTTTGATTACATTTTTTGTCGTTATTTGATTTCATTGTTAATGTCAAAGATGTTGTGGTCTTTTTTTTTGTGTGTGTGTTTTGTTTTCTTTTCAAAGAAGGTGTACAAAATAAAAAAGAAAAATCACAATAATTAGGCAAACATAGAATATAGAATAACATAATTTAATTAAAATGGTAGGCTTTAGTTGTTGTGGTTGTTGTCCTTGCTAATTAATATGCAATAGTCTTAAGAATTGGAGTTTATTCCGATTTGAAATTTTTTTGTTTTGTTTTGTTTTGTTTACCAATGATTATCAGTTAGAGTTAATTAATTAATAAAGTCCTTAGTGATAATATGTGAAAATATATAATATATATGCATGTATGTAAGTAAGTGTATATATATATAATTCTATCCATATGTATTAGGTCTGCTTATTCTCAGTATTATTGTTATGCTTGTTGTGTTGGCCTACAACTAAATATTTATTATTTTAGACAGTTTGTTTTTTGTTTTTTCCATTATTAACAAATATTTTGTTTTAGTTTCAGACAAAGAAAAGACAATTGGTGTTTCATTTCGAGCATGCTTAACTGTAATAAAGGGGGGGGAATCGTATGTCATTAGGCTATGCTAAGCCTTGGGGTTACATTACAAACAATTAGTAAAAACATCCATTTCCGTTTCCATTTCCGTTTCAGTGGTCAATGTAATTTTACAGTTTCAGTTGCGTTTTACAAAAACTTTGATATGTATCGTTTTTGTATCAGACGTCCGGCTTTCTTTTTCAATACGCAAAAACGTATTAACTGCTAATCGGCGTAATTTGTGGTCTGCGGCGGCACTCTGGGATAGAGCTGCAATCAATTACAATTTATTATTAATTAGGTCAGCTTTATACTCTGTGCTTGTGTGTTTGCAGTACTTACTCCCAACAGATTCCGGGGCACATATCCCTCCTCGTTTTGATCATTCTTCGCCCACCACCATTCGCTTTCCGCATCATCGCCCTTCCGCAAAATGATCAGGCGATCATTGACATTGAACGTCAGTTCATCGCTATTTTGTGCTTCATAGGAGAAGACAGCATACACTTCACCGGTGTGAAGTATGCCAAGTTTTTCTTGGATGCCTGTAACGTGCGATGAAAGGAGGGAGAGAAGAAAAAAGGCGACGTTAAAAAAAGTTCATAGAGAGACAGAAACCGGCAAAGCCATATGGCGCCAACAATATAATGCCCTACTTACTTATTTCCCTTAACAGTCAATGGTTGACATAAGCTAGTGGTTAACCTAAACTAGTGACTAATATAGTCTAGTGGTTAATATAACATACCGATTGATATAACCTAGTGGGTAATATAACCTAGTGGTTAATATAACCTAGTGGTCAATATAACCTAGTGGTTAATATAACCTAGTGGTCGATATAACCTAGTGGTTGATATAACCTAGTGGTTGATATAACATACCGATTGATATAACCTAGTGGGTAATATAACCTAGTGGTTAATATAACCTAGTGGTTAATATAACCTAGTGGTCAATATAACCTAGTGGTTAATATAACCTAGTGGTCGATATAACCTAGTGGTTGATATAACCTAGTGGTTGATATAACATACCGATTGATATAACCTAGTGGGTAATATAACCTAGTGGTTAATATAACCTAGTGGTCAATATAACCTAGTGGTTAATATAACCTAGTGGTTAATATAACCTAGTGATTGATATAACCTAGTGGTTAATATAACCTAGTGATTGATATAACCTAGTGATTGATATAACCTAGTGGTTGATATAACCTAGTGGTTAATATAACCTAGTGATTGATATAACCTAGTGATTGATATAACCTAGTGATTGATATAACCTAGTGATTGATATAACCTAGTGATTGATATAACCTAGTGGTTAATATAACCTAGTGGTTAATATAACCTAGTGGTTAATATAACCTAGTGATTGATATAACCTAGTGGTTGATATAACCTAGTGGTTAATATAACCTAGTGGTTAATATAACCTACTGGCTAATATAACCTACTGGCTAATATAACCTACTGGTTGATATAACCTAGTGGTTGATATAACCTAGTGGTTAATATAACCTAGTGGTTAATATAACCTATTGGTTAATACAACCTACTGGTTAATATAACCTAGTGGTTAATATAACCTAGTGGTTAATATAACCTAGTGGTTAATATAACCTAGTGGTTAATATAACCTAGTGGCTAATATAACCTAGTGGTCAATATAACCTAGTGGTTAATATAGCCTAGTGGTTAATATAACCAAGCGGTTAATATAATAACCTAGCGGCAAAAATCATGCCAAACTATACGACACTTTTCTTGTCTACAGATGGGCCTGATCCGGAGCTAATACTTTTCACATTAAAGTCAGGTACCATAAAAGGTTATACTGATTTTTGTGGCCGAGGGTGTGCGTGCTATTCATAAGATGGGGATCAGAAGAATACCCAGTTGAGCGCCTCATGTCGAATGGGTCAACCACTTAAAATCAAGGTAAAGTGAGATATCATAGAAGGGCAACAGATGCTGTGTAACGGAACTAGGACTTCTAGAAGTAAGCGTCACCTTGAGCGGAATCAAAAACCTAATAAAAAGTCAAGGTAACAGTTCATAGATGGGCAGCCGCTAATGACATGGGCTTTTGTGGATGGAAACTAATAATTAGGTTACTTTACTTTTGCAAGAAACGCGAAAGTCCTTTTTGATTGATGCAATAATAATATTTTAGTTAACCCTTTAAGCACTAAGAGAGTCTAAGGTCTAAGACGGTCAACGGTAACATTCGTTTCTAATGGTTAAAGGGTCAAAGGGGGGGGGATCTAAGAGTTCCGTGATACATTTCTTTATGCCAGATGAATTCTATTAAACCAAGAGCTCATCCTAACAGTTAGAAACTCCCTAGCCAAGTTTATAGATATATTTGTCCAAGCTGCTGAAAGATATGCTCAAGAATGGCTTCCTCCTACACCTTCAATGCTCGACATGCCATCGATAAATTATATTTATATGATCGATATTGTTCGAACTCCCGATCGCACACTTACTGTACAGATATTCGGAACATCCATCGAAACCTTCTTCGTCCTCTTCACATTTCTCGGCGGGCGTTTCGTGATCCGACAAAGTGGCGGCAAAAAGACAGGCTCCATTTTCTACCAGAAACTTAACCATGGCCAGGTTATTACAACTGGCCGCACAATGCAACGGCGTCCAGCCATCGGAATCCTGGGCATTGACATCACAACCAAATTCAACCAGGAATCTAAAAAAAAAAACACAATTATTTAATTCTTCCATTGGAAGTCTGAGGACCGGAAAAACTCACTTGACTATATCAATATGGCCCGCACAGATGGCATTGTGCAGCGCTGTAATGCCCTCATCGTTGGCCGCACTGGGATTGGCAACCTGCATGGCAGTTTTCTTCACCAACTCGAGTTCGCCCTCGAGACTGGCGTCCAGCAGCAGGGCCAACGGATCGAAACTGACGCGGCGTGTTAGTTTCGGCTTGCCATTGGCGGCGGTGCCGTTGCCCGTCGAAATGGTACGATGGCGGCGTTTTAAGCTATCCGGCGATTTATCGGCCACCGTGACATTGGTGGCCGCTTCACTGCGATCGGTCTCATCGGGGCCCGATTGAGTGTGGGCCGACACGTTGTTGGGGGAATTTTGAGTTGGCTGTTGCAAACCGTTCGGTGAGTACTGAGGTGTTGAATTCGATTCACTGTTGCTTTCCGATGACAGTTCGCTGCTGTTGGTCGATCTTCTTTCATTGAACGGGTAGTTGGCGCAGCTGGCACCACCCTCCATTTTGCGGGGATTTTGTTGGCCGCTGGCCGGTTTCGCCAGAGTCGTGGACGATTTCAATCGTGGTTGCTCCGACAGCGGTTGTTTTCTTATCGTTAAAGGTTTCGCCTTGATGGGCAGATTATCGTTAATATTCTGTATGGGCAAGGTTGAGGCTGAGGCAGAGGCAGAGTTGGCGGAAACGGAGGCATTGTGGGGCGTGGCGGTCTTTGAGTTGCCCGCATCCGTCGCCATTTCGTTGGGTGACATTTTGTGGGGTTTCGGAGGCAAAGCTGGCCGATCGCTATTTGTGCTGCTCGTGCTGGTGAGCTGAGATGCTGATGTGGCCGCAGCTGCTCCTGCTGCTGTTGCCGTAGTGGCCATGGAGGAGCTGACTACATTCGGTGCTACGCGGTTAACTTTTGGACTGTATGTTATCATTTTGGGTATAGAACTGGAAACCGAGGTGGGTGCCACACTGCTGATGGGCTTTCGGGGAGGTACTGCTAGACTGGCCGCGCCCAAGGGCTTGGGCTTTGAGGTGGTCATCACACCGTCGCCGGCAGTGTGTGTGGCGGCCGAGGTGGCCGCTGCATGGCCGGCATTGGCGACTCCGGTGGCTACCGATTTGTTGGCCGCACCCAGTGGCATACTGTGCACGGTCAACTGGTGCGTGTTCTTTTCGAGAAGCGTTTCACTTGTTACCGAAATTTCCGCCTTCTTTTCCAAATCCGACATCTCTCTGTGAGGTATGTGGCTGGCAGCGGCACCGGCGGGCTGGCTACTATTGGCGGCACTGTTCAGCTTGCTAATCAATGCCGAGGCCGTGGTGGTGGTGGTAACGATGCTCTTGGGGATTTTACTGGTCGGCTGGGGGCCATTGCCGGCATTGGTCGTTTGGGCTTCCAAATTGGCGGCCACCTCTTTCACCAGGTCCCGCTTCTTGGGTCCCACCTCTGCGTAGATGTGATGCGAGGTGTCCACCTTGGGCGGCGCTTCTGTGTTGGTCGGGGGCGCCGCTTCCGTGCCGTGCATTTTGTTGCTGGTTATGGCCGCCGTCAACATTTTCTTGGCCAATTTCGATTCATCGCTTTCGGCCATAAAGAAATTCGGACTCGTGTTGCTGTTGCTGTTGCCACCGAGGTGAGGCGCTGCGCCACTGCCGGCCGTGTGCGTGTTGTGGTTGAGCTTGGCATGGGCATGATCCTGGATCAGCTGATTCTGTTGGTTGGTATTCGCAGTGGCCGCCGCATGCTTGAGAATATTGCCGAGGTAAGAGGATGTCGGCGTTATGGTGGATTTCTGGGGGGTGTGAATGTATGGCTCGACAGCGGCCACATTGCCCCGGCCCATGTTACGATTTTCGTTGGCCCGATTGATGATGTTGGCGAATTTGTTGTTGTACGAGGTCTGGCCGTTGGCATTGGCCGCCTGATTGGCCTGCTTTTGCAGCAGCTGTTGCTTGAGGGCAGCCACGCCGGTCTTGGGGGCTAAGTGGGCGGGTGGATAGTTGTTATCCGCTGCACCACCCCCACCCCCACCGCCAGTCGCATTGTAGGCATTATGATTTTGAGTGGTGGCATGTTGTTGCTGCTGCTGCTGTTGTGCATGATTGGGACTGTTGTTTTGCTGCTGCTGCTGCTGTTGTTGTTGCTGCTGTTGTTGTTGGGTATTTTGTACATTGGCCGCCTTTTTACGCTGCAGCCGTGTTTGCAGTTCATAAATTCTCTGATCGACCGATCTCAATTCGGCCTGTCGCTGTTGTAGGGCTTCACGCTGCAAATGGAGACGTGCATCTTGTTGCAGCGACAACTGATTGCGATACTGTAAATTAAGATTTGTTTTAGTTTACATTCATTTCATTCTGTTGTCATCTTACCATTAATTCTCGTCTCAGTTTCTCCAATTCCCTTGAAGCTTGCGGCGGCAGAGGTTGACCGGTGGTGCTGCCACCGGCTATTAAATTGATGGGACATCTTCGGTCACGACGCAAATCTTCCAGCTGCCGGGTGAGAGCTTCAACCTTGGCCACCGCCAAGCTCAGCTCCTTTTCCTTTTCGCTAAAGAGGGCTCGTATGGAATCCAAGTCATTGCCTGAAAGTAAACGTTGCAAACGTGGCATTAGAACATATCAGCTAAATTCTGATTATATGAGGCAGGTTAATTGTCCCTCCTTCATGCCAAATCAAGATCTTGAAATGGGGTCTATGATTATGCAAACTCTGGAATTGGAGGAGAAATCAACATGTTTTTTTTGGGGCTCCTAGTAAACAGATACGATAATTATTTTTTCCAAAGAGATAGCTTCACTTCGAAATCACTTCAATTGTGAATCAAATGGAAATGCGTTGATCGATTTTCATGAACTATATTTTATTTTAATCATAGGATGTGTGGCTTTACGTGAAAGTAATAAGATTAGGCACTTTTTTCCGTTTTGTAATTTTAAAGATTTTTTTAAAAAAAATTTAATTTTTTTAAAAAAAAAAATAATTTTTAGGATAAAAATGATTTTTTTTTGGGAAAAAAATGATTTTTTTCTTCATAAATTTATTTATAACTGCAGAACTGTTTGTTATGTGACTTTATGTGCAAGTAATAAGTCGTGACACTTTTTTCCGATTCTGGATTTTCTATGATTTTTTTTCCAAAAAGAAATTTAATTTTTTTGGTAAAAAAATTAATTTGTTCTTCATAAATTTATTTATAACTGCAAAACTGTTTCTTATGTGACTTTGTGTGCAAGAAATAAGTCGTGACACTTTTTTGCGTTTTTGGATTTCTTAAGATTTTAAAAAAAAAAAAAAAAAAAAAAAAAAAAAAAAAAATTTGGTAAAAAAAAAATGAAATTTATGACAAAAAAATATTTTTTTCTTCATAAATTTATTTATAACTGCAAAGCTGTTGGTTATGTCACTTAAGTAATAAGACTTGAAAATTTTCTCAGTGTTGTAATATTTAAAAAACAAACAAAAATTATTTGGGGAAAAAAATATTTTTTTTTACTAATAAGACGTAAAACGTTTTTCCATTTTAAACTTTTCGTCATTTAAAAACAAAAAAAAAGAAAATTTTTTTGGGAGAAAATTTATTTTTTTCTTTATAAATTTATTTATTACTTCGCAACTGTTTTCCATTTTAAACTTAAATTTTTTGGGAAAAAAGATTTTTTTCTTCATAAATTTATTTATAACTGCAAAATTACTGGTTATGTGACTTTTCTTAAATGTAATAAGTCGTGACACTTTTTCCCGTTATGTAATTTTCAAGATTTTTAAAAAAAAAAAATTATTTTTGTTTTTGTAAAAAAATATTATTTTTTTTTCGAAAAAAAAATATTTTTTCTTCGTCTTTTTGTAATTTGAAAGATTTATTTTTAAAAAAAAAATTTTATATTCGCAAAAAAAAAATTTTTTATGAAAATTAATAATTTACAAATAAAAATAATTTTTGGTGACGTGACACGTTTTTCCATTTTAAACTTTTCGTTATTTAAAACAAAAAAAAGAAATTTTTTTGGGAGAAAATTTATTTTTTTCTTTATAAATTTATTTATTACTTCACAACTGTTGGTTGCCACATTTTTCCACTTTAAACTTAAATGTTTTGGAAAAAAAAGATTTTTTCTTCATAAATTTATTTATAGCTGCAAAATTACTTGTTATGACAATAAATGACAATTTTTCAAGATTTTTTTTTAAAAAAAATTAAATTTATTTGTCAAATTATTTTTTTTATAACTGCAAACTGTTAGTTATGGGTGATTCCAACGGAGCGGGTGTGACATTGTTACTGACTATATTCTTAATTTTGTTATATATAATTTATAACAACAATTCATAAAGAGTGATTTAAGTAGATATATTTAATTGTAGTCAACTGACATACAAGGAAATTTAATAATATTTTAAGTAAAAAAGATATGGCTCGTATATCACCGTATCGGGTGTGACCTTAAGTTTTCCTTAAATCGTGAACAGCAGCTTTCTGTATTGATTACTGTAAACTTTTTGTATGGTCCGTTAACAAAACATTTTTTTCATGGATTATGGATAGTATACTGCTTATTATAAGCTTTATTCCAAATCATTTCCATTATTATTTAGTTTGATATAAATATATTAATACGTAACGGGTGTGACATGCCAATGTAACGGGTGTGACACAGTCTCAATCTAGATGTGTAATAAGTAAAACCAGGCAATGCAGATGGCTTTTTCAAAAAAAAATATTTATTTTTATTCACAAAATCATATTCATACTTCAGTGTTACTTAAGCTTATTGAAGAAACTTCAAATAAAAGAATAAGAAAATGAAAATTTCATTGACAAAAATATGTTTTTAAAACTTAAAAAATGTTCCTTTCTCATAGACATGTTTATATCAGACTTATTTTTTCATTTTCTCCAAAGAATTGACTTCTAACTTCGAATACGCTGTGCGACCTGCTAGGATATTGTAAGCATCACTTTTTTCAAAATAATGCTTAGACCGAATATTTTTAATTTGTTGTAGAGCTTTCCACCTATTTTCTAAAATATTTTGATATTCTTTAATATCATTTTGAGAAACATAAAGTATATTTATTCCTTTTATTGCAGAACCAATCAAAAAATTGTAACAATCAATAGGTTGATTTAAAATAACCTTACGAGCCTTCACTGCAGTCCACATCGTTCTCTTAATGACTGCCCCTATGCCATCTACTGCACCTTTGCCATGACTGGTAGGAAAAAACGACCACGATATTTCAACACCAAAGTCTTCCTTGGCAGTGCAAACCGAAATTTTTGCATTCTATTTTTTAATTCCATATCTGAAATAATGATATTGATATTTTTAAATCAATTAAAAATTGACCACGATTTTTGTGTAACGGGTGTGACATATCTTATAACGCAACTAATAGCTTAAATATTCAAATGATACTGAAACATTTTAATTAATTTTATACAACTTAGCTCTGACCTAACTTGCACAAAATATATTATATACATACCTACATAAAATGTATAAAAATTAAACTTTTTATATATTTACCGTATCGGGTGTGACAAATGAGACCCTCCGTGTTACAGAGACGCTTATAGCCAATAAATATTTTCAAAAAGTTACGAGTTTGCACTAAACAATACTTAAAAATATGTACTTTCATGTGGCCAAAAGTCAAATGCCATAAACGGAAAAAATAGGTCGAAAAATAGTGTTGCCAATTTGCCAATAAATGTAGTGCAGCCAACAATTTCATGGTACCCCATGGAAATGTCTTCTTACGAAAAAAACTGTTCCTAAATTTTAACAACTCTTCATGGATATTTAAAATTAGATTGTTCGTGATATCCGTTATGGTATTTTTTTCGCTAAAATCTGTTATATATTTTTAAATGAGCTGGGGTCAGTTTACGTGGAATCACCCTTATGTGACTTTACGTCAAAGTAATAAGACCTACAACTTTTTTCCGTATTTAGATTTTACAAAAATATTTAAAAAAAAAAATATTTTTTTTTTCCAAAAAAAATTACTAATAAGACGTGACTCGTTTTCCCATTTTAAACTTTTCGTTATTTAAAAACAAAAAAAAATTAATTTTTATGGGAGAAAATTTATTTTTTTTTCTTTATAAATTTATTTATTACTTCACAACTGTTGGTTGCCACATTTTTCCATTTTAAACTTAAATTTTTTGGGAAAAAAGATTTTTTTCTTCATAAATTTATTTATAACTGCAAAACTACTGGTTATGTGACTTTTCTTGAAAGTAATAAGTCGTGACACTTTTTTCCGTTTTGTAATTTGAAAGATTTTTTAAAAAAAATTTTTTTTTTAATTTTTTTTTTTGGAAAAAAATTTTCAATTTTTTTTTTGGAAAAAAATATAATTTTTTTTTTCGAAAAAAAATATTTTTTTCTTCATAAATTCATTCATTTATAAATAAAATCTGTTGGTTATGTGACTTTACGTGAAGCTAATAAGACTTTACATTTTTTTCTTTTTGTAATTTGAAAGATTTATTTTTTTAAGAAAAATATTAAAAATTTGCAAATAAAAAAAAAAAAATTTATGAAAATTAAAAATTTGCAAATAAAAAACTTTTTACAAAAAAAAATGTATGAAAATCCCTTTGGGTAATCCCATAATGACCTAGTGCTTTCACTCTGTCTTAGAATATTCCACCCCCAAAATTGGCTGCTGTACAGTGGGATGTATGAAAATTGAAGAACTCCCCAAAGTCCAAAAGTCCAATATGAAAATTTCGTAAAAAATTCTAGAAAATCCCTCAAACAATTTATGAAAAAGTATCCAATGCAAAATCCCCCAAAAATTATGAAAAATCCCAAAAAAAAAACACATAATAAAAAGAATGTTATGAAATATCCCCCCCAAAAAAAACGAAAAATTCCCCAAAAAATAAAAAATTCGGGGAATTTTTCAGTGCATTGAATTCTTAATAAAACGCAATAACAAAAAATTAAATGATATCTAAAAATTATGAATAATTCCCCTTTTTTGTATGGGTTTTTTTGGGGGAATTGTTAATTTTCTTTTGTTGGGGCCTTTTTTCATGGAGCCGTACAATGTTATCAACAATTGTTGCCTTACCCACTGACTGACCACTGTCCAAGCGAATGCTCGAAGTGGGCAATTATTGCAGTAGGTACCGCCCCCTACCCTATCCATTTCCCCCCTCACCAACAATTTAACCTCTAACTCCACCATAATCTCAAGTGTAATTTGCCCCAACCAGTAATTAAAGTCCCCGGTCTTACATGTGTAAGACCTCCATCAACGAATTGACATATTTATAGTGGAAAATCTCAACATTCTCCCGGACTGCGAACATGTGCATGCACATCTACCTGCGAGTATAAACGAACTGTAATTGTGTGTTATCCACTTAGATATTCAGTGCGTGTGTGTGTGTGTTAACTGAAAATAATGTTGCTTCCAGTTAGTGGATGCTCCTACCCCCTTCACACAGCCGTTCAAAAGGAAAACACGTGTTTATTGGCGAACCCCACCTGCCCTCCGCCGACCACCATCTAAAGAGTTTCCTCGAAAAGGGTTTTTTTCTGTGGGGAAATTTTCTGTTTCTGGCGCCCAACAAACAACGACAGCGGCAACAGTGAAATTACACCAAAAATTAATGCAGATCTGCCAACAGAAAGCAAGTGTGGGTTGGAAGAACTCTGCGAGTTGTTGCTCTATGTCCGTATGTAGGCTGGAAGCTCATGATTTACACATACATATATGTGTACATGCATGTGACATGTGTAGCTACAGCATGAACATGTGTTGTGTATTAGGGAGTCCCATTCGTTCATTGTCAAATGGCCGGACAACGTACTATAGAAAAAATATTCGTTCTTCAGCCGAACTGTTCGTGTGTGGAATACTCTTCCACCTGCCTGGTATGAAATTACCAAATTCGAGACTAGCGTCCAACACTACTCTCCCCCTTCCCCCTTCCTCCTTCCAACATCCACATTTCCCATCTTTAACACAATGCCATCCCCTGAGTGTTAGTTAAAAAGAAATAAAGAAGAAGATCATAGGGTACACCCTAATTTATCGGATGTAGGCTTAGTTAGTCGCATATTCACATGCATAATTTCGCATACTCATCGGCCTTTTATACTCTTACATGTAGTTTGTGTATTTCAGTCGAAAAAAAAGAAGAAAAATTAAGCCCAGCACAGGGCTAAAACCGAATAGGAATTGAGTGTCAATTTACATATATGCCCCTCCCCCCCCCCCCCAGTGGTCGAGTCCAATCTATGGCACATAACTACACACTCTACATGTACATATTTACGGGGAAGTAATGGCTACGTCACTATATTTGTACGTGCTAAGTGTGTGCTAATGTCCTTTGCAAACTACTCAGACAGTCTGTTCAATGAAGTTGCTGAGAGGTTCAAAAACGAAATAAATGAGCAGCGGTTTGCTGAAGAAATTATTGCTTAGATATACTTGTAATGTCAGAACTTCGAATTGGATTTATTTTAATCTGGTGTTAACCAACGTTGAAATCTAGAAATGAAATCTCAACATCATATGGAATCCAGGACATCAGTCGACGCCTTGGGGATCTGTTAAAAAATGCACTAAAAGCAAAATACCCCCCAAATATTGAACTCCCCAAAAAGACCAACATGAAAAATCCGAAAAATCACCCAAAATAATTTATAAAAAAAAAAACTGCCAGAGAAAAATCGACTCTCTGACAACGCACTCGAAATTGGCCAAAAACGAAAAAAAGAAATATTACACCGTGTTACACACATTCTGTCCTATGAACCAAATTTACTTTTTCGGAAAGGGGATACCAAATAAAAATACACGTGTATCGGCGATTTTCATGTACACGTCAGAATTTTTTTTTTTTAAGTTTGTGTGAAAGCCTTTGGACCGATTTTTAACCCTTTTTCAGTGATCCAATCGAGCTGATTTTTGGCAGGCAGACTCGTGGAAATGTCTGTGTCACGTCAATTTTTTTAAAAAATAGATTTTTATCAATTCTCAGATTTTCCCCAATTTTTATTATTTTTGAAAAAAAAAATATTTTTTTCACTTTTCTTAGCATAACTTGAAGAGACTCCAAATTTTTAAACTACTTAAGCGTTACGAAAAAAAAAATGTTTTTTGACTGAAACCTTAAAAAAACGATAACCATTTAAAAAAAAAAAAAAATTTAGGAAAATCTGAGAATTGATAAAAAACTATTTTTTAAAAAATTTGACGTGATACAGACATTTCCACGAGTCTGCCTGCCAAAAATCATGAAAACCAATATTTTATATGTGTTTTATTTACGTTTACGTTTACTTTTTATTTCTGTTATTCGAAATCGAAATTGAAAATGGAGACCTGTACAAATATGTGAATAGAGTCCTCCTCACTTTTTCAAAGCACAGACTGTATGTTTAATACTCGTCGTTGTTTATTGGTATATCTATACATATGTATACCCACACATACAGCACATTCATATATCTCTGGCTGTGTGTGTGTGTGTGTGCGTAATACTCAATGTTTGTTAACTAATATGTGTAATTGTATTTTTGCTCCTTCTGAAGGTATGCTTGTTACAAGGACCATGGTGGCTTGTTACTCGAGTGTGTGTTGTTAAATTAACTATGCAGCAACAACAAGAATTTTGGTTTTCTTCACCATTCCCGACCTTGCTCCACAATCAGCTCTTCTGAAATGTATTCGAAGGTGTGTTGGCCCTTGAGAATGTCCCGAAATGTGAAAATTAATAGCGTCATTTCAAAATGTTATATTACACGACTTTTCAGTTGTCTTTTTTTTTGTTTGGTTTGTTTTACTACCACTCATACACACACACACACACACTCACGTATACATAACGCTACTGGCATAGCCACCCTCGCTGTCACCAGCTCACGCATGCAAAGCATGTTGTGACCTTCGGAATGGAAAATTATTTAATTGATTTTTTTTTTGTATCCTAATGGACTTATTTTTGTAGTTCATTATAATGACAATAACTCGGTAATAGCGTGATTATAGTTTAATGGCCTTGAAGGGGGAGGGGATCCACGAATAAGGGGATTGCCATTTTTTTGTATGTTAAGAGTTTAAGAGTTTCACGAATTTTTCTACACATCACCTTAACCAGAATCTGAGATCTAAAAAATGAGCACGAAAATGTTTTTAGGTTAATTAAGCAGAATTTTAAACACACAAAAATTATTTAAATAGCTCATTATTGCAAACTTCCGAGTTCCTGCTAAATGACTAATTATCTGGCATTATTAAAAGAAAAAAAAAACATGCAACTCGTCTGTATTAATGGGGAGTACTGACTAAAAAACGTTGAGGGAGGCCATTTAGTTGGGGGGGTGTTCTATAGTTTTATTTAAAAAACGGCAAGGACAATTCGTGGCTGCTGTTCTTCAATTTTCTTTAGATTTTTACATTATTATTATTTTTGTTGTGCTCTTCATATCCAGCTGAGGACAATTTCACCAAAGAAAATGAGACCAAAATTATTAAAATTTCTGTTTTAACAGCTTAAAATTTTTTTTAATTTTAAAAACTTAAAAATTAAGAATTGTTTTTGAAATTTCTTTCTAAGACATTTAAAATTTGTTTTTTTTATAAAAATATTCAAATTTCAGTTTTAAGATTTTTTAAATTTTTTTTACAAAAAATTCTTTATACAAAATTTTTAAAAACTTTTAAATTTTTAAGAATTTTTTTAAATTTAAAATTTTTGTTGGAAATTTTTTGGCAATTTCTTCCTAAGACATTTAAAATTTGTTTTTTTTTATAAAAATATTAAAATTTCTGTTTTAAAATTTTTTTAAAAAAAAATTCTTTATACAAAATTTTTAAAAACATTTAAAATTTTAAGATTTTTTTTTAATTTTAAAATTTTTTTTTCTAAATTTTTTTCCTAAATGTCTTTACGAAATTTTAAAATTTTAATTATTTAAAAATTAATTAAAATATTTTAAAAAAAATGTGTTTCTTTTATAAAAATATTAAAATTTCTTTTTTAAAAATTTTACTAAAAAAACTTTTAACACCAAATTTATTTTTAAAAAAGAAATTTTAAATTTTTCAATTTAATTTACAATTTTGAAAACTTTGAAATTTAAAAAAAAAAAACAAAATGTTGCTTTTCGCATATTCGCCCAACGAGCTTGCCAACTGTTCCCGTTTTTCATAAGATAGATGTGTCGCACGATAACTTTTCCAGAAATTTTATGAGATTTGAAGATCCATTTAAAATACGCCATTATGCCGATCTCATCTAACAATACTTGTCAGTATGTGTCGACTTCTCATAGTCTGTACTGCAAGAAAATGAACATGCTCCTTAACCCATACCCCTTTGTCCAGCCAATATGTTGAATTGCCAAATATCCTCAAATCGTTTCATCGTGCCTTAATTCCCCTTTTCAAACATATTTGCTGGTAAATGATTTTTATTTCATTCTTGTTTGTGTGTGTGTGTGTGAGTGTGTTTTTGCTGTCTAGCATTTTTCTATCTAAATGCAAATTTGCCACGCCACGGCGAAGGCAACAACACGCGAAAGTTTTGCTATTTCTGTTCACATTTGAAAACTTTAAATACTTACTTAAGGTAACATTATAGGTCTTCTGTAAATCCACTTGACCCCGTAGCGCACGCAAACGTCGCAATTTGGATTCTTGGGCCTCGACACGTTCGCGTAAACGTCTCAAACGTTCGCCCTCGGCGTTCGCCACGGCATTGCGGACCTCTTGTTGTTTCAAGAAGCGTAAACGCTGCTCTTTGGTGGCCAACAGTTGGTGTTGCGAGTCAATCTGCTGCTGTTGACGCAGTGCCATCGCCCTTAGTTCGGCTGACGTCAGCCTGCCAGGCACCTGTAAAGGAAAGCAAAAAAAAAACACATTTTCTCTGTTATTTGTGGCGAATGCAAGCTGGGAGAGTAGATGAGGGTAAGCAAAATCAAAATCCATTTAAAAAATGATTAAAAGTGAGAAAATCAAAAAACAAAAACTTAAAACGCCAGCAAAATATTACAACAAAACAAAAGCTGAATAAGAAAAACAAAATGAGGATTTAAAAAATAACGAAAAAAAAACAGACTTTTTAGAATTTATGACATAAAGTTGCTCAAGTGGAACATTGCAGCCTGACAGGCAATGTGAAAGTCAAGCAAAACAAAAAGAAAATACGATTAAGTAAAAAAAAAAAAATAAAAAAAATGATAATTTGTTCGACTGGACCGAATTTTAAATGCCCTTCAAAGCGAACTTCATCCCACCCGCAGTACATTCTCAGGGGGTTCCAAGGGAGGTGATGTTTTGTTTAAAGCTGTAGACACAGCATTGTACGCCAACTTTGCAGGTCCTTAAATGTAATCCTTGCCTATCTAGGGGCAAAATCGGAGTTTCAACTCGGCGTGAGATTCAATTCTGATAGTCAGCAGTATTTTGAGGCGTCGATCCCTTACCAAGGCCATACTGTGAGTGGGCCCTGGACTGTTCTAAAGGAACGCCGGAAAATGGAAAACCGGAAAACCGAGAGAACGGATAGACCGGATGGATATTGAGACAAATGGACAAATCGATGGAAGGAAGGAAGGACGGATGGTGACGGGTGGACAGATGGAGACGGGTGGACAGATGGAGAGACAGGGAACGACCGACGGACAATCGGAGGCCGATATAACCGGATGGACCCATCAATTGATAGACAGAGAAATTGAAAACATGACAAGGGCTGTAAACAGAGATCGGACAGATGGAATAGAGTTTGACAGACAATTCAGCGCTGATAGTTAGAAGGACATATGAATAGATGGATTGAGGAGCTGATGGACAGATTTAGGTGCAGAGTAATAGAATTTTTGGATTTTAATATACATATATAAACATTATGGACGGACAGCACAACAGGGGACAGTTGAACTGAGGGACTAACCGGATATATAGATGAAAGGACAGACATATCCATTAGGGTGGAGTGAAAACATGCTTTTTTTTTAATTTGAAAAAGTTAACCTCGGAAAGAGATGTAGTCTGGGGTCCTAATGAGGGGAAAATAAAGAAAAAAATTTTAAAAAATTTTTAGGGTTTTTCTAAAATCAACGCCAAAATAGCGATAATTTCCAAATTTCGAGGGAGTGGCGCGACCCCTAAACATTTTTTAAAATTTTTTTCTTTATTTTTCCCCTCATTAGGACCCCAGACTACATCTCTTTCCGAGGTTAACTTTTTTTTTTGAATTTCACTCCACCCTAATATCCATGAACCGACAGTTGGACGATGAGGAAGAAAGCAGAAGAATATAAGGAGAGACAGATGGAAGGACCGACAGCAGGACGATAAGGCAGATAGACAAGGAATAGAAGGAGAGACAGATGAAAGGACAGACATATGCATGGACCGACAGCTGGACGATAAGGCAGATATACATGGAATATAAGGCGGGACTGATGGAAGGACATAAATAAAGACTGATCGACAGTCGAAATGATCGACAGATGTGTATACCGATATGGACGGTATTCATGAGATTTAATTGAAAATGTAAAAGGCTCTAAGAAAATTTCAACAATGAATTTCGTACAGGAAGTGATCGGGAGGCTGTGCGGGCCTCTCATAGCCTCTAATTTTTATTGGGGAATTTCTCATAAATTACTTGGGGCGATTTATCACAATATTTGTGGAAATTTTCGTGTTGACTTTTTTTAGGAAATTGTTCAGGTATTTTGGTGGAGGTTTTCTTCTACGAGCCGATTCAGAAGATATGTAAATAATTTATAAGGACCCCGGAAGGTGAATATTTCACTTCATAGCAGATTTGTTACATTCTCAGACTCGAGCCATTTTTGTATGGCACTGGGTTACATTCGAGGTAAATGACCTATCTGTGTCTGTGTATTACAGTTCGTTTCGTCGTCTGCCAGTTTACTTATGGTCTTCAAACGTTATGAAAAATTTAATAAAACTTTGTTTCAGAAAAGAATAAAAAAGAAAAACAACAACATAAGTATGAGGGTGTGCGTTTGCTGTGCACATCAAAAGGAAACGGAAACCAAACACACACACACACACACTTACACAAGAAATGAAACGAAAGTAAAAGGAAAGTAAGAAAAAAGGAATGAAGATGACAACGTCGACTTACATTTAATTTGGGTTCTGCTGTTACCACAACCATATGGTTGTTATTAGTATTATTGCTATTGTTGTTGTTGTCGTTGTTATTACAGTTGCTGTTGTTGTTGTTGTGGTTATTATTACTATTGATTACCATGTTGCTGTGAAATGAACGCGGCTTCGTTGTGGGCCTTACGGAGGGTGGCATTTTTGGCAGATTTCCCGATACCGGTCGGCAAACGCACGTCAACATTTTCTGTTTTTTTTTTTGGTATTTCCTTTCGGTTTTGCGGGAGTTGGAGGTATGTATTTTAAAGAAGAGAAAACTTGAAGTCTTCCCTTCTGATTGGTTTTGTTTTGATTTCTTTTTTTTTTGTTGTTGTTCTACTTTGCCACACTTGCTCTAGTCACCCACTGAAGTGTGTGACACGTTAACCGGGCGTGAGTGCTTCGCTAGTAGATCCACTTTCAATCACCAACGTTTTTATTCAAATATTTTCCCTCGTTGCTATCTTCGTTCGGCATTTATTGTCTGCATACTTTAAACCTGAATTTTAAATAGACAGTTTTATGCCATTATATCACTTCCTTTTGCATTTTCACACTATCCCCTCGCCAGCACTATCCCCACGTCTTTTCACTTTGAATGTTTGACAAAAAATTTCACTGAAACGTGTTCGATTGTCAATCCTTTTTCACAAAAACCCAATATTTCGAGCGAGCAGAAGAAACAAAAAACACTGAGTGTGTGCGGGACTTCAATTCCTTCATCCTTGTTTTTTTTTTGGTTGTTTTTGATCGTAATTCTTATTTTTTTGTGTGTGTGCAATTGTGTGTCCTCCCTCCATAGTCTAACGTCACAAAATGATTTCATTTCATGATTTTCAAGTGAGCGTTTCATTTTTCTATCACGTCGTTGTTTTTGTTGTTTGGCACCACTATTGGCATTTTTGTTCAATTTTAGTTTTCCGTTTTCCCCCATTTTTCCACACATTTAGTTGATGTGTATGTGTGTGTGTGTGTGTGCAGGCGTGTAAGTGTATGCGTGCGTACACATTTATATTTGCCGATAACTGTGTTAGTGTGTGTTTGTGTGTGATGCGTGTTTGTTTTAAAGTGTTGCCAATGACAACATCGACAGGACAGACAGTGCAGACATTCGGTTCATTTCAAGCTGAAAACACGCACCATAGCAAAGAGAAACATCGCTGCACCATAAAGTAGCATAGTTTCTGTAAGATAATTTGTGACACATTTTTCTATAAGAAAAAATGGTGATCAATTTTTCTATAGGAAAAAATGGTGACCAACTTTTCTATAAGAAAAAATGGTGACCATCTTTTCTATAAGAAAAAATGGTGACCAATTTTTCTATAGGAAAAAATGGTGAGCAATTTTTCTATAGGAAAAAATGGTGAGCAATTTTTCTATAGGAAAAAATGGTGACCAATTTTTCTATAGGAAAAAATGGTGAGCAATTTTTCTATAGGAAAAAATGGTGAGCAATTTTTCTATAGGAAAAAATGGTGACCAATTTTCCTTTAAAAAAAATGGTGACCAATTTTTCTATAAGAAAAAATGGTGACCAATTTTTCTATAGGACAAAATGGTGACCAATTTTTCTAAAGGAAAAAATGGTGACCAATTTTTCTATAGGAAAAAATGGTGACCAATTTTTCTATAGGAAAAAATGGTGACCAATTTTTCTATAGGAAAAAATGGTGACCAATTTTTCTATAAGAAAAAATGGTGACCAATTTTTCTATAGGAAAAAATGTTGAACAATTTTTCTATAGGAAAAAATGTTGAACAATTTTTCTATAGGAAAAAATGGTGAACAATTTTTCTATAGGAAAAAATGGTGAGCAATTTTTGTATAGGAAAAAATGGTGAGCAATTTTTGTATAGGAAAAAATGGTGAGCAATTTTTCTATAGGCAAAAAATGGTGACCAATTTTTCTATAGGCAAAATGGTGAACAATTTCTCGATAAGAAAAATCTTTGTAACCAAGTTTTCTATAAAAAAAAACTGTGACTATAAGGAAATTTTGTAACTAACAATTTCTATAAGAAAACATTCTAACTAACATTTTCTATAAGAAAACTTTGTAACACAAGTTTTCTAAAGAAAACTTTTCAATCAAGTTTTGAAACAAATTTATTCGCTTATAAAAATATTTTATTTTTCCACCGCCACTGCTATTTTATTGCCCATCAGTGTTAGCATTTGCATGTATACGACGTGTACGAACAATATTTTATAAGCTCTTATCATGAGCCTTTTTTTTCTGGTGCTGCCTGCTGTCCCTCCCTCCTTCATTTCAATGTGAAACATTTGACAAGGACAACGCCAGCGACGAAAGCAACGCACACTCTAACGCCTGTCAGTGTTAATTTCGTAAATAATATTTTTCTTTTCATATTTTCCAATAAACAATAAAAAAAAAACGCATGATGTTTTCTTTAAATTACTCGAACGAGTACTTTATCGACAACAATAACAATGAGCGACTTTAACAATAAATTGAGGGGAAAGGCAGGAAATCGAAGGGGCAGAATGGCGGCAACACTTTCGCCAAAGGGAAGTAATCAATGAAGCAACGTTCTCTTCTTCTTTTGAAAAAAACATACAGAGAGGGAGGTTGGACGGACAGATAAATATGATTATTTCGTAGAAGACTTTATTAAATATTCGTCTTAACCATTTACAATTGACAAAAAAAAAAGAAAATACTTGCATTACGGGCTGATTTATGTGTGACATGCGACAAAAGAGCCAGAGTTACGCTGGCATGGAAACCTGTGCCAAATAAAAATGCGGGCAGAAAAGCGGAGGGCTGACATCAGGACATGAATCAGACATCAGACAGGAGGTTTAGTGTAACTTAACAGTTCTCAGAAAGAATTATTCGACAAGTCATTCATCTCGTCGTGAGAACCATAGAGTCTGACACAAACTGGCTGAAGGCCTTCCTGCCCGCCTCCTGACGGTTGAGGTTTTGTTGGGAGGCATCCTGTAAGCCCGCAATTATTGTTTCTTCAACATGCAAATGAAGTATGTCAACTTTTCCCCGAAACAAGAGACGGCAGAGGGTTGCTTTCGTGCACAGTTAGTATATGTATGTTGTTTTTTTTGAAGATTAATTCCTTGTCAAATGTTGAGGAAATTTATATTTTTTATATTTCTGAAGCTTAAATGATTGTCACTGACTAGGAGGAGCTTTAAAGACGTTAAAGAAGTCGGCTTTAATGAAGGAAGGAGATAACTGAATTATTAACAATTTAAATCGTGCAACAGTGGCAAGATTCTTCCAAGAAATTTGTTCACTCATGAATGCGCACAAATGTTGTCTTCCTGTGTTGAATCGAGACACGAAGGACCAAATGTTTTTTTTCCAGTGTTGACTAAAGGCTCGAAGGGCCAAATGTTTTCTTAGGAAACTGAAACAGTAGGTGACAGAAATCCTGACTTCAATCGAGACTCGAAGGACCAAATGTTTAATGGGGAATCACAAAACGGTGAGTAAAGGTAAAATCGGGCGGGAACCTTTTAATTCACATAAAATCAGGAAATAAACTGCTGATATTATCAACTAGTAAGTTGTAATGCGCCTATGGCGCCCGTTGAAATATGGAAAAAAAATTTTGTTGAAAAAAAAAATTTTTGTGGAAAAAAAAAATTGTTTGGAAAAAAAAAATTTTGTTGAAAAAAGAAAATTTTTGTTCAAAAAAAAAATTTTGTTGAAAAAAAAATTTTGTAAAAAAAAAAATTTTTGTAAAAAAAAAAATTTTTGTAAAAAAAATTTGGAAAAAAAAATTTGGGGAAAACACAATTTCTGTACAAAAAAAAAATATTATTTTTTTTATTATTATTATTTATAGAAAATTATAGAATGCCTATTTAAATTCCTACGTACTGCGTGACAGAGTCAGTGAATCAGTGTCGAGGGTAAATATATATTAAGATTGGTTCCACTAAAAAAAAAAAACTGTACAACTTGTCCACGATCTTAATTGAATTCATTTAAACTCTGAGTATTGGATTTTTTTTGCTTTCCAGACCGGAAGGGGTTCGCCTGGAAGGAGTTCGGTCTTATGACATTTTTTGCTTTCAGGGCTAAGACTAAATTAATTTGAAAAAAAATTAAAAAAATCATTTATATAATTTCTAAAAAAAAACAATAAACTTTCAGGTGTATGTCTACAGTTCTTTGATAAGTTATTCCGTGTTCTGTCGTGAACTCATATACACGGAGTATTTTCACACGCCTATGCGGACTCTTTTCAGATGCCTAAACGTGGACCTTTCGGACGCCTATACGGACTTCGTTCAGACACCTTATTTTTTGGCATCTAAGGACTCGTTTTAGGCACCTAAGCCAACAGCTTTCAGACGTCTATTGGTGGTCAATGCGGACTCCTTTTGTCTCTAGTCAGCGTCTATACTGACTTCAATGGGAGGTCTTTGCTGATTCTGTTTAGTGATCTCTGCGGTCTCTGTTAAGTCTCCGTTGAGTCTCTAATTTTAATAATCAGACTCTAATTGTAATGTCCGTGAAATTCCTCCATTTTCTGCCAGAGTTACCCTAGTCATCGGTTCATACTTGAGCCAGAGAATGCAGCAATTGTCTGAGTACATTTTGAATACGCCGTTACTTGGCCAAACTTATCTAGTCAATTGTAGTTCACTTAGTTCTAATCAGACGGGCAACGAATAAACAGACATCCGACACAAGACCAAAACCAACAAAACAGACAGGATACACTGAACAGACAACGAGAGAATTACTTTAAAGCGCAGACAATTGGCTTCTACTTTGGAAGACAACGATAAAGTTCTGTTTGACTTTGAAACTTGATGCCTTCCACATGCAGCAAACCTATCTTCAGTTTCACTCACGAACTTGGGCAACCAACCCCTTTGGCTTGCCTAGCATTTTCCGGATTTTAAATAATCTGAAAAGTTTTTTTTTCGCAGACATATCTATGACAAAATAAAAAAAAAATGACTTGAACTAAGACAAAGAAAAGACGAAAAGAAAAGAGAAAATAAAACAGAGTCAACAATATTAATATGTCAGTGTACGAGTAGAGTCGAGTACTTCCATATGAACATGAATGGCACGGAGATTTATGCTTTGGCTCTAAGATTTCATTCCAGGTCCCCCGTTTGGAGTTGCAGGGAGTGCGAGTTAATGAATGACCGAGCTGTGGAGTGACAGTGTCTGTCACATAAAGCTTCCCGAATATGTGTGTGCGTGAGGTTTCTGAATATCGACAAAGTGTGCAGGCGGTGGCGGAGAAAATATGTATGCGCATATTGTTTTGTCAGTATTTAATTATTATATTTTAAACACATAAAGTGACTCAAAGAATGGTGTGTATTTGACACACACACACACACACGTGGTTTGCATATGCTGAACTGTCCGGGTTGCGAAATTCGCCCGAAATCGTTCAAAACGACACAAACTCAGATATTAGTTTTAAAAGAAATCATGAAAAATGCCATCAGCTTAGCAATATTTAAAAATGACAAATAAAAATCGTAAACAATTTGTACCGCTGAAGAAAAATATAACTCAAACTCAAAATTAGGTGTAGACAAAAATGTGCATCACCATATTTTTTAATGACAGTAATCAGGATTACTTTCGATTACTAGAAATCAGTCAGAAAGAATCAAAAGTAATCTCTGAAAGTAGTCGGATTATTTTCGGATTACTTTAGATTGTTTTTGATTCTTTTTGATTATTTTATCGCAAGTAATCCTGATTACTGTTATTAAAAAATATGCTGATGCAACTTTTTGTCCACATCTAATTTAAGTTTAAGTTATATTTTTCGTTACCGGTATAAATTGTATACGATTTTTGTCTTGAAACGCGAAATATAAACGTAATTTAATCATTACTGTACCTTAAAAAAAAATATTTAATTAGTAATTATTACGGTTAGTAATCATTACTTAACATCCATGGATACGAACTCCTTTCAGTGGCCTATAGGGACTCCTTTGAGTCACATATTGGAACTCCTTTCAGTCACCTTTATGGACTTCTTTCAGTCACCTTTACGGACTGCTTTCAGTCGCCTATAGGGACTCCTTTTAGTAGCCTATAGGTACTTCTTTGAGTCACATATTGGGACTCCTTTGAGTCACATATTGGGACTCCTTTGAGTCACATATTGGGACTCCTTTGAGTCACATATTGGGACTCCTTTCAGTCGCCTATACGGACTCCTTTCAGTCGCCTATAGGGACTTCTTTCAGTCACCTTTATGGACTTCTTTCAGTCACCTCTTCGGACTCCTTTCTGTCACTTATACGAACTCCTTTCAGTCGCCTATAGGGACTTCTTTCAGTCACCTTTATGGACTTCTTTCAGTCACCTATACGAACTCCTTTCAGTCACCTATTGGGACTCCTTTCAGTAGCCTATAGGGACTTCTTTAAGTCAGCTTTACGGACTTCTTTCAGTCACCTTTACGGACTCCTTTCTGTCACTTATACGAATTCCTTTCAGTCACCTATTGGGACACCTTTGAGTCACCTATTGAGACTGATTTCAGTCGCCTTTGCGGACCCCTTTCTGTCACTCTTACGGACTCCTTTCAGTCACTTTTACGAACTCCTTTCAGTCGCCTATACGGACTCCTTTCAGTCACCTTTACGGACTTCTTTCAGTCACCTTTACGGACTCCTTTTAGTCACCTATACGAACTCCTTTCAGTCACCCTTACGGACTTCTTTTAGTCACCTATACGAACTCTTTTCAGTCGCCTTTACGAACTCCTTTCAGTCGCCTATTGGGACACCTTTAAGTCACCTATTGGGACTCCTTTTAGTCACCTATACGAACTCCTTTCAGTCACCTTTACGAACTCCTTTCAGTCGCCTATAGGGACTCCTTTCAGTCACCTTTACGGACTCCTTTCTGTCATTTATACGAACTCCTTTCAGTCGCCTATTGGGACACCTTTGAGTCACCTATTGGGACTCCTTTCAGTCGCCTTTGCGGACTCCTTTCAGTCTCCTTTACGGACTCCTTTCAGTAACCTTAACGGACTCCTTTCAGTCACCTATACGAACTCCTTTCAGTCGTCTTTAGGGATACCTTTCAGTCGCTTATTCAGACCCCTTTCAGTCACCTTTTAGGACTTCTTTCAATCACCTAGACAGACTCCTTTTAATCGCCTGCAACTAATTACTCTTTTGGATGTCACTTTTTTATAACTGAAAATTACGACAAAATTATTTCCATCTAAGTAATCTCGGTCTACTGGAGATGACAACCTTCTAGCCTTGACCAGGCCCGTTCTGCAATTTCCCTTTTTACGCGTTTAAGAACAAAAAAAAATACAAATTTATTGTTTGCCATAACAACACATTGCATTTTTTTTCTGCTTTGTTGCTTATATTTTTATGATGTTTTTTTTTGTGTGTTCTCCTCCTATTTCATTTTAGTCTGCATGCTGCTCTGCCATCAACAACTACGAGACAAATGATCTGTATACACAGGACTACCCATACCAGTTATACATACATGCACATATATATTTGTATGCCATGTGTCTGTTTGTCCTGTCCACATGAATGGCCATTTCTGTTTGTCCTCCTTTTTTTGTTGTGATTTTATATTTGCATGGAATTCGAATCGCAATTGATTTTCATAAATTTAAAATAGATTGAAATATAGAAATTTCATTTTCATTTCATTTTCATTTGAGAGTAAATGTTATTGGAATTTGTTTTTCTTTGATGGTAATTCTTAAAACCTACACAGAATGATATTTTTGTCTTTTTAGGAAAGTGCCTCAAATGGAAAAATATGAAATAGAGAATAAACATTTCCGGTTGTGAGTGAATGAAATCTGGTTAAATCTGCATTTATGAGTGGTAGATTGGCTTATACAACCGCACGGGAATATTCTATTTTTACTCCTCTAAATTGTTAGACCTCATAAATTCTTTTATATGGATTTCTTTCAGACGTCTGTGCGCGCTCATTTGTAATGTCTTTATTGACTCATGAGTGAGTGTAAGGAGTCTCCATGTGACACACGACCTATCATCTAAATATTTGCCAAATACAGGTTTAAGTTAAATTACCCTAAATTTTTGTTAATTTTCACTTGTTTCTTCACATTTTCAATGTGTTCTTCCACACCAAGTTTTCATTTACGCAATTGTGTTGGAAACAAGTATTTCATCGGCTCGGATGGCGAGGGTCCAACATTTCTATAGAAATTTCCTTCACTTTCTTTTAGACATTTCTTTGGTACTCGATTTCAAAGTGGTTATTGAAAATATCCTAACAAAAGTCCTTAAACTTTTCCTAAGAAGTAAAATTGGTGTATGGGGTGGACTCGCTTAGCGTTGCCATCTTTTGTCTTGGCTTAGGTGATTTTGATAATCCGTCTATTTAACTTCAGCCCTTAAAAAAACCCCATTTGAATTTCATTAAATTTACATGAATTGTTCTCCTGTACCACAACCCAACAAACCCCCTTTCGGCCGCCCCCCCCCCCCCCCCATCAGCCGTTTATTTTTCAGGTTTTTTTTCTCTTTCTTTTCTAACTTTGTTTGATTGTCTTTTGTCGTGACATTGTTGAATGAACTATTGTTGTATTTATATTCTAAACAAACAATTTCTTTCGTTAAAATTGCTTTTTTGTTTAAGAACTTTTCTGTTGTTTCGACTGAAAAGTACGGGAGCGGGAGCGCGGCCGGGAGTGGGCAACAAATGTTCCCAGTTGTTCTGGCAAATAATTCACGCATCCTTTCGTGCGTAATGGGAAATGTGTAACTACTTTTTATGTACGAGGGTGGTGTGGAAAGTGCTGTAGTAAATTTCACTACGAAGATTCGGTTGGAAATAAAATAAAATAAAAAAAAATGAAATGAAATGAAATGAAATAAAACAAAATAAAATAAAATAAAATAAAATAAAATAAAATAAAATAAAATATAATAAAATAAAATAAAATAAAATAAAATAAAATAAAATAAAATAAAATAAAATAAAATAAAATAAAATAAAATAAAATAAAATAAAATAAAATAAAATAAAATAAAATAAAATAAAATAAAATAAAATAAAATAAAATAAAATAAAATAAAATAAAATAAAATAAAATAAAATAAAATAAAATAAAATAAAATAAAATAAAATAAAATAAAATAAAATAAAATAAAATAAAATAAAATAAAATAAAATAAAATAAAATAAAATAAAATAAAATGAAATGAAATGAAATGAAATAAAATAAAGTTCATGGGACAGTAGCCTCAAATTCACACACACTACATTACATCTTTAATTTTTTTTTGAAAGAGTCCGCAATTTCCTACCGGATTTTTTTTTTCATTGCTTCGACAGAAACAAATTGAATTGTTTCGTGTTGTGTCGTGTCAGAAACTTTCCACTCCACCCTCTTATGCCTTGGGCACACTCGTGTTACTCGCTGTTGTTGTTTCAGCACCAATGGAGTAGTGTTCCTTAGAAACACGTTCTCCAGGCACTGTTGCTGCTGCTGCTGTTGTTGTCATTGTTGCTGACGTCGTTGTGGCTGTTGCTGGCCATCTAATTGATATGACACTGTCATTGTCGATGAGTCTGATGCTGATGTGGATGAACCGCTGCCGTTGTGGTTCTTGGCCAGATAACTACTTTCTACGGCAGTGTGTGTGGGTGTGCGAGAAGTCTAGTGCAGGTTTATGCGTATGCGAATGTGAGTGTGAGGGTGTGTATTTGAGTATTTGCCATTGGCCATGGCCTAAACTAATGTCTATGTCATTGTTTTTTTTTTCTCTATGTTTTTGTCCTGAGTTCGCTTTTGGCCCATGATAACAAAGGTTTGTACATTAAGCGTGTTGCCGAGCTCCATGGCAAGATAAATAAGTGAGTGAGTGAGTATTGGTGTGTCAGTGTCAGCATGTGTCAGAGAGAGAGAGAGTGTTGATAAATTTCCCTACGCCTGGTAAAGAGACGAAGCGCGTTCTTATGTACGTGTGTCTGTGTGTGTGTTGGCCATGTTAACAGTTTTCATCTGGAGTTGATAGTTTCAACGATATTGTCACGTTTAAAGCATTGCTGTTGGTAGTATTGATGCCATTTTCGTTGGTATTGCCGCTGTCAACTGCTGTTGCTATTGTCATTGTTGTTGCCCGGGCCATTGCTGTTGCTGATGTTGTCGATAGAACGGTCTATTGTCTTTGGTAGTTGTTGTGAAAGAGTTTTACTAAATTGCTATTAAGCAACAAGCATTGTTTTGGATTTTTCTGTTTTTATTGATTTAACGGCTCTATCCTTTGTTGCCCATGTGCCCAGCCACCCCATGCCCCCACCATGCCACCACCGGCGGAGGCTAGCAATTTCCACAACAAGGATGCAACAATCTGAAGTGTTTTTGTCATTTGTATTCTGCCTCTCCCTCCGTTTCTCTGGCCATAAACCCACCGGAGGCCATGACCATTTATGAACAAAAGTTTGTTGGGTTTTTTTTTTTGTTTTCCTAAGGACGTCTGTTGTTGGTTTTTGCCCAGAGAAATTGATTGTTATTTTTCTTTTTGTAGTTATTTATAATCTGTAAAAGATTTTCACTGTTTTTTTTTTTTTTTTTGGTCACTCTCTGGGGTATAATTGATGTGTTTGTGATTTTATCGTCAACAAACGAAACGAAACGACAAAATATTTCAATTTCCTTGTTGGGTATTTTGGAAGTGTCATTGAGAGAGCGAGAGAGAGAGAGGAGAGAGGGTTCAACAGGTGAGTTGGTAGTTTTGTATGTTGTTCGAAAAGCTGGCATTGGTAGAGTCATCACATTAATCCGGAGTTGAATCGACAAAGAAAAAAAGATAATGGCAGGACATTTGCCATCGGCCACATCAACCAACGAAACCGAGCATGACTGACCAGAGGCCTAAATCCCAGAGTGGTTTTTTATTTGGTAAAAAACTTAGGTGTTATTCCAATGATTGTGAATATCAATGGAGATATTCGTTTCGATTCCTACAAAGCAAACCCTTTTCCGGGAATGACATGAAATTTTTCACCTTTTGATTTCTGATCTCTGAATTATTGAAAAGAGCTCTAGAAAAGGTTTTGGCCTGGCCTTTCGAAAAGCAGTCGTTTCGGGCCAGGGAGTTCACAAATTATATCCTGCATGGAACTTTAAGGGTTATACGTACGTCCATATTAGTTTGATAATCTTAAACTTCTCAGACAGGGAAGGCCAAGAGTACTTATCATCCTTGGCTGACATCAAATGCCCTTCTGGTTTAATTCGTTTTTTTTTTCATTAAATTTAAACAAACAATTATTTCAATGACAACAAAATCATCCCGGAAATGTCGATGATCCTTAAAGATTGTAAGTCCATAAATCCATACCGGTTTTCAAACTAAACTTCTACCATTTGTAGATATCATTGATTAAAAAGTAAAAATCAACATATTTCGACACACTTCGAGGTCCTAGGCTAGAATTATGAACATACAAGCGGTCTTGAATATAAAAACTTTTAGGTCACATATGCACATTTTATTGTCCACTCGAGTGTTTCTGTTCAGAAAAAAATCACCAAACTAAACAACGCTTCTACTTCATAGATGATTTCAATGCAAATTTGTTTTACTGGAATTTCTAAAATTTGTCTGTTTTTAGGAGTACATGGCATACTCCTAAAAGTATGCCATAGAAAACTGATGGAAAACAAATTGCACGAGTTGATTATTAGTGTGACTAATTTTTTTTTATGTCGTAGTCCAGTTTTGTATTGCCTACTTTTCGGTATGTCAGACACCCCTAAAAGTATGCAATACCAGATTGAACGAAAACAAACTACAAGAGTTGATTGTTATTCTGAGCAATTTATGCATGCTGTCGTTCGGTTTTATATTGCCTTTATTTACGAATGTATGTACTCCTCACAGTATGCAATACTGAATAAAACCAGGCAGAAATGCAAAGAGTTGAGTGTTTGTGAGAGATCTCCCGAACTAAACAAGAAGAACTAATGTAATGTAATTGGTTAAATCTGCCGATAGAATGGGTTTGTTATGGAAAACAGCAAATCTTTTAAGCCACCTGTGTCAGATATGATTTTACTGGGTGTTTCAGAGATACAATGAGTCCACGTCTTTATAGAGGAGGTTTATACTGAAGGTATCGCCACTGCGTAAAGGAAGACCAAGGTGGTTTATATTCCCCCTCCCAAAGGGACCACCGAATGTTAGACAAACCGCCAGCATTTCCAGTGAAAATACTGTAGAGTCTTATTGATGTCTGTCTTAGAGCAAATATAGACCGGAAGCTGCAGTCAGACAGGTAGCAGTTCCACTGCAAGATCAACAGTGTTAAAGCTCTATGAAAAACACCACAAACAAAACCACCGAAAGAGAAAATGATGCCTAGAAAAATCGTCTACAATCAATCACGGCGTAGTCGATATGCCAATTTTTCATTAAGGGATTGTTCAAAAAAATAAAATTTGGATAGAACCGCCACAAACAAAAAATGGCCCGAAAAATTTCCAAAATGAAAAACGCCAAAAAAAAAATAACAATGCCCCAAATCAAGAATTCTGCGAAATAATTGAGAAATCGCCCAAACGAATTATATGAAAGATTTCCCAAAACATCTGAAGAAATCCCCCAAACAATTTTTGGAAATTTTTCCAATGAAAAATCCCCCAAATATTATGAAAAAAACCCCAAAAAAAGAAAATTAGTTTTGTAAATATTCCAAAAACAAAAACTTTTCCAAAAATAACATTTTGTTTGGCCCAAATGAAGAAATCTCCAAAATAAATGTAAAATCCCTAAATCCCACCACATAAACATTTCACCATAAATTCTAAAAAAATTCCCATAAACAATTTTTGAAAAATTTCCCAATGCAAAGCCCCCAAATATTATGAAAAATACCTCAAAAAACAACAACATTATATTACCCTTTGTTTTGTTTTGAAAATATATCCATAAAAAATCCCCCAAATATTATGAAAAATACCCCAAAAAAAGAACGAAAAGTTTCCCAAAAATAAAAAAAATTGGGATATTTTTCATTGTTCTTTTTTTTTGGCTCAAATGAAGAAATCTCCAAAATAAATGAAAAATCCCTAAATCCCACCTACATGAACATTTCCCCATAAATTCTCAAAAATTCCCATAAACAATTTTTGAAAAATTACCCAATGCAAAGCCCCCAAATATTATGAAAAATACCTCGAAAAAAATACAACACTATATTACCCTTTGTTTTGTTTTGGAAATATCACCATAAAAAATCCCCCAAATATTATGAAAAATACCCCAAAAAAAGAACGAAAAATTTCCCAAAAATAAAAAAATTGGGATATTTTTCATTGTTCTTTTTTTTTGGCCCAAATGAAGAAATCTCCAAAATAAATGAAAAATCCCTAAATCCCACCTACATGAACATTTCCCCATAAATTCTCAAAAATTCCCATAAACAATTTTTGAAAAATTACCCAATGCAAAGCCCCCAAATATTATGAAAAATACCTCAAAAAAAAAAATATCTCCATAAAAAAAAAGAAAAATTCCCCTAGAAATACAAAATTGGGGAAATTTTCATTGTTCACTTTTTTCATATGAAAAATGCCCGAAAAAAATGATGAATGCCCCAAATCAAGAATTCTGCAAAATAAAAGAAAAATATCCTAAAAGCCCAATATAAAAATGTACCCATAAATTCTGAAAAAATACGTTATATTTCCCTTTGGTTTATTAATCCCTTTTGTTTTAAAAATATCCCAAAAATAAAAAAATTGGGGAATTTTTCATTGTCCATTTTTTCAATCCTTTTTTTTTTCTCCAAATGAAGAAATTCCCAAAATAAGTGAAAAATTCCCAAAACAATTTATGAGAAATTTACCCATGGCAAAATCCCCTAAAAAAGCTCGGCGGGTTGCGAAAGAAGTGCAATGCACCAACAACGGGGGCTATAGACCCCCCTCCCCACCCCAGGTAAATTGTCTAGTTACGCCAATACAAGCGACTGTGAGGATAAGTGAGTCTGATAACCGTACCTAACCTTAAATTCTGACCGCAGCAGAAAACAGCTGGCAGTTTCAAAAAATGCCAACAGTAAGATCTTTTTCAATTTCTATCTTGAATTTCTCGAAACGGCTTTGTTGAAGAGAAATTTTGAAAGATTAGAAACCCAAAATTTGTTTCGATCAAGTTATTTTCATCCAGCCTTAACTTTTCAGAGAGCCTCAACTTTTCTCAATTTGTTTCATTGAGTGATGTCATGAACAAATGCCTGAAGGAAGTTTCAAAACCACTTTGTGCCTACTTAAAGGAGGAAACGGTTGGTGTTTTCTGAGACATTCCCATTACTGAGTTTATCTGTGTGTGTGTGTGTGAGTAGGTCCCTCGGGGACCTTTTTGAAGTGTACACTTTAAAGCCAACGGGAGACTCATCAATCATTCTATGCAAACGTAATTTCTGTTTGAGTAACTGCGTCGGAGTTTGATTTCGAAACACCCAAGTAAATTGTAAATTCCTTGAAAGGCTCTCTTACCTTTTTGAGTTTTTCAAATAATATTTCTACTTTACGGTGAACAAGTGAATGTTAGACATTCCTTGGAAAATCTCATCGATGACAGCCTTGATTCATGGCACTCCATCAGAGGCAGACACTCTTTAGTCGGATTAATGACAGCTAAGTCCTTTTTAATAAGTCTGGCCGGCTGTTGTGTCCTTTGCCGATTTCTATTCACTTGCATGGCTGGACCATTTTTGTCGTTGTCTTTTAAACCGGGAAACGTAAATAATTTATATCGTGTCCAATTAAACGGAATTACTTATCCGCACTGACTATCTTTTATGTGAAATGTTCTCGGAATTTCACAAAGTCTGTGTTGTTGCAGCGTGAGGGGGAGGGGGTTCTGGACAGAGTGTTACTTCCCAGGAAAATGTTACGAAATTTCCATGAAATACAAACACTTTTGTAGCCGTAGTAGTAGTATTTGGTATTTTGTGGCAGTTTGTCGGTTACCATCGCAACCAAATACAACCGAAATACACACACACACTCACACATACACACAGAGTATCCTTCGGTATTGAATGGAAACTCTTCTGCTAGTTATGCCGGCAATGAAACCAACTAAAAGAAACCAACAATCCAAAAACTCAGTCCTTCAGTTTAGCATTGAATTTCATTGCTGAGTCATAGATTTTCCAATGATAATACACTCAGACAGAGAGAGCGAGAGGGAGAGAGAGAGGGAGATGGAAGTATGAGAGAGGTAGGTTTGTACTGTTTTGCAGTTGCTGCTGCCATACTGTTGACTTAAGTTTTTAAGCCAGTGTTGCCCGCTTTGTCTCTGTCCCCGAGTGTGCTGTGGTGTAGTGTAGTCAAGGTCTGTTGTTTGTTTTTGTTGTTTGGTTGTTTGTAGTTGTGCAACTCCTCGGTCACAATAACATTATTAAAGCCTTTTTCCTTCATTTCGTTCGTTGTCTTTGTTGGAGAATATTTGTTGATATGCTTGCAGTTGTTGTTGGCCTTTCTTTCATTCCATTTTTCGTTTCCATTCCATTCTCTGCTTAAGTTTCCGTAACATGTTAATTAACTGCAACTGCATCCCTTCAACCACATCCAGCAGTTAAACAACAGTACGGACTTCTTGAATTTCAGTCATCGACCACTGACGACAATGCCGTTCGGGCTGCAGCCATTTGAAGGCCACCCCACCCTCCAAGGCACATCAGTGCTTTGCAATCGGCCATTATCCTCAGCATTACAACATCGACGTCCTCATCATTGTCGGCATCGTTATCGTCACCATTAGACAAACGTTTAACAAGTGGGGTTGCGGGGGGAAAATAGTTAAAACAAAAAACTTGACTATTCCTCGTTTAAAAATTAAAAAAAAAAAGGGAAAACGCTGCTGTTCCATGATTTACACTGCCAGCATTTTGCAGATGAGAGCATATGGAGAGCTGCAAACACATTTTCTATATTCCCAACGTTCCCATAACAGGAGTGCGCTTAACAGGTAGGTATGCAAATGACAGACTTAGATATAAACATTATATTATTCAGTGTATCTTCAAAAAGTCATCTCTTTAACCATTTTACGAAAACAGTTTGGTACAGATTTGGTCCCATTCAGAAAATTATACTTCAGCGTTTTTTGTGTGTCAGAGATAGTCAAAGATGGTTACGTTGATGAAAACACTTGTAAAGCTTTTTATTTTAAAAGCTTTTCAAATATACTCTTTGAAATCTATTCAAATTAGTCAAATGTTTAAATTAAATTTCAGTGTTTTTCTTTGTAAGTTGAAAGCTTTTCACTGCGAGACTATTCGCGTAAACAATTTTAAAAATGAATTTGGGTTTCGGGCAAAAAACATGGGAAGCTTTCAAAGCTTATGCTTGAAAAGCTTCTACTTGGAAAGCTTTCAAAGCTTCTACTTGGAAAGCTTTCAAAACTTCTACTTGGAAAGCTTTCAAAGCTTCTACTTGGAAAGCTTTCAAAGTTTATACTTGGAAAGCTTTCAAAGCTTATACTTGGAAAGCTTTCAAAGCTTCTACTTGGAAAGCTTTCACAGATTCTACTTGGAAAGCTTTCAACGTGAAAAACTTACAAAATTTGTACTTGCAAAATTGTTCAAAGTTTATACTTTAAAAGCTACTTCGAAGCTTCTACGTGAAAAACTTTCCAAATGTATACTTGTAAAATTGTTCAAAGTTTATACTTGAAAAGCTGTCTACATCTCGTGTCCATCAATAAAAAAATAACGAAATGTAAATCAATCATTTGTATCTCTTACCATAGCTTTGCAGGGCTTTGAAAGTGGTTAAAGAAGCTTTGAAAACTTGTCAATTAGAAACTTTGAAAGCTTTTCAAGTATATAACCTAGATCAGCTGGTGGCCTTAGCAGATACAGAAACAATTACCAATTGTCTATAGGGATGAGGTTTCTTAAAGAGATCGATTATTTTCCAGCTTCTCCTCCAAACTTGTGGAACTTCCTGAATTGCGCCGGCTGACTATGATGCCTACAACTGTGACAGCAACCTGCTTTCACACAATTAAAAAATTAAAAACAAAATAGGATGGGGTTTCTTGACCTTTCCTACATTTCCTCTAAACACTTCAAACACTCGAATATAACAGAAATAATTCCGCCACCCAACAATTTTCACACCCTCCTCGTTGACTGCAAAATGTTGATTTAAGTTGAATGAGCAAAAAAAAAAAAAACTACACAGGAGGTCAACAATCACTTCCCCAACTACTTCCGTTTAACAATTGTTAAACGGAATTTCTTTCCTATCCATTTATGCTATAAATTGCTTTTGTTGTTGTTGGCCCCGCCGGTGGCTATGTTGGTCTCAAGTGTTGCATTAATTGCACAAATGCCGTTGCTTTACACTAGTGCAGTACTGCGAAGCATTTGATGGCAACAATTTGCCCGAGTCGAAAGAAGAAAAGAAAAAAAAAAGGAAATGTTTGGAGTGTGGGTTTCCTTCCACCATGGAGAACAATAGAACAGTTCAAAGAAGTGCAATTCCACAGGCCTTTCTATTGAATGAAATCGGGCGTGAGTGTGTGCGTGCGCGTGTGTATGTAGATACTTGACGTCGTCTGTCCAACGCAAATAGAACCCCTTCCCCGGGCAGGCCTGGTCCTCGACGGGATCGTTGTCAAGACTTATACTCTCTCATCCATACAAAAGGCTTAAAACTTTGTTCTTGGCCTAAACGCCATACAAACTCTGACAAAATACACACAAACACACACACACATAGACACTTGTACAATAAGACTCGTAGCGTCAATGGCAGTGGAGGAAAAAAGCAATTTTCTCTTGTTATTATGCCAAAGAAGAAAAGTTGTTTTATTTAACTTTTGTGGCCTGGACTGACAGCGAGCCGTAGAGTGGTGCGGGCAGAGAAAGACTGCCAGCAAATGTACCACTACATCCAAAAAAAAAAAAAAACAATTCGAAAAAATAGTTTATTTAATTATTCAGTCATTTTACTGCTTAAACATGTAACAGCATAGCCGAAAACGATACTTTCTTTACGACAGTGTTGCCATAGAAATTGAGCGGCATTCTGACGTTTCCATCAAATTTAAATGGGCATTCCAATACTCTGACACACACACCCACAGAAACTCATCCACACACACACACTTATAATCTGTTTTCAATCGTAGCAAAGTTTTCAAACGTCAGAGGACAGAGGAACCCTCTTGGTGCTGAATTGTGGTAAGAATTTTGGGTGGTTTAGGAGGTCGGGGAGCCGGAGTCATATTCCATTGCATAGTTTTATGTATTGTGAAAGTTTCCAAAATGAAATTACAAAATGTTCTGGAGAATTTTAATAAAATTGTTTGTGATTGAATGTAATGTGTTACTTATGCCAACTACATAATTTCGAAACTCGTTAGTGGCTGCCATTCGGGTGTAGTCACGCTCTACATGAGAGGCCAACTAATTGAGGGAATTTTGGGTTATTTTTTGGCTAATTTTATTAATTTATTATATATTTACAAAAAAAATTTTGAAATATCACAGTCTACAGGAAGTGCAACAGCGATAGGGGAAACTATCACACAACAAAGTCAGTTTCCAAGTCTGGCAAGAACATGTAAAAGATTTTTCAGCTTATGTTTTAGGTTAAAGGGTCTCTCCAGGGTCTCTCGCCCGTTCATTGTCAAATGGCCGCTTGACCGGACGACGCACGGTAGAGACAATTCGTTCTTCAGCCGGACTGTTCGTATGTGGAATCATCTTCCAGCAAGTGTTTTTAGCTGCCTGCCATGACATTCTCAAATTCAAGACAAACATCAACAAACACTACTCCCTCGTTCATCCTTCCAATACCCTTACTTCCCATCGCTAACACAGTGCAACACGAGGGCAACCCCTGAGAGTTAGCCATAAAAAAATAAAATAAAAACATCAGTTTTTGGTGGATTCTTCATATATTTTTGTTAATTTCTAAAACGTTCTCCTGAAATGGTTGTGCGTCCTTGAGATCACAGATTCCAAACTATTTTTTACTTTGGTAAAAGAACCCCTTGTGCCAAATAAATAGCAAAAAAAAGCGGGTATTATGGCATCGAGCGGATTGTCCGGGAACATAAACTACTCATGTTGATCACTTTCAAATGAAATTGTGTAACCTTTTTTATTTATTTCGGACCACTGTGCCTCCTCAGCTTAGGCTGCATATTAGTTACAGACAATAGAAAAGCCTTTATTGTTGTTCTTAAGAAGATTTTGATGTGGATTGTGTTATTGTTGTTGTTTCGATGTTTGTTTGTTTGGATATAATCTGCGATATGCGGTAAATCGTCAAGAGGTTTTTCCAATCCCCCCCCCCCCCCCCCAACTTCCAAGGCCCACTATTTGCATAGTATGCCTAGAAAAACATTGTAATGAGGGTTTGAGCATACGCACACATACACACTGCAACAGACCCCCCCCCCCCCCCCCCCCTTTTTTGTTCACTCTTGCTGAGATTGATAAAGTTTCTCATTAGAAAATATTTTTAGTTTCATGTAAATGTAAATGTGTAAAGGAGTGTGTGTGTGTGTGTGTATGAATTGTTTGCTGATTTTGCTCAAAAATGTGTGTTGGTGTGTGTGTGTGTGTTTTTATAAGTCAAAGTCTCTAGTTTCAAAGCCACTTTTATTTCCTTTACCACTTCCGTTTTGATATCCCAACACACGCGAGAGCAACAGCCAGCCAAACCATGCGAGTGAGTGAGTGTTTCGTGTTGAAGTGGTAGATTGCGGCTAAGAGGTAATGGCGCCGGGGGGCCCGGCAGGCGTTGAGGTAATGCTGGCTTTAACAACAATTATTATTTGATGAATAACTTTTTCAAGCTTGACCTTTTTTCCCACCCCCCCCAAAAAGGAAACGACTGCCTTAATGTTGTTAAAAGGGAAATGGAGCGCACGACAGGGACGACTCTTGAAGATGAAGTGGCGCCGAGGCTTACACACAGCAGAGGGATTTTGAGAAAACTATAAACGCAAAAATGGAAAGGAAAAGAAAAGGAAAGGAAACCCCAGCACGACAACAATGATTTGGATCATACAATACGTGTAGTCGTAGCAAACATGCAACACAGGATTACTACGTTCGTTCAAAGGAAAAAGACCAGGCAGACAACAGACAATGAATGAAGCGGAGCTACAATGAAAGTAACAATTTGCCACATAAATACCAAATCGGGCTTAGCACGAGATCTTTTGGGTTTATTTTAAACTAATATGGATTATATATATATATATATATATATATATATATATATATATGCATATATGTATGTACACTGGAGAGTCATTTACTGACCCTTCTTTGGCCCTTGACTTCCTGCAGTGGTAAGTGTGTGGTGCCGGTCCTGTTGGTGGCATCAACTTTAATAGCAAACTAACGAGACTATAAGACAAAGAAATTATGGTCAAGTGAAAAGCGACCAAGCGCTACTCTACGCTCGAACGTCACTCACTCACATCCGTTTGCGGGTAAAAAGCTTCTGAAATGGCACAATTGTAAAATAAAATGTAATGGCGGGAAATGTCGATACAAGACGGAAATCACCGAAATTAGATGTGGAAAAAGGGACAAAGAAAACAAAGACCAAAGAAAAAACGCAACGGAATATCTTCAATAAAAAGAAATTACTTTAAGAAAACATTAACACTTCGTTAAGGTTGGGCCAAAAAATGAGCTTACGCTGGGAGATTAAATCAAAGTCTTAGCTAGCAAGTGGCATAGACAATGGGCAGAGTTTTTATTTCTTTTAAAATAATATATAGAAAGCTGAATATTATTCTTAAGCTTGTTTGGATATCAAAGTCTGACCTAACATTATCGTCCATGCAATTGGTATAGAAAATATAATGAGTTTTGTTTATTTACAAATAATATGAAGGCAAATTAATAACTAAATATTGAGTCAAAATCATTCAAAAAATCATTTATAATTTGTTAAAGCTTTTTTACATAGTCTTGCTCAGTAGTTGTTTTAGAGGAAATTACAGGAGCTTCCAGTCAAAGCTTACTGTACAGAATTAATTGTTAAAGCTTTCAGTTTTATTCTTAGATTTATTGATAAAGCTTAGATCAGCTACAGTAACTATTTGGCGAAAATAATAGGAGCTTTCAGTTGTTTTCTAAAATTTATCAATAAAGCTTTTTACTTAGATCACATATAGTAACGGTTTACAGAAGATTTAGGGTGAAAGCTTAGTCTTTTTTTTATTAAAAACTGGTAATGTATGACAGCTTTGAACATTCTTTCTGAAATGTAATTTGTAAACAATTAATAGCCGAAGCATTCAATTCCTTTCTGAAATTTGCTAATAAAGCTTTCTTTACATAGTCTCGCACAGTAGTTATTTAGAGAAAATAATAAGAGCTTTCAGTCAAAGCTTACTGCACAGAATTCATTGGTAAATTGTTCAGTTGTTTTCTGAGATTTATTAATGAAGCTTTTAACTTAGATCGGGTACTGTAACAATTTACTGAAAATAATAGGAGCTTTCACTTGTTTTATAAAATTTATAAATAAAGCTTTTCACTTAGATCACGTACATTAACTATTTAGGAAAGATTTTGGGTGAAAGCATAGTTTTTTTTTTATTAAAAACTGGTAATATTTGACAGCTTTGAACTTTCTTTTTGAAATGCAATCTGTATCGAATTAATTTTCCTGTAATAATTCTGTTTTCTGTAATTTCTTAAAGCGTTTTTACTTAGACTCGCACAGTAATTATTTAGAGAAAATAATAGGAGCATTTGGGTGAAAGCTTTCTTATTTATAGTTATATCAGGTTGATGTTATATACGAAAGCTTCGAACTCCCCTTCTAAAGTATAAGCTTTTCGGTGAAAGCATACCTTTTCATGAGAACAGGTAATGTCACATTTGAAAGCCACGATTTTTTGTTCTGAAACTAAAGTATGCGCTTTTCGGTGAAAGTATAATTATTCATGGGAAGAGGTAATGTTATATTTCAAAGCTTTGAACTGTTTGTTTTTTCTAAAACTGGAGAAGAGAATCGAAACTTTTGGGTGAAAGCTCACATTTTCATGAGAACAGTTAATGTTATATATGGAAGCTTTGAAATGCTTTTCTAAAATGCAGTTAAAAAGTTCAGGTAATATTTTGTATGAAAGCTTTAAACTCTGAAATTAGAGAATATAATATAAGCTTGTTGATAAAAAAAGTTTACATTTTCATGATAACAGTTACGAAAGCTTCGAAATCCGCGTCTGTAATCTAATGCTGTTAAAAAATCCATGAATTCATTTCAGCACAGAGCTTTCGTGACGAATTTATTGAATGTCAGAATGTAAAATTTTAAAAGCTCTAAAAATAAAAATCTATTTTCTTTTTACAGGTAAAAGCTTTTACAATTCTTCAAAAATATTTGATATTTTGAAGCTTTTGACAAGAGCTTCCTCGGTGACCATACCTTAAGTTATATACCTTCGATGCAAGAGCGTTTTTCAAATGTCTTAACTCCGATATTTTCTCAAAACAAAAATTTTATAAATAATACAGATAGCTTTGCGTGGCGTTTTGCGATATAACAATTAACTCCGATATATTTATAAACGATAAACAAAAATGTTTGCATCGGCGGAGATTTCTTTCCTGTGGTCATTTTATAGAACACTAGGCGGCTGGACATGCTATTTTCTAGAATGCTGTGATTAAAAATATATTAGAATGAAAATTAAGCGAGCTTTGAACTGGCTTCTTATTTTGTAAGAAGGTTCCAACAACTTTCAATTAATCGCGGTTTTTTTAAGCTTTTTCGAAAATAATGCTCAACTTTCCCAAAAGAATTTTATACGTGTGCTCTCCCAACGTGTGCTCTCCCAACCAGGTTCCAAAGTCAATGTCAAAGATTATATTATTTTCTGGACAAAATTATTAGATTTAAAGCAATGAATTAAAAGAAAAAAATCAAGCTTTTGCAGGGCGTTTTACAAAATATTGCAATAACTAAATCAATTACATATCTACACCAAGCGCAAAGAAGAACAATCACATAATAAATATGATTATGGATCTCCTATCAGAAAATATTAACAAAAAAAAATAATTGCATTTATTCTGAGGAGCTTACAAAACACACACACACACTCCTATAACCACCGCCACCACCTGCGATCTAATTTAGGCGATACAAGAAAATATCAATCATTTTCCGTTTGACAATAGACAGATGGCTAAACAGATTGTGATGCGGGAAATTATTATGGCCCAAAAGAAGCGGCACCACCATCGAATCAACGGCAAATTCATTTACACCTATCGGCTATTTAACACCCAATTGTGTTATCCTGTGAATACACGCAACCGACAAAATGGCCAAGCCAAACTGAGCCCGGGTCGGTCAATGGATACAAAAGGATACCTTTAGTAGACCTTCAATGTCTTTCAACAAAGATTAATGGGGCACTCGCACTCATACATTTGTTGTTGACCACAATCGAAACAAGCGAACAGAAATTCACCAACTGTCGGCTGTAGGGTGTGAAACAAAGAGCAACAAAAGCCAGGTCACTGCTAGTGGAGAACTTTTGTAATTAAATATTCTTCAATATCCTTAAAGTGTTTATAATTTGTTCTGTTACAGTTATTGGCGTTAAAGCACAATGGGTCCATTCCCTTGCCAGCCCACTCCACCGCTGGTCGTGCCCTTGTGTTGTGGTCCTTTAGACCGGTGTTTTGGGCAAAGGTTGTTGGGTGATGTGGAGAGGGGGGGCGGAATGAATGTATTGGGATGTTGGGTTCATTCAGTCATTTATTTTTCTTTAGACCTTTAGTTTGATTGTTATGGCTGATAGGCAAGGACGGACGGCCAATGTTAGCCGAAACAGTGGTTTGAACAGGTGTATTTTGGGATGATACCGTATCGATTGGATAGAACCTCTGTTAGCCATTAATTCTAATGCGTACTAGTTGAAAAGTGTAGAGTAGGGTGGAGTGAAAACATGCTTTTTTTTTAATTTGAAAAAGTTAACCTCGGACAGAGATGTAGTCCGGGGTCCTAATGAGGGGAAGAATAAAGAAAAAAATTTTAAAAAAATTTTAGGGGTCGCGCCACTCCCTCGAAATTTGGAAATTATCGCTATTTTGGCGTTGATTTTAGAAAAATGCTAAAAATTAACGACTTAACTTATTCGAAATTTAAAAGTTTGAGCTTGTTCAGTGTCCAAACAAAAGTATTTGAGGCAAATATGAGGATAATCGACTAATATTTGTAGCTTTGGTGGCGATTTCATTGTTCAGTCAATTTTCTGAAGAAGGGACGATTTGACTTATTTTACTTTTTGAAATTTTTGAACAATGAGAAAATTTTTTTTAAATTTTTTCATGACCTTATTTCATTGTTTACGCTATTGCAAAGATTTATTGATTTAATTTAATTTTTAGGATTTTTCTAAAATCAACGCCAAAATAGCGATAATTTCTAAATTTCGAGGGAGTGGGCGACCCCTAAACATTTTTTAAAATTTGTTTCTTTATTTTTCCCCTCATTAGGACCCCAGACTACATCTCTTTCCGAGGTTAACTTTTTTTTTTTTTAATTTCACTCCACCCTAGTGTAGAGTCTTCAGTTTCCCCGTTAATTTTAAAAAAAAATTTAACTCTCTGAGAAGAGAAGATATTGAAAAAAAGGGTGTCAAGAGCGGGTTGTCACAATGTTCCTACAGGATTTAAATTTTCCGCCACTTCTTCTCCAAAGTGTTTTGTTGAAACACTCAATGTCGGCCAGAGTAGTCATTTTTGCAAAAAATCACCAAAAGCCTCGAAACTTAAAACTTGGCTACATTTTGAGACAGTCCTTATAAACACCACCTTTTTTTCCACCTAAACCTCATGAAATAAACCCCGAAAAACATCACATTCCTTATATACAAAAATCGTAAATAAGAATTCTTTCCTGCTGGCAGATTAAATTTGCTTATCTGTGTAGAGACAGGGTGACCATTAAATGTGTTTTCTACAATCACTTCCATACTATTGGTGCTGTAAGGAAACTAATTCAATACTTTGTGTTCCAGTTGATTTTAAATGGAGCCACTGTGTTGGGGTCAACAATTAAGAACTCCTCCTTCACTCCACACACACACAATCATCGACAACACCATTAAGGTGCTTTGTATAAGTGTTATTCTTGGAGTGTTCTTGAGGGGGTTATATTCTGTACCCTCGCCCCGCCACCCAATTTGAAAAGAACCAAATTGACATTAAATTTTATTTACACTTTTATTTTTATTTTGCTTTGGCTATTTCTTGGTTTGCTTGTAAGTCCCCTTTCAGTTTTATCGGTGAATTTCGTTTCAACAAAATTTCATTAATAAATATTTGATTTGTTACCTTTGTATTAGTCGAGCACGCCACTATATCCCTGACCCATCTCAAAGCTGAAAAATTAGAACTCACACACACACAGGCAAATGCACATGGGCATAGGCATAGGCATAATTGTAAATGTCTTTGTTAGTCAAGAGTTTGGGCTCCGGCAAGTTGTAAAAGGACAACAAGTCTCATTAGGTGGATTCTAAAACCATAATTGCTTTTATGGGCAATGCCCAGTTTGGCTTTTGTACTTAATAAGGTTAATCTTGGCTATCAGAGAGGTGTATGTGCGTATGGGTGTGTGTGTGTGTAATGGGATACGAAGTATGTCCCGCCTGTGTGTGTGTCTTGCAAACACAACACCAACATTCTAAACATTTATACTTTGAGCTAATTAAAATTCTTATGTTTCTTGCAAATGTGCTGGTTCTTTTGCTGGCTGACGTCTACCGATCCTTCTGCTGCTTAAAAGTGCCCGGCTGCCCTGGCTGCCCTGCTTGGTCTATTCTTTTGTCTTATGCTTTATGTCCTGATAGTGGCCTGGCGGTCGGTCATTCATTACGGATTCTCTTTCTGCAATACAACAAGTCTAGTAGAGACGACTGTATGTCGTAATGAGATGGCTCTTGTGTGTATACAGTGGTCGTCAGCAATATTATTACCGTTGGTATAGTTGTTGTCACAATGGGAATCCTTACAGAGTAGGTGATCCGAATGTGAACGTTAAATTTGGTAAAGATAAATAATTTCCTTTTTCTGTGATTTCAAACGATTTTTACAATTTAGAGAACAAATCCTTGCAAATATAATTTTGGAAAATCGTTTAATATCAATGAAAATAATCAGACCAAGACCGTCAGCCAATGTAAGTCAATCACACAGATATTCTCAATAGATCAGTTAATGACGATTTGGGATGAAAAATATTTTAAAACTAGAACAAGATTAAAAATCGGCAATGTCTTCGACACACAGGCCAACTATATTTGGCAGTATTATGGTAATATACAGGGTCCGCCATCTATCGTTTTTTTTTCAACTAGTGCTTATTTCGTTTTCGGGCCATGTTCAAAGAATTTTTGTTTACAAAAATTGATGAGGAGGATATTGGCAACATTTGGTTTTAACAGGACGGCGCTACGTGCCACACAGCCGAAGCTACACTCGATGTTTTGCGCCCTGTTTTTGAAGATCGCATTATTAGCCGAGGCAGCCATTTGAATGAAATTATTTCCCATTATCAAATAAAAAAAGAAATTTGAGAAAATATCCAGTAGTTTTTTTTTTATAGAATTTTCAAAAAAAGTATTTGGCGGACCCTGTAGTTCTCTTCAATGGCCCTAACGACGAAACGTATTGAAAGGGATTTGTTTAAGGGATTTTTATGCGCTATGTTTTTTTCTTTGTAAATAGCAAAAAAAAGGGCATTTCCTAGATTTTAAAAATTTAAATAAATTTCAAATTAATAAAATTGAAATAAATTTTAAAAAATTTAAATACATTTTAAAACATTTAAATAAATTTAAAAAATTTAAATAAATTTTAAAAAATTTAAATAAATTTAAAAAAAATGTAAAAAATTTAAATAACTTCTAAAAATTTTAAAAAAAATTTAAATTTTAAAAAGTTCAAATAAATTGTAAAAAATTTGAATAATTTCTAAAAAATTTAAAAAAAAAATTAAAATAAATTACAAAAAAAAATTTAAGTAAATTTAAAAAAAAAATTAAAGTAAATTTAAAAAAAAATTAAGTAAATTTCAAAAAAAAAATTAAATAAATATAAAAAAAAACAAAATATTTTAAATATTCGCCTTTACTGGATTTTAATAAGATGGGACGTTTCATTTTCTAGATTTTAAAAATTTGAAATAATTTTTAAGAAATTTCAATAAATTTAAATCAATTTTAAGAAATTTTAATACATTTTTAAACTATAGCAAAAATAGCTAGATTAAAAAAAAATCTAGATTAAAAAAAAAATTCAAAAAACAATTAAATAAATTTCAATTAAAATTCATTAAATTTTAAAAAATGTAAATATATTTCAAAATATTTATATAAATTTTAAAAAAAATTAAATAAATTTTATAACATTTAAATAAATTTTGGAAAATGTAAATCACTTTTAGAACTTTAAAAAAAGTTAAATAATATGGAAAAAATTTAAGAAGAAAAATATTTTTATCTTTGCTTTTGGTGGATTTGAATCAGAATAGAAGTTTCAGAATTGTGAACAAAGTTAAGTCAAAAAATGTTTTCGTAACTTTATTTTATTGAAAAATGTTCAGAAAAAATTAAAGACACATTGGAAATAAAAGTGATTATGAAATTCGATAGAATTTTTTCCAATTTATTCACAAATTAGCTTAGACAATTTCTGGTGTATTTTTTTTGTTGTCTAGTGTTATCCTTTATTTGTTAGCGTTATCCTAGTGTTATCCATTATTTGTTGTTTCAGTGACATTATGGCCCCCCGAGTACTAAAAGTCCCGAATTTTTTATTCTAGTCAAATTTTCCGATTTTTGTGAAATAAATTTTAGAAAATTTAAATAAATTTAAAAAAATGTAAATAAGATTAGAAAACTTAAATTAATTTTAAAAACTTGTAATTAAATTTTAAAAAATTTAAATACATTTTAAAAAATTTAAATAAATTTAATTTAAATAAAATTTAAATTAATTTTAAAAAATTTAAATTAGTTTTAAAAAATTTAAATATATTTTAATTAATTTCAAAAATTTAAAAAAAATTGTAAATAACTAAATTAATTTAAAAAAATTTAAAATACAATTTAAATAAATTTTAAAAATTTAAATAAATTTTAAAAATTTAAAAAAATTTTAAAAATTTAAATAAATTTTAAAAATTTAAATAAATTTTAAAAATTTAAATATATTTTAAAAATTTAAATAAATTTTAAAAATTTAAATAAATTTAAATATATTTTAAAAAAATTTAAATAGATTGTAGAAAACTTCAATTAATTTCAAAAAATGTAAATAAAATTTAAAAAATTTAAATAGATTTTAGAAAACTTCAAATAATTTAAAAAAATGTGAATAACTATTTTAAATCGTCGCCTTTGGTGATTTGATCCGAATGCCAGTTTCAGAGTTATTAAAAAAGTTAAGTTAAAAAAATGTTTTTTCGTATTTTTCTTGTTTGAAAATTTTAAAATAGAGAAAAAAAAGAAATTATACTAATCACGATGTAGAAATCATTAAAATCGCTTGAGTATTTTCGTTTCTATTCATAATTTAGTGAAGGCACCTTCTGGTGTCTTTTGTTTTGTTGCTGCATAGTCTAATCAATTAAATGTCCTTTCGGTTACATTAATTATCGAAGCAGAGTCAGTCACGAGTATCCTTTTACTAACTTATTTCCCTTACCAATCCTTGAAGAAACAGACAGAGAACTTCTCTTGAATTTGGGGACCTAGTGTTTGAAGGCGACTCCGAATAGCCAATGCTTTTTCTGGAGAACTTTTTACATAGCTTAGAGAGATTACTCTCTGACTCCACAAGTCACCGGAATTTACAAGGTGAACGCAACTGCTGACAAATATTTGATGTTCTTACCAGGATATGAATTTGGGTTGTGCTGTGTGATAGTTGTCCACATTGCCTAGCACTCGACGGTTACACTTTAATCAACTGACCTGCGTTGTTTCCTTAAGATCAACTCTCCAGCAATTAACTCTTAAGCGAATGTTAGTTTAGTTCGCCCCATCGTAGAGACTTATGGTAAACTGTTTTAATATATAACTTCACATAAATGAATATGTGTTTTTTTTGGGTATTTTCGATTTTTTTGATAAATATAAATATATAAAATAATAACCCACCATTTGTAATACCATTGAGGGTGACAACACTCGGGGCCATATAATGTCACCATCTAATGGTAGCCGGCCGCTTTTATGAGTTTTCAACACGGGCTCACTAACAAATTCCAATTGTTTTTCAAATTACAACAAATTTATATTTTCCTAAATATTTTCTTGGATACAAACAGGTTTGCCCGGCTTTCTTTACACAACCACCAAATACAAAATAAAAAACAATATATTTTCACAAAATGTTTAGCGATTTTTCACAAACGTCATTCCACCACCACGTGATTTTCCAAACTGGCTTGGGCAATTTTCAACAGGTAGTTTTTGCTGCTCTACTTTTGAAAAATGGCCAAAGGAAAAAAGAAGAAAACACCACAGAGCAACAAATACGCCGTCACAAGGGACACGTCGTTGTTGTTAATGGATTTATGAGGGCCCAGGTAATAAGAATGCATCTAAGCTATTCCTCTTATTCTTCGGCTGGGTTTACACTCTTTTTTTGGTTGTGCTGCCAAAAAGCAAAGGCACTACCTCGGTACCTGTTGGGTAGACACTTTGATTGTGCTGAAAATCGTTTTTCTTCTTTGGTTTTAAAAGAACAACAAACACTCTCACATGTACACTAAAATTCATATTAGTTAAATGTGTATGAGGGTGTGTGTGTGTGTATGTGTGTGTTCGTTCACAATAGGGACTTGATGAATTCCAAGAAATGTGATTACTTTTAATATTCATCAATTTCATAAATTGCCATTTGACGAAGCGACGACAACGACGACCGACGTCGTTGTGCTTAGTAAGGACACAGGGGAAACAAGTAACCCAATGATTTAAATATGACGCATTGAAATTCCCATAATGTGCAAGGAGCTGATTTTAAATGCATTCATTAGGGTGATTACGTTTTTCTTCTTCTTTTTTCCTAACGATCTTAGTACATTAGTTGGTATTTGTAAGTAGTTATGAAATCGTATTGGAATGTGTTTCGTGGAAGATGAAAAAAAAATGATGAAAAGTGTAGTCCTTACACACATCAGGATCTTAACATACACATATCAGCTGAAAGCCTTTTCAAAAAGACTGGCAACAAGTGGTTTTCGTCTTGAAATGACTTTGTTTTTATGTGACTTTTGCAAGTCAGTTTTGATTTCAGATTAAGAGAGAACATTGAAATCACGAGAAATAATAACACTATGCGGCAAAAAAATGTTGGCTGGAAACTGCATGGTTGTACATTGAGACAAACAGTTACCTAAAATCGATTCAAAAATATAATTTAAAAGCTTAGCTCCTAATGCATAAAAATATAAAACAAACCTTTGTTAAGTTTTTTTTTGGATTTGTATACATGTTACTTAAAAACGTTGCTTTAAATTTTTATAAAAAGGGGGTCTCAAATTTTCTAACAAATGAAATAAAAACCCTTCATTACAATCTCCCCATGCCAGCAAAGTTCTAATTGACATTATCAGTTGTGCGATTACTGCCAATTAAAATCTTGATTAGAATTCATGTCCCTCCATCATACTCAACTGGCCGCCCACTGTCTTCTGCATTTATATGCGTATTTGTTTGCTCCCACTCTCTGTCGCTCGTGGACTCATTCCTTGCATTGTACGAATGTATGGCCATGTTGAACTGGGCACCTCCTTAACGGCGGGCACCCCGAACGGACCGTAGCAGTCGGCACTCGGCGAATCGGAGTGTAGAGCAAGTGTGTTTGCATTTGTTTGTGTTGGTTACGAGTGATTATACAGACCTCAGGGTGTTTTATAAGTACACTCTGGTTCATATTGTACAACAGCAACAATAGCAATGACGGCAGCATCCGCAGCTACAACAACAAGTTGACACAACTAATTGACACTTATTTTATGGTTATTATAATATTTGAACTGCGCGCACACACACACACACACACACACAACGGACAGCCAAACGGACGACAGGATGTTGAACAACGACAGAAATGTTTAAAACAAACACTAAAAATGCTGTGCAAAGTCCTTTTGTCAATTATACACAAACACACACACAAATGGCCAGGAAAGACCAGACCAGAACCGTGCCATGGAGAACAGACCAGACAAAAAACACACCCGTCCCGGCCTGGCCTGGACGTCTGTTTTTGTTGATATTTGAAATATGGAACAGAACGCACAAATTATTTAAAAGCCTTCACGCCATTGTGTCAAAGGGGTATTTTTATTTTACGTTAGAGGACATGGACATGGAAATGAATTTCATAATTCTTTGATTATTTATGCAAATTGCAAATATTGAAGGTATGATTTATTAAATTAAATATTGAGTAAGATTTCGCACAAGGTGCTGGCCGAGCCTAAAAAGGCTGACTGAAATTATGGCTTCTCAAATAGACGACTTTGCAGGCGGTGGACAATTAAGAAAATGAAACATGAATTGGTGGCCTTGTTGCAAAGATAAAATTCGTCTGTAGAAAGTGACTTAGTGTGGGAAATTTTTAATAAGAAAAAATGTCAGACACGTATATTTGATAAGTAAAAATGTGTGTCTATACACAATTTTTTTTTATAAGGAATTTATTATAAGAAAAATGTTTGACACCCTGATTTCTTATAAGAAAAATGTGTGGCAGAATTTTATAATAAGAGAAATGTTTGGGGTACGGATATTTGACTACGAAAAAATGTGAGATACGGATCTTTTCTATGAGGAATTTATTATAAAATTTATTAAACAAAATATTCGTATAAGAAAAATATTCTAATAAAAAATATTCTAATACGAAAAATGAGAAAATATTCTTATAAGAAAAATATTCTTTTTCGGACACACAATTTTTATAAGGAATTTATTATAAGAAAAATGTTTTTATAAGAAAAAACTCATATAAGAAAAATAATTCACATTAAAAAATATTCTTGATAGAAAAATATTCTTATAAGACAAATTATTCTTATAAGAAAATATTCTTATAAGACAAATTATTCTTATAAGACAAATTATTCTTATACGACAAATTATTCTTATAAGAAAAAAATATAAATGTGTGAATTTTATAATAAGAGAAGTGTTTCAGTCACGGATATTTTGTGTGATACGGATATGTTTATAAAAAAATTTGTGTCTATTCGTACACATATTTTCTATATTTCTATTATATTTTCTTATACAATTTATTAAAAAAATATTCGTATAAGAAAAATATTTTAATACGAAAAATGATATAATATTCTTATAAGAAAAAATGTGTGTATATTCGGACACACAATTTTTTATTAGGAATTTATTATAAGAAAAATGATTTTATAAGAACAAACTCTTATAAGAAAAATTATTCTTATAAGAACAAACTCTTATAAGAAAAAAATATTCTTATAAGAAAAATATTCTTATAAGAAAAAATAAATGTGTGAATTTTATAATAAGAGAAGTTTTTCAGGCACGGATATTTGAATTAGAAAAAATATGAGATACACATTTTTTCTATAAGGAATTTGTTATAAGAAAATATTCTTATAAGAAAAATTTTCTAATAAAAATATTGTAATAAGAAAAATGGTCTTATGAGAAAAATATTCTTGTAAGAAAAATATTGATATAAGAAAAATGTGTGTCTATACGGACACAGCATTTTATACATTTTATATTGGTGTGTCTATACGGACTCAAAAAATCTATAGGGTCCGCCAAATAACTTTTTTTTTGAAAATTCTATAAAAACAAACTACTGGATATTTTCTCAAATTTGTTTTTTTATTTGAAAGTACAATCCTTCCGGTTAATAATGGAAAATAATTTCATTCAAATGGCTGCCTCGGCTGGCCAACGACATCAGCTCTGCGGCTAATAATGCGATCTTCAACAACAGGGCGCAAAACATCGAGTGTAGCTTCGGCTGTGTCGCACCTAGCGCCAATATCCTCCTCTTAAATTTTTGTAAACAAAAGCACTAGTTGAAAAAAAACGTTAGATTCTACGATTCTAAGAAAATTATTCTTATCGGAAAATTATTCTTACAAAAAAAATTTGTGTCTATTCGGAGACACAATTTTTCTGTAATGAATTTATTATCAGAAAAATATTTTAGGCAAAATATGTGTATTCGGACAAAAAAAAATTGTATAAGGAAAACCATATGTGTGTCTCTATGGAAAAACCAACGGACGCTCTATTTTCCAACAAGGACACATTTCTACGGACACAATTTTTCTATGCGGAGAGATTTGTGTGTGTCACTACCGATTAATTCGTGTGTCTATGTGGACAAAATAAATTTTTCTACACGGAAAAATCGTTGTGTGTTTGTCTATTCGGACACACAAGATTCCTTTACGGAATTATAAGAAAAATGTCCGATGCACGTATTCGTTTATAACAAAAATTATTCGTAGAAATGTGTGTGTGTGTGTCTCTACGGATAAACAATTTGTATATGTATCCTACGGAAGAATTAACGGACGAGCTATTTTCCTGCAAGGAGAAATTCTGGTATACGGTTCGGCGGACACAATTTTTTCTATGGCTAACATTTTTCTAGGAACTCACACAACTTTTTCTGTACCCATAAATATGTGTCTCTACCGACTCACAATTTGTCTACTTTCTGTAACGGCATCTGTATTAATAATCCTTTAATTTTAGTAATTTCCCAGACAAGCTTCTCACATTAAGCTGACTATACTTAAAGTCCTGTTGGTTTAATCTGGAGTACATGTCCACTCTCTGTTTGTCCTTTTAACCTCAGCTGTTGGTGTGCAAAGAACTCTTAAATTGTTTACATTTAGAACAAATCGATTTGTGTAAAATGTATTTCGTATAATTGACAAATTACTTAAAATGAATATTTAATGTTGCCAAAAAAAAGGATCTTTGCTTAATGCGATTAGAGAAGCCCAGGCATGTAAGGACACCGTGCAGAGCAAAGGTGACCAGAGGGTTGTAAGGTCTAGAAGGCCGAAGAAAAGGTGTTGTGGGAAAATTGTGTTGACCATTTATCAAACGTTTGATAAGTTTGATGTCCCCAAACAAACAGTCATCCCTCATCTATACAATGTGATTTATTTGCGGAGCAAACAAAAATTATCCAAGGAACCCAAAGATTAAAATCCCATATTTTCTTTTCCTGTGTAAACACACACACACGCGTGCAAAGCGACAACGGACGACAATTTGATTTTCATCACTAAAACATTTATTACCCCCCCCCAAAAAAAAAGAAAATATTATAAATGATTCGTGAACTGTCCGCATGGTCCAGCCCAACAAAGGAACCTGCAAAAGGAGGAGTGTACGGCTATGGAGATCCTTTGGTCCAATCGCTCAAATGACAACAGCTACATTCCCATATGGTCGCCTACACTGATATGTGATTTGTTTTTTGTGCCGAGTGATACCGAGCAGTTGGGCACCGTTGGGTAAAAAAAAAACGTCATGTTATCATAACCTCAAATATTGGTACTAAAACTAAAACCTTTGCAAGACAAAACAAAGGCCCAACAATAGAACACACAAATAGTGATACTGTCAGCACATCCCTGTCAAACCTAAATCAAAAAGAAATCTATAAAGAAGCCAACAAAATAAAACACCCTCCCCCCCACCACCTTCTCCTTTACACTACAAATATTGGCAGTGCAGAATGAATAAGCCAGCGAATAATTTTTTAAAGTGAAACATGAAAAATTGCTTAAGTTGCCGTTTTTGGCGGCGGCAGTGGCAGCGGCAGCGTCTTTCGCTGGAAAGGCAGGAAGCAAGCAGTTGGCTTAAAGAGGACGCAACATAATTCCAGAAACTGTTGATACTACACAAGTTCGATGTCAAAGAAAGGATTGCCGGCAAAGAAACTGAATGGCATTCGTAACATCCACTGTCAAGTCGAATGGAAGAAATTCAATTAATAAGAAATTCCATAAATTTTGTAGTTGAAGAACACAGATACAATGAATGAAACGGGTGCCGACGCAAACAGGTAACGATGTCGACAGATACAAAAAAAAAGGGCTGTCTCAGCGGATACACGGGTACCGGTTTTCCCTTAGGAATGGGTGTCTAAACGGACACAGAAAATCATGTTCTACGGGAGAAATGTGTGTGCCCAAATGGACACACACAATTTTTCTGTACAGAAAAAAAAAAGGAGTGTAAACGGACACATTTTTCCATACAGGAGAAATTTGAGTGTCTAAACGGACACATTTTTCCATACAGGAGAAATTTGAGTATCTAAACGAACACACATTTCTATACAGTTGTCGTTGTACTGTGCGCATTGATGAGAATGTGGCTGCCGTCGTCGAGAGTCTCTGACTCAGTAGTGGAATATCGATCGCACCAACTTGAGAATTTCGCTTACAAGCCTGATCGCGATTTTTGCACAAAGTACTCTCATTAGTCGCTTCCAATTGACTTGAAAACAGGCGACCATCCCCCGATCTTTGGTTTGAGCGGGAGAAACCAAAGACCCAAGGTGATGGTTAGATTATCGCATTGTCAGCGGTCTTGGCGATGTCAAATGACGGCGAAATATGTTTGCTGAAGGAGGGGATGGGGTTCCTGGGTTACCGTGAATGAACGTTGGCTATACGCACACTATTCTGTCCACTTGTTTTTATTTACCAATCATCTATCTCCCTCGTCCTTAACCCCTTCTTTTTCTCTCCCCCACCCACTCCTTAACTCTTTCTCTATCTCTATCTCTATCTCTATCTCTATCTCTATCTCTATCTCTATCTCTATCTCTATCTCTATCTCTATCTCTATCTCTATCTCTATCTCTATCTCTATCTCTATCTCTATCTCTATCTCTATCTCTATCTCTATCTCTATCTCTATCTCTATCTCTATCTCTATCTCTATCTCTATCTCTATCTCTATCTCTATCTCTATCTCTATCTCTATCTCTATCTCTATCTCTATCTCTATCTCTATCTCTATCTCTATCTCTATCTCTATCTCTATCTCTATCTCTATCTCTATCTCTATCTCTATCTCTATCTCTATCTCTATCTCTATCTCTATCTCTATCTCTATCTCTATCTCTATCTCTATCTCTATCTCTATCTCTATCTCTATCTCTATCTCTATCTCTATCTCTATCTCTATCTCTATCTCTATCTCTATCTCTATCTCTATCTCTATCTCTATCTCTATCTCTATCTCTATCTCTATCTCTATCTCTATCTCTATCTCTATCTCTATCTCTATCTCTATCTCTATCTCTATCTCTATCTCTATCTCTATCTCTATCTCTATCTCTATCTCTATCTCTATCTCTATCTCTATCTCTATCTCTATCTCTATCTCTATCTCTATCTCTATCTCTATCTCTATCTCTATCTCTATCTCTATCTCTATCTCTATCTCTATCTCTATCTCTATCTCTATCTCTATCTCTATCTCTATCTCTATCTCTATCTCTATCTCTATCTCTATCTCTATCTCTATCTCTATCTCTATCTCTATCTCTATCTCTATCTCTATCTCTATCTCTATCTCTATCTCTATCTCTATCTCTATCTCTATCTCTATCTCTATCTCTATCTCTATCTCTATCTCTATCTCTATCTCTATCTCTATCTCTATCTCTATCTCTATCTCTATCTCTATCTCTATCTCTATCTCTATCTCTATCTCTATCTCTATCTCTATCTCTATCTCTATCTCTATCTCTATCTCTATCTCTATCTCTATCTCTATCTCTATCTCTATCTCTATCTCTATCTCTATCTCTATCTCTATCTCTATCTCTATCTCTATCTCTATCTCTATCTCTATCTCTATCTCTATCTCTATCTCTATCTCTATCTCTATCTCTATCTCTATCTCTATCTCTATCTCTATCTCTATCTCTATCTCTATCTCTATCTCTATCTCTATCTCTATCTCTATCTCTATCTCTATCTCTATCTCTATCTCTATCTCTATCTCTATCTCTATCTCTATCTCTATCTCTATCTCTATCTCTATCTCTATCTCTATCTCTATCTCTATCTCTATCTCTATCTCTATCTCTATCTCTATCTCTATCTCTATCTCTATCTCTATCTCTATCTCTATCTCTATCTCTATCTCTATCTCTATCTCTATCTCTATCTCTATCTCTATCTCTATCTCTATCTCTATCTCTATCTCTATCTCTCTAGCTCTATCTTTATCTCTGTCTTTCGTGTCCTCCCCTCTCCCCGTCTCTCTGTCTCTCTCTCTCGTACACCGCCTATTTTCCGATTATTCTGTCGACTTAATCATTTCATCTATAAAAAGAGTTCCCCTTTCCATCCCTGCTCCTCCTGACTAAGGCTACAATTCTTAACGTGTCCTTGTGACGATTATCACGTTAGACATTTAATTTGTCATTCAGCAGAAGTTCACTATTCTTCACATCTTTCATCAAATTAAACCCTATCAGTTTTATATTTCTTGTCCTTCTCCCTTCCAGAGTCGTCCTTGAAGATTTTACCTTTTTTTTTTTTTTTTGATATGTGAAATATTAAAGGACTGACAAGCAGTTGCCCAAGTGTCTCGGTCGCACAATGACTGACAGATTTCAATCCTAGCAAATCGTAAAGAGAATCCTTCGTCCTAAATATTTCGTATTCGATTTGATTTCACAAATTATTTCAATTGCTCTCAATACAATTTTTCATTTTATTCTATCTGTGTTTGAGGTTTCAAGTTAAATTCCGATACGGTTCCAATGGTCGAACATCATCAGCATCATCGCCATGAGAATCTCGTCCTTGTGCTGGTCATGGTGTATGGGTGTTTTTGAAGCAAATTTCATCAGAAACTGAATTGTCGTCCTTCATCAGCCATTTTAATCATGTCCGATTGTGATGTGTGTGTGTGTTTGTTGTTGCTGCTGCTGTTACTGGGGGTACATGCGAGAAGAACATTTATTACCAGTGACATATAGTTTCTCAAGTCGTGTCTTATTTCCTGCTTTCAGTCAGCCAGTCAGTCTGTCTGCCTGTCTGCCCGTCCGTCCGTCACTCAGTTAGTCGTACGCACCACTCATTTCGACATCTTTGCTACATTATATCCTTTTCGTTTATACTGCTGCCGCCGCCGCTGCTGCTGCTGATGATAATGTTGGTGTTGTTGTTGCTGTTGTTGCTGTTACTGCTGATATGTGGTTGTCTGTGCCAAAATACATTCTTACCACTTCACATATTGCATTTTCTAAAGTTTTTATCCACACCTACATGAATATTAAACTGCTGTACATACATACACATCTCGAAACAAATGTCCGTTGACACAAACATTTTCATTAAGTTCTGATTGTCCAGCTGTCTGTCTGTCCCTCCTTCCGTCTAGTTTTTCTGTTGCTATTGTTGTTGTGTTTGTTGCCGCACCAATGAAATCCCAACCGAAAAGTGTGCAATATGGAACAACAGAAGTTTTTCATTTAATTGAACGTTACGTTCCATTTGACCGAACCGGTTGTTGTTTGTCCGGCAACCAAACCCATTTTCCAGCCACACATCCCAACCTAACCCCGATCTCCCCCCCGCAAAAAAAAAGAAAAACACAAGCCTTCTTCTTGGGGATTTTCTTTCCGGCCTCGTGTTTTTTTTTGCATTCTTTTCTCCTTATTGCGGTGTTTGTATTGAGGTATGTCCTTTTTGTTGGTCATTGTGAGTTGCCTGTTTATTTGTTGATGTCCTATTTAGTTTTCATTTTCTTTACGTTGTCCTTAATGTTTTGTAAACTTTGCATCAAATGAATTCTTTTATTTCATCATTTCACATATTAGGGAACGAATGGATATTTGTCGGAGCCTAAGCCAAAGGGATGGTAAAGGAAAGGACGAACTGCAAGTGGAGTGGAAAATGTGAAAATTGGAGCTTATGCTAAGTGACAAATTAAAAGTTTAGCAGATAAACATCAGATTGTTTCTACCTATAAAAAGGGACGATTTGTCGACCCCCCCCCCCCCATTTAATTGCAAATAATTATATCCGCTGCCAATACAGGGTGTGTGTGTATGTGACACCTGAAAGGATCGCCTGAGAATCAGTTTCTGAGTTTAAAAACAAACGTAAAACAACAAAACATAAAATTATCTGAATTGTTGTATATTATTTGTTTAAATTATGTTTTGATGTGCTTTATTTTTTGGACTGGTTGAAAACTGCACAAAAAATTCAGGACAACTGGTGACCCTAGGCATGAGGAATGTCCATACAGATGAAAACTTTGCCATTTGGTAAAGGCGGCGTTAAAGTTCATATGTCAAAGTTCAGAGCAACACTTTTAAAAAGTTCTCTCCTTGCCGAGAACAGCAAACAAGAATGTCTGGTTTTTTTCTCCATTCAATAAAAATAATTTCAAGTTATTTAATAAAACAAAAACAAAAAATGAAACCCTTTTGCAGGCTGAAGATATTTTAATGAAACCTTTTACTTTTTAATGCCATATGTTGTAAAAAAAAACAGACAAAATAATAAAAATTTCTCTAAGCGATTGATGGCAAGAATGTGTGAGGATGGGGGCCAGAGTCAATGTGTGTGTGTGTGCTTACAACTTTATGTCACTTCGAGTAGGGCCGTGTGTGTGTGTGTCTGTGTACGCATGCCTTTGATTGTGATTTTTGTTTGGGTTGTGTCTAACCTTCATTAAAAACAAAAATACTTTTTACGACCACTTTAATATGATCATAAAACAATTTGAGGCAACTCCTTCAGCAGTAACACAACACACACACACTCGCTCTGCCTCTCACCACCCACAAGCCATAAAACATCCTGACAACAATGCCGCAGCACTTTGTAAGCGTTTTAAGCAAATTGAACTCTCAACAAGTCAAAAGTGCTGGAAACTTAAAAAAAATTCGGAAAAAAAAAGTTGAAAAACAATAAAAAAAAAAACACAATCCTTTTGTCAAGAAGCGAACACAAATGCGACATCGACAACGAACGCGGATGAGCCACAAAACTATGGCAAAACAATAAAACACGACAAATCTACAAATTGCAGTTGGAGAGAGCCGTACATAGACACGCTTCATCAACAGCACTAACCAACCTAACCAAACCAAACCAAAAATTCAAGCGAACGCATAGTCCTCATACTTATTCTGGGAAAAGTCAGTTGTTTTCCAGTACTCCATCGGAATGTCAGAACAACAACAACAACAACAGGAGCAGCAGAAGAAAAAAAAGAAACAACAGTCAAGCCAAAAGGAAAAACCTCCAACTATGGCCAAAGTTATCTCTCGGCTCTCTGGCATTGTGTCGTCGTGCATCTTCATTAAATATGGAAAAAGCGTAAATGTCGCGCCATCGTGCTGTCGCATACGCGCCACCAGCCACCAGCCAACAGTCGACCACCATCGTACGTACGTACATCCAATCATGGTAGCACACTCCCATACACACAGAGGCATGCATGTTAGCATGCAAAGTCACGGCGCAACGGGCTTGACATGTCCCCAAGTGTTCTGAAATATTCTACTCTGGTCTCGTCGTCATCGTCGTCGTGTGTTGTTCATATTTTTGTGTTGATTTGTATAGACAAACTGTCCAACGTTTAAACAGACAAAGGCGCACCACATGTCAACGGACGCCACAGTCCAATGGCTCGTTGGGTGGGGTCTGGGCTGGGCTGGGCTCGACTTGACTCGACTCAACTCGCCTCGGTTCAACAAAATATGCAAAGTCATCCATCAGCAGCTGTTAATGACAGGATCAAAATAAAGATCAAGGACAAACAACACATACACATGTTCAGTGTACATTTGTTTGGGGAAAGCTATTCCCAGAATCGGAATCACTTTTCACACTCCTATTCAACTCAGCTGTTAAGATTTGGACAAAGTTTGACTGAAGAGATGTAAAAATTGCGTACAGTTTTATTTGGCAAAATTGTGCAAATCTTTAGCTGGGTATAATAAAATTTCAGTGAAAAATTGTGGAGGAACATTGTTTCCAAAAAATTTCTATGGTCAATTTTTTTTAAAAAAAATGTGGAATTTTGGAGAAAAAAATTTAAGAATTTTAAAAATTAAGAATAGTTTAGAAAAGTTTTTAAGAATAATTTAGAAAAATTTTCTAAAAACAATTATGCAAAATTTTTTAAAACAATTATGCAAAATTTTTTAAAACATATTTTGAAAAAAATCGATGTGCAATTTTTTTTTTTAAAAAATTCTATATATATGCAATTTTTCCTAAAAAAATTCTATGTACAATTTTTTAAAAAATGTTTATTTTCTTTTTTAAGAAATTTTTATGTCCAATTTTTGGGTAAAAAAATAGAAAAAATGACTATTTTGAAAAAATGTTTAAAATAAATTTTTTTATGTTTTTTAAATTGTTTTTTTGATGTTTTTGTATAGAAAAATTTTTTAAAAATAATTTAGAAAAATTTTCTAAAAACAATTCCTAAAAACAATTCCAAAAAAAAAAATTCGATGTGAAAGTTTTTTTCAAAAAATTCTATGTGCAATTGTTTTTTAAAAAAAAATCTATGAACAATTTTTTAAACAAATTTTATTTTTAAAAAAATATTTTAAAAAATGTTTATTTTCATTTTTAAGAAATTTTTATGTCCAATTTTTTGGGGAAAAAAATAGAAAAAATTACCATTTTGAAAAATTTTCATAGATCAATTTTGAAAAAATGTTTAAAATACATTTTTTCTTTATGTTATTTAAACACTTTCTATAGAAACATTTTTTAAAAATAATTTAGAAAAATTTTCTAAAAACAATTTTGAAAAAAATTCTAAAAAAATTTCGATGTGACATTTTTTTAAAAAAAATTCTATGTGCAATTTTTGAAGAAAAATTCTATGTGTATTTTTTAAAAAAATTCTAACAATAATTTTGAAAAAATTATAAGAATAATTATGAAAAAAATTTTAGCAATAATTTTGAAAAAATTCTAACAATAATTTTGAAAAAATTCTAACAATAACTTCGAAAAAATCCAACAATAATTTTGAAAAAAATTCTAACAATAATTTTGAAAAAATTCTAACAATAATTTTGAAAAATTTCTAACAATAATTTTAAAAAAAATTTATAAGAATAATTTTGAAAAGTTTTCTAAAAACAATTTTGAAAAATTTTCAAAGAACTATTTCAAACATTTTCCATAAAATTTTTTTTAAAAAAATTTCGAAAAACAATTATGTGCAATTTTTTTTAAAAAAAAAAATTTATGTAAAATTTTTTTAAAAAAAAAAAAAAAATTTAAGAATTTTAAAAAAAAATTATTAGAAAAATTTAAAAAAAAAATTCGAATACGAATTTTGAAAAATTTTCTAAGAACAATTGTAAAAAGAAATTTCTAAAAAATGTGAATAATAATTGTTTTTTTTAAAAAAATTCTATGGCAAATTTTTTTTTAAAAATTTCCGTATGGATTTTTTTTCTTCAAAAATTTATATTGCAAAAAAAATAAATTTAAATATATCTAAAAGCGCCGCTGTAGGCGAGTTGGTAGCGTGCTTGCCTATCAGCGTGGGGGTTGTGGGTTCGATTCCCACAAGAGGAATCAAGCAAAAATCAAGCCGAATGGTCTTTGTCACCCGGTTTACCCTTGGACCCAAAAATTAGAATATAAATTTACTTTGTATTGTAATTAATAAATAAATAAATATATCTAAGAATAATATCAAAAAATCTAAAATTTTGAAAAAAAAATTTATGTTAATTTTTTCAAACATTTCCTTGTGAATTTTTTTTAAAACATTTCTGTGCAATTTTTTTGAGGAATTTTTAAAAAAAATTTAAAATAATTCTATGTACGATTTTTTTAAATAAATATTATGAGAAATTTTTGTAAAAAAAATTTGAAAAATGTTCTTAAAAAAAATTTAAAAAAATTTCTTCAACAATTTTGAAAATTTTTCTTAATCAATTTTGAAAAATTTTCTGAGAACCATTTTGAAAAATTTACTAGAAACAATTTTAAATATAATTTAAATAAAAATTGTCTATGTTAAAATTTTTTAAAAAAAAATTTTGTGCAATTTTTTTTAATGTTCAATTTTTAAAAAAATTACTCAATTTTAAAAAATGTTCTAAGAATAATTTCGAAAAATTCTGTTTTTTCCTCCTGAATTTGTCACAAGGTGGATTGTCAACAAATAGTTTAGCAAGACACCTGAAGTTTCAAGCCTCTAGAAAAAATTATCAGTGTATTTAAATTGCAATTAAAATCGAAAAAAGTCTAGCCAGACTTTTCCTAAGCCAGTAATTTCAGAAATATTTTGCATAATTTTTCACCCAACAAATTTGGACCATTTTCGATTTTGTATAGAATTTTCCAAACATTTTTGGAACGTATTAAAAATATTTAAAATATTAACCGTTTTAAACTTCTTCAATGGCGGAGTGTTTGATATGGTTTAGAGCTTTTTCTGCCAGTTTTTTTTATTGTAAATAGTAAAACAAATATAATTTCTATTCATATGCGAAACAACGAATGCCAAACTCAAGGAAATGATGTAAGCGCATCAGTGTGACTTCACGCCGAACATATCAACAACCGACCACACTCGGCCAAATCCTGAAATCAGTCTGAGACGGAAAAAAACGACTACAAGAAAAATTGTCAAAACTACATTACAAAACAAAATTGCATTTGAATTCTGACAGACACTTTCGTGTTAGAAAAAAATCCTAATAAATTTGGTTTGAGGCCTTCATAGATAGTCTTTAATATGTTGTTACCTAGACTGGGGCCAACTTATTTTTCCCTTTCAGCGACTGACTAATTCTTCTATGACAGAGCCGTCGTGTTTAACGTGAGTACCTTCCACGTTGGCCTAAAATTCGTCTATGACAAATGGTCTCGGCCGCAGAACTTTTGCCCTCATTGTGGTTTCTCTCGCTGACAATCAAAAGTTATGTATAACACCGTAAGCCCCAAACAGCCCGCACCCCCCCACCATTATATTTACAAAGTGTTAACAAACACTTGGACATAATTAGCATTTCCTTAGCTGTGTAGAACATCCTTTGCGAAAGGACATACAAACAAAACAAACCTCAAAGAACAGACACACACGCATGCAGGGTCGGAACTATGGAGCGTATAATTTATGGAAAGTTTTAAAGGCGGCTGCCTAAACGGAGCCTCCACCAAAGCTCAAAAGTGCATAACCTCCAACTGAAGTTCTACACTTGTGCAGCAACTAATGGTGACTGTAAACAAAACGGTAGAAAAATGCAGCAACTAAAAATATAAAAAAAACGTGTAAAACAAATTGAAAATTTCACAGGGGCGGGGGCTGTGGGGCCAATCGGGGTAAACAAGTGTTTTAAGGGAATGACAATCCGAAAAAGCTGACTATAAAAACAAACAGAAACGCTGTGTTGCTGGCTTTTTTTTTTCTATCGCTGTGCTGGCCGTGTCGTTCCTAAGTATGTCACACACATTAGCCCAACAGGCGTCTATGTGACTCACATATGGCCAGAGTAAGTTGGGTATGTGTGTGTGTGTGTAATACATGTATGCACAAGTGTTTGTAAGTACAGTAAGAGCTCGATTTGCGCAACCGATAGGAAATCAGGCCTGTTGCATTAACTGAGATTATTGCACTTACCGAGCCCCAAATATATATGTTGAAATATTGAAATTTAAGAATATTGGATGAAAAATAACAGGAAGGCAACGGTAAAATAACAGTTATTGTACGCTCGTTCACAGTGGACAGAGTCGAACAGAGAATAATGTTGAAAGGGGAGCATTTGGTTTAACCGTGACCTCCAAACAAAGTTCCAGATTTCAGTGCATCAGAAAAAAGTTGCACTTATCACGACCTTTTTCTTCGAAAGTTGCACTTATAAGGACCGTAATATAAAAAAATGACGGTTGCGCTAATCGGGGAGTTGCAATAATCGGGGGTTGCAAAAATCGAGCTTTTACTGTACTTGTATAGAGTTGTTACAATTTTGTTGTCGCAGTTGGTATTCGCTGGTGTTGCTTTTTGGCTGTTCGAAAAATATAGCCGAGTAGTTGTTGCTGTTGTTGTTGTTGTCAGTGCAGATGCTGCTGTTGTGGTATGTCGCCGTTGATATATGAAGTCACTACTGATGCCTTAACCAGCAAACCGAGGCATCGAGCCATCCATCACACAACCCGACAAGCAACCTACAAAAACCCAAAACTAATGAGAATCAAACAGAGCAGACCACCATGTCGCACACTCTCTCATATGCGCACACACACACACATTCGCTTTGGCACTCAGTCCAGTTGCAACATAGCCCAGGCGACCGTAATGGGTTAATGGTTGTGTTCGGTAATTTTGTTGTTACGGCTGTTGTTCTTGTTGCCGGCTGCTGGTGGTACATTTTGTCGTCGTCGTTGCTGTTGGCACACACAAACAACATCATAAAAACAAACAATGTCGCAACACGCACAATTGTCGCACAGCCGCCACAAGTGTGCCATTTATTGTTGTTGGCGGTTGGTTTTTTTTAGATATGTTCGTCTGTGTGTTTTGCAACTCTTCAAGGTTGCCATGTTTACCAAATAAGCTGTGACTAGAGTTATGGTTTCAGAGTGGGCCACGCAGAACAACTGTTGCAAGTTTAACAAAAAAAAAACCCACTGTGTCCGCGGAAAAGAGAAATCTAAAAATTGAAATTGAAATAATAAAAAAAAAAACAATGGAAAATTAAGAAAAGACTTTCACTACTAGTGGTGACACTAACAAATATTCAAAAAATAAAAATACTGCCATTGGGAATGGCTGCCGATGAAGAAGCGTGATAGCTTCCGAACTGGATCCCTGTAACTTGCCCTCCCAGTTATCTTAAACAAGGGTCATGAAAAGGGTCCTCAGAATTTTTGTTGGCCAAATCAGCTGGTAACCTTTGTTCTAACTACATACACATACATATGTATATACCATATACATATGTATATTCACACATACACATAAATATACGTCGATGTGTGTCGTTAGTACATTGCCATTAGTATTATAGGGTGTTAACCGAATTGAAAGGGGTTTAGTGTAATTGAAGGGAGGAAGAATTTCGCCGAAAACCCAAACAAAAAAAAAATTAAATCCATTTTAATAAAATTAACATCTATTCAGTGTGTGTGAAAATACGCATAAGTGCATGTGGCAGGGGGGCGGGGAGTGTGGGAAATGGGCACATACACATGATGATGTGATTAAAAGTGATTAATACGACTGTACACAAAAACAAGGAAAACAAAAGTGAAAAACAACAGCATATACCAACAATGAAACAAGCTTGATGAAAGTTATGCACAATGCTTTCGAGGTAGGGTGATAACCCAGCACACATGGAGAGGATATTTGGCAATATCAAGTGAAATATGAGGGGAGAAAAAGCAAGTCTGGCTCATTCTGATGACAAAACAAATTGCAAGCCTTTGGGGCAATGGCTCATAAATTTTGACAAAATTCTAACAATAATTTTCAAAAAATTCTAACAATATTTTTGACAAAATTCTAACAATAATTTTGAAAAAATTCTAACAATAATTTTGAAAAAATTCTAACAATAATTTTGAAAAAATTCTAACTATAATTTTGAAAAAATTCTAACAATAATTTTGAAAAAATTCTAACAATAATTTTGAAAAAATTCTAACAATAATTTTGAAAAAATTCTAAGAATAATTTTGAAAAAATTATAACAATAATTTTGAAAAAATTCTAACAATAATTTTGACAAAATTCTAACAATAATTTTGAAAAAATTCTAACAATAATTTTGAAAAAATTCTAACAATAATTTTGAAAAAATTCTAACAATAATTTTGAAAAAATTCTAACAATAATTTTGACAAAAATCTAACAATAATTTTGAAAAAATTCTAACAATAATTTTGAAAAAATTCTAACAATAATTTTGAAAAAATTCTAACAATAATTTTGAAAAAATTCTAACAATAATTTTGATTCTATATGTATTTTTTAAAAAAAATCTAACAATAATTTTGAAAAAATTTCTAACAATAATTTTGAAAAAATTCTAAAAATAATTTTGAAAAAATTCTAACAATAATTTTGAAAAAATTCTAACAATAATTTTGAAAAAATTCTAACAATCATTTTGACAAAATTCTAACAATAATTTTTATTCTATATGTATTTTTTAAAAAAAATTCTAACAATAATTTTGAAAAAATTCTAACAATAATTTTGATTCTATATGTATTTTTTAAAAAAAATCTAACAATAATTTTGAAAAAATTTCTAACAATAATTTTGAAAAAATTCTAAAAATAATTTTGAAAAAATTCTAACAATAATTTTGAAAAAATTCTAACAATAATTTTGAAAAAATTCTAACAATCATTTTGACAAAATTCTAACAATAATTTTGATTCTATATGTATTTTTTAAAAAAAATCTAACAATAATTTTGAAAAAATTCTAACAATAATTTTGATTCTATATGTATTTTTTTAAAAAAAATTTTAACAATAATTTTGAAAAAATTCTAACAATAATTTTTGAAAAAATTCTAACAATAATTTTGAAAAAATTCTAACAATAATTTTGAAAAAATTCTAACAATCATTTTGACAAAATTCTAACAATAATTTTGAAAAAATTCTAACAATAATTCTGAAAAAAATCCAACAATAATTTTGACAAAATTCTAACAATAATTTTGACAAAATTCTAATAATAATTTTGAAAAAATTCTAACAATAATTTTGAAAAAATTCTAACAATAATTGTTCCAAGTATGGCTCATTCTGAAGACAAAACAAATTGCAAGCCTTTGAGGCAATGGCTCATAAATACACCGTGATAAGTCCGGGGAACCACTGTCCGGTGAACAGAAACAAATGATTAGCTGCTGAAACACACATATTTCGAAAGATATTTCGAAATACGAAAAAAAGTACCAGCATTTTTTTTTTAGTGTCGAGTACATGTTTGAACCATTTTCAAAAAATTTCTATCAGTAGCCTTTTTGCAAAAAAAATCGCCATTTACAAAAAAGTGCCAGACATTTTTAATTTTGGCGTTTTTCGAAAACACGAAAAAAGTGCCAGCAGTGCCACTTTGTTTTATTTTTTTTTTTTTTAAAGTTGTGCAACGTGCGTACATGATTGTGACGTTACCCGAAATTTTGTATCTGCAGCCTTTCTGCAAAAAAATCGCCAATTACGAAAAAGTGTCAGACATTATTTTCTTCGAAAACTGAATTTTTCGGTTTTGCAAAATTTTCTGTTTTTGTTTTTTTTTATATGGAAAAAAGTTCGAAATTTTTGCAGAACTGGAGTTTTTTTCGTCACATACTCTATTGGGCATAAATTGCAGTTTTACAAAAAAAAAAAAAATGCCGGTGCTGGAACTTTTTCGTAATTGGTGATTTTTTTTCGCAAAAAGGCAGATAACAAATTTTCGGTAAAGTCACAATCATGTACTCACGTTGCCCAACTATAAAAAAAAGTGGCACTTTTTTCGTGTTTTCGAAAAACGCCAAAATTAAAAAAGCGGTTTTTTCGTTTATTATAACAGCTGGATTGGGTCCAGTGAAAACAAACCAAAACAATTTTTAATTTTGAAAAAAAAAAATCGATTTGTTGATATAAAAAATTGCCGATTTTCTCAGAACTGGCATTTTTTAGAAAGTGACGGTGATTTTTCATTATATATATTATATCAAAAACTGTACCAACTGGAAATTGGCGATTTTCTCAGAACTGTCATTTTTATGAAAGTGACAGTCCTATCATCCCACATATGTGAAACCCTCAATTGACCTAGTTATCCCCGGCCAACCAATGAATCATTCACATTGAATGCATTCTCTCGTCTTAAAGACGTAATCGATGATTTTCTTTCTATCGACACCATCACACCCCCCAACCACAAAATGTTCGCTGGGTTGAACGAACTGCATATTCCCACATAATTACAATCTCGTCTCGTCTACTAACGAGCAAGCGATTGGTGAGTGCGTTTCGGTGTGAAGATGTCTTTGTAAACTAATTAGACGCATTTAAAAGTTAACGAGAGATTCTTGAGGTTTGTTGCAACACCTAAAAGCGTGAATCTATTGTTAATTTGATACAAGTATTTTCATACATCCATCCGTGCACTCTTCATTTAGATTTCATTCAATCACTCATTAATTTTGTTCTTTGAAACTCATTTGCTTTGCCATGTCTCAGTGAGAGGTGGAGAGGCGTTGGCCAAGTCTGTAGAACGTGAAAGAAAATACACTTAATAACCCACTACGTACGGTGTGGGGAGCAGATGAAGATGATCTAGAGAAAAGTCGGAAAATTAAAAATCCATTATCAAGTGTTTTTCCTTCGACACTCAGTCACTTTGTACACGCTCAACAAGGAGCAAAACAAAACCATTGCAAACAAGTGAAAAGAAAAACACTCCACTGTTCAAGAGGAAAAAGAAACACATAAATGAAAAATAGTCTTTGAGGGGGGGGGGAGGGGTTGAAATTAAAAAGGAAATCCCAAACTAAGTAGAAAATCTCCCTAATTACAATGGGCAAATGTGAGTTAGACGGGGGGTGGGATGGAAGCTAAGTGTGTATGTTTGGCGAAAGAAATATGGGAAAACGCTAATGAGTTTTAAGCTGTGGAAAGATTATAATTGATAGTTTAGAAACGCTGAGGCAATAAACAAAACAAACAGAGCGATGAGCGGACAGACGGACGGACACAAACGGCATAACAAATGCTTTCCATCCGGTGGACGTAAGGAAGCGACATGACAACCGCCACGTCAAGGATAATTACAGACAACAAATGTCAAAAACCAAAGAATCATCTTTGAAATGTTACGGAACGCATAGTTAGAGAGAGGCGAAGAAAAAGCAAAACTCAGAAGATGTTGGTTTGTTTTCAAAAGGAATGATAGATATTTGAAGGATTAGCACATTAATGGTCGTGCACTGAGGAATATGAAAATATAAAATGGCTTTGTCTAAGCGGATCAAATACAATATACGAATCCATTTTCATGTCCAAAACCCTGGGAATAGACCAGATCTGTTCGAAAGGGTGGTTTTTTGCTATTTCGGTTTTCAGTGTAATTCGTGACATGTGTCAAAGTCAAAAAACTACAGCATTTCGTCAGGAATTTACTTAAAACAAACAATTACTTTTTTTTATGATTAGAAAAAAATACGAAAAAAAATTGTTTGCCCTAAATTTGTTTATAAAGGTATGAAATTTGATTTGATGATGGATTTTTTACAATTTATTTCAATAAAATCGAACATGTTGTTTTCGAGTTATGACAAAGTCATCGATTTTTATGATTCATATTTAATTTTAATGGACCTCTAAAGAGTTTACTAAAAAAAAAAATTTAATTTTTTTAAAAAAGAAAACTCAATTTTTTAATTTTTTAATATTAAAAAAAAAATATTTTTTTTAATAATTTCTTTAAATTTTTTGAATAATTTCTTAAACATTTTTTTTTAATTTTTATGAAAAAAAAACTGAATTTCTTAAAAAACTTTCAAATTTCAAAAAAAAAATTAAAAATGTCCTAAAAACAAAATATAGTTTTCATACAAAAATTAGAATTTTTGTAAAAAAAAATTATTTTGTTTCTTCATAAATTTACTAACAAATACAAAACTTTTATTAGATATGAATAGATTTGAAACTATTTAAAAAAAAAAAATTTTACGAAAAAAAATTTAATTAAACAAATTAAAAAACAAATATTTTTAAAAAAGAAATTAGAATTTTTTTAAAAGATAACTGATATTTATAATTAATATAATTAATTAATTTTTTTTAATAATTTCTTAAACAATTTTTTTTAATTTTTATGAAAAAAAATTTAATTTCTTAAAAAAATTTATATTTCAAAAAAAATTTTAAACATTCTTAAAAAATAAATTTAATTTTCATACAAAAATTCGAATTTTTCTAAAAAAAATGTTTCTTTGTAAATTTACTAACAATGGCAAAACTTTTTTAGATAGATTTGAGTTTATTTAAAAAAAAATAATTTTTACGAAAAAAAATTTAATTACTTAAAAAAATTTTAAAAAACTATTTTTTTTTAAAAAGAAATGTGAAATTTTTTTTAAAAAGAAAACTGAATTTGTAAAATGTTAAATTTTTAAAACATGAAAACAAAAAAATTACAAAAAACAACATTTATATTTAAAAAGAAAATTCTTATTTTTGTGAAAACAAATTATTTTAAATAAATTTACTAACAAATGCAAAACTTTTGATCAGATATGAATAGATTTGAATTTAATACAAAAAAAAATAATTTTTATGAAAATAAATATTTTTTTTTAATAAAAGTGAGTTTTCATTAAAAAATTTTTAAACAAAATAATTTTTTTATTATATCTTCAAAATTATTCATATCTAGTCAAAAGTTTTGCATTTGTTAGTAAATTTATTTATAATAAAATTTTTTTTACAAAAATTTTAATTTTTTTTTAAATTTTTTTTACAAAAATTAGACCTTTTTTTTAACAAAAATTAGAATTTTTTTTTAAATTTTTTTAAAAAAAAATTGAGAAAGAAATGAGATTTGTTTTAAATAGAAAAATGAATTTAAATATTTTCCTCACAAACTTCTACCTTTCAAAAAAAATTATTTTATTTTACAAATTTCTTAAAAAAACTTAATTTTCATAAATTTTTTTTTGAATTTTTGTAAAAAACAATTATTTTGTATATATAAATTTACGAAAAAATTCAAAATTTATAAAAATGTAGAGACAAACGCGATTAGATTTGAATTTCTAAAAAAAAATAATTTTTTATATAAACAATTTAACTTATAAAAATTTTATTTGTATGTCAAAAATTTCAAATTTTTTGTAAAAAAAAATTATTTTGTTTCTTTATAAATTTACGAACAAATTCAAAACCTTTGTTATATAGAGACACAAACGAATAAATTTGAATTTCTTACAAAAAAAAATTAATTTCTTAAAAAAAATTAATTTTTAATTTAATTAATTTTTTTTTTAAAAAAAAATATTTTATTTCTTCATAAATTTAAATTTTAAAAAAAATTAATTTGAATTTTCTGTAAAAAAAAAATTATATTGTTTGTTCATAAATTAATTAATAACTGCAAAACTGTAGATTATGTAGAGAATCACTTCATGAATAGATTAAAATAAATGTAATTCTTAATTTTTCTAAATTTATTTCAGCAAAATCAAACTAGTCCTTGTCGAGTTATTCCAGACTAATTTGTTGACAAAAAATAAAACTAAGCGATAATGCAACAAGGATAAAATTTAAAAGGTCATAAAAAAAATTTGGGTTGAGAACGTCTTAGTACTTTCACCCTGACTAGGAATTCCCCATCCCCCAATTGGCTGTTGTAGTGTTAATGAACTAAAAAAAATTACGACGATAGTACATTAGAACTGGATTACAAAAACAAAATATTTTTTTGTGCTGTCCAATGTTATCATTCCAAAACACACACACCCTTTAGTTTAAGGACCACAAAGAAAAAGAAAATATTCTGTTGATATTTCTTGGGAAAATTGTTTAGACATTTGGCTGATGTTCAATGTCGGTCGGTTGACTGCGTTTTCGGGGATACGGGTGCGTGTGCGTGTGCTGCTGCGGCCTAGAAGATAATTATATCACACAAATTGCACTCATTAAAGAAACACAACACAACAAATGTTGCCACTCAAGCGAAAGCACCAAACCGACCAACACACGCACAAATCTATTTGCTATTACTAGGGATATATGTAAATGTATATGTGTGTGTAGAGCAGATATATTGATGTTGAAATGTAAGGATTTATCCATCAACACATAGCCACAGACACATGTATGCATGTATACGTGTACAAATGTATGTACATTAATGTGGAAATGTATATTCAATTGTTTGTGAACAGCCACAAACTCTTACAATGTTGTGGCAACACATAAAAGAGCGCTGGTGGGGGAGGGGAAGTTGGCAAACAGTCAACAAATATCGAAAATCATGAATCACCAGTAAACCCATCGACAGGCCCCACCCCAAGCCACTGACATGGTCATCATCGTCTGAACAAATCTAAGCGATTCAAATTATCCAACAAACCATGCAGTCACTCATCGAATCCATGTCACTGTCGACCGACTTTCCCTCCCCACAAACAGCAGCCACAGCAGTTATCTCCTGTCATGGTTGCAGCCATAAGCCATCAAATTGTTTTTCCTGCGCCTTCTGCTGGTGCTCTCCACCTCCCCCGTTCCGGAAGTCAATCGCCGCCCACTTGAATGTCATTAGTACGTAAATATCCAGTGATGATCCAAATGAAATACAATACATTTCCAACGACGATTAACCGCAAAACAATAACAACACAACACAACAATCATTAACTACAACAAATACTTGCATAACTACACAGGCTCACTCACGCATACAAATCCATAAACATATGTGTGTGTGTATGGATGTGTGGATGGCACTACCACCTCTATACATACATATTTATTAAGTAGCTTTATATGTACTCGTGTGTGTGCATTTGTACATTTGCGATAAATATCGTGTGCCAGCAGTTGTATCTGATATCTGTGATTGTACAGTCCACGAAATAAATATAGGTGCCGTTTTCTTTTTTAATTGCCAACAAGTCCTTAATTTTGACTGTTCGTCAGAGTGGGTAAGGGAGTGGGGGAGCTTAAACGGAATATTTTGAGAACATTTTCGGTTGAGAATAATTAATTTTCTAGAGAAATTAGCTTAGAGATTCCTCTCTAAGTCGCTAACATTGACGAGTTGAGAAACGTCCGATAAAAATGTGTTGATTTTCTTATAAGAATGCGAACCTGGGGTTGATGTGTTGTAGTCGCACACCGACATCTGTTTACCAAGATGTCATTTTCCAAAAAAATATTTTTAAATTGTTCATTTCAATTTCAGATGATGTCTTTTTTCCAAAATATTTTCCAATTGTTCGACATTTCACAAGAGTTCATTCTTCAAAAAAAAAAAATTTAATTTTTTATTTCATTTTCACAAGAAGTTTTTTTTCTAAAAATATTTTTCAATTGTTAATACGACTGATGGGACATCTATTTCACAAGATGATTTATTTTAAATATTTTTCAATAGTTCATACGACTGAGGCGACATCTATTTCACAAGTTGTCATTTTTTAAAAATATTTTCAAATTGTTCATTTTAATTTGAGATGATGTCTTTTTTCCATAATATTTTCCAATTGTTTGTCTGAGACAACATCCATTTCACAAGAGTTCATTTTTCAAAAAAAATTTAAATTTTTTATTTCATTTTCACAAGAAGTTTTTTTCTAAAAATATTTTCCAATTGTTCATACGACAGAGGCGACATCTATTTCACAAAATGTCTTTCTCCAAAAATATTTTCCAATTGGTAATACGACTAAGGCGACATCTATTTCACAAGATGTTTTTTTTTAAATATTTTCCAATTGTTCATAAGACAGAGGCGACATCTATTTCACAAGATGTCTTTTTCCAATTGTTAATACGACTGAGGCGACATCTTTTTCACAAGATGTTTTCTTTTTAAATATTTTTCAATTGTTCATACGACTGAGGTGACATCAATTTCACAAGATGTAATTTTTCACAAATATTTTCCAATTGTTAATACGACTGAGGCGACATCTTTTTCACAAGATGTAATTTTTTAAAAATATTTTCCAATTGTTAATACGACTGAGGCGACATCTATTTCAGAAGACGTCTTTTTCCAAAAATATTTTCCAATTGTTAATACGACTGAGGCGACATCCATTTCACAACACGTAATTTTGTTTAAAAATATTTTCAAAATGTTCATAAGACTTAGGCGACATCTATTTCACAAGATGTAATTTTTTTAAACATATTTTCAAATTGTTCATACGACTAAGGCGACATCTATTTCATAAGATGTTTTTTTTTAAATATTTTTCCATAGTTCATACGACAGAGGCGACATCTATTTCATAAGATGGTTTTTTAAATATTTTCTAATTGTTCATACGACTGAGGCGACATCTTTTTCACAAGACGTAATTATTTAAAAATATTTTTCAAATTATTCATATATATATATTTTCATATTTTCCAATTGTTCATTTGACTGAGGCGAAATTTATTTCACAAAATGTCTTTTTCCAAAAATATTTTCTAATTATTAATACGACTGAGGCGACAACTATTTCACTAGATATAATTTTTTAAAAATATTTTTCAATTGTTCATGCGACTGAGGCGACAAACTGTCTTTTTCCAAAAATATTCTCCAATTGGTAATACGACTAAGGCGACATCTTTTTCGCAAGATGTAATTTTTTAAAAATATTTTCAAATTGTTCATACGACTGAGGCGACATCTATTTCACAAGACGTAATTATTTAAAAATATTTTCAAATTATTCATACGACAGAGGCGACATCTATTTCACAAAATATTTTCAAATTGCTCATAAGACTAAGGCGACAGAGGCGATATTTATTTCACATGTTTTTTCAAAATATTTTTCAATTGTTCATACGACAAGGCGTCATCTATTTCACAAGTTTTTTTTTTTTAAATATTTTCCAATTGGTAATACGACTAAGGCGACATCTATTTCACAAGATGTAATTTTTTAAAAATATTTTTCAATTGTTCATAAGACTGAGGCGACATCTATTTCATAAGATGCCGTTTTTTAAAAATATTTTCCAATTGTTCATTTCTTTTTCACAAAAAGCTTTTTTTCAAAAATATTTTCCAATCTCTTCATACGACTAAGGCGACATCTTTATCACAAAATGTCCTTTTTCAAAAAAAATATTTTCCAATTGTTCATTTGACTGAGGCGACATTTATTTCACAAGAACTTTTTTCGGAAAATATTTTCCTTTTGGCTTAACTTTTTGACTACTGAAATTAATATTAATGATGACCGTCCCTCAAAGGGTTAAGGCATTTTTCAAATTAATCCCGTGTAAGTGACCAAAAATGTACCAAACCTTTTTATAATTTGTCTCATATGATGTTAACTGAACCTATTTGAATTTCGTCCACTGTGGGCCAGTTCACAGCGGCATATTTAACCGCAAAAACCAATAGAAACAATATTAGCCATATTTTGTGTTGGAGAGAAAATCAACGTCAACGTTAAATAGGAAAAAAGGCACACCGACATCCGATGTTGTCACACATACACTCTCACCATGGTTGACATCCTCACTCACACTTATGCACTCACTCACTCACTGATTTACAAATTACAAACAAATGAAAATGTTGTCGTTGTCGTTGACGGGGCCCGTTGAATGTTGTTGCTCTTGCCGCTGTTGTTTTTACGTCTCCTAATCGTGTGTGTGTGTGAGAGAGTGTTTGTGTGTGCGTGTGCCAATTTAGTAACGTAACGTAACGCAACGTAAAACAGTGATATTGATTTAAATGTCATAAAACGCAATTCAGATATCGCATGAAGTATTTGTTTGCCTGTATTCTCGTTGCCCAATTGCTGGGTAAGGGTGCGGGGCTGGTAAAGGACGGATGGTGGATGGTAATGCCAGCGGAAGTGGTACACGACATATTGTGAGTGGTAGTGGGTGGATGGCACCCACCGAAGGTCATTAAGGAAAATTAAGAGGAAGAACATGCTGGCAATTTGTGACGAACCTTGGCAATCAGCAAAAGCGCCACTGCTAAGGCAAAATAACGAACCATTTGACAAATTTGTTCAATAATATTTGTAATTTTCTCTGCGGGTGGTTCGGGTGTCAGCAAAATGGTTGTGCCTTAGAGAGATGTGTTTCTGAAAGATTTTTTTTTTTTTTTATTAAATGCCAATTTGTATTTCGGTTTTGTGGGGGAATATTGAGCGCGGCAGAAGAAACAGCAAACCAGGCACCCAGCCATTATCCAGCGTTATTGACCTTTTTTTTTATATAAGGACATTGCAAAGAAAAAGGCTTTACCTTTATCAAAAATATTCTGTTTGGAAAAGAAAGATATCAATGGCTATTTTTCTCTCTAAAGGGGGGAAAAGTTTTCTGGCGATTCTTCCTTAAAATGGGAAAAAGTTTTCTGACAATTTTTTAAATGCGAGGAAAAATCAATTTGGTTTTTTTTCATAACAAATACAAATTTTGTAAAGGACAGAATTATTTTTCTGTTGTCATTTTTGTGTACTGATGTTTTTTTTTTTTTTGTAAAGCAGAGTTCCTCTGTCTGTAGATTAAGTAATGGGTGGCACCGGTTCGATTCGCACATATCCTCGACCATGGTCTGAATTTCCTAGTTTCATCACATTTTGCGTGTAAAGTTGTTATCACACGTTCAAGTGTAGCGATATCATCTTGACAAACACTTATTGGTGGCCTAAATTAAACACATCCGGCTACGCATATCCTACTTGTATGTTATGGACAATGGTTTCAGCCTTACCATTGTCGTGGCGACCACCCCACTCGGCTGTCATTGCTGGTTGTGAGTGTAGGACCACTTAATCTGATTTACGCTACTTTTCGCATTGGTCTTTAGTGCTTCTATTGTTTTGTTGGCGGTGGGCAATTTCTAAAAAAGAAAAAGATTAAAAGAACTCATGCTGCTGCCATTAACGACGACGATGGGCTTCTTGAATGGAGCACATTGCACAATGGGCCCCACCCAGTGAACCCTTCCCCGTCAACCAATAATTCCCACCCACGTCCTGCCAAACCAGATAGAGTCTATTCCATGCCAGCCAAACGAGCAAGTCCCTCAGACTGAAATGAACGAAGAACCAGAAACGACTAGAAGAGGAGATTATATTTATGTCACCAACACCACCCACGACCACCCAGCCAAAGAGCGGCCGCACGCTGAACAGCAACAGCAGAATATTTATCTGTGAAAATCTTCTTTAAGGCGTTAAGAAGAACTTATTAAATAACGAACTGAAACGAAACGAAGGGAAAGGAACGTGATGGTGGTGTGGCGTTGCCACACGCCAGGATGCTGGCCAAAGATATGGTGCGAAGTGTGATTTCCAGTTATCCACTGGCGGCGAGATATTAACAACATTTTCACATTTTCAAGAAAACAACAAAGTAACGCCAATAGCAACAGCAACAAACAGATTCTCGTATAAAATATCATTTTCATTTCCATTTCCATTGAACGAAATGAAATGAATTGAAATGGACGTAGAAGCAACGCAGGAGCACATCGGAATCAAAAGCAATGAATGAATGAGCGAACTAACGAGCGAACGCGGGGGGTTTGGGCCATTGCACAGTCAAACCCTTGGATTGACACAGCACCCCTGCACAGTGGGACGAATTGAATTGTCTGGAAATAATTGGGGCATTTGTTATTAGCAAGATGGTGGGTGGGTGGATATGATATGGGAGGTAGAGTCACAAATAAAAAAAACAATAAATAAAATAGAAAACGAAAATTAAAATAAAACAAAATAGACAAAAAATATAATAAAAAATAAAAATAAATTATAAAAAAAAATAAAATAAAAAAAATAAAATTAAAATTTATTATAAATATAAATATAAAATAAAAATAAATTATAAAATAAAAAAAATTAATTATAAAATCAAAATAAATTAAAAAAATAAATAAGTAAAACAAACGAAAAAAATAATCAAAATAAAAATTTATTAAATAAAATAAAAAATTATTATATATATAAATATAAATTATAAAATAAAAAAATTTATAAAAATTAAAATATAATAAAATGAAAAAAAAAAAAAAAAAAATTATAGAATAAAATAAAAAAAAAAATTATAAAATACAATGAATTAAAAATTAAATAAGTAAAGTATATAGTGAAATAAAAATAATTTATAAAACAAACAAAAAAAAAAAATAAAAATAAAAATTTTTAAAATAAAATAAAAAATTATTATATAAATAAATATAAATTATAAAATAAAAAAAATTAATAAAATAAAAATATAATAAAATTAAAGAAAAAGAAATATAAAATAAAATAAAAATACAAAAAAATATAATAAAAATTAATTATAAAAATAAAATAAATATAAATTATAAAATAAAAAAATAATTATAAAATAAAAATATTACAAAATGAAAAAAAATAAAATTACAAAATAAAAAATAAATTATAAAATAAAAATATAATAAAATGAAAGAAATAAAAAAAAAATATAAAATACAATAAAATGAAAATCCAAAAAATAAATTTTAAAATAAAAATAAACTACAAAAAAATATAAAATAAAATAAAAATATTATAAAATAAAATAATAATAAATAAAAGTAAAAATAAATTATAAAACAAAATAAAAATATAAAAAAATGAAATAGAAAAAAATTTTAAAATATAATAAATAAATTGTAGAAATAAAATACAAATAAGTTATAAAATGGAATAAAAATAAATTATAAAATAAAATAGAAATTAATTAAAAATAAAATAAATTAACAAAATAAATAAATTAAAAATATCAAAAAATAAATTATAAAATAAAAAAATAAATAAATAAATTTTTAAACGCAATAAAAATAAATTATAAAATGACTTAAAAATTAATTATAAAAATAATTTATAACATAAAATAAATTATAAAATAAAAAAAAAATACAAATTAAAATCAAATAAAAAAAAATTTTAAAGTAAAATAAAAATATTAAAACTAAAATACGTTATAAAAACAAAATAAATTATAAAATAGAAATAAATATAAAATAAATCAACTACGAAGTAAAATAGAAACATGAACAAATAAATTATAAAATAAAGTACACATTTTTAAAAATAAACTATAAAATAAAATAAAAATTAATTTTAAAATAAAAAAAACTAAAAATAAAATATAAATAAATAAAATAAAAATATTAAAAAATGAAATAGAAACAAATTATGAAATAAAATAAACAAAAAATTAATAAATTATAAAATAAAAATTATATAAAATGAAAAAAAAAATTAATAAATTATAAAATGGAATAAAAATTAATTATAAAATAATTATAAAAATACTATAAAAATATAAAATGAAAATATTATAAAATGGAAAAACAATAAATTATAAAATAACATAAAATTATGAAATAGAATAAAAATAATGCATAAATTAAAAATAAATATTAAAATTAATGAAAAATATTATAAAATAAAAAAAAAAATATAAAATGACATGAACATAAATTTAAAAAAAAGAAATAAAATATAAAATAGGATAAAAATTAATAATATCATAAAATAAAAATATTATACAAATAAATAAATTTTAAAATAAAATAAAAATAAATTCCCCGATAGTGGAGCATGGGGGTTGTGGGTTCGATTCCCACTCGTGAATTTGGTCTTTTGCTGCAAAAATCTAGCCAAATGGTAAATTATAGAATAAAAATGAAAATAATTTATAATAAAAAAAATAAAAAATAAAAACAAAAATAAATAATAAAATAAAAATATAGAATAAAAATTAAAATAATTTATAAAATAAAAATAAAAATAAAAACGAAAATGCAAATAAATTATAGAATAAAAATAAAATTAAAAACAAAAATATAATGAAAATAAATTATAAAATAAAATAAAAATAATTTATTAAACTTATAAAATGCAAATAAATTATTTCCGAATTTATAAAAGTCATAATTATTCGATATAAATTTAACAATTTATAACAATTTCAAGATTTTTTAAAATTCGGAATTTTCGGAAGCGTTAAATAAACCGTTCCGAGTTCATTTAACCTTCCGATTCGCGAGTCTCCCGTTGGCCTTTAAGTTTGCACATCAAAGGAATTCTGATGAGACTTTGGATACTCTTTGAAACATACAATTCTATATGACAGGCGTTTCGGCTCCAGATTTCCATTTGATTTAACCTACCAACTAAAACATCTCCGTGACCTTAGAGGAGGATAAACAATGCGTTCGCAAATCTAGCTGATTACTTCATATATTCAGAGAAATCCAAGGAACAAGTGAGTTGTAATTTATAGAATTAAATGTACGACAAGTTATAGGCTACAGTTAATCCCATGTGTGGCTTGAGAGGCTGATGGTATCGCCTGAGTCTTGGCAGCCGCCCACTCTACGTTGCTTGAGTGTAGTACTAGGTTTGCAGCCGCAAAATGGCGCCGTCGCTCAATTAAGTCATCCTCTCTAACCCTTGGCAATGATCTACACTGTTGATGGTTGTCCAATCCCCAGCGTTTCTCTGTAAGCTGCCACTTCTAGTCTACTTTGGTGCCACTACATTGCCTGCCATTGTCTGCGTCGAGACCTCGTTAATGAAGCCCGCAACGTGGGTGACGAATCAGCGGATTTCTTTCTTTAAACATGATTACCGATAATCGTAGCAGGACATGAAATGAGGACCGCACCATTAACTGCAGCCGACAACGTTAAAGACATTCATAAACAGAGATGCAAGCCGATTCGTTTTTGATACAAAGTTGCCATCGTCAGTGGCATTGGCTCGAAGGCTTTATCTGCGGCTGTACCGTTATTAACGCTTCTGCCAAATCGGAATATTCGCTAGTTAATTATGCCTTCTCCGCCCACTGTGCCACATTTTGCTTAGAACCTATTAGAAAGAAGCAGACCGGAATATCTTCTAACACAGTTTAACTGTAAATAAGTACAACTCGTAGAAGAGTATCAGCGCACGCTAGACAACGAAATAAACCAAAAAAGAAAATCCGAAACCGACAACAGATATTGAAACTGAAACAGCCACCACAAGAGCAGACGACGAGACACGGACGCACTTATGACTACAACAAGCCAAAGAAGTTCAGTTCAATTCAATTCAGCTCAAACACAGCAGCTCGCTCAGCTGTGTCTTTGTTAAGGTACTCCTCCCGCCTCCTACTTCTACTCCTCCTCCTCGTCGGCTCTTCAATATGTGGGCGGTGGGATAGGTGGGGGCCGGGGCAAAAAAGCGAAACAAAAAAGTAATCGGTACGTGTACAAATGCAATACAAACGGTAATTTGTAACAGATGTTCCTTTTGGTGGCACCCAGGCGAACGGACGGACGAGCGAACAGACACATTCTCTGCCATTGCTAAGCAGTAAATATATAGACAGAGGACTTAACGTTGCTCGTACGAGTTGCTGTCTCTCCGTGGCGGCCGCCACCGTACCAGCCACAGTCACATAGCGGGTCTGTGGGTAGTCGGCCTGCCTCGCTCTGCCATGGATGGATATTGAATGAAGTATTGAAATTGATATAGTCATACTGATATAGAAATATATATATATATATCCATTGAAAGTATACGCGAACGAACACAACGGCAGCCAAATGCGAAGAGCCTAACGTGATTAACACTTTAAGGGGGCGACATTTTTTATTTGGAACGGAAGGCGCAAACAGGGAAGACCGGGACTCCGGTGGAGGGACCAAGTGCAAGAAGACATGAATTTTCCTTGGTACCACGAACTGGAGACCGAAGCAGGCCAGGAGCAACAAGAGGTTGTAGAACCTAAGTAAGAATGAACCTAATCTGAGAATTTATAAAAATCAATTTTTTAAAAAATTTGACGTGATACAGACATTTCCACGAGTCTGCCTGCCAAAAATCAGCTCGGTTGGATCACTGAAAAATGGTTAAAAATCGGTCCAAAGGCTTTCACACAGGCCACTACGAGCTTCATACATCAAACTTAAAAAAATTCTGACGTGTACATGAAAATCGCCGATACACGTGTATTTTTATTTTTTCCCCTCTTTCCGAATATGTGCATTTGGTTCATAGGACAGAAAAAAATCTATTTTTTGTAACACGGTGTAATTTGTAGGAAACATTAAATTTTCAGTATTTTATAAAAAATACTGATTTCATAAATTTAATTTTGTGTGTTTTGGGGGAATTTCTGATATGAAAAATGCCCCAAAAAATGGACAATAAAAGATTTCCCATTTGTTTTTATTTTCGGGGAATTTTTCTTTTTTTTGGGGGATATTTTCATAACAGAAGTCAATGTCCCCAAAAATGGACAATGAAAAATATTGCAAAAAAATTGGGGAGTTTTTCATAATTTGTAGGTAACATTTCATTTTGTGTTTTTGGGGGCATTTCTGATATGAAAAATTCCCCCAAAAAATGGTCAATGAAAAATTTCCCAATTTTTTTATTTTCGAGGAATTTTTCTTTTTTTCCTTTTCTTGCGCACGTGATTTTTTTTCTAATGTTGTTTTTTTTTGGGGTCTTTTTCATAAATTTGTTGGGGGATTTTGCATTGGGTAATTTTTCATAAATTGTTTGGGGGATTTTTCGAAATTTTTGGGTAATTTTTCATATTGGTTGTTTGGGGGATTTTTCATTAATTTTGGAGAATTCTTGATTTGGGCCAGTACTCTTTTTTTTTTGACTTTTTTCATTTGGGACATTTTTCATAGAGTAAATTTATCGGGCCATTTTTTTTTTGGGGGGGGGGTTGGTTTTGGTTCTTTCTAACCAGTTTATGAAGAATTTCCCTATTTGTTTTCTTTTTTCATTTCTTTAAAGAATTTAATCGTTTCGGTCGATTACAATTTGTTTTCACACATATTTGTTTTTCCCCTATTTGTATCCCATTTTGGTACGTTTTATCCCCTTTTCGTCCCATCTTTAAGCCATTTTTACATGTTGTGGCCAAAAATTTTCTTTTTCACGTTTTTATCCCAATCCTATCATACAAAAATCTCGTTTTAGTACATGTGTATGCGGCAAGGACTACATACTCCCCAAATTCAATAATTCAGTAGCTTCAGCCTAATTTTTAGATTTTTTTTAAAAAAAATTTTGTTTTTTTGGGCATTTTTCATATGAAAAAATGAATAATGGAAAATTCCCCAATTTTTTGATATTTTGGGAAATTTTTCGTTTTGTTTTCGGGGGTATTTCCGTAACAGAACTCAATCAAATATCGCACGATTTTTATTATATTTTTTTGGGGGTATTTTTCATAGTATTTTGGGGCATTTTTTCAACAAAAAAAATTAATCACACCCAAATGTTGTACTTTGTTGAATTTTGTTGTTGTTGTTTGCTTATTTTTCCCGAACACTGTAATGTTTCTGCTCAAATAAATTATATTCACAGCCAAATAAACTTTGTTTCGAGGCAAATAAGCTTTACTTGAGACAACCTCCAAACATGCGATTTACTTGTGTGTAAATATTTAGAATATTTAAAAAATACACACTTATTCACACCCAAATGTTGTACTTTGTTGAATTTTAATAAGTTGTTTGCTCATTTTTCCCGAACACTGTAATGTTTCTGCTCAAATAAATTATATTTACAGCCAAATAAACTATGTTTCGAGGCAAATAAGATTTATTTGATACAACATCGAAACATGCGATTTACTTGTGTGTAAATATTTAAAAAATACAGATTTTCCAGATCTATGATTTGGTTTCTAACTTGATCCCTCAGAGGATTAATTCAAAAGCACTTCATCTTTCTGTAGAATTGTGCAATTTTACAAAATACTCGTAATATAGACTTTCAATCAGAGAGTATGTTTGTGTGTGTGAGAGAGAGACAGGGACAGGGAAAATACACACCCACACAGAATATTTACAATGGCCTTTATATTGAATTGTATGAATGGCGTACAAGGATATAAATATTACGATTTTATTAATCCTTTAAGGGACGACATACACAACTCATGGGGGACAACGAATGAAAACTATATTAAACTCGTGAAAGGTGGGCAACATAAAGGACACAAAAAAAAAAAGAGAAAATACTCACAAATGTAGTGGACTGTAGATAATCGGACGGAGAGGCCGGCTAAGGCCAATGATTAACTAACAAATGCAAAGGACACCACGACAGGGATCAATATTGCAGCTGATATGGCAAAGGCAACTCAACAGAAGTTCAACGATTCAAACAAGTCCATTAAATATGTGTTTCCTTGCTTGCAACACAGCAGTCTACTAATTGCTAAATACCACCCCACCCTCCTCGCCCCTCGCCCCTCGTCCTGGTATCCTTCACATTTGCTAGAGTGTAATTTGTATTTAAGGTATATAATATAATTGTAGATACATATCTACCGACTGTATTTATAATGCTGTTCAAATGGGGCGAGTGTTTGAAAAGGGGAAGCGGAAAAGGGGCTGCCACTTGGGCTGGAAAGTATTGAAGGTTAGCTGGCTAAATGACACCCAGTTTGTGCGGGGCAACTTCACAGTGTAATATCTCAAATTTACATATTTTTATTTTTTTATTTTTGTATTAAATGGAATTTTCAATGCCATCGTCTGATATCAGGTCATTTCCTATGGAAATTATTCAATTTAATTTTTTTGTGACCCTAAAGTCATTCCGCTGTTGGAATTGTTTAAAATGCAAAGCCAATTGGGGGAAACATAAAATGTTGGCCCTCCCAATTCAAACGTAGTAGAATTTTACGTATTTTTTAAATATCTCTCCCTCTCTCTCTCGTTGCCATGTCTAGCAGCAACGAATATCCGATAAGAACAAATTCCATAAATCACATTATTACTCGTATGTACAAGCGTACATCATATCTTGGCATACCAGATTGATTCTTTTATTATTATTTTCTTTTTATTTATTTTGGTTTAACCAGAGAAATAATGAAATATTATTAGAGCGATATTAAGGTTTGGAAATTTTGCCAATAAGAAAATGCACGTTTTCTGTACAATTCTACGAAAAAGTCGTTCATATTTGGATTCTATATTAAATACAATGAATACTTTCAAGCCGAAATAGAGTTGGAATTTGTTTGCCCATCTGTTGCCGAGCAGGTTGCAAACTAGAGAATATTTACTAGGATCAAGGGAAGAATGCTGGGCATGCCAACATTAAGCTCGCTGTTTGTATTAAAAGTTTCTATTTTCTCAAGGAGATATTTTCTGCTTGATAACTTTGGGTTTAAAAATGAAGATGAAGACTTGGCATCATCGAAATATTTGAAAATGTTGTTCGATGTATATAAAATCTTTTATTTCCTGTTTTCCTAGGGAAAATGTTTGGGGATATCGTAATTTCGTAAATAACACTTCAGCAAGTTGTGTTTCTGCAGAAAGTGTTTAATTTATTTTACAGTTTATAAAAAACCATTTATCATTAATTATTTATTTTAATGGGCAAAACTAATAGTAAATGCTTATCTTTCCACACAAAATTGTTTTTTTTTTCTTTTCGTCAAGCGACTTCGCCAAGTTGTATGGTAAAAATTTCTTCAATTAAGTTCTGGCATACAATCTGCTTCCAATTCAGCAGGTTGTATTGCATACTCTGATGACCTCATTTTCGAAGAAATGAAAACCCGCAGTGACGTTATTGCAAAATATTTCATAGTTATGGGTCGCCCACATAGCTAGGGGTAACATTTAATGTTACGCTTTTTAAAAGATTTTTTTTTGCTCTTTTTTTGTCAGTTCACACATCTGAGGTTCTCCATATAGCATACATATGTTAAAATATGTTCATGCTTACAACCTGCTTCCAATTCAGCAGGTTGTATTGCTTACATTAATGACCAGATTTTCTAATAAATGAGAACCCACAGTGACCTTATTGCAAAATATTTCATAGTTATGGGCCCCCCAAACTGCTCCATTAAGGCAAAGCGAACATTAAATGTTACGCTTTTTGAAAAGAACTTTTTTGTTGCTTTTCGTAGGCATGTCGAAATGTCAGGTCACACATATAAGCTCCATATAGCAGAAATATGTTAAAATATGTTCATGCCCACAACCTGCTTCCAATTCAGCAGGTTGTATTGCTTACATTAATGACCAGATTTTCCGCAGTGAAATTATTGCAAAACATTTCATAGTTATTGGCCCCACCGGAATGTTAGCTGTCTCAACCGGGTCAGTGAATATCTGGTCGTTGTCGACTTGACTTGGAATCGAAGAGGAAGAATTGTTGCTTATCTTTTTTACCAATTACCAAAGGCTCATACTTTCCCGGGGGGAAGAACTATTTTCAAATGCTTCTACAGAATTGTTGTCTGCTTTGTGACTAGTCGAGAACATCAAAATTTTGCCCGGATATTCAACAGGATTGTTTGAATGATATTGGAATAGACGAGGAGGAATTGTTGCTTATCGTTTTTGCAAATGACGAAAGGAGAAAAGAACGATTTTAAAATGCTTCTACAAAAATTGTTGTCTGCTCTAGAACATCAAAATTTTGCCCGGATATTAAACAAGAGTATTTAAATGATATTCGCTCACACTATCTATCACACCACATTTCTCTCTCATTTCTCATTTTGTCATCGGATTTCTTTCATATGCTATGACGGCCTAGCAGAACTATAACATGTTCGTTACTCGCTTAACCGACTTAACTTAATCTTTAGTGGGTTAAAACAAAAAAAAAATCGTCGAACAATTTGCACAAAAAAGAAGCGATTAAAAAAAATTCTACCGAATTAAAAGATTTAAATCAACATGAGAACAATCAAAACGAATAAGAAACAGAAACAGAAAAAAAAGAAAGAAACACAACAAATAAAACAGATTCGTGCAAAGGTGTTAAATGGTATTTGGAACAGCTTTTAAAGGTATTAAAACCGAAAATGACATAAAATGAAAAACAAATTTCGTTAATTTCTGATCGGTGCAATTGTGCACATGAATGCAACTACACACTCACTTAACTACAGCGCGAATTCTGTCAAATTCCGATAATATTTCAAAATTTGTCCACTATTCAGATGACGTGATAAGTGTAGAAATGGCACACAATGTCGGTGGCGCTACTACACCCCGGGGGCCAATAAAACGCAAGCCTTTTCATGTCATCTGCGATGGTGTAGGTTCACCACAGACACATTTAAATATTTACAAAACTGGATGTTGAAAAGTCTTTAAATTCTTAAATTATTTACGACTTTTCTAAGCAAATCATGGACGGTTTGTTTAGTTTCGTGCATTTGCCTGAGACTGAGATTTTTCTTTGGGTGTAACCGCAAACTGAACACAAATACCAGTGCAAATGTCTGTGTGTTCTGTGCCTCGGTGTGTGCTCTTTCACAATTTGGTTTTTATAGTTTTAATATTAAATAACAACATTCGATTCGATAAACAATAAATTTTATTATCATAAAATCTGTTTATTTTTCTTTTTATTGGACTCTAATAATGTTGATGTCTGTGAAATATGGACAATGTAGTCGTAGTCGTAGTCGTAGTAGAGCAAGAACTGGCCAGCAAACATATATATTTTTAATATACTTTCTGGTTTTTGTAGTTGTTGTATGGTAACCACACATATGATATATGTATGAAAGAAATGTGAAAATCAATTTTATGGGGGGGGGAGATAAAACGTATGGCCATTTTCACTGTCTCCGGTTAAGAGCCACCTGGCAGTTATGGATGTCGAATCCTATACAATCTGAGACAAGATCTCGGTCCTGAAACTTTTTAGTTTTGCGAACTGTGACTGCAACGTTTTCACCATTTTTGTAGTGAATTTGTTATAAATTCAATGCGTTGTTGAAGCGAGGATCGTTCCATTTTTAGTAACGATGTCAAATGTGAACGAATAAAAGCTTCAGAAGTGACAGCTACCGAAATACCGGGTGATTCAAAATAACACCTCTTGCTGGAAACTCCTGTATATCGAGAAAAGACAATTTCGCATGAGAGTTTTTTTGTTGGTGGTCGAAGGCACGATGCAATTGAATTTGCAGCTCTATGGAAAATGAAGAATGCCCCAAATGAAGAATTCCCCAAAATAAATGAAAAATCCCCCCAAAAGCTCAACTGGAAAATTCCACCAAAAATTCTGAAAAATCCCCCACACATTTTATGAAAATCCCCCCCAAAAGCCCAATAAGAAAATTCCACCAAAAATTCTGAAAAATCCCCCAAACATTTTATGAAAAATTACCCAATGCAAACCACCCCCCAAAAGCTCAATAGGAAAATTCCCCCAAAAATTCTGAAAAATCCCCCAAACAATTTACGAAAAATCACTCCAAAAGCCCAATAGGAAAATTCCACCAAAAATTCTGGAAAATCTCGCAAAACATTTTATGAAAAATGCCACAAAAAAAACCAAAATCATAAAACAAATTGATATATGATTGACTTCTGTTCTGGAAATTACCCCCAAAAAAAAACCAAAAATTCCCCAAAAATAAAAAAATGGGGAAATTTTCAATGTCCATTTTTTGGGGATATTTTCATAACAGAAGTCAATCATTTTTTTTTTATAATCTGTTATTTGTGAGGTATTTTTCGTAATATTCGGGGGATTTTGCATTGGGTAAATTTTCATAAATGGTTTGAGGGATTTTTCAAAAATTTTGGGGAAATTTTGCCGTTAGGTTGATTTTCCATTTATTTTGGAGAATTCTTGATATGGGGCATTCTTTATTTTTTCTTTCATTTGGGCATTCTTCAGACAGTCAATTTTTGGGTTCTTTCCAAATGGATTATGAAGAATTCCACTTTTTGTTTACTTTTTTCATTTCTTCCAAAAATGTCGATTACCATTTTTTTAAACACATTTCTTTTTTCCCCTCTTTTAGTCCTTTTTTATCCCGTTTGGGTACGTTTTGCCCCTTTTTTCGTTCCATCTGTAACTCTTTTTTACATGTTGTCGCCAAAAATTTTGTTTCAGCATTTTTCCGTTTTCACGTTTTTATCCCTTTCCAATCCGAATTTCCAACAAACCCCTTTTATTAGATGTCTATGCGGCAGGGACTATACATTCCCAAAAATGCCATAATTGTAGCTTGTAGGAGAATTTTTCAGAATTTTTGGGGAAATTTTCATATTGGACTATTTTTAAAAAAAAAAAAACAAGATGAAATGTGACCTAAAAATTATGAAAAACTCCCCAATTGTATTTTTTTTTTTTTTTTTGGGGAATTCTTCATTTTCGAACTTGCTGTATCCTTTTAAATATAAAGCTTCACAATGATGAACCCGATTCAGAGCATTTTCCATATCATTTTTCAAAATTTGTGGCTGCAGCTTTCGAATTTTCCATGGTGACTTTTGACCAACCCTGTACTTCTCTTTAACCCCTCAAAAAACGGTTGGTTTAATCCCATCAAAAAATAAGCTATTAGATCCAAAAGAGACAAAAAAGGTCAGAAATTGGCTTTCAAATAAAAATGGCTTTAATGAGCTGCAAGGTTGAAATTGTGAAAGAGTACTTCGTCGACAGCGTCTTCGTACTAATGTTCTTGTTTCTTCCCGGGCAGGTAAGAGCCGTTGGTCATTTGTAAAAGGGTAAGTAACAATTCGTCATCATCTATTCCAACTCTGGTCAACGACGATCAGATATTCACTTAACCCGGCTGAGACAACTAACATTCCTTTAACCCTTAACCACTAAGACCGTCTGCAGACGGTCATCGCCGACAGTCGTTTCTAATGGTTAAAGAGTTTTATTTCAGTGGTTAAAGGGTAAATTTTTTGAAGAATATTTATAATTAAAATAAAATCGGAACAAACTGTTGTTATGAAAAATTTATTAAAATATAAAATAGACATTTTGTTTGAATAACGGTTTGTGTATTCATGACAAATTTAAACCAGCTTTACACAAACCTTTGTCTAAAAAAAATGTGTAAAATTTGTTTACTTATTTTTTTAAAATTTTCAACAACGGCTTGAAAAGGTATTTTAAATTTTTATGAATACGGGTGTAATTTGTTTTAGTTTCGTTTTACTTTCTTACACAAAATCCAACCATGATCGGTGCAAATCGTTTACACGCCATAGAATACCTCGATGAATTTGTTTTATATCATTTACAAGACATTTTTTCTTTCAATTCTGTTCTCCATTTCAAATCACTTCGTGGAGCGGGGTGCTTTTCCATAATTTATTTCCAATCATTCACTTGTGATTTGTATTTAATCATCGAACATTACGCACACAAAATGTGGAAATTCTTCGCGTGTTCTGGGTCATCTCAGTTCGATGTCCTCAATAACATTTCTTTCACTTCACTTATGGGTCACAAATTAATGAGGTGTTTGAATACACTTTTTCATTTGCAAATCTCTGGCACACTTTTTCACAATTCACGGTATTTTCTTTCTTTCTGATGTTTAGCGAATCCCCAAACAGCCACGCAAAAAAGAAAAGGGGGGCAACAAACCCCTATGACTCCCCTGGGTAGGGGCAGGGTTATCTCCTGCACTTACAGTCCTCAACGCGTGCCCGATGACCCCATAGACTATTAACTAACAAATGTTTATGGCGCTCGTGTATGAGTGCGAGTGTGTGTGTGCGCGTGTATTTAAGTGCATTAAAATGAATTTATTGTATTATTAATACTCCCAACATTATGGCAACAATGCCAACAGACACACACACACACACACATGTACACAGCTTCATACGCACTCAGATGAAACCATAAATTCACGAATACAAATACACTCGCATTGGCTGACACTGACACACCATAGAGACACATTCATTCACATTGAACTCTTCTGAATGTTTGCTGCCACTGTGGCTCTTTATTGTTTTTTTTTTGTGTGTGTGTGTTTGTTCTGTTGGCCACAAACACCCACAGACAGAAGAGAGACAGAGAGAGAGAGAGTGGTAGTGGGAGAGCGACAGCACAAAGACATCTAATGTGATACGTTTTGAGCCGAGTTAATAACACACATCAACACCATTAAATCTTATCATTTTTCGCATATGATGTAAAAGATCATGACTGACTGACTCGATGGCTGAATCAATGTGTGAGTGAGTCAGTCCAAAACGCACATCCCGACTGACACCCATGCCAAGCGACACACAGCTTAACATGATTGCATGTAATCCTGTCCAACACACGCACACACACACACACTCATGCATATGCCTTTGTATTCGCACATATGGTCGTTGATGAGTGAGTATAGAAATCAGTGAATAGGCCGTCTCAAATCGCATCTTTACCAACATTTACAGTGGCCGAAATATGGATAAGGTCAGATACGAAGATATCGAAAAATGGCCACATACATGTTTGGATAATGTCGGGGGGAGAATAAATAAATAAAAAAAATGTGTGCTAGGCTGGCACAAGTTGCAGATTTCAAAAATTTTCATTTTTCGCCAAGTTATAGTTTTTCTAAACCGTTGAAGATAGAATTTTTCGATGTATGGCGAAAAGAATATGCTAGGCTAGCACAACTTAGCACAAGTTTCAGATATGAGAAATTTGAATTTTTTTCATTTTTCCAAGTTACAGGCATTTTTCAAAAAAGTCCCCCTAAAGTATGCAACGATTTTCAAAAAAAATAGGTTTATTTTAAGAACTATTGGGTTTAGAAAAAAATTATGAGAGAAGCAAACATAGTGCTCCGTGAGCCCTATCCTCCAATGGCACTTGGGTATATATATTTTTAATTTGCGAATTAATACCGCGATTTTCGAAAATCATCAAAATTAAAAATGGAATGTTTTCCTTCATTACAAAAGCTACATTAAAATAGTTAAAGGGGTTTTTGTTGGGTTAGGTAAACACAATCTAGCACCGATTACAGTTTTGAGAATTTTTGTGTTTTTGATTTGTTACTTGGAAAAAAGTGTAAAATTGAAATTGGAGATTTTCTCAGAACTGGAAATTTTTAGATTTGTTCGGTAAGGGCACAATTAAGTCGACCATTTTCTATTAAAAAAAAATTTCAGTTTTCAGAAAAAAAAAATGCCGGTGCTGGCACTTTTTCGAAATTGGAAATTAATTATATAATTTTTTTTTTAAAAATTAAAAAAAATAATTTTGAGAACAATCAGCGATATTTGAAAAATTCAGCCTAAAAGCAGGCAACATTTTTTAAATGAAAATTTATTTCCAAATGTTTCAAATCAAACCAAAATACTTTTAGTTTCGTTGTGTTTGTTGTCAAGCTTGTTTAGGATTATTTTTTTCATTTTCCTAACATGAATTTTAAATTAATTCTGTTGATGTCCTCCATAAACTTTGAACCTCAGGCTAATATATGAAAGGCTTCTAAATCGTAGAAAAAATCCCGTTCCAAACTAAATACGTTCTTTCGGTCAACTAAAGCCATTAATTACACAATTTTTTTTTTTTAAAAAAATCGAAAAAACTTATGAAAAGAATCAGCGATATCAGCGAAAAATTCAGCCTAAAAGCAGGCAACATTTTTTAAAAATCTTAATAAAAAATCAACAAAGACAATTTATGTAAAAATGGTTAAAATCAAACCAAAATACACCGAATCCTGTTTTTACACGGTATTTTTTTTTCAGCCTAAAAGCAGGCAACATTTTTTAAAAATCTTAATGAAAAATCAACAATGACAATTTATTTGAAAATGCTTAATATCAAACCAAAATACACCGAATCCTGTTTTTGCACGGTATTTTTTTTCAGCCTAAAAGCAGGCAACATTTTTTAAAAATCTTAATGAAAAATCAAGAATGACAATTTATGTAAAAATGGTTAAAATTAAACCAAAATACACCGAATACTGTTTTTAGATGGTATTTTTATCAGCCTAAAAACAGGCAACATTTTTTAAAAATCTTAATAAAAAATCAACACTGACAATTTATTTGAAAATGCTTAATATCAAACCAAAATACACAAAATCCTGCATTTACACGGTATTTTTTCAGCCTAAAAGCAGGCAACATTTTTTAAAAATCTTTAAAAAAAATCAACAATGGCAATTTATTTAAAAATGGTTAAAATCAAACCAAAATACACCTAATCCTGTTTTTACAATATTTTTTGTTCATCCTAAAAGCAGGCACATTTTTTAAAAATCTTAAAAAAAAATCAACAATGACAATTTATTTGAAAATGCTTAAATGTTTTTACACGGTATTTTTTCAGCCTAAAAGCAGGCAACATTTTTTTTTTTAAATCTTTGAATTTTTTTGAATTTTTTTCATTTTTCCAAGTTACAGGCATTTTTCAAAAAAGTCCCCCTAAAGTATGCAACGATTTTCAAAAAAAATAGGTTTATTTTAAGAACTATTGGGTTTAGAAAAAAATTATGAGAGAAGCAAACATAGTGCTCCGTGAGCCCTATCCACCATTGGCACATGGGTATATATATTATTAAATTTTCGAACTAATACCGCGATTTTCGAAAATCATCAAAATTAAAAATGGAATGTTTTCCTTCATTACAAAAGCTACATTAAAATAGTTAAAGGGGTTTTTGTTGGGTTAGGTAAACACAATCTAGCACCGATTACAGTTTTGAGAATTTTTGTGTTTTTGATTTGTTACTTGGAAAAAAGTGTAAAATTGAAATTGGAGATTTTCTCAGAACTGGAAATTTTTAGATTTGTTCGGTAAGGGCACAATTAAGTCGACCATTTTCTATTAAAAAAAAATTTCAGTTTTCAGAAAAAAAAAATGCCGGTGCTGGCACTTTTTCGAAATTGGAAATTAATTATATAATTTTTTTTTTAAAAATTAAAAAAAAAATTTTTGAGAACAATCAGCGATATTTGAAAAATTCAGCCTAAAAGCAGGCAACATTTTATAAATGAAAATTTATTTCCAAATGTTTCAAATCAAACCAAAATACTTTTAGTTTCGTTGTGTTTGTTGTCAAGCTTGTTTAGGATTATTTTTTTCATTTTCCTAACATGAATTTTAAATTAATTCTGTTGATGTCCTCCATAAACTTTGAACCTCAGGCTAATATATGAAAGGCTTCTAAATCGTAGAAAAAATCCCGTTCCAAACTAAATACGTTCTTTCGGTCAACTAAAGCCATTAATTACACAATTTTTTTTTTTTAAAAAAATCGATAAAACTTATGAAAAGAATCAGCGATATCAGCGAAAAATTCAGCCTAAAAGCAGGCAACATTTTTTAAAAATCTTAATAAAAAATCAACAAAGACAATTTATGTAAAAATGGTTAAAATCAAACCAAAATACACCGAATCCTGTTTTTACACGGTATTTTTTTTTCAGCCTAAAAGCAGGCAACATTTTTTAAAAATCTTAATGAAAAATCAACAATGACAATTTATTTGAAAATGCTTAATATCAAACCAAAATACACCGAATCCTGTTTTTGCACGGTATTTTTTTTCAGCCTAAAAGCAGGCAACATTTTTTAAAAATCTTAATGAAAAATCAAGAATGACAATTTATGTAAAAATGGTTAAAATCAAACCAAAATACACCGAATCCTGTTTTTAGATGGTATTTTTATCAGCCTAAAAACAGGCAACATTTTTTAAAAATCTTAATAAAAAATCAACACTGACAATTTATTTGAAAATGCTTAATATCAAACCAAAATACACAAAATCCTGCATTTACACGGTATTTTTTCAGCCTAAAAGCAGGCAACATTTTTTAAAAATCTTTAAAAAAAATCAACAATGGCAATTTATTTAAAAATGGTTAAAATCAAACCAAAATACACCTAATCCTGTTTTTACAATATTTTTTGTTCATCCTAAAAGCAGGCACATTTTTTAAAAATCTTAAAAAAAAATCAACAATGACAATTTATTTGAAAATGCTTAAAATCAAACAAAAATACACCGAATCCTGTTTTTACACGGTATTTTTTCAGCCTAAAAGCAGGCAACATTTTTTTTTTAAATCTTAATGAAAAATCAACAATGACAATTTATTGTAAAAAGCTTAAAATCAAACAAAAATACACCGAATCCTGTTTTTACACGGTATTTTATTTCAGCCTAAAAGCAGGCAACATTTTTTAAAAATCTTAATGAAAAATCAACAATGACAATTTATTTGAAAATGCTTTATATCAAACCAAAATACAACGAATCCTGTTTTTACATGGTATTTTTTATCAGCCTAAAAGCAGGCAATATTTTTTAAAAATCTTAATAAAAAATCAACACTGACAATTTATTTGAAAATGCTTAATATCAAACAAAAATACACTTAATCCTCTTTTTACACGGCCATTTTTTTTCGTTGAATTTGTTGTCAAGCTAGTTTAGGTTTTTTTTTCCGGAATTTTCAATTTATTCTGTTCATAGGAGTGTATGTCCTCCCTAAACTTTGTTTGTCTGTACTTTTCATTTTTCAGTAAAAAAAAAAACCATCAAAAGGACGAGGTTTTTGCTGAACTTGTATGAATTTCGTCCACTGTTTGTGAGGGCGAACAAAAGAATCCGTCAAGGAAAAGAAGGCGAGTTTATAGAAAATAAAGAAAAATATTACACTTTAATCGCTGTATACATCTATTTATATTAATCCATTATACCAGGTCTTCTTTGGAGTCACACAGAGACATAACAACATAAAGGATGGCCAGCGAAGGCTGACTAATCAACACTTTCGATGAATATGAGGAGAGGTAACATTTTGTTGACCAATAACATTATGTTAATACCGATTCACTCCTACTGCAACACCCTTTACATTCACTTTTTTCTCCAGTAAGTATTTGTGTGTGTGTGTGTTTTTTTAGCTTGGTTTATGTTGGCTGTGTTATGTGTGACACTCATTCACAGCAACATTCACCAAACCACATAAAATCACCAATTTTTATGTGGTTTTAATAATGCACATTAACTTCTGCAGCTCTTACTCACACACACACACACAAGCACGCACGAACGCACTGACGCATATACCGATACCATTCTCATGTGTGCGTGTGTGTGCAAACACCAACATATGGAAAGGAATGAAAACGCTTTGGCAACATTCAAAGAAACTGCTGATGTTTGCAGTTAAAATTAATGCAGCATAATAATGTACACACGAGGACGCCAAGAACGCTGATATGCTGATGAAGGGGCGCTAGTGGATGGGGTAGGGCAATGGCGGCAATGGCGATAACGATGCCAATGACGATAATGTTGCCTTTGCTGAGGCTGATGAGCAGGATAACGATAATGAGGATGAGGCACGGAACACAGTTGCGGGCCACACACGCACACACACTCATTTCCTCTCAAAACACAGACAAAACTTGATTGCAAAAACAACCAAAAAAAAAAAAAAACAATCTAAATATGGTGAAAACATTTCGTCAACATTTTATTAATTACATTCGTTTGATTGTTTTCCCCGTTCCCGTAATACACGTACGCGTACCGTAATATTTCAAAATATAAGCGATAACGTTCTATTTTCGTTGAGTTTTTCTTGTCGTTTATCGGTTCGTACATGCGACCAGACGACCGTGCTCTGGAACAGTTTGCAATGGACTGACGCGTGCCAAAGTTTCGTTTCAACTGCTGCCTATCGTCGCACACACGGTTCACGGAAGCCAAAAACGAACCGTACACAAACAAAAATGCATTTCGAACGCGTTTGTTTGCAACATTACGTGGTGAACGATGCCGAGGTAGCAGGTGGCTGTTGGAACCGAGACCGAGTTTTTGAGTTCGGAGCATGTCATTTAATGGCAAACGCGTGGCTAACACAAACAACATGTGACTAAACATGAGGCCCCCCAGCCACAGCGACAATGTCCTGATAAACATCATTGCAACAGAATCAGTAAAATCGTTCGCAGCGACATGTTGCTAAACCACACACGAGACATAAACATTCCCTCAACACAGTCATAAAGGGAACAACGCAACATGTGGCTGTGTTCGGAAAGGCAAAAAAAAAACCAACACACACTGGCACAACCTTTGGTTTGTAAACACAACGTTAAACATTCTCTCAACGCATTGTTCCAATCAACATGTTGATGGTTGGGCTGAGCAAACATACACTGCTTTTCCACCCCAATCATCGTCTTCTCATATACATGTGTCTACGGATTTGGTTGTGTTAAAGCACCGGGCAACATCATTGACGTTGGCAACATTGTTATCGCGGCCGTCATCAAACCTTTACCAACATGAACATGAATGAATAGCTGACTATAGAACAGCAGACTACACAGAAAATGAAAACAAACAGACTCCACTTAATCTGATTATAGTGGACAATACGGACTGTGGGATACACCCTAAATACACAGGTTCCAGCAAATACATGCGCTACAGATGAAGGTGATTGTGTGATTTTCCATCAGTCACTTTTCAGTTACGGTGATGGAATTTGAAAGCGTTTCGCTATAGCAAAATTAAAGGCAATCGAGGAATATGACAAAAGGCTAAAATCTTCACCGGCAGTCCAGATAGTTGGAAAGAAAAAGTTGACAGACTATCCGATCAAAGTAACCAAAAAGGGCCTGCTGGCACAACGACATTATAGGTAACAAGTAAGCTGTCAAATTAGCAGCAAGTAACTCTTGATAGCTTTAAAAAAAAATTATATGTGATGAAAAATCTTCACTGCCAGGCAAACAGCTATCAGGGTTATCTCATCGAAGACTGTGAAGTCTCTTCGCTGCCAGGCAAACAACGACCAAAGTCCTCCCATTCAAGACTTTGAAATCAGAAACTTTACTTGAACGGAAATGAAACATCTGTTAGTTTTTGAAAGAAGGAGGAATGATTGGAATATTATATGGAGACTTTGCAGAGAAACCTTAAATTGTTCGTGTACAGATTCTCTCAGATACCCAAAAAAAAATTTACAGCTTAACAAAACAACTATGAAGCGATCCGGATGCCAATTTCCGCCTGAATAAGATTTCAACATCTCTCAGGTGCAAAAAAACCAGGGCAAGCCAAGTTGGTAATGTGGGGGTTGTGGATTCGATTCCCACCAGAGGCTTTGGTCTGTCGCTGCAAAAATCAAGCGAAATGGTCTTTGTCATCCGGTTTACCCTTGGACCCAAAATTATAATATAATTTTACTTTGTATTGTAATTAATAAATAAATAAATAAAATAAAAAAATAAAAATAAAAATAAAAATAAAAATAAAAATAAAAATAAAAAATTAAAAATTAAAAATAAAAAATAAAAAATAAAAAATAAAAAATCAAGCGAAATGGTCTTTGTCCCGGTTTACCCTTGGACCCAAAATTATAATATAAATTTACTTTGTATTGTAATTAATAAATAAATAAATAAAATAAAAAATAAAAATAAAAATAAAAATAAAAATAAAAATAAAAATAAACATAAAAATAAAAAATAAAAAATAAAAAATAAAAAATAAAAAATAAAAAATAAAAAATAACAAATAAAAAATAAAAAATAAAAAATAAAAAATAAAAAATAAATAATAAAAAATAAAAAATAAATAATAAAAAATAAAAAATAAAAAATAAAAAATAAAAAATAAAAAATAAAAATAAAAAATAAAAAATCAAGCGAAATGGTCTTTGTCCCCTGGTTTACCCTTGGACCCAAAATTATAATATAAATTTACTTTGTATTGTAATTAATAAATAAATAAATAAAATAAAAATAAAAAAATAAAAATAAAAGTAAAAAATAAAAATAAAAATTTAAAAAAAAAACATCTCGCGAATGAAACGAAACCATTTCACTCACTCATGAGAAAAACTTTCTCGAAAGTTTAACCTTCAGTTTCGAAAACGAACACGAAAGAGAAAATACGAGAGATAGCGAGAGGCACAGAAAAATGAGAAAATTATCTACGAAAACATAATATCTTTCTTATGAGAAAAATTTTACTCTCATTTGGTATTATTAAATTGAGAAGAGAGTAAGAACTAAGTACACCTCGTACTGTGGTTCTTAATTGAGTAACCAAAGAAAAAAAAAGAGACGAACGGCTGGCTTAAGAGCATACGCCAGGCCTTAGACATGAGTAGAGTATAAGATATCCTATATGCAATCTAAACTATCCTCGGAATTCTCTCAAGTTTACCACATGCCAATGCTTTGAAAATATCTTTGGCTCTCTCATAAGCGGACACCTAAGGGACTGAGAATTTTGTCGGATTATGAGAGGTGTCCGCCTATGAGAGAAGTACACAAGAGGACTGAAGCGGATTGGTACTAAAAAAAAGTGTCCGTTTATGCGAGGTGTCCGCTTGAGAGAGATGTCCGCAAGGAGAGATTACACTGTATGTGTCACAACTATTTTGCATTCTAAGACCCCATTTAAACGATAGCTTTTTTTTCTTGTTTTTAAAGCCGATTGCGGGGTAGGAAAAAATTAAAATAAAACAGAACTTTGAAGTTTTTTATTAAATTTTTTTTGGCTTCACACATTTCCTTTTTTTAAATTTATTTTTGACTTTACTGATTTTGGGTTTTTTTAAAATTTTTTTTTTGACTTCGCGTACTTTGCTTTTCGACCCGATTTACACGATGACTTTTTGCTTCATACATTTTTTTTTTCAAAATTTTTTTTATTGACTTCGCACAATATTTTATTTACACATTTATTTTTTTCAAAAAATTTTTTTATTGACTTCTTCAATTTTGTCTTTTTGCTTGATTTTCAGGTTTGTGTAGAGAATATTTGAGGTTTTGGTTTTGGAAAAAGTCACAAATCACAAATTTTAGCTTGTTTTTTAATTAATTGTCTTTACTTATTTCGCTTTATTTTTTTTTTGGTTTATTTTTGACTTCACACACTTTTCTTTCCAAGAGAAGGTTTGAGGTTTTTTTTTTCAACAAAAAATCAACGTATAAATTCATATGACTTTTGTAAGCAAATCCAAAAAGGAAAATTAAAAAAAAACGTCATCATGTAAATTGGGACTTATGCATCAACAAGATTTGTGTTCCATTTAAAAAAATCAAACGAAATCGCAAGCAAAAAATCAACGAATAAATTCATAGGACTTTTGTAGGCAAATCCAAAAGACAATTAGAAAAAAAAATCAGGCCAAAAAGTCATCATGTAAATTGGGACTTACGAATCAACAAGATTCAAATTTAATTTTCAAAAAAAAAAGTCTGAAAAGTCACAAGAATTTTGGAAATAAATCCAAAAGATATTTAAAAAAAACTCTAGCCAAAAATTGAGACTATTTTGTATTCCATTTGTCTGTCAGACATTCAGGGCGTATGATTTATTTTCTTTGTAGTTTAAATAACTCATACGTCAGGTGGACCAGAAACGGCTTTGCGCATATTGACCATCAGTCTAGCGAATAATTGTTGTTTCTTGGAGAAAAAAACAAAATTTAAGCCATTGCAGAGCTAAATCTCTCAAGTTCATCAATTTTCATTTGAATTTCTTAGGATAACATGTGCGAAGACAATTGTGCAGTAGAAAAATCTATAGCTAACCTATGTTGGAGAAGTTCCCATGTGCCTTAAGGATGTCTACGCTGTGATTGAAGGGTCATGAAATTCCCTTCAGACAGAAGTACGTCTGCAAACTCTATGCCTGTCATATCATTTTTCAACAAAAAAAATCTATAGTTCTCATGTGACTTGGAATGTCTACGATTTGCTTGGGGATTTGAGAAATCCCCTTCAGACTGCTCCCTGCAACATGTGTCTGAGCAACAGTCCAACTTACAATGCCCTCACAATGTCTGGTAGGGCGTTTGCCATCTGTGGCAGCAACAACAACGACAACGACAGCAACAAAAGTTGTTAACACGCGCTTTTGTTATTGGCAACACATGGTGCCCTGTTAGAGTTATGAACTAACCTACATTCCTTTCAAACACATCCCTTTGGCTGGTGTTTGAATGGAACATTCAAATACAACTCCCACACATACACATGTTGGCCAACACACATGCACACTTACATAAGGGGGAACCCCTTGCATATTCACTTGCATGCACACACACTCAAAACAAAAAGGGGTTGGAGGTCGTTGCGATTTGTTTACTTTGCGCAGAGTTGCCAACAGTTGGCCCTCTGGCATCCGGACACGGAACCCCAGTAGGCGATTAATGTGAATTTGATTTTTGTGTTTTGTCAGCTCACAATGTAAATGTTGTGGAACTGTGCGCTAAATGACAACAACGTACGGCAGCAGCAGGATTATTTGCAACAATAACAATGAGACAACAACAGGATTATTCGTAGCTCTGCCTTGGCCGCAACAGAATATCAAGTATCATGTTGCTGGCGCTGGCGCTGTATTCCAAGGCAGGGTGGACCGTGCGAACGGAACGCATTGTCTGCGGCACGAACAACAACAAAAGAAAAATAACATCACACGACGGCACAGCGGAAGTGAACTCCCCGAAGGACCTGAACATGTTCTGCTTGTCCATTTTGGCATTCATTCGCTGTCGGCGTGCAGGAGGCGGCCGTACCAGAGAATAGCAATAACCGTATAACGAATTGCAAATACACGCTTTGGCATCCACACAGTCACCTCCTCGGTGTGAGGACGATGGCCCAGCATCCAGGCAGACATCCTTACTAATGCGATTTGGTTGTTCGTCGCTTAAAGTGACACAACAAAATGGAAAACCTAAACACCGGTCAAGGAATTGGAATAGATGATTATGAGACTCTTGGTAGGTAATGATGTGGACGTAGAAGCATGTGCGGCACGGGACGGGGTGTGTTATAAATGTAGAAACTGCTGTGGCTACAAAAGAAAAAAAAACACTCGCATAAATCCTAAAGGCGGTGGGAGGATAATTAAAGTGTCCTGCATACAAATTGATATCTAAAGCAAATTTGCGCTTAATTTTGAATTCTTAGGTTTAAATGACTTTAATTAACAAATGATTCGATAGTCGGCCCTCCATGGGGAATCGTCATTGATTGGTGTGTAAACTCCCTCCTGGCACAACATAAATGTGTCGCATATGCAGGGATAACACGAAGACAACACTCGAAATGAAAAGTTGATAATGGTTGAAATTAAATTTTAATAATTAATATTAAAAAATAAAAAATTAAAAATTAAAAATTAAAAATTAAAAATTAAAAATTAAAAATTAAAAATTAAAAATTAAAAATTAAAAATTAAAAATTAAAAATTAAAAATTAAAAATTAAAAATTAAAAATTAAAAATTAAAAATTAAATATTAAAAATTAAAAATTAAAAATTAAAAATTAAAAATTAAAAATTAAAAATTAAAAATTAAAAATTAAAAATTAAAAATTAAAAATTAAAAATTAAAAATTAAAAATTAAAAATTAAAAATTAAAAATTAAAAATTAAAAATTAAAAATTAAAAATTAAAAATTAAAAATTAAAAATTAAAAATTAAAAATTAAAAATTAAAAATTAAAAATTAAAAATTAAAAATTAAAAATTAAAAATTAAAAATTAAAAATTAAAAATTAAAAATTAAAAATTAAAAATTAAAAATTAAAAATTAAAAATTAAAAATTAAAAATTAAAAATTAAAAATTAAAAATTAAAAATTAAAAATTAAAAATTAAAAATTAAAAATTAAAAATTAAAAATTAAAAATTAAAAATTAAAAATTAAAAATTAAAAATTAAAAATTAAAAATTAAAAATTAAAAATTAAAAATTAAAAATTAAAAATTAAAAATTAAAAATTAAAAATTAAAAATTAAAAATTAAAAATTAAAAATTAAAAATTAAAAATTAAAAATTAAAAATTAAAAATTAAAAATTAAAAATTAAAAATTAAAAATTAAAAATTAAAAATTAAAAATTAAAAATTAAAAATTAAAAATTAAAAATTAAAAATTAAAAATTAAAAATTAAAAATTAAAAATTAAAAATTAAAAATTAAAAATTAAAAAATAAAAATTAAAAATTAAAAATTAAAAATTAAAAATTAAAAATTAAAAATTAAAAATTAAAAATTAAAAATTAAAAATTAAAAATTAAAAATTAAAAATTAAAAATTAAAAATTAAAAATTAAAAATTAAAAATTAAAAATTAAAAATTAAAAATTAAAAATTAAAAATTAAAAATTAAAAATTAAAAATTAAAAATTAAAAATTAAAAATTAAAAATTAAAAATTAAAAATTAAAAATTAAAAATTAAAAATTAAAAATTAAAAATTAAAAATTAAAAATTAAAAATTAAAAATTAAAAATTAAAAATTAAAAATTAAAAATTAAAAATTAAAAATTAAAAATTAAAAATTAAAAATTAAAAATTAAAAATTAAAAATTAAAAATTAAAAATTAAAAATTAAAAATTAAAAATTAAAAATTAAAAATTAAAAATTAAAAATTAAAAATTAAAAATTAAAAATTAAAAATTAAAAATTAAAAATTAAAAATTAAAAATTAAAAATTAAAAATTAAAAATTAAAAATTAAAAATTAAAAATTAAAAATTAAAAATTAAAAATTAAAAATTAAAAATTAAAAATTAAAAATTAAAAATTAAAAATTAAAAATTAAAAATTAAAAATTAAAAATTAAAAATTAAAAATTAAAAATTAAAAATTAAAAATTAAAAATTAAAAATTAAAAATTAAAAATTAAAAATTAAAAATTAAAAATTAAAAATTAAAAATTAAAAATTAAAAATTAAAAATTAAAAATTAAAAATTAAAAATTAAAAATTAAAAATTAAAAATTAAAAATTAAAAATTAAAAATTAAAAATTAAAAATTAAAAATTAAAAATTAAAAATTGAAAATAAAAAAATTGGTACATGTACTCAAAAAAAAAAAAAAAAATAATAAGAAAAAATGAAAAATAAAAAAAAATAAAAAATAAAAATATTTCAAGCGCCCCGGTAGTCGAGTTGGTAGCGTGCTTTTCTATCAGCGTGGGGCTTGTGGGTTCGATTCCCACCAGAGGCTTTGGTCTGTCGCTGCAAAAATCTAAACATATGGTCTGTGTCACCCGGTTTCCCTTGGACCCAAAAAATTAGAATATAAATTTACTTTGTATTGTAATTAATAAATAAATAAATAAAAATAAAAATAAAAATAAAAATAAAAATAAAAATAAAAATAAAAATAAAAATAAAAATAAAAATAAAAATAAAAATAAAAATAAAAATAAAAACAAAAACAAAAATAAAAATAAAAAAAAAAATAAAAAAAGTAAAAAATAAAAGTAAAAAATAAAAATAAAAAGTAAAAGTAAAAAATAAAAACATAAAAAAATAAAAAATAAATATAAAAATAAAAATAAAAATGAAAGTAAAAGTAAAAGTAAAAAATAAAAAAAAAATAAAAGTAAAAAATAAGCGCCCCGGTAGGCAAGTTGGTAACGTGCTTGCCTATCAGCGTGGGGGTTGTGGGTTCGATTCCCGGCAGAGGCTTTGGTCTTTCGCTGCAAAAATCAAGCCAAATGGTCTTTGTCACCCGGTTTACCCTTGGACCCAAAATTATAATATAAATTTACTTTGTATTGTAATTAATAAATAAATAAAGAAAATAAAAAATAAAAAAAAATTTAAAAAATATAAAATAAAAATAAAAGTAAAAAATAAAAAATAAAAATAAAAGTAAAATATAAAAATAAAAATAAAAAAAAAAATAAATAAATAAAAATAAAAGTAAAAAATAAAAATAAAAAATGAAAAATAAAAACAAAAAAAAAAAAAAAAAATAAAGAATATATATTCGAAAATTGTAAGTTCGATTTCCACCAGAGGCTTTGGTCTGTCGCTGTAAAAATCTAGCTCTGTGCTCTATGAAAACTGTCCGAAAAAAGAATGTCCCAAAAGAAGAATTCCCCAAAATAAATCAAAAATAGTCCCAAAAGCCCAATATGAAAATGTCCCCAAAAACCGGAAAAATTCCAAAAATATGAATTCTGTTATGAAAATATTCCCAAAAAAAAAAACGAAAAGATCCCCCAAAAAAAAAGAAACTGCGAATTTTTCATTGTCCATATGAAAAATTCCCCTAAAACAAAAATAAAATTAATTATGGAAAAACTACTTAATTTTGTTGAGGAATTTTTCATTATGATTTTGTGTGATTCTTTTTTGGGGAATTCTTAAATTTTTTTCTTGGGACATTTTTCATAGAGCGGTCACCCAAAATTACAATATAAATTTACTGTGTTGTAATTAATAAAAAATAAATTAATAAAACAGAAGTGTGACAGCTTCCGAAACGGATCCGTGTAACTTGCCTGCAATCAAATCAAACATAAAAAATAGAAATAATCAATGATCGCGAACTCCACTAACAGAAACAAAACTGTGTAAATAAAACATATCTACATATTTGAAAATTCCACCACAGATCTCAGTACGAAAATGGTCCCCAACAATACGAAATTTGGCGAAACATTTTCATCTGCATTTTCCTTTTTTCAAAGGGCCCCTTTAAAAAAATGTGGGGGTCATTTGCTTTACACACTATCAACGATTTAGTGTTCAATATCCTGGGGGCGTATGATTATTGCACAGTAGGTTCCCAAATTGGGCCATTACTTCGTTTCACTATTGGGGCTCCACGACACTCAAAACCAATGATTATTAAATAATTCTGAAATGTATGGACAAATATATTTCAGAATATCTTAGCTTCAAATTAAATATGCACTTGTTTTTAATATTTAGACCATCAGACTCAGCGGTCCTGGCGGGTTAAAACGAGGCCCTCTATTAATAGGGACACATACATACTCGATCTTACTGAATTGTCCTCCATATATCGTGTACTCTCTCATAAGCGGACACCTAAGGGACTGAGAATTTTGTCCACTTATGAGAGAAGTACACAAGAGGACTGAAGTGTATTCGTACTGAAGAAAGTGTCCGTTTATGAGAGGTGTCCGTTTATGAGAGAAGACCGCAGGGACAAAGTACACTGTATGCATTTCTTTGTGTTTTTTTTTTTTTAACTTAAAATCGATTTCCATTTGCAGCTGCATTCTCTTACACATTTCCCCCCACCGCGTCATCTTCTTTCTTTTTAGTTCATTCTGTGTGCGTGTGTGTGTGTGTCGAGCTTCCTTATGTCTCTATGAGTTACTACCTCAATGTAAATAATTTCTCATTTCCACTTGCTGTGTATTCACAGGATATTCAGCACTTGTCTTTAGCACACAAAGACCATGCATATTGATCCCTATCACAGAGGACGTATTTCCTGTCATCCTCTCCAGAGCCCAGACCGTGGCTTTAACAAGCGATGCACCGCCATATGTTGAACGCTTATGCTGGCAACACAAAATTCTTACTTTATGTTTTTGTTTTTTGTTTTTTATTTTGTTGGTTTTTCAAATGCGCATATTGAGTTTGCTACCGCCCGCCCCGTCGTTCCTTCGACACACGATGCGACGGTGCGTGCCTCACAATTTAAGCTGACGCGAAAAAGAATTGCATTTTCATTACATTTAGTGCTAAGTTAAGCTGTTTCAATCCCCCTTTTGTTCTACACAATATATATGCGAGCGGTGTGGATGTTGCCGCAACTGCTGCTGCACCAGTTGCCTGCAGTCGCGGCCGTTGTTTGCCGCAGTTTTTTGTTGTTGTTGCTGTTGCTGTTTTTGTTTCGGTTTTGTTTTTGTTCTGTGCACTTGAGCTGTTCTGTGCCATTGAGCTTTAAATGTTCGTTATCCTTATTTTAATGTATTGTATCTGTGTGTGTGTGTGCGGTTCTCTTGTGATCCTTGTTTTTTTCGGTCCCTTTTTTTTTTTGTATGAAATTAATTTATAAAATACAATTGACATTGAGCTCAGACAAACAACGTAGACGCAGTTAAAATTGCTCAAAGACAAACTAACAAGTGAACAGACACAAACGTCTCAACATAGACAGGGTGTCCCAAAAGAAATGCCCCTTTGGTATATGACATTCGCGGGAAGATGTCGACAGCTGAGAGCATTTTGCAGTTTGCATTCATTTTGGGACGCCCTCTAGACATGTGTATATAGAATAGGCTTATGTATTTCTGTGTATGTATTTGTGTAGAAATATTCAGTAAGACAAACAAACACAACTACCCAACAAATAAACAAACAAATTATCAACAACGCACACACACACACACACATACACGTAAAATGCTTCAGAGCTTTAGAGACTAGAGAGAATTATAGACCCGAGCCAGTTGTGTCCCACATCATCGTCAGCAGCAGCATCAGTCAGCTTCATCAGCAGCTAGCGGATTTTATACATGCCCAGCAACACTTTTCGTTCAGCGTGAGTTTGGCAAGGCCATCGGACAATTCAAGGCTGATGTAGAGCCGACTGGCTAGCGAACTCCTGGCTGCCAAACTGGCCTTTGTCCATTTGAAAACGGCGATTATGAAAGTGGACCCACCGAAAATTTAAAAAAGAAAAAATGGCGCCAAAATTTTGTATTTGTGTTGCCCGAAAAAAGTGAAAATAAAAAGGCTTGAAATTGATTATTGGGGACAACAACTAGACTGAGGAATTAAAATAAGGAAACTGTTTATGGTAAAAGTATGACAAGAACCGCAGACTAAAAACTCAAAAACATAAAATTTCCTGTTCATTGAGGTAATTTTTCCTATGCCAATTTAGGTTCGTTTTTCAATAATAAAAATTACACCAATAAACTGGAAAAATGTTCCCAAGATTTCATGTGGTGTGTTTTGGGCCGTTTTTAATTATTGGAAATTTTTGGGACAGAAGACTAAAAATTCAAAAAATAAAAGATTTTCCAAAAAAAAAAAATATTGTAAAAAAAAAATATTGTTCCAAAAAAAATGGCGAAAATTTCAATTTTGTGTCCCCTTGAAAAAATTACCAAAATAGCCCCAAAGTGAATTTTACAATTGGGGACAAAAACAATGAATTTTATTTAAAAAAATGTCCGTTAATAAAAATAACCAAAAAAATTAAAAAATACCCCAAAGAACAGGGAAAATTTTCCCATGTTTCGGGACTTTTGTAATTTTTGGAAATTTTTGGATCGCACTAAAAAAAAATTTAAAAAAAGGAATGATTTTTCCAAAAAAATAAGGCGAAAATTTTATTTTTGTGTCCCCTTGAAAAATTACCAAAATAGCCCCAAAGTGAATTTTATAATTGAAGACAAAAACAATGAATTTTATTTCAAAAAAATGTCCGTTAATAAAAATTACCAAAAATTTTAAAAATTACCAAAAAATTTTTAAAATTACCAAAAATGTTAAAAATTACCCCAAAGAACAGGGAAAATGTTCCACTGTTTTCATGTGATTATTTCGAATAGAATAATTTCGGGCATTTGTAATTTTTGGAAATTTTTGGAGCGCACTAAAAAAACTTAAAAAAAAAATATTTTTCAAAAAAAAAAAAAAAAAAATGTCGAAAATTTTATTTTTGTGTCCCCTTGAAAAATTACCAAAATGGACCCAAAGTGAACTTTACAATTGAAGACAAAAACAATGAATTTTATTTTAAAGAATGTTCGTTAATAAAAATTAACAAAAATTTTAAAAATTACCCCAAAGAACAGGGAAAATGTTCCCATGTTTTCATGTGATAATTTCGAATAGAATAATTTTGGGCCTTTTGTAGTTTTTGGAAACTTTCGGAGAGCACTAAAAAAAATTCTAAGAAAAAAGATTTTTCCAAAAAAAAAAAAAAATGGCGAAAATTCTATTTTTGTATCCCCTTGAAAAATTACCAAAATGGCCCCAAAGTGAATTTTACAATTGGGGACAAAAACAATGAATTTTATTTAAAAAAATGTCCGTTAATAAAAATTACCAAAAATTTTAAAAATTACCAAAAATTTTAAAAATTACCAAAAATTTTAAAAATTACCAAAAATTTTAAATATTACCAAAAATTTTAAAAATTACCCAAATTTTTAAAAATTACCCCAATGAACTGGGAAACTGTTCCCATGTTTTCATGTGATTATTTCGAATAGAATAATTTCGGGCCTTTTGTAATTTTTGGAAATTTTTGGAGCGCACTAAAAAAAATTTAAAAAAGGAATGATTTTTCAAAAAAAATGGCGAAAATTTTATTTTTGTGTCCCCTTGAAAAATTACCAAAATGGTCCCAAAGTGAATTTTACAATTGGGGACAAAAACAATGAATTTTATTTTAAAAAATGTCCGTTAATAAAAATTACCAAAAATTTTAAAAATTACCCCAAAGAACAGGGAAAATGTTTTCATGTAATTATTTCGAATAGAATAATTTTGGGCCTTTTGTAATTTTTTGGAAATTTTCGGAGCGCACTAAAAAAAATTTGAAAAAAGGAATGATTTTTCAAAAAAAAAGGCGAAAATTTTATTTTTGTGTTCCCTTGAAAAATTACCAAAATGGCCCCAAAGTGAACTGACAAAATTTTCAAAAATTTTCATGTGGTTGTTTCGAATAAAAAAATGTGGGTCTTTTTGATATTTTTGGACATTTTTTGGGTTCGTTTTCCCTTTTTGTTTTTGGGGTTTCCCTTTTTGTTTTTGGGGCCATTGGGGCATAATGAAAAAATGAAAAACTGTTGGAAGAAATTCTAAATGATTTTCGGGAAATTTTGGGTATGAGTTTTGTTTTTCTCTTTTCGTTTGAGGGCATTTTTCATATTTGTATTTAATATTTGGGGCCTCATTCAGGTTTTTTGTAAAAATATTTCTTTTTATTAGTTTTTATTTATTTATTATTGAAATACGATCCCAAAGCAAAATGGCCCCAAAGCAACACTGATTAAAAAGTCCTAAATTTGATAACAACAATTGCGAAGTTTTCCAATGCAGTTGGTGTTATTTTTCTATTCCTGGTTTTCATTAAAAAAAATACTCACATTTTTTTTTTTAATTTTAAATTTGTGTTGACTTTTCCCTTTTGGGGGCTGTTTTGCATAATAAAAAAATACCTTAACCCAAAAAAAAAGTCAAAATAAATTTAAAAATATCGAAATAAATTATATTGTTCGCATTGGTTTGGGCTCAAAACGTTTGTGGGTCCATTTTTCATATTGCAAGTTCTGGGGATCTTATTTACATTTACCTTTTTTATTTTTTTTATATGTTTGGGGGGTTTTTTCATTTTGGATTGGGGCTTCATATCATATTTTACAGTTGGCGATTATCCGTTATAAAAACTAACCCAAAATCGAGGCCATTTGTCATTTATGGCGTTGGGGTCACTTTTCAGGGATCCATCACAATTACCTTCAAATTGAAGTGTTATCACACAATGTTGGCGCTATCAGGGCCAGATGTTTCACTGATTGTGGTCGTCGTGACAGGACACTGTCCTGGAAGGAATGCCATGAAACTGCAGGTTGGGACAGGCCAACACTGCAGCAGCAGGAGAAGGAGTCCTTGCACTTGATCTGTCTTGGTGAATAGGGGGGACCACTGGTCTCTTATTTCTTTGCGGTTCAGGCGATCTAGCATTGGCCGTTATTAGCATTGGCCAGCTCATAAGCTTTCTCGGGCTCTCAGAATCTTTCATCGTTGAGGACTGGGGAGTTGTGTTTTTTTTTTATTTATTTATTTTCCATTATATCACAGGGAACTACAGAGTCTAAGTGAGACTGCTTAGAGAGAGTGTCGGTGGAAACTAAGCCAATTCTGGTCCAAAACGCCGTAGGTATGTTAATCAATTTTTCTCTTCTCACATGGTTTGCTGGGCATACGACCGATGCACATCTACTTATACAGCAATTCAAATATTTACAAAAATACTCATAGAAATTGTAAACATTCCATTGAGATCAAATTAAAAATGCACAAAACTATGAGAGAAAATAACACGCAAACAAACACACACACACACACAAACAGACAACAACGAAAAAGCCAGGCAGAAAAAAACGCAGAGGAGCCTTGACTGAGGCCGTACATTTCTTCAGTTCATTCGTTTGACGCTGCTGTACGCGCAGCCCACAACAGATTCCAATAGATTGAAACGAGAAACTGAAGTAATCAAGCAACCGCCTGGCAGCCGCCTACTGTCTATCGATGGTTGCCTGGTTGTCGCTGACGGTCGCCACAGAGTGTGTGTGGTGGATGTTGTTCATCCATCGCAATGCAACGGTCGGTTAGGATGGATGGTTGGATGGATGGTTGGGTTGCGTTGGCTAGGTTGGCTTGGGTTCGTTCGTTAGTTCGTCGAAAGCCCTCTGCCAAAGTCTGACAACATGAATGTGTGAATGAACCGGCGTGTGTAAGGATGACGGGTTGGTTGGATGGGTGGATTGACGGTTGGGTGGTAGTTCGTTGTGACTGGGTTGGTTCAATGTATGAACTGACTGATGTAGTAGATGGTAGGTAAGTTCATGTACATATGTGTGTGTGTGTGTGTGCTTATGTTGTGACACTAGCAACAAATTTATGTCAACAATGTATGTCACATCCACTTTTATTGTTTGTTACTTGTTACTACTGTTGCTGCTGAGGCACAGTGTTTCACAGAAAAGTAATTTTGGTAATGAAAAATCGCCCCACCACAAAATATCAAATTTAGACCCAATTCAAAGTCAAAAAGAATACTTTTTTATAAAAAAAGGAAATAAAAAAAATGTGGCATGAAAAATTACCCCAAAATAAAAACAAAATATTGTGTCAAAGGCAATACGAAAAAGGTCCCAACATAATTGAGAATTATTTTTAATAATTTCGAATTTCGGCTACTTTTTCATTATGCAAAATGGTCGCAAAACCAAAAAGTAAAAAAGATATCGATATGTTTTTAAAATTCAGAGTAATTTTTTATTAATGAAAAGTTGGACTGGAAAAACGGCCGCATATTTTTGTTTGTGGCCATTTGGAGTTGATGGTAATTTTTCAGCGAGCCCTAAACAACTCGAGTTCCGCTTAATTCTGGTGTATTGACGGCATCTGAATATGAATATAAACCAAAAAAATCATTTTTTTTTAAACCCGTTTATCCCAGACAATATTTATAAATTCAAAATGGCGTATTGCAAATGGCGGCCGATATCTAACCGTTGTGGTTAGATATGTCTATGTATTTCATTTCAAGAACTTGACAAGAAAAATAATCGATTTTTTTAAAACTATGAAACAAATTAAGCGGAAACACGAATATGCGAGTCTGGACAAGAGTTTGACAAAAAAAACAATTATCAGATTTAAATAAAAACACAAGTATCTGGAGAAGAATTTAAAAAAAATCGTAAAACAGGCTTCTACTTCTCCTATAAAGGGCCCGCCATCTACGTTTTTTTTTGTCAACTGGTGTTTATTTCGTTATCGGGCCATGTTGAACGAATATTTGTTTACAAAAATTGAAGAGGAGGATAATGGCAACATTTGGTTTCAACAGGACGGCGCCACGTGCCACAGAGCCGAAGCTGCACTCGATGTTTTGCGCCCTGTTTTTGAAGATTGCATTATCAGACGCAGAGCTGATGCGGTTAGGCTACTGCATGGCCAGCCGAGGCAGCCATTTGAATAAAACTATTATTAACCGGAAGGATTGTACTTTCAAATAACAAAAAAGATATTTGAGAAAATATCCAGTAGTTTGTTTTGAATTTTCCAAAAAAAAAGTTATTTGGCGGATCCTGTACACAGATAAATGAGATTTTTATAAAAAAAAAATCTATATTTTTTTGGACAAAAATATATTTTTTTTAGAGAAAAAATATTTTTTATGAAAAGTATTTTTCTAGGAAAAATCAGTTTTTTGAACCATCTATTTTTAGGTAAAATTATTTTTTTTTTGAGAAAAAATTTATTTTTAGTGAAAAAATAGCTAGAGAAAAATCGCCTTTTAGAAAGATACAAATAGATAAAAACCTCTTTTTTAGGTAGAGAATATCGATTTTATAAAAAAAAATATTTTTTTAGAAAAAAGAGTAAAGTCGTTTTATAGAAAAAATCTCTTTTTAGAAATAGTTTTTTTTAGATAAAAAAATCGGTTTTTGATGTTTAGATAAAAAACTCTTTTTATTTTTTGGAGAAAAAATTGATATTTAAAAAAAACTTTTCTTAGGTAGAAATCGCTTTATCTATTTTTAGAGAAAAATCTGTTTTTTTAGAGAAAAATTGATTTTTAGAAAACAATTTTTTTCGGTAGAAATCGGTTTTTACAGAAAAATTTCTTTTTATAGAAAGAATTATCTTTTAAGGTAGAAATCGTTTTTTTTATGGAAAAAATTGTTTTTTTAGAGATAAATCTATCGTTAGAGATAAATCGATTAAAATGTTTTTTTTTTTTTTGGAAAACTATCTTTTTATATAAAAATATTTGTTTAGAGAGAAATACTCTGTTTGGAGAAAAAATAGCTTTTTAGAGAAAAATTGCTTTTCAGAAAAAATGTTTTTTTTTTGTTAGAGGAAAAAATCTCTTTTTAGGTAGAAAACGCTCGTTAGAGAAAAATCAATTTTTAAAGAAAAAAAAATAGCTTTTTAAAAAATACTGTTATTAGGTAAAAATGTTAGAGAAAAAACTATTTTTTAAGAGAAATCAGCTTTTTAGAAAACGATTTTTGTAGGTAGAAAATTAGTTTTTTAGAAAAAATTGTTTTTTTTTTAAATTGATTTTAAGGAGAAAAATCATTTTTTTTTAAATCAGTTTTTGAAACATCTATTTTTAGGTAAAATTAGGTTTTTTTAGAGAAAAAATCTTTTTTAGAGAAAAAAATTATTTTTAGAAAAAAAATTGCTTTTAAAAAAAAATAGCTCTTTGGAAAAAATAGGTATTTAGAAAAAAAATCTTTTTTTTTTTTTAAAAAAATCAGTTTTAGGAAAGCCCATTATTTTGAAACCATCTATTTTTAGGTAAAATTGATTTTTTTTTTTAGAAAAAAATCGCTTTTTAGGGAAAAATTGTTTTTTAGAGAGAAAAAAATTGCTTTTTAGAAAAAAATAGCTTTTTAGAAAAAAAATTTCTTTTTAGAGAAAAATTGTTTTTTAGAGAAAAATTGTTTTTTTTTAGAGAAAAAATTGCTTTTTAGAAAAAATAGCTATGTAGAAAAAAAAATCTTTCTTTTTAAAAAAAAAATCAGTTTTAGGAAGAACCAGTTTTTTAAAAACATCTCTTATTAGGTAAAATTATTTTCTTTTTAGAGAAAAATCGCTTTTTAGAGAAAAAATTGCTTTTTAGAAAAAAATAGGTTTTTAGAAAAAAAACGATTTTTGGAGAAATCTTTTTTATTTTAAATAAGTTTTTTTTAAACATCTATTTTTAGGTAAAATTAGGTTTTTTAGAGAAAAAAAATTATTTTTTAGGGAAAAAATAGCTTTTAGATAAAAGCTAGAGAAAAATCGTGTTTTAGAAAAAAATCTTCTTTAGGTAGAAATTGATTTTAGAGAACAATCTCTTTTTTTTAAGAGAAAAATAGTTTTTTTGCAAACAATTTTTTTATGTAGAAATCACGTTTTATAGAAAAATCGGTTTTAGACAAAACACGCTTTTTAGTTTTTCGCTTTTTATGATGTTTTTTTTTTATTTTTCAAACTATAATTTTTATCAAAATGTTTCATTTATCTTACGAAATGTCCTTATACAAATTATAAAAATACATTAAAGTAAGTAATCAGTTTCTCACACCATCAATATTGTTTTTTATTGTTGTTTCTTCATTAATATGAAAAAAAAATAAAAAATATGATACCCACTGTTCAGTGTGTTGTTGAATATGTTTGACGTACATTACACACGCATACAAAACACTCGACATCCATCTATTATAGTTATTTTAATTTGCCTTGGTTTCATACGCACACACCCAATGCGACTTGTAAAACCAACACACACACACACACACATGCCTACCAACGCGGCGAGAGTCACACGTACAAATATCAGCAACATTTTTGCAGACTTTAATTGTAATGGAAATAGGCTGTAAAAATTGTGTTTTTTTTTTACTTCCACTACAACTTACTTAAAACTCAGTCATTGTCAGTCGTCATAGGCTGCGTACCTGCTGCCTCTTGCCCCTTCATCGCCAGCCAACAAACGGCAGCCAGTGCCTAGGGCTCCCCTCTCTGTTTACATGACCCGCTTCGCAGAGACTGAGTTCTCTTATCTTGTAAGCGTAACTAATACGCCGCCATGCTGATGATGGCGATGGCGATGACGATGTTGTGAATGGCTGCGGGGCCAGGGAAGGGGGTGAGATATGTGAAAACAATTATAAGAGGATTCCTTTTTGGCAGAGTGTGTCTCTCTTTCTGGGCGTCTGTATGTGTATGTGTGTGCGTGTGAAGTGGGGTCGGTGTTGGGTTGGCTTTTATTTAAATTGTTTTCATTCATTTTACTTTTACTTTGGCATAAATACTCGCACACATGCATTCAGACATTGTCAACTGGTTGCCCACAGTAAGTGAAAAGGACTCAACCCAAATGAGGGGGATGGTAACCCAACTCGAAGACGGGGATGGTAAAAAAGAAAGGGAAAAGGTTTTCCCTTTTTCACAGGTAAATAAGAAAACTGGATGACTTTGTGAGAACGAAAATAATATTTTACTTCAACAGAGTCATGCTGACTGGCATTGGTAATATTGTGGTTATGCAGATGTTTAAATTTGACACAAATGGAGTTAATTATATTCCAGGGGTCATATGTTAACTGGCTTTTTGAAACGTTTGTTGTGTTTACCTTAATGACAGATCTTATTTCTGCAACTCCCTCGGAAGTTATAGAAATATTTTTAAATTTTCTTAGACATATTTTTCAAATTTTCTTAGGCCTTTTTAAGTAAGTGGTTCGCGGAGGTTGAGTTCGTAAAACTTCTCTAGTAAAAGTATCAGCTGTTTTGCTTTAAGCCACTGGTCCCGATCAGTGAGTGTACACAATTCATTGATTTCAGATTTCAGTTCCCCCCTCTTCCAATCTCTTATGCTTATTCTTGAAATGTTAACTAAACGAATCAAAATATGTCCTTCTTCTTAGAATTCGACTTTCATTGCGACTCAAACAATTAGAAGCGTGATAAACTGTGGAATTCTTGGTAATGCTTTGAATCAGGATTTTTCCGAAATTTATGATTTAGAACAGAATCTTCTTGTGTTGGAAAAAATGGGTCCCATGACAAACACAATTACAGTAAGACCTTCTGTTGAACCCTTTACACAGCGGTCCCTGTGACGCGGCCACTGATGTGTCGGCATATGTATGTGTGTGTGTGTGGTGAATTCAATTTAGTAGCCATCCTTGTGTTTCCAGCAACTCAAGGACTCCCTATCGCCACATTAGGTGACGGTGGTGGAGGTGTGTGTGTGCCTGAGTGAGCGTGTATTCCGGTCGGTGTGAGTAATAGAATGTTATCATGTAAACTTCACATTTAAATTGTAATTGTACGTATGAATGTATTTGGTTCTTTTTTTTTTTTTAGTTACAACAACACATTCATCATGAGTAGCATGTGTGTGTGTGTGTTTGCGGAAATGTAGTCAAGTGTCTGTGTTAGTGCGAGAGCTTACGGACGGCAACAGTAAAATGTTTCATTACACAATTGTGTTTGGTTGCACATGTGGTGGAATGTCTGTGTGACAGGCATGGCACTTATCACAGTACACACACACACACACATGCACCGCCATTCCTTATGAACACAAATATTCATTTATTTATTCAGATGTGCCTGTATGGCTGAACTGAATGTATGTCTGTCTGTCTGTGCACTCATATTAGTTACTTGGGGGATACTTAAAAAAATTAAATAATTTTTCTCCTTTTTTCTCACTTCTTGTTCACACAGCCAGGAGATGAAAAAAAAAGGATGAATGAGAAAAAACGTACAAATATCTGGAGGGGGTAAACATAAGGAACAGCAGAAAAAAAAGAATAAAATAAACAGCGTAAATTTAGTTACTACTTACAATATCGTCCAAGTTGTTAGTCGTCGGTTCCTTCATACCATGACGCACATGTAGAATATCTGTCGGGCAAAAAAAAAAGAAAGAAAAAGACCAACAAGAAGATGAAGAAAAATGGAAAAAATGAGTGGTAAAAACAAGACCAAAAAAACTAAAAACACATACACACGCAAACAAAAAAAAAAAAGAACACATAGAAATGAATTCCATGATGTCGTTCGTTTGTTTGAGCTGTTGAGACATCAGCAACAGCAACAGCAAATGTTCAATTTTTATGAGATTTATTTTGAAAAGTAATTTAATAAAAAACAATTTATTTTCCTACACACCCCCCCACCCCACACACACACATACACCAAGAGAGATACACTATGGCATACACTATGGCATCATTCTCCGGGTATTATCCCTTCATTAATCTCATTCCCACTGAGATTTCCATTTTGTTGGCAACACTTTCATTTAGTTTAGATTTCCGGCACAAAAGCCCTTAAATGTTATTAAGGATAAGATACGTATCTGTAAAATACTGCCTGCATGTTTCGACACAGTTCTCTGTGTGTGTGTGTGTGTGTCTGCTTCGTCCAACCTTAGTGCGATTTATGGCTGCGGCTCAGGCTCAAGTGATCAGAATTAAATTGAAATGAAAACAATTTCACTACGAAATTGGTTAATATCGATGTCCTTGGGGATAATCGTATATTTACCATCTGAAATGTTTAAATATCATGTGAAATCTAATGGACCTTGTTAAATGTGTCAGTGCATAAATGTGCAGTAGGGTGGGTCGTACTACTTGGACATTGCTTTTAAAATAAATGAGAAGGACAACTTGATTGAGTGGCAGTGACGGGTTTGAAAACTACTCCTAGAAACCGGTGAGTGTGTGACTAAGACACAGCAGAACCCAGGTTCGAAACCTGTTACGACCATCCAAACACTTTTCAAAGGCTGCTTCCACCTCGTAGGAGAGTAATCTCTAAGCCATGTGAAACTTCTCCAAAAGTTTATGAGAGAAACAGCGCATTCAGATGTACCATTCAACATATTTGAGGAAATCATCAAGCAATTCTCCTGAATTTTAGAGAGTTCTTAATATTGGATGAACTTGACGACAGATACTTGCAATCCTAACAAAGCACAGTCGGCAAATTCAAAAATGTTAATAAATCTTGATTGAAATTTCACTTAGACACAGCTGAGATGTGTTCAAGCTCAAGTCGGGAGAGGTTGTGAAGAGTGGTGGAAAGTTGGAAAACTCGGTTAATCGAAAAACTTCCCCCAAAAACTCTATAGCGATTTTCTATAGAATTCAGTAGGATTTTTTCTATAGAGAACAATTCAAGAGCATGTTTTCTATAGAGAACAATTCAAGAGCATGTTTTCTATAGAGAACAATTCCAGAGCAAGTTTTCTGTAGAGAAAAATTGGAATTTTTCTGTAGAGAAAAATTGGAATTTGGAATTTTTCTATAGAGAAAATTTTTAATTTTTCTATAGAGAAAATTTTTAATTTTTCTATAGAGAAAATTTGGAATTTTTCTATAGAGAAAATTTGGAATTTTTCTATAGAGAAAATTTGGAATTTTCAATAGAGAAAAATAGAAATTTTTCTATAGAGAAAAAATAGGAATTTTTGTATAGAGAAAAAATAGGAATTTTTGTATAGAGAAAAATAGGAATTCTTCTATAGAGAAAAATAGGAATTTTTCTATAGCGGAATTTTTCTATGGAGAAAAATAGAAATTTTTATATATAGAAAAACAGAAATGTTTCTATAGAGAAAAATAGGAATTTTTCTATAGAGAAAAATTCAATAATAATTTTTCTATAGATTTCTATCAATATTAATTTTTCAATAGAGAAAAATTCAATATTAATTTTTCAATAGAGAAAAATTCAATATTAATTTTTCAATAGAGAAAAATTCAATATTAATTTTTCAATAGAGAAAAATTCAATATTAACTTTTCTATAGAGAAAAATTCAATAATAATTTTTCTATAGAGAAAAATTCAATAATAATTTTTCTATAGAGAAAAATTCAATAATTTTATTTATATAGATTGAATATAAAATTCAATAATAATTTTTTCTATAGAGAAAAATTCAATAAAAATGTTTCTATAGAGAAAAATTCAATAAAAATGTTTCTATAGAGAAAAATTCAATATTATTTTTTCTATAGAGAAAAATTCAATAATAGATTTTCTATAGAGAAAAATTCAATAATATTTTTTCTATAGAGAAAAATTCAATATTAATTTTCTTATAGAGAAAAACTCAATAATAATTTTTCTATAGAGAAAAAATCAATAATAATTTTTCTATAGAGAAAAATTCAATAATAATTTTTTCTATAAAGAAAAATTCAATCATAATTTTTCTTATAGAGAAAAACTCAATAATAATTTTTCTATAGAGAAAAATTCAATCATAATTTTTCTATAGAGAAAAATTCAATCATAATTTTTCTATAGAGAAAAATTCAATCATAATTTTTCTATAGAGAAAAATTCAATCATAATTTTTCTATAGAGAAAAATTCAATCATAATTTTTCTATAGAGAAAAATTCAATCATAATTTTTCTATAGAGAAAAATTCAATCATAATTTTTCTATAGAGAAAAATTCAATCATAATTTTTCTATAGAGAAAAATTCAATCATAAATTTTCTATAGAGAAAAATTCAATCATAATTTTTCTATAGAGAAAAATTCAATCATAATTTTTCTATAGAGAAAAATTCAATCATAATTTTTCTATAGAGAAAAATGCAATCATAATTTTTCTATAGAGAAAAATTCAATCATAATTTTTCTATAGAGAAAAATTCAATCATAATTTTTCTACAGAGAAATATTCAATCATAATTTTTCTACAGAGAAAAATTCAATCATAGTTTTTCTATAGAGAAAAATTCAATCATAGTTTTTCTATAGAGAAAAATTCAATCATAGTTTTTCTATAGAGAAAAATTCAATCATAGTTTTTCTATAGAGAAAAATTCAATCATAATTTTTCTATAGAGGAAAAGTCAATAATAATGTTTCTATAGAGAAAAATTCAATAATAGATTTTCTATAGAGAAAAATTCAATAATAGATTTTCTATAGAGAAAAATTCAATAATAGATTTTCTATAGAGAAAAATTCAATCATAATTTTTCTATAGAGAAAAATTCAATAATAGATTTTCTATAGAGAAAAATTCAATAATAGATTTTCTATAGAGAAAAATTCAATCATAATTTTTCCATAGAGAATAATTCAATAAAAATTTTCCATAGAGAAAAATTCAATAGCACCACAACGTTAAAACATAAAATAGCAAAACCCAATCCACTACCTTTTTCATATAAATTAGGCATTTTGGAAGTATAAATTTTCCCGAATACCGAAGTTTCCATATTTGGACCCATTTGCCGGATTAAAGCTCGTACAAGCTCGTATTCCCCCCACTGTGTGTCGTCTGTTTGCATCGTTTCTTTAACGAATTCCAGCATTTCTCTTTAATTTTTTCCTTTTCTTTGGATTTCTTAAAACAATTTGAGCAAAAGTTCTCATGGAATGTCCCGATTCAGTACATTTGCATATTTAGTAGAAAAGGAAAGGATACCAAACATTTGTTGGTTTTTTTTTTGTTTGTTTTTGTTCTTCTCAATTCAAATTTAGCGGTTATTATTTAGAAAAACCAACCAAACCCCTAACGTCCGCTGTTAAAAGGGATTTTCAAAAACATTTTCAATTTAAGTTGCAGTAGGCGGGCGGACTTTGTCATCCGACCGCCAAGTTGACACACTTTTTTGAGAGGCGGAATGTTGGGCGGGCGAGAGACAGGCGAACGAGTAGTACAAGGGCCTCATTTATACATAAAACAATAATTTTAAATTGTCCTTTGTCGTCGCCTCCATTTTTTATTTGCATTTGAATGCGAGATTTAAGTGGATTTCATGTGACGACGACGACGACGACAAAGACGACGAGTTTGTCTTTGTGCGTGTGTAGATGGTGAATCCCCGTTTCTGTTTGCTCTCGCTGAGGAATGAAAGCAAGGATAATACGCTGACAATGAGTGTATGCGTACGTGGGTGTGTGTGTTTGCATGGCTGTTTGTATTGAGATTGTTTTCAGATTTAAGCATTTTCTTCGTAGGAGGGTTAAACCATAATTGTATTGTTAAGTGTCAGAAGGATGGCAACAAAATGCCGCAAAAACTTCAATTCCGGTTTGGCTGCCTGCACGCATTACAAACGCCCAGTAAAGTGTTTCCTTATCGTTTTAAAGAATTTCCGTAATTTCTAAGGTTTTGGATTGTTGTCGTCGCCGTCGTCCTCAGCCTTCGTTTGTTTATTTACTTTGGTGTGAACTTTATGGGCAAATCTTTTGTTCTTATTTTTCTGGAAGTTCTGTATCAATTTCGACTGTTGTTTGGCTATGATGGAGGCACAGATTCTTTAATTTTCTTTATTTCGTGTATTTTCCCCCAAACAAACGAAAAATGAGGTGATTTACATTTTTCTGGTTCCGCTCTTATTTTTAGATCTGAAAGTTCAATGCCAGCCAAATACTCCTCGGTTGTTGAAAACCGTATCACAGGCTGTAGAATTTTATCACATTAAACCACCAGATGAAAAAAAAAACAAACAACCATCTATCCAGCTAAAAAAAAACTGAATTCACTTAATGTACTGTCTGCCTATGACGGGCATGGGCATGGGCATGGGGACGACGACGACGACGACGCCTGCCTGCCTTTTGTGTGAAGCTCTGCCTGAAAGTACAGCCGATACACATTTGTTTAATGTTTCGGGTGATTTATCAAAATAATTTCCCAGATATATTCAGCCATTTATTATTATTTAAACAAACATTTATTTGCTTTATTACGAAATTCCAACAGTGCCAAATCAGCCCTCTCCGATATAAAAATCTTAATGTTAATGGTGATGATAACAGTAATGATGATGTTGCCTTTAATGGCAACAATTATAAACGCACATTTTGAAAAGCAAACTGAAAAGAAACCAAAAAAAAAAAAAAAAAAACTACACGGTCAACATGGCACAGATGTGACCCTATCTGTTGTAATTACAGAGACAAGCGACTCCACTCACCATCCAGTGGAGTCAGACTGAATGGAACATTCCCTTCCGCCTGACTAGAGCTTGAAAATGTCACAACTAAATTGAAAAATCCAACTTTGTGAAATTCATAAAAAAAAAAATTTTTTACTAGCAAAAAAAACTTCCCTTTTTTTTTTAAATTTTTGTCGATAGATATTTATTTCGCACCTTTTCCAGTAAAACGAAAATATTTCTTAAATTGCATTGGTTTTTTAAATTTTCCCAATTAATTTAATTTGAAATATTTGTTCACATTTTTTTAATTCTCCCCATTTTGGCCATTTTTTGTATTTTTTTTGTCAAGCTGGGAACAATTTCCAAAGATTTCTTTCCTTTGCGACTTCTCGACCTTGATGATTACTTTAAAAAAAAAAATATTCCCATATCCTCTATTTGAACCATTTTTGTCGTCTTCGAATTTTTGTCCCGTTTTGGTTTCTCTTCAGATCTTTTTCCGCAATTTTGCAAAATATTTGTTGAATTGAATTGGTTTAAAATTCTCCCAATATTTGTTCACACTTTTTCAATTTTCCCCATTTTGTTCCATTTTTTTTTCAAGCCCGGAACAATTTCCAAACATTTCTTTCCTTTGCTACTTGTCGACCTTGATGATTATGTTTAAAAAAATATTCCCTTATCCTCTATTTGACCTGTCTTAGACCATTTTTGTTGTCTTTTCAGTATTCTCGAATTGGTAGCTCATTTTATTAAACTTGTTTGTTTCCCTCCACCTTTTGTTCCTTTTCATCCCGTTTGGGTACGCTTCGGATTTTTTTTTGACACTAGCTTGATAAGTTTTGTATATTTTACCTGAGTTGGCGCTTCATTGTCCCTTTATCGCATTTGTCTAGTTTTTCAAATCAGGTTTTCGCATTTTTTTTCATTTCCCCTATTTTGGCCCCATTATGTACTTTTTACTCCTTTGCAACCAATTCCAACTGCAGTTGTCATAAATATTCCTACTTCTCGCCCTTTTGTGATTATTTTAAAATTCTGTTCCATTTGTATATTTCACTAGTTTTGGACCCTTGTTTCTTTTCTTCCAAAAATTTCATCGATTAAAATTTTTTGTACACATATTTCAGTTTTCCCCCTGTTTGTACTATTTTTATCCCGTTTTGGTACTTTTTGGCCCGTTTTTTGTCCCATGTCTAATGCTCTTCCACGTATTGTCGTAAATAATTTGTTTCACCATTTTTTTTCGTTTTCACTTTTTTGTCTCCAATTCAATCGGAATTTCCAAAAATCCCGTTTTAGTACATGTCTATGCGGCAAGGACCACATACCACCCATATAAATTCCATAATTCTAGCTTTAGCCTAATTTTTGGGTTTGGTAATTTTTCATATGAAAAAATTAACAATGAAAAATTCGCCAATTGTTTATGTTTGGAGGATTTTTTCGTTTTTTTCGAGGGTATTTTAATAACTGCAGTCAATCAAACATCGCGCGATTTTTTTTCTATATTTTTTTCGGGTATTTTTCATAATATTTTTCATTTATTTTGGAGAATTCTTGATTTGTCATTATTTACGTTTTTTTGGGGCGTTTTTCAATTGTGGCTATTTTTCATAGAGCCGATTATTTCATGGGCCCCTTTTTTTACTCATTACTTTTACATACTCCCCAAATTCTATAAATCTGGACTGTGACAAATTTCTTAATTTTTGGGGAATTTTTCGTTTTTATCAGGGCTAATTTCTTCAGAATATTGGGGGGATTTTGCATTGGGTAATTTTTCATTTTTAATTCTAGCTTCAGCCCATTTTTTTTTTTTGCATTTTTTGTTTGTTTTCGGGGCAATTTTCATATGAAAAAATGCACAATGAAAAATTCCCCATTTTTTTAATTTTTGTGGAATTTTTTGTTTTTTTTTGTGATATTTTCATAACAGAAGGGATTTTTATATATATTTTTTTTTGATATTTGGAAATTTTTCATAATTTCTTTGGGGGATTTTTCAGAATTTGTGGAGAAATTTTCATATTAGGATTTTGGCGGCCCTCTATCGCTGTCACAAGCAGCCGACTGCACTGAAAATACCCGCGCAAAACTCCAAAGCTTTGCAGTGGCGGGAGACACAACAAACATTTTGGCCCAAAAAGCACTGCCTTTGTTGGAATGTTTTAAAATATTTTTGAAAACCACCCAGCATAATTTATGTGATGATGATCGTTTGCTAAATTCAATGTGTTTCATTTGCGGCGACGGTGGCTAGGGGGGGAGGCTGAGGCTTTTCATAAATCGCCTCTGTATTATGCGAAAATCTGCAGCGATAAATACATGGGTGCGATTGTGTGAACGGAGGAGGGCTGTTTTGTTGTTTGGGAACAATGTCAACTATATATCATATTCTTCCATATTATCAACTACCGACACACCCCCCCTTCAACCAAGCAACTCCAGCTTCCCGCAGCCAGAAAAAACAAATGAAGCTTAGGGAAAAGATTAAAGTTTAGCATATGCATGTTAATTAATTTTTTTTCTGGGGTTTGTTGTGTGTGCATTTATCAGATAATGTGACATTTATGCTTGCAAATAATTTAAGATAATGCGCTCATATATCTTTCGATTTTTTTATCGTATGTCAGAGGAAATGTTCAACTGGGAATCATAGAAGCTGTACAGATGCGAGTATAAATTACAAACCGAGGAAGTTGCATGAAATTGTACATGAGCGGGGACAAGAGAAAAAGTGGATTAATTCGGAAAATGTTTTTTAGGCGAGAAAGAAGTCCTTTAAAGCGGCTTTTGGCTGACTTATAACTGCAATGCAATTAAAAAAAAAAACTAAAATCTTGAACCAATTTAGACCCCCATGATCTGAAAGCTGATGTTGATAGACGAAAACTCCTGGCTGGGTTTTGAATTATAAGCCACAAATGTCTAAAGAGTAAAAGCTTCAAAAGTGCCAGCTACCGAAATACCGGGGTGATTCAAAATAACACCTCTTGTTGGAAAACTCTTTACAATTGACAGTGATTTCTTGGTCGTTTATTGAATTTTTGATGACTTTGTTGAATTGATTCTCCCTATAAACGTCATCCAATTCTATGGAATTCACTCGCCATCGAAAATAATTTCCAAAAATTCCAGCAGTTACACTTGGCGTGAATTTAATCCTGCAGGCGCGTGTGTAGGAATTCCATTCCTAGTTATTGTGTTTTTAATTGGAATTTCTGCGGTGGCGGCGCTCGTTTCATCAATCAAATCGAAACTATAACTCTTTAAATACATTTACCAGATGATTGATGCTGAAGCATCCCCCCCCACACGCCCCCTTTTCGGTTGATGACAGCCCTTATTGAGAAGGCTTCATTAAAACTTTGTGGCAATTTCAATTAATTTACAACTTTACCTGGTTCGGTTTTTCACCCTCGGACAAATTCAATGCAAATATTTTTTGTTGTTTGATGCGTACATTTGTGCAGTTGTTTTGCTTCCTATTTTTTTTTTTAATTTAGTGTACAAAGCAGCTGAAAGGGTGTGCAGGTGTTTTGTGGATTTGCGTGAGGGTTTCATTTCGTAAAGGGTGTGGAGGGAGAATTGAAGGGAATGTCAGAAAAGTCTGTAGTAGAGATTTGAAGATTGAACATGGATTTCAGAAACTCCGCGGGGGATTTTGAAGAGTAAAAGGTGAAGAGCAAGCAGCGACGGCAGCGCAAACAATTTACAAGGAATAACAAAAAAGAAAAATTGTAATATTTAATTACAAAACAATTCTGTGGTACTGGATATGGACATCCATGTCAGTGAAGTTAAATTCTTTTCTATATTCTTTTTTCGCTAAATTCCCCCGGTCCTCAAAGGGTTAATGGAGTTATACACGGAATATAACTTGTTGGTTTATGGAGAAACAACATCAAGTCGCAATTTAACTTTTTTCACTGAAAATCCTAATTGATAAATCAGAAAATCGTGCATCTGCAACAATTTTCAGCAAAAATTCTAAAATATTTTTTATTAAAAAAATTCACAAATATTTTTTATTAAAAAAATTCACAAATATTTTTTTTAAAAAAATTCACAAATATTTTTTATATAAAAAATTCTTAAATATTTTTTATTAAAAAAATTCACAAATATTTTTTATTAAAAAAAATCACAAATATTTTTTATTAAAAAATTCACAAATATTTTTTATTAAAAAAATTCACAAATATTTTTTATTAAAAAAATTCACAAATATTTTTTATTAAAAAAATTCACAAAAAAATTTTTGTTAAGAAAATTCACAAATATTTTTTATTAAAAAAATTCACAAATATTTTTTATTAAAAAAATTCACAAATATTTTTTATTAAAAAAATTCACAAATATTTTTTACTAGTAAGTTGTAATGCGCCTATGGCGCCCGTTAATTTACTTGAGAAAGTATTTGTTACTTAATTTTAAAAATTTTGTAAAAAATATTTTGAGAAAACTATTTTGTAAAAAAAAATTTGGAAAAAAATAAAATTTGCTGAAAAAATAAATTTTTGTTGAAAAAAAAAATTTTGTTGAAAAAAAAATTTTTATTGAAAAAAAAATTTTTGCTGAAAAAAAAAATTTTGTAAAAAAATTTGTTGAAAAAAAAAATTTTGTTGAAAAAAAAAAATTTTTGTAAAAAAAAATTTTTGTTGAAAAAAAAATTTCGTAAAAAAAAATTTTTTTCTAAAAATAAAATTTGTAAAAAAAAAATTTTGGAAAAAAAAAATTTTGGAAAAAAAAAATTTTGGTAAAAAAAAAATTTGGGGAAAACACAATTTCTGTACAAAAAAAAAATATTATTTTTTTTATTATTATTATTTATAGAAAATTATAGAATGCCTATTTAAATTCCTACGTACTGCGTGACAGAGTCAGTGAATCAGGGAATCAGTGAATCAGTGTATCAGTGAATCAGTGTCGAGGGTAAATATATATTAAGATTACAAAAATTCACAAATATTTTTTTTTAAAAAATTCACAAAAATTTTTTATTAAAAAAAGTCTAAAATATTTTCAACCCAAAAAATCTAAGACAAATTTGTAAGCAAACAATTTATAAATGAACCTTATTAACTTTTGAAGCTAACTTTTGCCCTTGCAAAATTCAATTCTTTTTAATACCAACACACCAATTACTTTCTGCTCATTTACTTTTGAAAAAACAACCTTCCTTTCTGCTAATGACGAAATTTCATGCCATTCGCTTATAACAATTTACAATCTACTCGAACGAATTCACCCTTTCGCCACTCTACTGCCAGAGAACTGCGTCGTCAACCATAAAAATCATGTTGATCCGTTATTAAATCATTTTCAAGTTTGGAGTTCGATGTCACTACACATTATTTCAACGATTTGTTCCACAACGCGGAGAACCCTCGGACCCCCCATCTGCCCAAAAAAAACCACTATCAGCACCCTAATTGACATGGAATTGGCAATCAAGAGAGGAGGTCGTAACTGCGATCCAAATGGGGATTGTTGTTAGAACAGCCAAAACAAAAACAAAAAAGTAGCAGTGAAAACTACGTCTGTCATAGTTTTAGGTCGGCTGTTTGATGCCTTTCGTTTTCCGTTTTAGGTTGCGGATTGTTATACCCGGCACCGTAGGATGGAATGGGTATGCTAAATTTGTAATTCCATTTGCAACATATGGAAATGTAAATCGGGGGAAAGTTACATTTTCTTGGAGACTCGTACTGTATGAAGTTATCTAGCTGGAAACTGTGATTTAGCCCAAGGGGGGCACCGCCTTTTATGTGGATTTTTCAATTTGAAAAAAGGAGCTCGTGGTGTCAGCCAAACAATGCACAGCTTGAGCGGTTATATTTTACCGCCGAGCTGTTACTTAAGATTTCGATATAGAAAATAGTCACTGGCGGCTTAATTTGGAGAATACTTTCCACGGGAGGTACTTGTGTAGTCCAATTGACATTAGGAGATAGGAAATTAGCTCATCGTTTCAGCCTGATGATGGTCGGGTATGAGCAATCGCCGCTGGATTTGATCGAGAGAATTGACGTTAATAGCACCGGTTATAAAAATTAAAAAAAAATTGTTACGGACAAAATTCACATATATTTTTTATTAAAAAAATTCACAAATATTTTTTATTAGAAAAATTCACAAATATTTTTTATTCAAAAAATTCACAAATATTTGTTACCCAAAACATCTCAGAAAAATGTCCAAGCAAAAAAATTTATAAATGAAATTAAATAAAGTTGGGTCGCAAAAAATTTTAAAATTAATTTAAAAAATAAAAAATTTAAAAAGTGTGTAAATAAAATTAGAAAAAGTTACCCAAGTTAAAATTTGTAAATTAAGTTTTACGAAAAAAAATAAAAATTCAAAAATATTTTTTACCCAATAATTCATAAAAAATTTATAGAAAATGTATAATTTAAAAAAATACAAAATTTAAAAATTTTTTGTAAAAAAATTCACAAATATTTTTTATTAAAAAAATTCACAAATATTTTTTATTAAAAAAATTCTAAAATATTTGTTACTCAAAAAATCTCAGAAAAATTTCTAAGCAAAAAAATTTATAAATGAAATTAAATAAAGTTGAGTCGCAAAAAATTTTAAAATTAATTTAAAAAATAAAAATTATAAACTTAACAAACAGTTTTGAGCAAAAAGTGTGTAAATAAAATTAGAAAAAGTTACCCAAGTTAAAATTTGTAAATTAATTTTTACGAAAAAAAAATAAAACTTCAAAAATATTTTTTACCCAATAATTCTAAAAAAATGTATAATTTAAAAAATAATAATTTAAAAAAATTAAAAAAAAAAATTTAAAAATATTTGTACGCAAAAAATCAAAAAAAAAATTTTGTAGGAAAAACTTTATAAATAAAATAAAAAACAAAGTTGTTATGCAAAACATTTTAAATAAATTTTTACGAAAAAAATCACAAATATTTTTTACCCAAAAAATTAAAAAATATTCTGTACTTAAAGAAATAAAAAATATTTTTTTATAAAATTACCCAAACATTATTAATTTCAAAATATTTTTAAAAAATACAATAAATTTTAAAAATTAAAAATGTGTTTTACTAAAAAACACTTTTATGCAACAAATCTAAAAACAAATATTTAAGCTAAAATCTCATAAATAAAAATTAAAAACAAAAAAAAAACCAAATATTTTTTACTCAAAAAATTCAAAAAATAATTTTACGCAAAAAATCTAAGAAAAAAATTTTAATTAAAAAAAAGTACAAATATCTGAACAACATGTTTTACACAAACAAATTTTAATTTACTCCAATTTCTTTTTTATTAATATTATACAAAAAATTCTTAATACTCTAAAATAAAAAAAAAAAATTAAAATATGTTTTACTACAAAATATTTGTACGCAACAAATCTGAGAAAAAAATTATAAATTACACCAACAATTTTAAATACTTTTTTACGCAACAAATTCGAAAATACTTTTAAAAAATAAAATAAATTTGAAAAAAAAAAAATGTTTTACTAAAAAATATTTCATAAATAACAAATGTTGTAACGAAAAAAATGTTAAAGTAATGTTTTTACGCAAATCATTTTGGAGAATTCAAAAATATTTTTTACGCAAAAAATCGTTTTCGTTTAAATTCATGAGATTGGTGGATTTCGAAAAAAAATTAAATTATTAAAAAGAAAATTTCTGTCAAACTCGTGAGATTACCTGAATTGAATGCGTGTGGAAATGTTGACAGTGATCTATTAACCGATGGTTGTTGACACCAGAAGCGTTGACTTTTAAGGTTAGGGTTCGGTTAGGTTCGAGTGGCAGTCGGAGTACCAAACGAAATTAAAACCCCTGGTGGATTTCCGCCTAATTGCCAGGGGAAGGTGTTTGGTGGGCTCATCCTACTCTTCATGAGTTCAAAGTCGTAAACTTAAGCCTCATGGAGTATCTTAGGAGCAGGCAGTGTGGTGTCTGGGTCTCTAAATAGCCCAGTGTTTATACCCCACTTCGGCTGGAATCAGTTAAGTAGTCCCTAGAATTGGAGTTCCCAGTTAAATCCCTGTAGCCGGTGTGATTTTAAATTAATTACGAGAGACTATCAAAAAGTCATGCAGTTGCAAAAAAACTGCAAATGAACAAAAGATCTCACGGGCGATTTTCAGGTGTGCCATGGAACATAATCAAATGTGTAGGGTATATAAAAATTGACCCGGCCGAACTTTACAAAGTTTTTACTTGCATTGTGTGTGTTTTTTTTGTTGTTGTTTGTTTGCTGATTTCGTTTTGTGGGGCGTTCGCTGTTGACTTTTGTTTATCAAAAAACCCACTGAGGCATGAAATAGTTTTGAGGGTAAAATATTTCCAACGTTTTTTTTGTGGGTTTCGGTCGGTCTTGTTTTCTTTTTTGTTTTTTGCTGTTGTCATTATTTGTTTGTTGTTTGTGTATGAATCACACAGCAACAAGAACAGCACACCCGCTTTACTGGAGTGAATAAATTGCCAACAACAACAAGAAGAAGCATCAATAGTATCAGCCGTATTGAGTCTACAAAAGCGACAGCCAACATATCATGAAATTAATCAAATTAAAACATCGAAATTAAATTTTCAATTCAATTGGAAAATTTAATTAAAATCGAATATTTGGAATGTGGTATTTAAATATTTATGCGCACGTCTGTCTGTCCGCTGGTCGACAATTGTGCGTGCACGCATAGTAAGAATGGGTGGGTGGGACGGCTTGAACTGTATTGGAGGGGCGGGTGAATAGATCAAGTGGTCAAGAGTTGAGTGTTGTGGCCTTGTGAAATTCTGTTCACTTTTGATGAAATCATCTAAAAACCTTTATCGACTCTGTTCGACTCTTGTGCCCTGTCCTGCCAGCCGCGTTCGTTCATGTGAATCGGTGAACTGACTGTGTCCAGATTGCTCCTTTGTATCCTTTTCGATGTTATGTGTGCGAATGTTTGGTTGTTACATCAATATTTACTTGTATGTTTGGTCGGTAGTAAATCCGCAAATACACATGCATAACACACCTACACTCATCTGTGTTTCTGTGTGTGTGTGTATAAGTTATTAAGTAAATAATTGTGTTTGAATTGTTTGCTGACAAAATTATAAATTGTTGTTTTCTTTTATTCGTGTATTCAGAGCGATTGGGGTTAACCACTGACGATGGCCGCTATGGAGCCACCAGTAACGGTTCGATTATGGTCAAGATCTGCCGATAAATGAACCAATTGAAGCGGAACGCAACGGAATGGAATGAAGAGGATTGGGTGAAATATGGAAATTAAAATGTAATTTTCATTTGGCATCTGCGGTCTTAAGTAATTTGTGTGGCATTAATGCGAGAGTACACGACTACAGATAAACAGCGAAAAACCATTGCTGCAATGGAATGAAATGGTCGACCACATGATGACCGAGATTTTTTATTAAGAAAACCTATTAATAATTTTACAAGTCTACGGATTTTTCGAGGGAGGACGGAGTAAATTAATGAATGTTATGTTTATACAAAGAGTGGTAAAGTGAATTATGCCAGGAATTAAGTTATGTACGAACCAGGAGTTTTCTGTTTTGCAGTTGCTGTTCTGTCATTAGCTTCGTTTCGTTTAACTGGATCAGTGGGTCAACGGGTTATGGGAAAACGGAAACATTTTTCTTTTTGTTATTTGATTTTTGGGCAAACATGCACTTTACCGGGCGTATAACGAATGTAAAAAGAATGTCACCCCCCACAGAATCAACCAGAAATCACGAAAATCGATATGAGAACGGGGGAAAATGCTACGGGGGCAGCTTGGGTCTCCCAAAAAAAGGGCCCCCAACACCTCTGAAAAACCAAGTGGGTACTCAAACTTCAGGAAATCACAAGAGGACGAATAAAAATAAAAAAAATTGTGGCAATAGGTGGCAGTTCTTAAATTCGATCCGGCGCTCATTATACAAGTGCATAAGAATGAATGACAATAGTATTGCCATTACAAAAAAAAAAATATTTTAAAAAAACATTTTAAAAAACAAAATTCGCTTAAAAAAATTTTAAATTAAAAAAAAAAAAAAATTTACTTTTTTGTTTAAAAATTCATAAATATTAAAAAAAATTTGGAATTTTTATTTAAAAAAAAAATTTAATATTAAAAAAATATTATTAAAATAAAAAATAATATTAACATTCTTTTAAAAAAAAAATGAAATATTTAAACAAAATACAAAAACCTATTGCCACAACCACAACTTTTTATTTTTATTTTTTTCCTTCTCTTGTGATTTCCGAAAATTTAAGTAACCACTTGGTTTTTCAGAGGTGTTGGGGCCATTTATTGCGAGACCCTAGCTGCCCCCGTTGCATTTTCCCCCGATCTCATTTTTTTTTTAATTTCCATTTTTTTTTTTAAATGTCCATATTTTGTTTTAATATTTAATTTTTTTTAAAAACAATGTTAACATTTTTTTAAATTTTTAAATTTTTTTAAAACAAAAAACTAAAATTTTTTTTAAAAAAAAAAATAATATTTTTTAAATGTTGTTTTTAAAAAAAAATTTTAATATTTATTTTTTTTAAAACAATGTTAATATTTTTTTGAAATAAAAATTAACAATTTTTTTTTTAAATGTTTTTTTTTAGAACGTTATATTTTTTTGTTTAAATATTTTTAAATATTAAAAAAAATTTTTGAATTTTTATTTCAAAAAAAATTTAAATATTTAAAAAAAATTATTAAAATTGTTTAAAAAAAATTAAATATTAAAATTTTTTAAAAAAAACATTTAAAAAAATTAAATTATTTTTTTAAAAAAAAAAAAGTTTTTCGTTTAAATATTTTGAAAAAATTGGAGTTTTTGTTTAAGAAAAATTTAAATATTTAAAAAAAATGTTAACATTGTTTTTAAAAAATTAAATAGTTAAACAAAATATGGACATTTTTTAAAAATACAAAATTATGGCAATAGGTGGCAGTTCTTAAATTTGATCCGGTGCTCTTTATATAAGTGAGGGTACTCAAACTTTATAAAATTGCATAAGGATGAATGACAATATTATTATCATTACAAAAAAAAATATATTTGAAACAAATATTAAAAAAAATTAAAAAAAAAAATTGATTCAAAAAATTTTATATTAAAAAAAAAATTATATTTTTTTGTTTAAAAATTCTTATATATTAAAAAAAATGTTGAATTTTTATTTCAAAAAAAATTTAATATTTAAAAAATAATATTAACATTCTTTTAAAAAAAAATGAAATATTTAAACAAAATACAAAAACCTATTGCCACAACCACAACTTTTTATTTTTATTTTTTTCCTTCTCTTGTGATTTCCGAAAATTTAAGTAACCACTTGGTTTTTCAGTGGTGTTGGTGCCATTTATTGGGAGACCCTAGCTGCCCCCGGGGGAAAATGTCCCGATCTAATTTTTTTTTAATTTCCATTTTTTTTTTTTAAATGTCCATATTTTGTTTAAATATTTTTTTTTTTAAAAACTTTTTTTTAGTATTTCAAAATATTTAAACAAAAAAAATTTAAAAAATATTGTTTTTAAAATTTTTTTACTTTTTTTTAAAAAATTATATTTTTTTGTTTAAATATTTTTAAATATTTAGGGAATTCACAAGGTGTACTAATGTTGTAAGTTGTAACAAAGTACGAGACCTACAATAGTACGTATGTGAACAACCTGTCGTATGTGTATGTATCTGACATCTAAGAAACGTACATTTTCAAACGTCAAATGTAAAAATAATAAATAATAAAAAATAAATAAATACCAAATAATTTCAATTGTACCAAAAATTATACAAATGTACCATTTCTTCCATCACTGTCCCTTAGTACGATTTCAAAACATATATCCAAACGTTGTACTGTCGTAAAATTTTTTTATATGGAAAATATCAACAAAAAATATACAACAGTTGTACAGCTTTAGTACGTACGACACTTACAACACTTAGGACACCCTTGTGAATACCCTAATTGAAAAAAATGTTGAATTTTTGTTTAAAAAAAATTTTAATTATTTAAAAAAAAATATTAAAATTGTTTTAAAAAAAATTAAATATTAAAATTTAAAAAAAAACATTTAAAAAAAAATAATAGTTTTTTTGTACTTCGAAATATAAAAAAAAATTGAAATTTTTGTTTAAAAAAAATTCAATTTTTAAAAAAAATGTTAACATTGTTTTTAAAACAAATTAAATATTTAAAAAACATTTTTTTAAAAAAAAAAATGGAAATTAAAAAAAATATGAGAGCGGGGGAAATGCTACGGAGGTAACTGGGTCTCCCAAAAAATGGCCCCAAAACCTCTGAAAAACCAAGTGGGTACTTAAATTTTCGGAAATCACAAGAGGACGAATAAAAATAAAAAGTTGTGGTTGTGGCAATAGGTGGCCTTAGGCCAGTTCTTAAATTTGATCCGGTGCTCTTTATATAAGTGAGGGTACTCAAACTTTAAAAAATTGCATAAGGATGAATATCCAATAGTAGTGTCATTACAAAGAAAAATATTTTAAAGAATATTAAAAAAAATTTAAAAAAAAAAATAAAAAAAATTTTTTAAATATTTTTAAATATAAACAAAAAATTGAATTTTTGTTTAAAAAAAAAATTAAATATTTAAAAAATATATTAACATTGCTTTTAAATAAAAGTAAATATTGAAACAAAATATTAAATTTTTTTTAACAAAAAAATACATTTATTAAAATTATACAATTTTTTAAAAAAAAAAAACAATTATAGTTTTTTTTCAGATATTTTTAAATATTAAAGAAAAATGTAGAATTTTGGTTAAAAAAAAATAACATTGTTTTTAAAAAAAATTAAATATTATTCAAAATTATTATTTAAATATTACATTCATGTTGGCCTTTAGATTGGACTTTGCAGTTTGAAATCAATTGTGTATTTTAATTTATGCATCCCTTTGGAAAGACAGTCACTGTGGCAGTTTTAGCCTAAATGCAAATCGAGATTAATCTCATGCTTTTTTTTTAATTTTTCAAACGTCCTTCCCTCGAAAACCCTCCGAAAGCTGAACTATGTTCAGCATTTCGTTTGTTAACAAAAAATCCTCAGGGACCAATTGTTTTCATTGCCATTTACATTAAAAAAAAAACGTTGCCATTGTCAAATATGTTTGTCATTCCCACCTTTAAGGCTTCATCGAATCGAATTCATTTAAGATGATCAAGTGTAAACTGCTCGTACTTAACTTGTATTGCATTTAATTCGGTGTTCTGAATAACCTACCAAACACAATCAGCCAACGTTGTTGTTGTATCCCCTTAATATGTGTAACCAAACTCCAAACAAGTGAATTGTATACGCCACGATAGCCACTGGTATATAGACAGACAGATATATACTTGTATAGCCGACTTCTGAACAGACAGCCAGTTATTTTATGGAAATTGACTTGTGTATTAAATTTTCAACCGAAAAACCAAAATTTGCGGTTTAAGATTTCCTGGGCATAAAACAAACGCATTGCCCCAAATCCGGCAGACCGTTCCACTTTCATCCTGTGCCAACACAACAACCACAGCAGTGACAGTGTCAGAGATAGGGACAGGGACGACAGTGGTAATGGGTCCACCACAATGGTATGATCATGTTTTCTGTTTCTTTTGGTCGTCGCTCGTATTTTATGCAAATTTAAAATGAATTTATCTCATATTATGATGGTTGGTTGGTTATTGGTCTCTCCCTCCATCTCTCTCTGTCTCTGTTTGCATGCCCCTTCATTGTCAAGCCCAGCCATTACACACTAAGTATTCTATTCCCTTAATTTTACCCTCGCCGAGCAGTGCCTTGCGAAAGGATGAACTGTTATGCGACAGTAAGCAGCGTAAGATAATATTGTTGTTGGACCCATCCATCCGTCCGTCTGCCAGTCCTTCCATCCATCCATCCATCCGTTTGTCTGATGGTGGCGAGTCGTCTGTCGGTCGGCTTGCAGGGAAATTGAATTGATAATAATAATAATCGTCATGAAGAACAACAAAATAAACCACAAAAATCTGTAATAAGATATCTTTTAAACATTGAATCCGGAGATGAATACGCTGATGATGACAATGACGATGCACAAGAAGAAAAAAGAAACATTGTGACAGTATCGTGACAGAGGCCTAACATTTGCCCTAAATTTAAAAATTATTTAATTTCAAAAAAAAAAATAACAGGCACATCTGCCCAAGGATACTTCATGCTTCACAAGTTATAGAGCCGAATAGAACACAAAAAAAAATATATTGAACCACAACTCTACAATTCTGATGTACTAAAGCCCACCTTGAGTACAAAAATGTCCGACATTTTTTTTTTGTAAGGATACGTTTTTTTCAAATTATTTTAAAAAAAATTAAATTTTTTGCCAATTTTTAAAACATGAAAAAATTCCGATTTCTTTGAAATAAACAGACAAATGTATCACAAAAAAATTGGTCGCCCGACTAAGTTTTCTATAGAAAATTGGTCGCCCGACTAAGTTTTCTATAGAAAATTGGTTGCCCGACTAAGTTTTCTGTAGAAAATTGGTCGCTCGACTAAGTTTTCTATAGAAAATTGGTCGCTCGACTAAGTTTTCTATAGAAAATTGGTCGCTCGACTAAGTTTTGTATAGAAAATTGGTCGCTCGACTAAGTTTTCTATAGAAAATTGGTCGATCGAATAAGTTTTCTATAGAAAATTGGTCGATCGAATAAGTTTTCTATAGAAAATTGGTCGCCCGACTAAGTTTTCTATAGAAAATTGGTCGCCCGACTAAGTTTTCTATAGAAAATTGGTCGCCCGACTAAGTTTTCTATAGAAAATTGGTCGCCCGACTAAGTTTTCTATAGAAAATTGGTCACCCGACTAAGTTTTCTATAGAAAATTGGTCGCTCGACTATGTTTTCCATAGAAAATTGGTCGTTCGACTAAGTTTTCTATAGAAAATTGGTCGCTCGACTAAGTTTTCTATAGAAAATTGGTCGCTCGACTAAGTTTTCTATAGAAAATTGGTCGCTCGACTAAGTTTTGTATAGAAAATTGGTCGCTCGACTAAGTTTTCTATAGAAAATTGGTCGATCGAATAAGTTTTCTATAGAAAATTGGTCGATCGAATAAGTTTTCTATAGAAAATTGGTCGCCCGACTAAGTTTTCTATAGAAAATTGGTCGCTCGACTGAGTATTCTATAGAAAATTGGTCGCTCGTATAAGTTTTCTATAGAAAATTGGTCGTTCGACTAAGTTTTCTATAGAAAATTGGTCGCTCGACTAAGTTTTCTGTAGAAATTGTTTTTTCAATTTATTTTCAACAAAAATATTTTGAAAAAATAATTTTTAATAACTCTGATATTGTGCTTCGAATCGAAGTGCACCAATGGCAAAGATTTAGAAAATGTTTGTGATAAATTGTTTTTAAAGAAATAAATTTTTTAATTAAAAAAAATTAATTTAAAAAAAAAATTTAATTAGAAAAAGTAAAATTTTTGTAATTAAAAAAATGTAATTTTTATAAAAAAAAAATTTTTTTAATAGAAAAAAAATTTTATTAAAAAAAACATATTTTCTTTATTTAAAAAAAAAAAAATAAATTTTTTTAATAGAAAAACAATTTTAGTTGAAAAAACATATTTTCTTTATTTAAAGAAAAAATTTAATGAAAAAAAAAAATTTAATAGAAAAAAAAAAGATTTTTTTAATTAAACATATTTCATTTATTTAATGAGAAAAAAAATACATTTTTAATTAGAAAAAATAAAATTTTTTTAATTAAAAAATATAGAAAAAATTAATATTTTTTTAATTAAAAAAATTAAATTTTTATATAAAAAAAATAAATTTTTTTATAGAAAAAAAATTTTAATTAACAGAAAAAAATTTTTTTATAAAAAAAAATTTTTAATTTAAAAAAAAAACTTTTTAATTGAAAAAAATGCATTATTCAATTAAAAGAAAAAAAATTTAATTACAAATATTTTTAATGAGAAAAAAATAAATTTTTTTATGAGAAAAAAATAAATTTTTTAATTAGAAAAAATTAAATTTTGTTAATTAAAAAAATTAGAAAAAATAAATTTTTTTTAATTAAAAAAAATTAATTCTTATATAAAAAAAAATACATTTTTAAATAAAAAAAAAAATTAATTAAAAAATAATAATTTTTTGATTAAAAAAAAATGTTAATGAAAAAAAATTTTTAATTGCAAAAAATGCATTATTTAATGAAAAAAAAATACATTTTTATTAAAAAAAGAACATAAAATTTTTTAGTAAAAATGGTTTTTAAGGGATGTTTATAATATTTTGATTACTCCACATCGCACCAACATGAGCTGTGCAGGAATCGTCTGAAATCGTTTATTGTGACCTCTTGTAGCCATGCGAGATCGGCGAATGAGAACTTAAATCTCCTCAAACAGAGAGCCTACGAGGCTCCTTCCACAGCTTCTACAGTAGTCATAAACCGCCAATCGCAGTTTGGCTGCTTACGGCCACCAATATAGACATATCGAATATTGATCTAGATATGAGGGAGTTCGAACGATTTACGTCATAATATGACCTGATTATCCTCGTATTTCGGCCAATGTAAGAATTCATCGGGGATTGTGTGGGAGGCAAACCTTTAACTCGCTTTCAAAATTGATTAACATTTTTAAAAAAAATGACTGATAAATTTAAAATTAACAATTTTATAAAAACCTCCTTAAAAGATCACATCGTCTTCAGAGGAGCAACCTGAGCCATCACTTCCATAATAGGCTGTTCCCGGAACACTGTGCCATCACTGTAACAAATTTCCTTAACAATGTAAAACATGAAAAGAAATTGTTCGAAATTGAACAATTACTTTCTGATTAAATTTATTTCAACAACAAATTGAATAACAACAACAAAATAAGAGAACACCGAAGACAGTAACCCAACAAATGATGGATTGCGGGTGCAAAGCGAATGGGTGGGAAAAGGATGAACAAATAAACTGAAGGTGGGACCGAAAGACGGTCATTTTCCAGGAAAACTTTGAAACTTTATCGGTGATATTTTTCTTGGGCAAAAACAAATGAAATGGGAAAAAATAATCAATTTTCCAATTTCATCGTTATTATAGTCAACCACTCCCCCGTGGAGATTTAAGGGTCTGTTTGGTTTGATTTCCGTTTGTGTTTCGGTTTCTTTTTGTATATTACCGAGCTAAATTAAGAAAAACGATGGACTAATTTATCAAAAAAAAAAACCAGAAGTACTTCAAGTTATTTCGTTATTTGCAAGTAACTTAAATATAACCACTGAACACACATACTCGGTTGTTTGCAGAAAGTAAAACAGGGCTGTGTTTATGAAAGCCAACAAAAAAAGAAACGAAATAATAATAATAATATCCCAAAGGTATATTTGTAATATTCAGTATGTAAACATGTCTCTGTGTGCGTGTGTGTGTATAAATATCGTAAACCATTGGCAATGATGTGAATGTGGATGTTGTCGTTGCTGCCTGCCTGCCTGACTGCCATTACTTATGCACTTCATATGTGAATATGACACATGAGACGATACGATAATGTTTATTTAAACCGAAAACAAATCAAAAACAATAAAAGTATAGCATATTTAATATTTTATCATCATCGTCATCGTCATCGTCGACATCATCATTATCATTATCAGTGGAGGGCTGATCCACTCCACTCCACTCCAACTCAACTCAACTCAAGCGAATCGAACGTTTAAGAGTCCCTTTGGTGTGTACGCTTGCAGCTAATTATTGTTGAGAGGGGGACGGAGGGATGGGGGGGATGACAACAGGCCAAGGTTTTTGCGAATGTGGGCCACAGATACCAAATAACCCCATGGCACATTTGACAGCAATTCCGATAAGGCACAGATGGTTCGCTGCAGTGGAATAGTGAACCTGAGTGTTTGAAGGGAAGGAGATTAATTCTTTGAAGAAACACTTGGTGGGTATTACAAAGATGGCTGGAAATTCGAATGGATTTTCCAAATTCTCTGCATTTTCAATTGTCACACCAAAAAGTAGGATATTCTCAAAAAAAGAAAACAAAAATTATCGACCAAATTGTACTAAATGAAAATTTCATTCCAACCATATTACTGTCTTGCATTAGCATTTTCAGTTCTCAAGCTCTTCAAGCTTCTTCAACAGTCGTTAGCAGGAGGCGAGATGGAAGCTTGGAAAGCCGGGTTTCTTTGGCCAAAATACAATAACTTTTGATCTATTAAACATTTTTGAGTTCAATAAAAGCGAAAATAGTAGACAAGGACTGGGGGTTATTAAGGTATCACCCGTCTATATCGGAAAATTGGATATATTTATATCCAATATTTTTAAAGTTAACTACTTTTACTATTTTTATTTATTTATTTATTTATTTATTAATTACAATACAAAGTAAATTTATATTCTAATTTTGGGTCCAAGGGTAAACCGGGTGACAAAGACCATTTGGCTTGATTTTTGCAGCGACAGACCAAAGTCTCTGGTGGGAATCGAACCCACAACCCACACGCTGATAGACAAAAATCAACTTTTTTTAATTTTTTTGGATTGGAAAAAAAAGTGTTAATCTAATAACAAATTTTGATTTTTTTTTTAAATTAAAGTTGTTTTTTTTTAGATTTTAAAATTTGATTTTTTATAATTTTTTTCCAGTTTTAGTTTAATTTTTTTTAAATTCTTTTTTTGTCAAAAGGAGATTATATTTAAAAAAATTAAAAGATAAAACTGAAAAGTAAAATTTTTTTTCCAAATTAAAGTGTAATTTTTTTAGATTTCTAGATGTGAATTTTTTTTGGGCAGTTGTTTTTAAGTTGTATTTTAGATTTCCGAATGAGAATTTTTCTAACAAATTTAAATTTGTACAGTTTTTGTTTAATATATTTTTAATTTCCTTTTGTTGTAAATGTTGTAAAAGAATATTTTTTTAAATTAAAACAAAAAACTTGAATGGATATTTAAAAATTATTGTTCGAATTTTTTTAATTTTTTTGGATTGGAAAAAAGTGTTAATCGAATAACAAATTTTAAGTTTTTTTTTTAAATTTTGTTAAATTTTTGTTTTTTTTAAGATTTTACAATTTGAATTTTTATAAATTTTTTTCAGTTTTAGTTAAATTTTTTTTAAATTCTTTTTTTGTGTAAAGAAGATTATATTTAATAAAATTAAAAGAAAAAATTGAAAAGTAAAATTTTATAAAAAAAGAATATTTTTTTTTGGGTTTAAAAAAATTTTAAAAGAAAAAACTGAAAAGTAAAATTTTATAAAAAACAATTATTTTTTTTTGGGTTTAAAAAAAAGTTTTGATCTAATAAAATTGTTTGCGTTTTTTTTTCAAATTAAAGTTGTAATTTTTTAGATTTCCAGATGTGAATTTTTTTAATTTTTTTTTGGACATTAAAAAAGTTGTGATCTACTAAAATTTTTTGAATTTTTTAGTTGTCATTTCTTTTTAGATTTCCGAATGAGAATTTTTCTAACAAATTAAATTTTTTTCAGTTTTAGTTTAATTTATTTTTAAAGTCCTTTTGTTGTAAATTTTTACCCATTTAAAATGGCGCAAAAAAGAATATTTTTTTATATAAAACAAAAAACTTAAATTTATATTTAAAAATTTTTGTTCGACTTTTTTTTCATTTTTTTGGATTGGAAAAAAGTGTAAGTTTTTTTAGATTTTAAAATTTGAATTTTTATAAATTTTTTTTTCAGTTTTAGTTTAATTTTTTTTAAATTCTTTTTTTGTCAAACGAATATTATATTTAAAAAAATTAAAAGAAAAAACTGAAAAGTAAAATTTTATAAAAAAAAAAAATTATTTTGTACAACTTTTTTTTTTGTGGAGAACGATTTCATTCAAGGGCTGCCTTGGCTCATCATCATGTCAATCACATTTTCAACCGAGAGGTGTCACTCTTCACTTAACATATAAATCATAAAGAAGCCACGAAATGGGACGCCCTGTAAATCTTAGAAGTCTTCTGTCTTTGACAAAAACAAATGCATTCCAGTTTTCTTTTTTGAGAAAGACAGGACTTTATTGATATTTGAGTCAGTGATTCATCCCTTCTTACTTCAGTTCTGGCAAAGATTTATCCACTAGCATTTAAAGTAAATGTATTTCCTCAACCGTTACATAAATACAACTTTAATTACAATGTTGTTGCGGCAAAGTATTTTCATTTGACATGTGTTTGTTTTCTACGTTATTTAAATATCACATCAGTGAACATAGAATGTGTGTACTTTGCAGAGCAGCAAGTTTGTCATTTAAAGTTTTCCATAATTACAGTTTGATAAAGTTGGCAATTTTTTAAAAAAAAAAAGTCATATTGTGTGCGTGTGTTTTTTGTGTTATTTGAAAACAAACAAACTAACAGCTACTTTGGAGTAAATGTTGACTGCCATTGAAGAGTACTCTACGGGCGACATGAAGGATGGCGCAAGGATATGAGACAGGAATTCTTAAATATCTGAACAACTGCGGTAATATATATTTCCACAAACTCTGTTGGAAGCTGATCAACAGAACCTCTAGCAAAATTGTATATGGTCATTTTTTAATCTGTCAAGTTGAATCACAATTCATATTTTTTTTTTTTTTTTTTTGGGAGCATTTTGGGAAAATAAAAAAAATCGTTTTTCTCTGTTTGCATATCAGCTAAATCTTTAATATTTAAAATGGGTGTGGCCAACCCCATCTATAAACCAGGTTTGCCATTTCCTTCCATAATTCCCCGAAGAGCGGAAGCTGTTTGTCACAAACTACACGCGTGTGTGTGTGTGTATTCAGCTAAACAAAACCGACACACACACAGAACAAAACAAAAAAGTTTATTTTTATTTGTAATTTCTGTGAATTCATCCAGAATGAAATCATTTTGCCAGTGACACCGGCAGACGTGCATGTTCAGGCAAAACTGCAACATGTTTTGTTTATACGCTGCATTATTGTTAAAGTTTCATTTATATGAGTCCAATGTTGTACAGTGTGCGTGTGCGTGTGTGCCTGTGTTATTGTTGTATGCAAAACGTTTCGTTTACAATTTTAAAACTTTTTAAATTTAAGCAAAAATCTTTACAAATCCTTGCCAACAAAAGATGTGAAAATGTTAGAACATAAAAATGTATTTAGAGCATTTACATGCAATTTATTGCTGGCAATGCAACATTTTGCGGCATACACTCGACGAATAACCGACACCGTCAGCTGGGTGAAGTCGAACCAACAACTGAAGAGTTGGAAACGGAAAAAAATGACCGTAAATCGCCTTATGTCAAGTAATGGGATATGGGACTGAAAATAAAAGTTATTTGCGTAACCAAATGAAATTTCTTTGCGAATCCATCAGTTGTTTTTTTTTTTAAATATGCTTGAATATATTCCCTTCCCGGGTCACCGCTCTTATAAAATTTATTGAAATTTTCTCACCGGTTTCAAAAAATTAAATAAACTGTCATCAACATTTCAAATATTCACTTCTTTTTTAAGATATAGCGAACCATCGACCCCTCTAAACATGTCCCAGGTTATGAAACGTATTTTGTTTAAAAATATCATAAATTAAATTACTTCGAATTTTGCCATCTTTAGTTTTTTTTACAGTTTTTAAATGTTATGAGACGTTGTTTTTTAGTCTTTTCACGTAAAAACGGTTGCACAAACATTTGGTTGCGCAAACATCTAAACATTTCCACAAAACCTTTTCCCAAAAATCTTTTCACATAAAAACTTTTGCACAAACATTTGGTTGCACAAACATCTAAACAATTCCAAAAACCTTTTCCCAAAAATCTTTTCACATAAAAACGGTTGCACAAACATTTGGTTGCGCAAACATCTAAACATTTCCACAAAACCTTTCCACATTAAAACTTTTGCACAAACATCTAAACAATTCCAAAAACCTTTTCCCAAAAATCTTTTCACATAAAAACGGTTGCACTAACATTTGGTTGCGCAAACATCAAAACTTTTCCAAAAACCTTTTCAAAAAAATCTTTGGTTTTAGAAGTAAGTAAAATTTTTCCGGTAGACCCGAAGACTGGTAATTAAACAGTCCAGTTTTTTGCTGCAATAAAATACATTTGAATGGAATTTGCTTATGGAAAGCCACAGTGGATATGTTCATACGTCTCTCTGTGTGTGTGGGTGTTTGCCTTGCGGTCACATAGTGAAACTTCAAAAAAAATCCAGGTCAATAAGAATTTTTTGAATAATTTTCACTTTAATACATTTTATTTTTAATTATGTATTTGTTTACCGACAAATGTGAACTTACATTTGGATGACACATGAATCACTCACCTGAAAACGAAAAATATAAAAATAAAAGATTAGTTAAATATCAGATATCAAATACGCTAGAACTTGCTTTAGGAAAGATAGTGCATTCATAAAAGACCCTGCACTCGGAGACCCATTGGAACCACTGTTAATTACTTCTTCACTTGACGATATTATAGAGAAAGATGTTGACGAAATTAAGTAAGTTAGAGTGATAGGAGTGAAAAGTAAACTGGAAATGTGAAACCTATGTCGACTGGTTGATTAATCAGTTGAGTACGCACATCCCATGTCGTCCAGCCATATTATGCATTTTATAAAAACCTACTGCGTCTTCGACCCTGATCTCTGTATTGTCTCCCTAGTTCTGTCCTGCAGAAGTCTAGTGATGTGTTATCCCATTTGCTGGTCCTTGGTCACTGATTGTGCAGGGTCCTGTGATAATTTCTATTGCAAGTCCCATCAGTACATTTGTTTTGCCATTTCAAGCCTAGGCCATATGACCATTGATACATTGCAGTATTCCATTTCTCGAGTGTTATTTTTTTAATCAGCTTCCTCAATACATATAGCTGAGCCTATTCGAGCTAGCTCATCCTAGGCCTCATTTTCTTACAATCTCAGTTTCCTGGCACCCAGCACCCGTGGTAACTGCCGCAACAAATTCGTATACATTTCTAAGTTTCAAATAAATATGATGTACAATTTTCAGCGGAATGATGTACAATATTCATTGAACTAATGTACCATTTTCATAAAATTTATGTACAATTTTCCTTAAATTGATGTAAAATTTTCATTAAATTGATGTACAATTTTCATTAAATTAATGTATAATTTTCATTAAATTGATGTACCATTTTCATTAAATTGATGTACCATTTTCATTAAATTGATGTACAATTTTCTTTAACTTCATGTACAATTTTTATTAAATTGATGTAAAATTTTTATTAAATTGATGTAAAATTTTCCTTAAATTGATGTACAATTAAATTGATGTACTTTTTTTATGAAATTAATGAAAAATTTTGATGTAAAATGTACAATGTAAACTAATGTACAATTTTCTTTAACTTCATGTACAATTTTTATAAAATTGATGTAAAATTTTCCTTAAATTGATGTACAATTTTCATTAAATTGATGTACTTTTTTTATGAAATTAATGAAAAATTTTGATGTAGAATTTTCATTAAATTTATGCAAAATTTTCATTAAATTGAAGTACAATTTTCCTTAAATTGTTATATCATTTTCCTTAAATTGATGTACTTTTTTTATGAAATTAATGAAAAATTTTGATGTAGAATTTTCATTAAATTTATGTAAAATTTTCATTAAATTGAAGTACAATTTTCCTTAAATTGTTGTACCATTTTCCTTAAATTGATGTACAATTTTCCTTAAATTGATGTACAATTGTCATAAAATTGATGAACAATTTTCATTAAATTCATGTACAATTTTCATTAAACCCTTTTCAATTTTTTAATAGACAACATTTTATACATATAAATATATCTTAGCTTGAGGAGATTTCTTTCGTTGGGTGTATCCCCTAAAGATTTCAACACTATTCCGGCAATATTTCTTTGTCCTCTAGCCCATTTCCTCCAGTCATCTGTGTAGACCCTTACGCACAAACTTCTTGCACAATTTTTTATGCACACATACACATACACACACACTTTGCTGTCATAGTTGAACGTAGTTCCAGTTGTTTGCGTTTTCTTCATATTTCTACTTTTCTTGCTGGCTTCCTTTCACTCGCTTCTGCTTTCGTTTTTTTTTTCAGTATTTATTTCCTCTTTTCTGAGCAATTATTTAAATGAAAAACAAATTTTATGCCTACTTGAATTTTGTTAAAACATCGTCCTTATGAATGAACCCACACACACACACACACAAACTTTCTTGGGCCACACAAATACTGGCGCATGTCCACGCACAGAGCACGGCCTCACATCCTTGCAACTGTGTAAAACACGTGTATACGGTATTGTTAAGAACGGGTATTTGTTAAGAACATACACAGCATATGTTGTAAATTGTAAGTGTGTGTGAAAGTACAGCCTTTGTACGTGTGTGTGTGTGACTTTATGTAGTCCCATATGTAAGTTTGCCTTTAACGTATGCGATCCTCTGAACTATGGAACCAAAGTAAGTACATTTACCCACACATACAGAGAGAGCGAGGGAGTAAGAGAGAGTTCTCGTAAATGTAGGGAAGTAGGTAATGTATGAGTATTTGTTAAAGGCATACGTACTCCTACACACCTAGGCAAACACACACACACCACCGCTCACATACTCGCAAGGAGCGAGGACCCATTTAAAATGCAGTGAAAAGTTTTTTCCTTTCTGTAGAACTTTACATCTTACATCCATTAAATGTAATGACATTAAATAGTAGTTGAGGCATACGATGACGAAGACGAAGATGAAGCAGAAAAAACTAAAGGTTGAACAAACAAAAAAAAAAAAAAACAAACGAAAATGCGTAGGCAATGGAATATACGAATGGGTACATGGTCTAAGTGAAATATGATATTAAGAATATTTGACAGAGCAAGAGTGCCATTTTCTGCAGAACAGTTTTATTAAATTTTCAGGACTTTCTTTTCGCACCTGAAAAGGACAATGGAATTTTTTAAAGTTAAAGGGTTAAATTGATGTACAATTTGCATCGACGTACTAGTTTGATAAAAATTGATATGCAATTTACATTTAATTGATGTACCATTTTCATTCAATTCATGAAATAGATGAACAATTTTCATTAAATTTATGTAAAATTTTCATGAAATTGATGTAGAATTTTCATTATATTGATGTAAAATTTTCATTAAATTGAGGTAAATTTTTTATAAAATTGATGTAAAATTTTCATTAAATTGTTGTACCATTTTCATTAAATTGATGTAGAATTTTCCATAAAATGATGTAAAATTTGTATTAAATTTATGTAAAATCTTCAATAAATAGATGAAAATTTTTCATTAAATTGATGTAGAATTTTTAATTAAATGATGTAAAATTTTTATTAAGTTGATGTACATTTTCATTAAATTTATGTAAAATATTCATTAAATTGATGTAGAATTTTTATTAAATTGATGTACAATTTTCATTGAATAGATGAAAAATTTTCATTAAATTGATGTACAATTTTCATTAAATTGTTGTACCATTTTCATTACATTGATGTACTATTTTTATGAAATTGATGAACAATTTTGATGTAGAATTTTCATTAAATTGATGTAGAATTTTCAATAAAATGATGTAAAATTTGTATTAAATTTATGTAAAATCTTCAATAAATAGATGCAAATTTTTCATTAAATTGATGTAGAATTTTTAATTAAATGATGTAAAATTGTTATTAAGTTGATGTACATTTTCATTATATTGATGTAAAATTTTCATTAAATTGAGGTAAATTTTTTATAAAATTGATGTACAATTTACATTCAATAGATGAACAATTTTCATTAAATTGATGTACAATTTTCATTAAATTGTTGTACCATTTTCATTACATTGATGTACTATTTTTATGAAATTGATGAACAATTTTGATGTAGAAGTTTCATTAAATTTATGTAAAATATTCATTAAATTGATGTAGAATTTTCAATAAAATGATGTAGAATTTTTATTAAATTTATGTAAAATTTTCATTAAATTTATGTAAAATTTCCACAAAATTTATGTAAAATTTTCATAAATAGATGAAAATTTTTCATTAAATTGATGTAGAATTTTTAATTAAATTATGTAAAATTTGTATTAAGTTGATGTACATTTTCATTAAGTTTATGTACAATTTTCATATAATTTATGTAAAATTTTCATTAAATTGATGTAGATTTTTCAATGAAATGATGTAAAATTTTCATTAAATTTATGTAAAAGTTTCATTAAATAGATGAACAATTTTCATTAAATTGATGTAGAATTTTCAATTAAATGATGTAAAATTTTTATTAAATTGATGTACAATTTTCACTATATTGATATACAATTTTCATTAAATTGATGTACAACATTCATTAAATTCATGTACATTAAATTGATGTACCATTTTTATAAAATGTATGTACCATTTTCATTAAATTGATGTACCATGCAATTGATGTACAATATTCATGAAATAGATGAAAAATTTTCATTAAATTTATGTACAATTTTCATGAAATTTATGAACAATTTCCATTAAAATTTATGAATAATTTTCATTAAATTGATGAACCTTTTTCATTAAATTGATGTACATATTTCATTGCACACGATCCAAATAGATATGTCATGTTGCGAATGGAAATAAAAAAAAAATTAACCCCATATCTATAACCGTTGGCCCGCAAATTCAACTCTCTTTTTTCGATTAGAGGCAATCATTTTGCCTCTCAACTTAGACATCAAATATCTCCGGACCTAAAGATGTTAGAGAAGAATTAAAATCATTTTTTTTTTTTAAAAATCTACCCTGATAATCCTTAACATATTTCCCTTAACATTTTATGGAGGAACATAGGGGGAATTTCTCTGGAATCTGTGCACGATACACCTAATTTGTATACTCACTAGTTAATAGGGTCCCACTGTTTCATATGGCTAATGCTTTTCTGGATAAGTTTTCCATGGCTTAGAGATTACACTCTTACTCGTAAAGTCGCCAACATTTACAAGGTAGTCTAACCCGGTTTCGAACCTGGGTTCTGCTGTATGATAATGCCACACAACGGCCGTCCACCGTCGTTTAATTTCTGATTTTTCGTATATTTATTTTTTTGTCAAGAAATTAATTTTTTTGTTTTGCTTTTTTCAGCATTTTTTTTTCGTTTCCAAATTTGTTGCAATCTTTTGCCAGAACTGCTGTCATTTGCCACTTTTGTGTGTGTGTGTGTTTTTTTGCTAAGAAATATGCAATAAAGATTTTGTTTGAGTCATTTTCCATGTGAGTTACCAAAATTGGTGTCATAATGAATGCATAAATCTGTTATCCGACCCCATAAAGTATATTTCAACGCTTATGTCGTTAAATTAAGATAAACTTGTGCTGCTGCTGCTGCTTGTTTTTCACTCTCTGTTTGCTTGTTCATGGGTGCGTTTAATATAATTTTTCATGCGGACGGACCGACAGACAGACAGACCGACAGATATAGGTCTTACGTAGGGGCGTAGTGTGTACACAACGAGACACACACACACACAGACACCCACCGATACAAAGTCTTCCGACAGTTGTCTTTTCAGACAAACACAAAAAAAAGTCGTTTTTTCTTTCGTATTTAACATAAAAATGGCAACGGCAGCTCAACTACGGTGAAAAATTGCATACGTCTACAAACACACGCATACACACACACACACAGACAGAGACAGAGATTGGAGCTATGAATATGTTATGATGTATGCATACACCCCACATATTCATACACTAGACATGACACTATACTGCATACAATGTCCTATCCCCTCTCTACCCCCGCACACACACACACACACACACACACACATGTGGTATGTTATGTCTTTTATGAACATAAAAATGTTCGTACATTTGGTTCATATGAGTTTGTCGGTCGGTCGATTTGTGCCTGCATGCTGCAAGACAGAATTAAACTGTTCTACAGCTTGTAACACAGTAAAATATACGCGTTACAGAAACATCCACACACCCAAAAATTGGCCCTTTCCTCCATGGCATACACTGCTTGTGCCATTCTGTGTGTGATGGTGTTGCCGGCAAACTTTGTTTTCAAACTGACTGCAACTACTCGAATATAAAAGCAAAATTCAGTAGAATTAACAACAACAAATACAGCAAAACCAGAAAAAAAACAGAATAGTCCCCGTTGTATTTGATAAAACAAACAAAAAAAGAAAATAAAGAACTTTTGGTGCACAGTGTATGGGAAAAAATGAATAAAATAAAAATCAAGCGAAAAAAAATGAAGTAACATCGGGGGGCACATCCCACCCAAGCACAGTGGACAAAAAGTGGCACAATTGTAGAGCTTCAAACTGGCCGTCGCAATTGACTAGTTGAATAACACTACTCAACAAAATGAAAAAAATTTCATGTACTCCGGATGGGATAATTTTTTCTGTGTAGATAACCTTGACATTAGCTCGAAAAACGCAATAAAAAATTTTTTTTTCGTTTGGTTTTTGTTTTATTTTTTTTTTTTAAATTTTAAAAAAATTTTTTTGGTTAATTTGTTTCGTCCGGCATAACTCGGGAACCACTAGCCCGATTTAATTGAATTAAATTTTTTATTCGCAATTGAGTAAAGGTATGAATTTCAAAAATTTGCTCGACATATGCACAACTTTGCCTACGGTAAGGTTTTTTCTTTTTTATTACAAAAAAAATTAAAATTTGTTGGGTGACAAAAATATATGAAAATTTGAAATTTTTGAAATTCATACCTTTACTCAATTGCGAATAAAAGCGAAACGCGTGCATCGATTTTCATGATCTTTGTCTCATTTTGCTCATAGGTTATGTGACTTTACGTAAAAGTAATAAGATTTGACATTTTTTTTTATTTTGGATTTTTTATGGACTTTTTAAAAAAAAAAAATTTAAATCTTTAGGCAAAAAATAAGTTTTTTCCTTTATATATTCATTTTTAACTTGGAAACTGTTGCTTGTATAGGAAAACAATATATGAATTAAGGGAATTGTAATTTTAAATTTTTTAAAATTTAATTCAATTAAATCGGGCTAGTGGTTCCCGAGTTATGCCGGACGAAACAAATTAACCAAAAAAAATTTTTTAAAATTTAAAAAAAAAAAATAAAACCAAATCCAAAAGAAAAAAAAAATTTTATTGCGTTTTTCGAGCTCATGTCAAGGTTATCTACACAGAAAAAATTATCGCATCCCGAGTACATTTTGACTGTTGACTAGTGTAATTAAACAAAACTGGTTTTTAATTAAAAAATAAAAGACTCTTTTGTTAATTTTTTGTAATTTTTAAAAATAAAATGGTATGAAAGGCGCTATAAAGCGCTATAAAGCACTGCTTCTGTATTCTTAAGTGAACGCTCGAAACATGTACGAGTGAGAGCGCAAACAGAAGCAAGTTGAAGCGACAAACCATGGTTTCGTTTTCGTTTTGCTTAAATTACACCGGGTGACTCAAATGCCTTAGGCATCCTACTCCAGCTCCACGGTCACTTATTATTAGCGCAAGTCGCCAACACACACGTATGAATATCAAAGAGAACAACATACTTGGGCCATAACTACACTACGAGTCATTCGGATAGGTTGAGGCAGATTTCAATAAGACCTTCACATACAGAATGCCTTAAAGAAACTAATGTAGCCTAGGACAGCGAGAAAGGGATTTCTTTTTTTTTTCAGCAAAAATTTATTTATTTATTTATTTTTAAAACAAATTTCGTCAAATACAGGGTTTTCCAACAGGAGGTGTTATTTTGGTATTCAAAGAGAACTGGAATTTTTTTTAGAGAAATGATCGCATCTTTATCTCATAATAAAGAGAAAGGTCTGCCCGGTTAATAATGAAGAACAACATCAGCCAAATGGCCAACACGACCACGCTTACAGGACCATATCCTTTCGATGAAATTTTCAATAACCAAATCGAAAAGTGGCTGCCCCTGTGACCTCCATAGCCTCCGTAATTCTATCTTTAAGGTCTTGAATCGACGCTGGGCTGTTGGCATAGACCTAATCTTTCACATGGCCCGAAAGGAAGAAGAAGTCGCAGGGTGTTAAATCACAATATCTCGGTGGCCAATTGTGATAACCTCTCCGGAAACTTCTCCCGACTGCAAGATTTTCAACATTTTTGTAGTGAATTTTAATAATTTCAATGAGCGTCTATCGTTCCATTTTTAGTAATGTTGTAGTTTCTACTTGTCAACTGTAAAAGAATTAAAGCTTCAAATGTGACAGCTACCGAAATACTGGGTGATACAAACTAACACCTCTTGCTTGGGATTTTTCGCGATTTTGAAGCTACCCGATCGATGATACTATTCAGAGTTCTCAAGAGAAAGGACGCCAAACTTTTGGATTTGGAGACGCTCGGTTAAAAGACGCTTTTTTCATTGGCATGCTTTAATGTGACCCACTAAAACCAAACCTTAGGTAGATTTTTTTTTTAAATTTCATTGAATATTTTTCATACGATTTGGTTATTCTACAATTCGAGCCAACACTCGGTTAGTTCCGATTCACTCTGGGCAATTTGTAAGATTCCCTTTAGAAAATGACTCTTGTGTTCACTCAACGAAATTCTTCTTTGGCAATTTTTGGTTTCATTATTGCCTTTTCAAATACAAATGACTTTCACAATATGAAAATACGAAAAAACACAAAAACACAAAAAGAAATTGCCAGTGCAAGCAATTTCTTTCCATTTCCATTCCCTAATCTCTTTCCAATAAACCGAGAATTGCTGCAATGAAAATGCCTAGTGTGAATTAGAACTTACACTGACATCAGTTTGTAGGCAATATGAGATTTTTAAATGTGAACTTTCCAGTTCAATTAACTATTTAATTAATATTTAAAAAAAAAAGCCAGTGAACCTATCGAAATGCCTCAGAGTGTAGATATTTTTGGAGGTTCATACATGCCATAGGACGACTGAATCAAACAAACAAATATGGAATATTTTAAATTTGATACCAAGCAACCCAAAATAAAAAGACAAAATGGAAAAAAAGCGGCAACAACGCACAAGAAAACTCGGATGGTTTTCATCAAAAAAGAAACAAAAGGCATCACACACACTCACACGCACCTATATACACATTGAACTCGCAGTGGAAAAGGTTGGACAGCCACAACAACAACAACAGAAAGAACGAATGAATGCAGTGGGGGAAAAAATCAAATTGCCAAAAAATATGTAAAAATTTCATAAGCAATTTCGACTTTTCCGTTGATCCCCCCCAGTCATTTTATACTTCCTGCGCATCGACACAGATACTGATACTCCATAGACACACAAATATACTGCCACTCTCACACACATGTGTATGTGTGCATGTATACACTCACAAGTCAACAAGGATTTGCATTTAGCAATTTTTGCTATTTTTTTTTTGTGCCGTTGCCGTTCTTTCTTTAGTTTCTATTGTAGCCATGAATGTGTGATGAGGACAACGACGACGGCGATGATGTTGGCAACAGTGATGAGAACTGAACTAAGAAAGCGATCAACTACAGTGGGTGGGCGGATGGAGAGGGGGAGGTTGAACAGGGAATAGTAGTCGTAGTAGTAAAGTAGTAAGTGCCTAATGATGCATCAGGATTCTGTCACTTGGCGAGGGCGTTACACACGAAGGCAAATCGGCGAGAGGGAGGTGCGGAGGTTGACGGAAGTATTAAATGCAAATGGAGTGAAAATGTTTTGTACTGGAAATAAATGATTTGAAAAATTGGTTAAGATAATCGTAACGAAAATAACAGCGGCAAAGGTGCGTATTATCAATTACATGGAAAATATTTACGAAAGAACTTCGGTGGCGGTGTTTCAGTGGCGGTAATGGTCAATAGGAGATTAACGGAAAGGTAGACTCATTGTCCTAGTCAAAGAAAAATTGTAACTAGGAAATGGGCTATTTTGAAGACCTGCATTGTGACGAAAGGTTATTTGAAATTAAGATTTGAATTGTAGTGCAGAATATTCTGGAAATCTTTTGCTGATTCCTCTTATGAGAACCATCTATGACTGATAGTACCTGACGATGCCTTCCACTGGATGGCAAAATAGTGAAGACTAAATAACATTAAAAACACTAGTAAAACACCGACCTCGAGCTTGAAAAGTTACTCATCAAAGATATGGAAGTTTTGTGAAAAAGAAACCAAAACTGAACAAAGACTCCCCCTGGCCTTGAAAGTCCTTTAAGAGAGGCCTTTGAATTGATGTCACATCATGAAAGCTGATCATCGTCCCACCATATCAGTCGTTTTTGAATTTAGAAAGGGTTCTCAAGGCTCTTGAAGAGAATGGACAGGACCAAAAAAAAATGAATCTAGTGCGGCAGAGTTGTCTCGACTTTTACCCAAGGCGCTCCTGACTAAACGGAAACAAAAAAAAAAAAGGCAAAGCATTTAGAATGCCTTCTAAAGGGTGTTTTTTATTGGGGTATAGAACTTTAAGTTGGCATCACTTTCTTAACTGGCGGCCATTTTGTCAGCTGTCAAGTGATTAATATTTAGTTTGGTTTGCCATTTCATCATGAACAGGTTGACAAAAGAACAACGCTTGCAAATCGTGCAAATTTATTTCGAAAGTAATGGTTCAGTTCGCGAAGTTCACCGCAAGCTCCGTCCATTTTATGCCATTACATCCACAAAAACTGACTGTTTGGTTGTTCTATGGGCTGGTGGAGTCATTGGGCCATACTTTTTCCGAAATAATGCTGTAGAGTCAGTTACCGTTAATGGAGACCGGTATAGAGCCATGATAACCGACTATTTTGTTCCCGAATTGGATGGCATGAATGTGGATGAGTTGTGGTTCCAACAAGTGGTTGAAAATTGGACCTGTAGAATTGGCTTTATTCGAGCCAGCCGCGGCGGCCACATGCCCGAAATCATATTTAAACATTAATGGCATAAAATTATCCTTCCAATAAAGCCAAATTGATGGACATTAAAAAGATTTTCTTGTGTTTTATTTCAATTCGAAGTTCTATACCTCAATAAAAAACACCCTTTATTCAAAGCTTGAAAATGACCTTATTTTATTTATTAATTAATTACAATACAAAGTAAATTTATAATCTAATTTTCGGTCCAAGAGTAAACCGGGTGACAAAGACCATTTGGCTTGATTTTTGCAGCGACAGACCAAAGCCTCTGGTGCGAATCGGACCCACAACCCCCACGACTTAGTCTTAAGACGACTTAAGACTTAGAAAGGTTTCTAGTCAAGACTTTGGAAAGTCGTTTACTCATACTTCAGCAGGTCGTTTACTTACTTCAGCAGGCCTGCTCTCAAGACTTCGGAAAGTTTTTTTTTTTTTATTCATAACTTCTAAAGTTCTTCTGGTTAAGGCTTCCGAAGTCCTCCTATTCAAGGCATCAGAGGGTCGTCTACTAAAAGTTTATGCAGGCCTTCAAATTCAAAGTATCGGAAGGGTTTCTTCTATCTTCCCACTCCCTCTCTTTATCACAATGTCTAGCTATCTCTCCTCTCTCTCTATCTCAATATTTGGCTATCTCTGTTCCTCGCCATCTCCCCTCTTTCACTCTATCCAAATCCCTAGCTATCTGTCTTACCCTTTCTCTCTCACCTCACCTCTCTCTCACGCTATCTCTCTTGCCCTCTCCTGACTCTCTCTCTATATATGTCACCCACTTCGCTCACTCTCTCTCGAACGATGAATGACTCACTTAACCGCAATTTGGCGACGATTTGTGAGTGGGGCCAAATGATGGCCCAGCATCGTCTCCAGCAAACTCTATGGGTAGTGTGGATTAGGGTGGAGTGAAATTCAAAAAAAAAAAATTAACCTCGGAAAGAGATGTAGTCTGGGGTCCTAATGAGGGGAAAAATAAAGAAAATTTTTTTTAAAAATTTTTAGGGGTCGCGCCACTCCCTCGAAATTTGGAAATTATCGCTATTTTGGCGTTGATTTTAGAAAAATCCTAAAAAGTTTTATGTCAATAAATGTTTGCAATAGCGTAAACAATGAAATAAGGGCATGAAAAAATTTAAAAAAAATTTTCTCATTGTTCAAAAATTTCAAAAAGTAAAATAAGTCAAATCGTCCCTTCTTCAGAAAATTGACTGAACAATGAAATCGCCACCAAAGCTACAAATATTAGTCGATTATCCTCATATTTGCCTCAAATACTTTTGTTTGGGCACTGAACAAGCTCAAACTTTTAAATTTCGAATAACTTAAGTCGTTAATTTTTAGGATTTTTCTAAAATCAACGCCAAAATAGCGATAATTTCCAAATTTCGAGGGAGTGGCGCGACCCCTAAAATTTTTTTAAAATTTTTTTCTTTATTTTTCCCCTCATTAGGACCCCAGACTACATCTCTTTCCGAGGTTAACTTTTTCAAATTAAAAAAAAAGCTTGTTTTCACTCCACCCTAGTGTGGATATCGACGTATCCAGATACTCTTGATGTTCTGGGCATGAAGATACAGGGTGATGCTCGCTGGGCAAGCCATATATTCGAAGTGTCTAAAGAAGCATTCAAGTGTTTAGGCTTTTTGAAGCGGTGCACGAAATACTTCACTCCATCTGATCTCGTAAATATTTACACCACCTACATCCGACCTAAAATGGAATACAACTCCCATATATGGGTAGGGGCTCCAATGACATCTTTGCAGCTTTTGGATCGTGTACAGAGGAGAGCGGTGGTGATGATTGGGGTTAGTGGGGTATCCAAGAAAAAAGAAAAAATTCGTACTCTCTCTTTCTCTCCTCTCTCTCTATATATCACTCTCTCCTTCCCTATCTCCCTTACCCATTACATCTCTCTACCCCTCTCTTTCTCTCTGTATATCACTCTTCTTCGCATTTTCCCTTACCCTCTCTCTCACCCCTCTCCACTCGCTCTCTCCCGCTCTCTTTTGTCATCATTATCTCTAGACTCGCCAGTTTTTCTGGCTTGCTCATAAATAGCCCGCAAATGTCCGTATTGTGTGTGTGAGACTATCACACAGCTAAACTAGGTTCATATTCTGGTAAGACAACAAATGTAATCCGTCTTTTCCACCTCGTAAATTTCGTCGACTTTTCAAGTAAAGGAAATTTTAAAAAATATTTTTTTTAACTAACTTCCTGAGAAGCTTAAAATTAAAAATGAATCTCTTTTCAAAGCAGATTGAAAATGAATATCTTTTTAAAGCCGATTTCTGTTATATAAACAAAGAATACATTTTAATTTTCGTTTTTTTTCGTGGTTGAGATGTTTGCCACTCCAATTCAACCTTTTTGCGATTGCTTTGGTTATTGTTGTTGTTTCTTATTAAATTCGGAAAATCATTATCCTTGATTAATTTGCATCAAAGTCAAATAAACCCTTTTCCATAGACTTTTTGCGCAACCCTTGAATGTGTGGCAGCCTTACATAAACCTGGCCACCTTGGTTCCAAACAATTTCTCATCATACAGTTTAACATACAACGAATCAACAGGCTGCATGTTATTGTTATTGTTGTTTTTCGTTTTTTTTTTTTTTCGGAGTCAACATTTTTCATGTAAGGAGTGTTTTTGGCATTATTCAGCGACAACAACGTCAACGGATGAAGAGACAAAAAATCTGAAATTCATTTGAATACCCCCATACAGCAGAGCGCACATGCCCCCGTGAATAGGCAGGCGTGCTGGCGGGCAGGCAAACACAACAAAAGGTATTCATAAGTGGAGGCACTCACTCAGTCAGTACAGGCTACAATCTGAACCAAATCGATTGTATAACAACAGCAACACCGACTATCACACAAAGGTGAGCACTGAGCACCACTACATGAACGGATGGGTTGGGATCGCCATGGTTGGGGGGGCTGTAAAGTGCTGGGGCACGGGGCGATGACGGGGCTGAGATACAATTCTAAATAACTTTAACAACAACAATGAAACCCTTTGATGAAAAATTGCCATAGCAGTTCCCAAAAAAAAAAATAATAATAAAATAAAACGTTTTTTAAACTTTTCCGCACACTCATGCCAACAGACATACGCACATACACACGCAGTGGCACTTATATTCACTTGAATGATTTGAATCATCAATACAACAACAACAAAGGCAGACAAAACAATTTTCAAAAAAAAAAAAAAAACCTGGAGATATTTAATTAAAAAAAGTGAAAAAGAAATGAATTTGATGGGAACAAACGTACAACTACTAACATACATACACACATACAGATGTATGTACTGTATGTATAGGTGTGTATATGGGTGTCCTGAAAGCAAAAAGGAAATCAGTAATTTAGGCTGAAGAAAGTGGGGGCACAGCTTTGATAGGCCTCAAATTCACACAATGAGTTTCAGTGGTCGGCAGAAAGAGAGCAGCCCTAAGAGTACATGTGTGGCAGTATACAAAATGCCTGTTGAACGAACCTATGAAATGGGGAAATAGGAAGGCAAGTCCCAAAGCTTTGATAGAAGATAAATGCGATAGGACGCAGGTTAGTGGTCGGCAGAAAGAGAGCAGCCCTAAGAGTTCATGTGTGGCAGTATACAAAAATCGTGTTGAACGAATCCATGAAAGGAGGAAATAGGAAGGCAAGTCTCAAAGCTTTGATGGAAGACAAATGCGATAGGACGCAGGTTAGTGGTCGGCAGAAAGAGAGCAGCCCTAAGAGTTCATGTGTGGCAGTGTACAAAAATCGTGTTGAACGAATCCATGAAAGGAGGAAATAGGAAGGCAAGTCTCAAAGCTTTGATAGAAGACAAAAGCGACAGGACATATGTTAGTGGTCGGCAGAAAGAGAGCAGCCCTAAGAGTACATGTGTGGCAGTATACAAAAGTCGTGTTCAACGAACCCATGAAATGAGGAGATAGTAAGACAAAATCAAAGCTTTGGTGGAAGACAAAAGCGACAGGTCATAGGTTAGTGGTCAGCAGAAAGAGAGCAGCCCAAAGAGTTCAGGTGTGGCAGTGTTCAAAATTCCTGTTAAACGAACCCATGAAAAGAGGAAATAGGAAGGCAAGATCAAAGCTTTGCTAGAAGACAAAAGCGACAGGACATATGTTAGTGGTCGGCAGAAAGAGAGCAGACCAACCAGATTGTACTATACAAAGTCATATTAAACAAAAATTTAGCTTCTAAATAATACATTTTTCAGTTATCTCATTACATTTTAAAGACAGAGCAGAACAAAATCACTTGATGGTTTTTGGTCATCTCTGTACTTAGCCAGAGACAAATCTAAATTAGTGGGACGCAAATCTTGCATGCTCAAGGTCTTCAGAATGACATTTTAGAGAAGGTTTTTAAAAAAAATGGCTTTTTTGAGTATAATGCCCTGCAGCAGGTCTTTCATAAAAGGAAACCTTGCGCATTTTCCCACTGGGATGTGACTAACGAAGGAATTCTTTCAAGGTAAAGTCCCCGTTGAGAAGGCTAGCCCCAGCCAACAAGGACGGCGCGAAATTAATACTTTTTAGCCGGCATTTTAAACATTCTGGATGAGATTGCCGACACATTTGTGATACCACTTCCCCTCCTCCGTTCAACCATCCTTAGAAACTCCTCGGTTGGCCAATGTCAAATCGGCGCCTTAAGAACTATTAGCCCATGGATGTTCACCAACTGTTCCCCTCCTCCCCTCAACCATCCTTAAAAACTCCTCGGTTGGCCAATTTCAAATCGGCTCCTAAAGAACTATTAGCCCAGGGATGTTCACCAACTGTTTGCCAGGGCAGGGACAAGTGAAGAAATGGTGTTGTGTGTCGTCATACTTGTTTCCTTTAACATTCCATGAAGGAACACACTTCTCTTGAATCAGTGAGCTGTGTAAGATCGAATTGTGTATACGGACTGACTGGGACCTACGGTTTAACCCTCGGAGGCATTTAATCTTATAAAAAATGTTACCCCTTTAATCGGCCAAACAGAAATACTGGAAAATCCTTGCAACCGGTTTTTTTTCAGTTATGCACAAACAAATATTTTTTTCGAAATTCAACACAATTAATGAAGACATCCTCAGAGCGGTCTTGCCAGTTAGAGGGTTAAAGCCGGCTCCGAACGGCTAATGCTTTTGTAGAGAAAGTTTTCTAGAGAAGTTTACAGATTAGTCTTTTACTCGTAAAGTCGTCGAGGTGGAAAACAACGGCTCAGAAATCTTTGATGGTCTTACACAGTTTCGAACCCAGGTTCTTCTGTGTGATAGTCCACAGACTTGAGTATGAAAACGCCTTCCACCATAAAATCTGTCTAGATTCTGGATATCAGTCGGTGTGCTAAACTAGATGGTAGAATAACACCGTGTTACACACATTCTGTCCTATGACCCAAATTTACTTTTTCGGAAAGGGGATAAAAAAATAAAAATACACGTCAAACGTCAGAATTTTTTTTTTTAGGTTTGAAGTATGAATCTCGTAGTGGCCTGTGTGAAAGCCTTTGGACCGAATTTTAAACCCTTTTTCAGTGATCCAATCGAGCTGATTTTTTGCAGGCAGACTCGTGTCTGTATCACGTCCAATTTTTTTAAAATTAGATTTTTTTATCAATTGTCAGATTGTCACATTCGGTCGATCAGTGTAAACTATGAATCCATATTTATAAAAGAATATTTTTCGGCACATCCTAATGTGCCCACACGAATTCATAACAACAACAAAAATGTTACTGACCTTACATTACAACATGTAAAAAACCATTTATCACGGACAGCCAAGCAGCAGCACCGGCGGCGGCGAAAAAATAAAAGCGGCTCAAACTTTCAGTGAAGTCGAACAGCCAGACAGCGACAACAAGCAGGGCAGGCGAAGACAGGTATTGAATAATAAAAATTTTGTATCTTTTGAAAATAATTTTATTTTTTCTTTATTTTCTTTTATTATATTTTTCCTTTTTGTTTTGCTTCAGATGCCGATTTACTTTTTTTTAAAATTTTTTTTTTTCACTGATCACAAATTTTCGTTAGTCACCACAAAGCGCATGCACCGCTCTTCTTTTTTGTTGGGGGTTGTTGTTGTTGTTGGCGCTGTCGTTGTTATTTATTGGTCGGTTGTTTTACGATTTATTTGAATTTCACACTTCACATGACTTTTGTTGTTGCCATTATCAGCCCGCTTGTGCCGTGTTGTTGTTATGATTATTTTCAGGCAATTTCTCTTTTTTTTGGTGTGTGGTGGTAAATTTTCTTCCTCTTCTTCTTGTGGAATTTCTAAAACAAACAAACAAACAGAAGAAAAAAACACACATTAAATTTTTGTTTTTTTTAATTATGACCAAGCGCGAGAGACAAACAAACAAAAAAAAGAACTGTCGTCGTTTCTTCTTCCGCTTTGAATGGAATGACATGGAAAATACCTTTGCGCACACACTCCCTCACGCATCCTCATTCACTCTTGTACTCACTCTCACTCACATTAAAACCAAAAAAAAAAAACAATAAAAACAACACGCCGATCTCTGTGGTATTTGTTGCCTTTGGTAAAACGGAGACTTGTCATAGTAAAGAGATGTTGGAGCTCGCGCATAAGAGTCGCACAGCCACCACTCACCATGAAAGAGTTTCGTACGTTTAGTAATTGTTGGTTGTTGTTTTGTTTGTGTGTGATCGATTTCAATGAGCGCACCATCAACAACTGCCACACAGCCACAGCGCTTCGCGCACAAAGTGAGGGGGAAACAAAAATCAACGACTGAATTCCAGTTTAAATGGTGAAAGACATATATAAGCCTAAGTTTATGGCTCTCTAGAGAGTAATCGTGAATTGGAATGGGAATACCATGGAGATGCCAGATGATTTTCGTTAACATCAACCAACCATTGGGATTAACCAAAGAGATAATTCCCGGGGAATTTATTTAGTGATAACGGACAGACATATTCGATTATTCGGAGTCATCTTTTTTTTACTCTCGGTCTGTTCATAATTAAAGGATTTTTGTCTGAAAAAAAGTAAATTCCCCGGGGAATTATCCCACAGGTAGTTTCCATAATCGGGCTGGTACTTCATGGGAATGTTTGATGGTCGGTAAATGAGAAGACACTTTTTTTTATTTCTGGACTCGTGGAAAAGTCTGTATCACGTCAAATTTTTTAAAAAATAAATTTTTATCAATTCTCATATTTTCCTAATTTTTTTTTTTTAAATGGTTGGTTATCTTTTTTTTTAAGGTTTCAGTTCAAAAAACATTTTTTTTCGTAACGCTTAAGTAGTTTAAAAATTTGGAGTTTCTTCAAGTTATGCTAAGAAAAGTGAAAAAATTATTTTTTTTTCAAAAATAATAAAAATTGGGGAAAATCTGAGAATTGATAAAAATAGTTTTTAAAAAAGTTGACGTGATACAGAAATTTCCACGAATCTGCCTGCCAAAAATCAGCTCTATTGGATCACTGAAAAAGGGTTAAAAATCGGTCCAAAGGTTTTCACACAGGCCACTACGAGCTTCAAACTTAAAAAAAAAAAATTCTGACGTGTACATGAAAATCGCCGATACACGTGTATTTTTATCTTTTATCCCCTTTCCGAAAAAGTAAATTTGGTTCATAGGACAGAATGTGTGTAACACGGTGTTATCAGGGAATGACTCAAACTTGGGTCACATCCAACCAATAAATATTTGGAAATCCAGTGGAAAGTAAGCCAAAGACGATGACATTTTTTCCCCGGCGTTCCATTTTACACCATTTAAAACATTTGGTATAAAGAACAATTCCTACCACAACATAACGGAATCCCAGTCAATCTGGCAACCCTTTCTTTGAGGGAACATTCAACAAAAACCTAAGAATGGCATGGCGAAAATAAAAAAAAAATCGCGTATTGAAAGCCATTTGTTTGGTATGACAGCGATCAGCACAATAAAGGCAAACAACAAAAAAAGCTGGAGAAGTTGGAAAAAAAAAATCTCAAATCAAGTCTCCCAAAAGAATGTGGTCGTATCCAGTTTGTAACGTGTGGCAGCAACGAAACCAACAACAACGACAACACAGGCAGCGGCAGCCACACACAACAGAGCAGCCCAGCAACACAGCACAGAATTGAAAAACGCCATCAGCTACAATAAAATACTCGTTCGCCACGATTTTAAAATGAAATTGAAAAAAAAAAAAAAAAAAAAGGAAAAACACTAACGTTGACAAGAAATACCACAACATTTGAAACCTTTGTGTTGCTGTGGCGGCAGAGCTGCCGCTGTATTCAGTTTCGATATTTTCAAACCGGTATGCGACAGCAACAACAACGTCACTATTTTCAACTTCATTCACAGCTCGACGAAAGAAAAGCTGCGGCCAAGAGATCCGGTGTGCAGCGGCCGCCACAAACTGCCAGCCAAAAGATTTTCAAAAAAAAAAACGGGCAGAAAATAAAAATGATCGTATACAATGAAAATCGTTAAATGAACGTGAAGAGGAAAAAAAAAAACTAAATCGTACAGACGCCATAAATGAAACTGGTTGTTGCTGGCAATTGTCGTCATCGCCAACAGCCGAACAAGAAGAAGAAGCAGAACAAGCCGACACTAAAGTCCACGAGAAAAAAACCACACACACACACACAAAAATCGCATCCATTGCAAATCGTTTTCAAAAAACAAAAAAAACAAAAAAAAAATTGCCAAATACACGGCTCGCAAAACTCAATTCAGGCGCAAAGAAAACCCAGTCATTATTTGACATCTCAATGGTCGACGGGGAGGCGAAGGCAACGGAAATGGAGATTGTTTTCGATTTCTTGTTGTTGTTGTTGTTGTTGTGTCGTGTGTCTGATTTCATTTCTAAATGTTGAAATTGCTCAAAATCCATAAGCTATGGCTGAATGACAACAGCACCGACAACAAAAAAAACCATCGCATCATTGCCACCAACCACATGATCGGCGCAGCCAACAACATAATCATCATCAGCAACATCTAATGGAGCTCATGAGCGTAATCAATATCAACATCATCATTATCATCATCATCTTCATGAAGATCATCATCGGTGGTTGGCGTAATTGTCATGTCGTTCTTTTGTCAGAGTTGACTGAAAATGAAAAATTGGCTACGAACCGTTTCTGTCCACATCAATTCATTCACGATCAATAGCACCAACAACAAAATAATATGTCTGCCTATGTGTGTGTGTGTGTGTGTGGTAATGCGATTTCGTAGCCGCTGTTGGACCAGTTAGCACACGGCTGAGCTCAGTAAAAAAAAAAAGCAAAAAAACAGCAACAACAATTATAAGTTCGACCAGCACACACATCAATTATTTGTGGAAACAGCAAAAAAAACAAAAAAAAAAAAAAAATCATTTGGAAAAAAAACTTCCCAACCACAAAAAGGAGCTGTAGATTTGTTTAAATGTTCATTAATTACCATTTATTTGGTTTTTTAAAAAAAAATTCGTTATCATGTGCCATCATAAATCAGTTCATATCCGACTTATTCAATAATCACAATTTAATTGACATTTTAGAGGAAAAACCAGAAATAGTGGGTCAACAATTTGGACAGTGAAATCTCCACATAACGAATACCCCCCGGACACTGTTGCCAGGTCCCCGCAGCGTTCCATAAGAACATAATTGTCCCTTGAACGGATACCGGGTACATTTCAATGTCGGTGTCCGCTTTGTTTATATTGAGAGTCGAGACCAAATTTTTTTTGACCTTTCAAGTTTTTTCATTGTTTAGCGATTGCCGTCGCTCACTCGTAAAGTTGATGGCATTTGCTATGCAAGAATCTTCATTAATTCAATGAAATTTTTCGTAAATTTCATTGATTTTATGAAATCATTTCATTTGCTCAAAACCAATGCAATTAGGTCAATCGAGAATATTATCGGGAATTTGATATACAAGGACAGCCCAGGGACTCGAAAAGGAACAATCGGTCTAGAAAGTAAAGGAAATGGAATTTCCCACCTTGCCCGGGCCGGAAATCCTTACAGGAACTCATGAGTTGAAGTAAATAATTGGGTGGTTTTCACCGTTGAATCCATGATGAATGTAGGCACGGCAATCTCCAGTCGGGTATTAAACTACAAAAAGAGAAGATTATGGTTTTGTGTTTCTGAAGCACATTTCGCACTCGGTGGGTTATTTGGGGTTCTGAGAAGCCTCAAGTAATTGAAGACAGGCCATTACATCCTCAAAAAGTCACTGTTTGGTGGGCTCTTTGGTCCGAAGGTGTGATTGGTGGACCTTACTTAGTCGAAAACGACGAGGGAACGACTGTCACCGTCAATTCGGAGCGTTGTGGTCGTATGATAACCGACTTTTGTTTGCCTGCTATTGAAGAATACGACTTGGAGAATATGTGGTTTCAACAAGACGGTGCCACATGCCACACAACTCCAGCGAATATGGCTTTATTGCAAGAGACATTTCCCGGCCACGTAATTTCTCGTCGTGGCCACATCAACTGGCCACCAAGATCATGCGATTTGACACCATTAGGCTCTGTTTTTTTTTACCGATAACCATAAATAATCAAAAGTCATCTCTAAAAGTAGTTGGATTATTTTCTGAAAGAATCAAATTAATCGAAAGTAATCTCGGATTATTTTCTGATTACATTATTGATTCTTTTTGATTATTTATAGTAATCGCAAGTAATCCTGATTAATTTTAGACTATTTGTAATTGAAAAACTGAATATAATCGTAATTATTACAATTAGTAATCATTACTTAACTATGCATTGCAGGAGATGAGGCTGCCGGTGAGCCAGGTCCAAAAGGCTCAGTCATGCACATTGAGGAAGCATAATGATCGATCAAACCGTCCATCAGCTACTTCTACAGAAAAAAAAAATATATATAGAGCCATAAAATCCAAAAATAACACTCGAGAAATGAAATACTACAGTGGGTTGCAATATATCAGCCTAGCAAACAAAAAAAGTCCTCTGATTGGACTAGACAAAAGAAATCTCAGTCTTCTAATCGAAATTACCACGGACGAGAACCATACAATGTGATAACAGATCTTCAGATTTCTGCAGGATGTGCTAGGATGAGCATAAGGCTGAGTTGGAGACAAAAGAGGGGACATAACAAACATGAGGCTGCATAAGGAGCATAAAATGGCAAAACAAACTGAGAGACGGGTATCCGACATAACTTGAAACTTCTTCTTTATATTTCCCCATTTCTCTTTAAATTATTAAACACCTACTACTCTATGCTGTGTGGATGGCCGTGGTGGGGTAGATAGTGTGCGCGACTATCAGTCAAAAGAATCCAGGTTCGAAACCGGGTAAGGCCATCAAACATTTTGTCAGTGGCTGCTTTCACCTCGTAAATGTTGGACTCGACTTTACGACTCCGAGAGTTATCTCTAAGCCGTGTAAAACTTCCGTTGAAAAGCATTAGCCATTCGGAGACGGCTTTAAAGAGTAGGAGCCGGTTAGTGAGTATACAAATTATATTGCGCTCAGCTCACAGATTCGAGAGAAGTTCCCGGTCTGTTCCTTCAGGGAATCTTAAGGGAAATAAGTTCTCCAAACTTACTTCACATCTAAAAGTAAGGAAGTGATTCACAATGTAGACTAACGGCAGTCTGCGAGTGGAGGAGCATCCTTTCCAACCTAAACTATCCTATGAAATGGATTGGAAAATATTTTCAAAAAGGCCTCCCAGTGTTTTGGAATTAATTGAATTTTCAAAACAATTTCGAAGAAGTTTGTGCAGCCTGAATTTTTTGGCGGAGAGTAATTCTCGTTTAAACGATCAATTTGGGAAGAGTAATTCTCGTTTAAACGATAATAACTATTACTTATATTATACCAATAATTGTAGTAGGAATCATTGCAATGGGTATCGATAAAGACGAGAGGTAGCTTTCGAAATGGATTCGAATGCCTTCGGTTGCAATCGTAGCAAAGAAACGAATAAATCATTTTTATTTGAAAAATGGAAATGTTTTATTTGTTTTCATTTTTTTTTTTTTTTTTTTGGAAAGTAGAAATGTTTTATTTTTATAAAAACTAAAAAGGTCCAATTAGTCTGGAGGGTTGACGGTGGACGATCAGCTGTTTGAGTTGGGGTTGCATTTTGCATGTGTAAGAGTGAGACAACTAAAATTGACGGTAGACTTCTGCAGGTTGCAGAATCAAGACCGATCAGCTGTTTATTGTTATTGCTTTCACTTGGACATTTTGCGCGCGAAAATTGTTTATAAGTTGTAAATTGAATTTTAAAGTTTAAAGTTATGTGTAATATACTTACAAACAAATGCTCTTCGATCAGCTGTGTTTGTTTTTTCTTACCGTCGTCTACCGTCATAACTAATTGCACAATATGGAGACTAGCGTCAACCGTCAAGACTTATTGGACCTTAATTTATGTAAAATTGTTCATCAAATTGATGTACAATGTTCATCAAAATGACGCCCAATGGTCATCAAATTGACGACCAGTGTTCGTGAAATTGATGTACAATTTTCCTTGAATTGATGTACAACGTTCCTTGAATTGATGTACAATGTTCATCAAATTGATGGAGGATTTTTGTCAAATTGATGTACAGAATTGAAGAAAAATTAATGAGAAATTCTACATTAAAGTCAAGAAAAGTGTGGTAGGTTGGAAAATGATGTACAAATTCATCAAATTGATGTCCAATTTCATCAAATTGATGTACATATTCATCAAATTGATGTACAAATTCATCAATTTGATGTCCAATTTCATCAAATTGATGTACAATTCATCAAATTGATGTTCAAATTAATCAAATTGAAGAAAACATTTTTCAGTGTATTCAATCTTTTTCAGTTTTATATAAAATTGGACAGAACTTCTTTGAATCAAAATAATTTTAAGAAAATTTTAGAAAAAAAAAATGTAATTACATGTACCATCCATTGCAAGCGCAGGCCATTTACCGACTCTATGGCCATAAAATTATCCCTCACAAATGTTTGCTCGATCAAAAGTTTTACAAATGAACCGAATGAGGCACGAACTCTATGGTGTCGTCTTGGTCCACATTTATGTGAGTGACAATATAGAAATTGAGCCCAGGTTGAGACCATCGTATGTGCCGGCGACTTTACAAAAACTTTTACAAAGCCGCCTCTAAACTCCATGACCCACTTAATAAGTATAACTATTAGAAGAAGCTCAGGGATTTGGAAGATATTGCTCAAATTCTTTAATTTAATGTAGGTTTTTTTTAACTAGAGATTAATAACCGGCTACAGAATATCTTCAGAATATCTCTTCCACAGGCATTGGCCTAAAACTGGAAACTTTCACTTTTTTTTTCAGAGTGTGGGAACTGAGACACATTTCGTTTTTATTTTCGAAATCGCACCACCAATGGCCATGTAGCCGCCGTTTTAAATCGTTTCGCGCAAACTATAACAAATCCATAATGTTTTGTCCCAAAAACCCCAAAAGCATAAAATTTTCTATAATTATGTTTTTTTCTTCTTCTGTGTTGCCTCATCTACTTTTAAACAGCAGCAATTTATTAAAAAAAAAAAAACCCCCCCTAACGGAAATACTTCCATCACACATTTGCAGTCGCCGCAAAAGTGAGCACTGGCCAAATGTTCTGAAACTCAATAATTTTTTAGGAAATTTTGGCTATAATCATGCAAACATTGGAATTTAATTATTATAATTATCAAGAGAAATCTCCAATTCATTCGTTTGAAAAAATTTTTGGCAGATGTGTCACAAATATGTTAATGATTATGACATGATTTCAATTAAATCGCAAAACCAAAAAAAAACTAAAAGTTTTCAAAATTGTCGTATCCAATGTTATTGTTTGTAGAGGGGGGTGGTAAGTTTTTATTTTCTAATTACTAAGAAATATTCCAATTAATATAATTGGTTGTCTTTTGACTTAACTTTTGTGGATGGACGGATAAGTAAGAAGGTTTGGTTTAGGTTCGAGTGGCTGTCCTTTTTAAGCAGACTCACTTAAACTCTGTGGAAAATTCGGATACCACGGGAAACTAGCAAACAAAGTATCCCCAATGCCCCCCACTGAACCATTCTAAGAACCACAAAAAGCGACTGAGTCGGCCCATATCAGTATCGGCCAGATCGTCCAGGTTCCTTAAGAAATAAGAAGCTAGCGTTGATGCGCGCCTATTCGTCCGGGAATCTGGACTCTTCCTCCTGTTCATACACAGAACTCCCCATTGCATGTCTTCCAATCAGACAGTGTCTTGTCATGACAGAGACAACCAAGGCCCATTGAAGGCGGCAGGACCCCTAAAACTCGTGGACCCAGTAGCCAAGACCATTTATATAAATTATATAAATCGCCACAACCAAATTGCACGATTTATTCTAAAAAAAAACAACATTGGAAAAACTGCATGAATAATTGAGTAATTTGATAATTGTTGAATTTTTTTTGTTTGTCCCAACATTTTGGGACAACTAAAATTTATAGACAAATGTCTCCAAACTATTTTTGAACTACAGAATGAATAACTGATTTATTTTTGAAATTTTCTTTATTTGTCCCAACATTTTAATCAATTTTGAAATTTTCTTTATTTGTCCCAAAATTTTGGGACAACTAAAATTTATAGACAAATGTCTCCAAACTATTTTTGAACTACAGAATGAATAACTGATTTATTTTTGAAATTTTCTTTATTTGTCCCAAAATTTTAATCAATTTTGAAATTTTCTTTATTTGTCCCAAAATTTTGGGACACCTGAAATTTATAGACAAATGTCTCCAAACTATTTTTGAACTACAGAATGAATAACTGATTTATTTTTGAAATTTTCTTTATTTGTCCCAACATTTTAATCAATTTTGAAATTTTCTTTATTTGTCCCAAAATTTTGGGACACCTGAAATTTATAGGCAAATGTCTCCAAACTATTTTTTGAACTACAGTATGAATAACTGATTAATTTAATCATTTTTGAAATTTTCTTTATTTGTCCCAAAACTTTGGGACACCTGAAATTTAGAGACAAATGTCTCCAAACAATGTTTGAAATACTTTAACGCTCACTTATATTTACATTTTCCACATATTCGTTTGTTTTTGAGTGTCCCAAAAATTTTGGGACAATTTAATTTGAGACGGAAATGGTTCAAAAATGTTTTTAGAAACACAAAAGCATTAAACAGACGAAATAAACAAATTATTATCGCCGTTTTTTGAATGTCCCAAAATTTTGGGACATTTTAAATTTTAAAATAAAATGCGTAATAACAAATTAGAGGCACTATTGAAGCAAGTATTGAAAAATTGTCCAATTTGAGTATTTTCAGCAGTTGTTTCGATTGTCCCAAAATTTTGGGACATTTTAAATTTGAAACTGAAATGCTGTATAACAACTTAGAGACACTAAAGTATGGAAAAATTGTCGAATTTCCGTATTTTCAGATTTTTCTTGAGTGTCCCAAAATTTTGGGACAACTTAAGTTTTACAACGAAATGCATTAAATCGTTAAATAATTGTATACATTTTTGATTTTTGCCAATTTTCTAACATTTGTGAACGAAATGTATTGTTGAAAAGTGTCCCAAAATTTTGGGACAAACGAGAATTTTATGTCGAAGTGCTACAAAACACTTACAAAGTACAAATACAATGAACAAGTAATGATAACGATAATAATTTGCGTTTTCCGATTGTCCCAAAATTTTGGGACACGTTGAATTTATAGCCAAACGGCTGCAAATATCTGCAGAAATCCGAAAGCAGTGAATATTCTACAAAATTGTCTCATTGTCGAAGTTTTTTGAATGTCCCAAAATTTTGGGACATTAGAAACAAATTTCTCGAAACGTTAAAACATTGAAGAATGGTGTAGTTTGTGGCCGAAATGGTCAATACTAATTTCAATTGCTTTCAAACTTGTCCCGTTTCACCCAAAACGTTTGTGACAATTGACATTTTAGACTGAAATGCTTCAACGTATTTTAGAAACACCAAAGAATTGAACAATCAACAAATTTGAATATTCAGTGTCATTTTGACAACAAAATTCTGGAAAAATTAAAAAATGGGTTAAGTTTTTCTCACGGACTTACATTTTTTAGAACGTCTTAAAAAACCATTAAACGGATTTGTCCACAGTCTGGGCCATAAGTGAATATTTCGGTGGGTTCTACTTTTCGGCCGTACCAAAATTTCTAAACGCTCTCAACTAGGTCAGAATAAAGGGACCGATTTGGACCAACGAAATTGCGTTCTACATGTTGCGACGTTTTCTTTTTATTGTCCGAGCTTTCGCTCTGAAAAACCTCAAACTATGTTTCTACACGTTTCCTAGACTCCGATACTGTCCCACAATCATTCGCCTCTATATAAGTACATGGGATAATTATGTAACGGTTTTAGATTCTGCACGTTCTGAACGTAAGACTTTTAATTGTTGTATTGCCATTCACTGTTGCGGCAGCAATTGTTTCAATAAAATTCCACCTTTCTTCGGGTTGCCTCTTCTCAATTTCTGTGTAGCCAGCGATCATAACGTAATCGACATTTTTGTTGCGTTTGCGTTTTCTTTCACATCTTTCACTTTGTTTACAGTTTTCTTTGGCCCAGCGTGTTATGCGAATATTACTGTTTTAGACTAAGCGTCTCTAAAGCGCAATTTGGTGGGGTTCGGAATGGAGTGGAATGGAATGAATGGATGGATGAATGGAGCTCTCTGCTGTTTGTTTTGTTAGCTTCTTTTCTTTTCTTCGTTTTTTTTCTTCGAAATTTCTAAAGAACAAGAAAGTAGAGTCAATGGTGGGGGGGGGGGGGGCAGAATAGGTGGAAAGAATGAGTTGTTGGTAAAATGATAGGCTATGTATGTGAAGAAGAAGAAGAAGAAGAAGAATGACTTCAAGCATAACCAAATGGATGAAGCTGAAAATTATGTCGCTATTACAATGATTATGACGATGATCATGATGATGATGACGGTGACGGTGACGGTGCCGGTGTCGTTGACGGTGGAGATGATGAGCGTAAATGATGATAAAAAATAATGGCTGAAATGCCAGCGACATCACAATGATGATCGTCATCATTATTGCAATTGAGTTATAATTAAGAAGATCATGATGTTGGTTCGTGATGATGCCAGCGTTCATGGAAACTCCACCGGCCACAGTGGGAGATTTCTGGGCGAAGAATGCAAAACAAAACCCATCATACCAAAGATGACACACTGGCTCAAACAGACTACCGGGAGGGACGGCTTTCGTATGGATGGAGGGAAGAAACAGGCAAAGGCTTCTTTATCGAAAACCTCAGCTTCCAAAAATACTTCCGACTAGTCGAGTCATGGCTCTCTGAAAAATTACCCAAATGCACATCCCCCTCCCCCAAAATCGAAAGATAACCAAACTAAGGGACAATTTCAATTACAAAAAAAAATCCAAAAAAAAAATGTTTTTCTTGTAAAAAAATAGTCCAAAATTATACATCCCCAGTTGCTTAAAATGAGAAAGATAACCAAACAAAGGGAAAATTTCCATTACAAAAAAAATACCCAAAAAAAAATGTTTTTCTTATGGGTAATTCCAAAAAAAATGACCCCTTACAGCTCAAAAATAAAATTATTATTTGTTATGTATTTTTCCGCTAATATTACACAAAACAAATGTATCTGTCATTTTCCGAAGGATAAACTTAAAAAATTAAGCAATCCTCCTGACATATATTCTTAGGTTGGAATTTTATTTCAAAAATCACCGAAAATCGGTAACGGCCGTTACTTTGGAAACACCCTTATAAAAAAATAGTCCAAAATTGTACATCCAAAAATTCCTTAAAATGAAAAACCTCCAAACATTGACTGGGAATAGTGGAAATTTGTGCCCTATGGTTGTATTGCAATAACTTTTTTATTGCAATAACTTTTGCAATAACTTTTTTTTAGATTTTTGGTGAAGTTTCCAGCCCGTAGTCGTAACGACGCGGCGTTTTCTCATTGGAGAATTTTTGGGGAAATTTTCATTTTGGCTTTTTGGGGACATTTTTCATTTATTTTGGAGAAATTTGCATTTTCACCTGCAAAAAAAAACCAATAAGACAAAGGCGACCGGACGGCGCCATAGTCGTTTTTTCATAATTTATTTAGGGGATTTTTCAGATTTTTTGGGAAAATTTTCAATCATTTTGGAGATTTTCTTACGGAATTCTTAATTTGGGGTATTTAAATTTTATTGAGGGAATTTTTCATAGAGCCACGATATATGACCCAAAATTCCATTTTTTTGTCCATAATTTTTATTTTTTAATATTTAATTGAAGTTATTTGGGTCAATTTTCATTGTCGTTGGCCTTTTCGAAAAATGTTTCATCTATTTTTGGAAATTCCTCAATTGGGGCATTTTTCCATTGATTTTCAGGAATTCGGCAATTGGAGTATTTTTCATTTTCGACGGCAAAAAAAAAACAAGTACGACAAAGGCGGTTCGACCGGCCATCGCTTTTTCATGGGAGACTTTTTCATAAATTATTTCCTCGTTTTTTTAAAAAAAAATTTTTTGGGGAAATTTCCAATCATCGCCCTCGCTTTTTCATTGGCGACTTTTTCATAAAGTATTTCTTCGTTTTGTTTTTCAATTTTTTTTTTTTAAATTTTTAATAATTTTTGGGGAATTCTACACTTGGGGCATTTCTATTTTTTTTTTTTGGGACATAGAGAGACGAAATATGATCCAAAATTCCATACAAAATTGGGATTTTTTTTCATAATTTCTTTTTTAGTATTTATTTTTTTCTTATTTTATTTTTGGGAAATTTGCTGCATTTTTCATAGAGCCTGCAAAATAACCCAATAAGAGGAGGGCGACCCAGACCAGGAGACCAAATTTTATAATATTTAATTTAAGTTATTTGGGGGAGGTTGATTTTTCAGAATTTTCGGGGACATTTTTATTCATGATTTTTTGGGAAATTTTTCATTTACTTTTGGGAATTCTTCATTTGAGCAAAATCTAAATTCCATTTTTTCCCACAATTTTAAAGTTTTTAAATTTAAATTTTTCATTTTTGGGACGTTTTTCAGATTTAATTTAAGTTATTTGGGGTGGGGCGGTGGGTTGATTTTTCTGAAGTTTCGGAGAAATTTTTATTCATGACTTTTTTGAAAAATTTTCATTTATTTTAGGGAATTCTTCATTTGACCAAATTCAAAATTCCAGTTTTTTTAATTTTTTCCCATAATTTTTATTTTTTTATATTTAAATTTTTCATTTTTGTGACGTTTTTCATTGATTTAGAGGAATTTGGCAATAGGAGTATTTTTCATTTTCGACGGCAAAAAAAACCAAACAAAGGCCCGACCGATCGTCCTTTTTCATCAATTATTTCGTCGATTTTCCAAACTTTATGGGGAAATTTGCAATCATGTTGGAGAATTTTTTTTTTATCTATTTTTGGGAATTCTCCGTTTTTTGTAGAGCCTGCAAAATAACCCGACCATCCATTAATCGTAGCGCCGCAATTTTTCATTTCAGAATTTTTCATAAATTATTTGTGGGTTTTTCAGAATTTATCATCAATTACTTGGGAATTCTTCATTTGGGACATTCCAAATTTTTTCGGGGGCATTTTTCATATATCCAGGGAATATGACCCTAAATAATCCCATACAAAATTGGGGATTTTTCTTCCTAATTTTGGAATAATATTCAATTTTTCATTTTATTTTTGGGCAATTTAGCATTTGGGGCATTTTTCATAGAGGCTGCAAAATAATAATTTGAACAATGAAAAATTCCTCAATTATTTTTTCTAGAGCCTACAACAGAAGAGTCCTTCAAGCGGAGTATTCGTGGAATATTCGAAATCAGCGGTGGAAGTAGTGGACGATTTTAATCCAGTAAACGATGACGTTGTAGCACCGATTTTCATGTTGGTCTTTTTGGGGAATTTTTTCATCTGTCTTTGGGAATTCTTGACTTTTTCTTAGAGTATTTTGCGGATAGCCTCTAAAACCTGATGGGGAATTTTTCATCCGTTTTTTGAGAATTCTTGATTTTTCTTAGAGTATTTTGCGGATAGCCCCTAAAAGCTGATCACGGAATGGGGAATTTTTTCATCTGTCTTTCGGAATTATTGACTTTTTCTTAGTGTATTTCGGGGATAGCCCCTAAAAGTTAATCACGGATTGCGTGAAATTGCAGAGATGTAGAAAAATCTCCACTGACAGTCAAGCAGCAACTTGACTCTGTATGGTCAACACCTTAGCGGATTGTAATATTTTCAAACACATATAGGTGGTAAACAAATCCGAAAGGCCCATTCCCAGTTGATCAGGCTGGGACACAATTCTTCCCAATTCTATCAACCTTCAGTTCGGCTAGAGTTGCCTTCGCCCCACTGTGGCTGTTCCGGGCTAGGCATTCTCCTACCCCCCCCCACCAAATTTGTGGAGAGTACCTCCCACTGTGCCAATGTTGTTGCTGCTGACGACGATGATTCTGATGCCGATGATGTGGACGACACTGAACGATATTTGTCGCAAATCGTGACTATAAGTTAAAATTACATTTTGTGTATTTTTGCTGAGATTTCTTCTGGCGTTCTTCAATGCTGTTCGCTCTGGCCGTCTGTTGCTTCTACATACTCTGTGTGTGTGTGTGTGTGTGTTGGTGTGTGTTTCCTCCTCGCTTCTTTGGCAACTAGTTTTGAGGCAACTAGAGCTACAACAACATCGTTGGCATGACCAGCCAGAGTAACCTGGAGAAAATTACTCTAAAAAGGAAATTCACACACAAAATGGACCATAATATAACAATTTCTGTTTGTGGTTTGTTTGTTTTTTTTCTGCTGCTCCTCAGAGTTGGCGACCATCAGCGGCACAATTTCGCGTTTTGGTTTACGAAGAAACCCAACAAAATCACGTTTATACCGTTGATGGCCGTCATTGTTGTGGTTGTTGTTGTCATCGTCATCGTCGCTGGATTGGTATGAGTTTTTGCTATTTTGCGAGGATAAACGCTTGAGTTACTCTTTGAGAAATGACATACACACGGTTGGACAAGATAGATGGACTGGGAACCAAAAAAAAAAAAAAAAAACAACCAACCAACCAAACACTTCACTCCACTTTACTTCAGTTCAACTCTGGCACACCAAGACAATTTTGTGGAATTTATTATAATTTTTAGTTCGGTCCGATCCAGCTCGCCACGATTGATGCAGACATTTCTTTTTTTGTTGAGGGTGAACAAATAATGTGGGAAGGGGGAGGGCGACCGAGCAGACGAGCTTATATCGAATTGTTGGGATCGTGCTTAGGGTGGCGGTGGCGGCGGCGACAATCGCCAGAGCTTCGGCAAGGGGCACTTTAAGTACTCTTGAAATTATATTTGATGAGATTTTAATTTGCAGATGTTTGATTATCGTCGCTGAATTGCTTTTCGCATTTTGTGGGCATTTCTTGTACACTCGATGTTGCCCGACTCACGCGGCGTACGAGGCAACTTAAAGATATTTTATTTTATTTTATGTTTCTTTTATTAATTCCCAAGCCATTCCATTTCGATTTTTGTTTTCATTATTATTATGCTGTTGTTGTTGTTGGTTAAAACAATAAACACACACACGCTCGCTCTCTCTCTCTCTCTTTCTTAACCATAAACTTTACTCACATCTTAACACTGGTCACTGGGTATTGAAAATGGTTTTCATTTATTTCTTCACTTTTTTAGAATAACTTTTCTTTCTAACTTTTTTTTTTGTATTTCTCTTAATTTTTTTAAATTTTCATCCACTGCACTTTTGATTTTTTTCACCAATTTTTCCTTAGTGATTCATTATTTCTTTGCTTTGGGATTTTCTTCTTGTATTTTTTTTTCTTTTTCTTTGTACAGAAATTTCTTTTGCACTTTTTTCTTTTTTTTTCTTTTCTGTTGTTAAATCTTCCGTAATTCGTTTGAAGACACGTCCAAAGTTAGATAAACGCTTTTGAGAACTAACCAGAGATTGGGTCTAATCCAACGTAGATACGAGGTTTGTGGCATTTCACCTTTACTAAATACCAGCAAATGCCATTCTATCTCTCTGTGTCTCTCTCGCCCTCGCTCTCTTACCTGTTATTCGTATGCTCTCGTGCGTTCCGTCTCTGCTGTATATGTTGAGTTTTTTTTAAAAATAACGATCGCTTTACAGGCATTGGTGGTGGTGTCGCTGTTCGCTGTTGGCCTTCATGGCGCTGCTTGGAAACTCTTAAGTACACCTTCCCGGCTTCTCACCCATCGCCAACCTGTGTCTCTCTCACCATTGGTGTATGTTTAATAACCCACCACCGATAGACTCTCTGGCCAATTCTCCCCCCTATCTACATTGCTCCCACTTTCGTGGTTAACTGTATGAGTGCCAGAGCGTCGGTGAGTTACGTTCATTTACCTGTCGTTGTCGTTGTCTTTTCTTTTCGATTTTTCATATATCGGTCTCTGTCTGACAATTTGAATTTACAAGTACGTACTCAGTTGTGGGGAAACGGTGTTGCCAACCTGGTCGATTTGTGTTCTTTAAGACACACCATACATAGGGTTGCTCCAAGAATGATGGAAAAAACGATTACGCCATCTGGCGCAGAGAATTGAAATGTTCTGCGCAGGTTGCTCAAATGACGTGACGCCAAGTGTTCCTATTGGCTGATAGTCAAAGTGGTTTCAATAGTTCTTACACTGTGTGTTCAATCTGAAACTTGTCACTCGTTCCACATACAAATAGAGTTGGCAACCCTTACAAGGCACAAACTACGTCATCTAACTATATCGTACTGTATGGTCAGCTATCGCTGGCATGCAGAATATTGCTCACCTGTCACGTCTATCAATAAAAACCCATAAGGGAAACTTTACGCAAACATGAAGGAGACTTCATCCTCTATGGTTTTAAATTTCTCACAATGACGAAATGAGATTAGACATCATTAAATCGCAAGTTTTGAAAATATTCTGCAGATGTTTATGTTCGCACATCACATTGTGACATGGGTTGCCTTATTTTTGTTGTTGTTGGATGTACACGTATTACGATGGAGAACATCATGTTGTTTCTAAATATTATCCCAAATCTCTTAACTTTTTTTAAACTCCATTAAAGGAATTATGTGTGTCATTTTGTTGTTAAGAATGTTTTCTTTTTTTTTTTGTTGGGAATATCCTGCGCTTCTTTAATTTGTTATACTTTATTTTTTTTTTTATTTTTTTATTTATTATTAATTACAATACAAAGTAAATTTATATTATAATTTTTGGGTCCAAGGGTAAACCGGGTGACACACACCATATGTTTAGATTTTTGCAGCGACAGACCAAAGCCTCTAGTGGGAATCGAACCCACAACCCCCACGCTGATAGGCAAGCAAGTGTTTTTTCCAGGCCTTCAGGCAAACAGATTCCTAAAACAGCAAACAGCAAACACACAAATTTTAATTTTTTTTTGACAATTTTTCATTTTCATAGAACTCCAAAAAAAAAAAAATGCTTTTCGTGGGCAATAATTTTTGTTTGCTTTGAAATTTCCATTTTCGGCCAAAAGTTTCCTAACAACAGAGGGAAAAAAATTGCCACTTTCGTAAAAATCATTAAAAAAATGTTACTAATTTTTTTTTTTAAATTTCCGTTTTTTTTTTCAAAAAAAAGTTTACTAAAAATCTGAAAAAAATTGTCATTTTCGTAAAACTCAATAAAATGAAGTTGTTTTTCGGGGGCAATATTATTTTTTTTTGCTTTGAAATCAGCAAAACTAATTGTCATTTTCGTAAAACTCAAGCAAAAAGTTTCGTAAAATCAGCCAAAAAAATTATAAATTCTTGTGAACTGACATTTTCGTAAAATTTAGGTAATTTTTTAAAAATTCAATAAAAAAAAAATTTTTGTGAGCAATAATTTGAAATTTTCGTTTTTTGCAAAAAGTTTACGTAAAACTCAATAATTTTTTTTTTTTTTCAAAAAAAGTTTACTAAAATCTGGAAAAAAATTGCCATTTTCGTAAAACTAAATAAAATGAAGTGGTTTTTCAGGGGCAATATTTTTTTTTTTTTTTGCTTTGAAATCAGCAAAACTAATTGCCATTTTCGTAAAACTCAATCAAAAAGTTTCCTAAAAATCAGCCAAAAAAAATTGTCAATTTTTGTGAATTGACATTTTCGTAAAATTTAAGTAATTTTTTTAAAACTATGCCATTTTTTTAAAACTATGTCAGTTACGTAAAATTCAATAAAAAAATTTTGTGAAATAATTTTTTTTTTCTTTGAAATTTTCGTTTTTTTGCAAAAAGTTTCCATATATGTAATTATATTTTTTTCTGACATTTTCGTAAAACTCAATTTAAAATTTAATTTTTTTAAAACCATATAATTTTTTTTAAACTAAAAAAAAAATTTGTGAGCAATAATTTGTTTTTTTTATTTTTCTTTGAAATTTTCGTTTTTTTGCAAAAAGTTTCCTAAAACCAGAAAAAAAATTTCATTTTCGTCAAACTCGATAAAAAAATGTTTTTCGTGGGCAATATTTTTTTTTTTTATTTATTTTATTTATATACAGTCTAACTTCGATATAACGAATCTCAAGGGGATCAGAAAAAAACGAATAATTCGTTAAAATGAGGTTCGTTACATCGAGATGTAGTTGCACTTCCATTCGTTATAAAGAGATAAATAAACCTTGTTTATTAATCATCATCTACATACCGTGTTATAGCGAACGATTTCCGCTAATAAATTAAAGCAAATTTGAACATCTCTTTTTTCCCCTGCCATTAGAACTTTACAGCTAACAGCAACGACAACTATCAGTGCTTATTTTACTAAGCATCAAACAACTATGATTTTCTATCGAAAAACTTGGAAAACTTTGCTTAAGCCAAAAAAAAACACAATAATTTCGTTATAACGAGGTTTTTGACAAACGTATTCGTAATAGAGAGGTTTATTTTGTATTAGATATTATGGAGCGCTGTTGGGGATTTAAAAAAATTCGTTAAATCGAGGAAGTCGTTATATTGAGGGCCGTTATATCGAGGTTGAACTGTATTAATATTTTTTTTGAAATTTCTATTTTCGGCAAAAGTTTCTTAAAGTCAGCAAAAAAAATTTTTTTAAACTGACATTTTCGTAAAACTCAATTTAAAATTTAATTTTTAAGTATATTTTTTAAAACCGACATTTATGTAAAATTCAAAAAAAAAAAATTTTTTTGAGCAATAATTTTTTTTTTTCTTTGAAATTTTTGTTTTTTGGAAAAAGTTTCCGTAAAACTCAACAACAAAATGTTTTTTTTTATTTATTTTTTTTTATATAATTATATTTTTTGTTTTGAAATTTCTATTTTCGGCAAAAAGTTTACTAAAATCATCCTAAATCAGCAAAAAAGTCTATTTAAAAAAGTTGTTTTTCGTGGGCTATCACTTTTTTGAATTTTTCTTCGAAATTTATATTTTCAGCAAAAAGTTTCCAAAAATTAGAAAAAAAAATTTTTTTTCTTTGAAATCGTAATTTATTATTTTTTCTTCGAAATTTATATTTTCAGCAAAAAGTTTCCAAAAATTACAAAAAAAATTTTTTTTTCTTTGAAATCGTAATTTTTGTAAAAATCGATAAAAAAAATTTGTTTTCACAATTTTTTTTTAATTTTTCTTTGAAAATTCCATTTTCCTACAACTGGGATAATTTTCGCTTTCATTCACAATTTGGTGGAGGTTCCTTTGGATTCTGCCATACAAATGTACCGTTATTTTTTTTTCCTAAAACCAGAAAAAATGGCAATTTCCTTAAAACTCAATAAAAGAAATTGTTTTCGTGGGCAAACATTTTTTTTTGAAATTTACTTTTTCGGCAAAAAGTTTCCAAAAATCAGAAGAAAAAAATGTTAAAATTGTCATTTTCGTAAAAATCAATAACAAATATTTTTAAAATTTTTTTCTTTTGGTGTTTGTATCTTTTTATTTTGATTTAATTCACAATTTAGTGGAACCATGTATTTTGTATCGTATTTTTTTTTTCATAAATCACAAATTATCAAAAAACTACAAACGAGACACCGGAAGATGCCATCACCAAATTGTGACTCAAAGTTGAAAATAATCCTATGATTCTAATAAAATATAATTCATTTTAATTGTAAAATATGTCGCTTTATGATAAGCATCTAAAAATTTACACTTTTTGACATTTCCGATTTTTTAAGAATTTTTTTTGTCAAGAGAAAAAAAAATTACGAATACACAGTTTTAAATTGCATGAATTTTTAGATTCAAGTAAAATGAACGATTTAAAGTACAACGAAATGTGTTCTGTCATTTATGGTGGTTACATATGGACTTGTACATGGTACACACACCCATACACACAAGTGCGTGTATCTACATACATTTTACAGGCGTTTACTTCTGCAGTTATGTATGTAAATCAGTTGATTTCATATTTAACAAATGTTCTGTACACACATGCATACAAAACATAAATGCACATGCCAAGTTTCCTTTTTGACATCTTAATGTCAAAGAAAACTGTTCATTCAGCTCACTCACAACTCAGGAAGCACGACGAAACCTTTGGGGGTAAATAAAGGAAAAACTTCTACAGAATCTATTTAATAATGAAGTGTATGAAATAAAAGTCCCGAATGCAGATGTACATTGAAATACATAAATTTCAAATATTTTATGAAAATTGCCGTTCATTATTCAGTTCAATGATTTGCATTTGCTACCTGACCTTGGCCAATATACTTTGTGATTTTAATATTTTGCCATAATGCTGGGTCCTTTCACCATCCTGAAATTAAACAAATTTAATGAAAGACTAGTGCCCGTTGTTGCCGATTAGTTATCAAAGGGATTCTGCCAAAGCATTAGAAAGCAATTGGAGATTATTGAATAGGAAATTTGTGGCCGAAATTTGTGTGAAATTTTTAACTCCCTGGCAATGTTGCCATCTGGAGTTCAGAAAACCTGCACGTGACGAGCTATTCGGAGAGTAACTGGGCATCTCTGACTCAGTTTTCTTGGAAAATGCGGTTGAAAAGTCCCAGTCGATTCTTGTGGCACAAAGTTCGGTAATCAATTGTATCGGCCGTTTCGACAATTAAAATTGCTTACTTCGAAGACGTTGGCAAATTGTTGGCAAACAACAGTTGGATAATTGTTAGAAAAGGGACGAAAAAAGGACAACGCGTACTAAAACGGGATGAAAAAGGAGCAAAATGTACCAAAACGGGATACAAAAAGTGGCAAAAGGGTGATATAACAAAAAAAAATTGTGAAACAATTTTTTGGCAACAACAGGTTGAAATGACTTAGAGAAGGGACGAAAAATTGGCCAAAATGTACCAAAACTAGGTACAAAAATGGGTGAAAATAAAAAAGGATGAAATAATTTGTTGGCAACAATAGTTATTATAGAAGGGACGAAAAAGGGGCCAAAACGGGATAAAAAAGGCTCAAAAAGGTGAAATAACAAAAATAGGGTGAACAAATTTGTTGGCAACAACAGGTTGGAATGAGTTAGAGAAATACGAAAAAGTGGCCACAATGTACTAAAACTAGGTACAAAAATGGGAAAACATAACAAAGGATGAAGCAAATTGTTGGCAACAACAGGTGGATAATAGTTAGAGAAAGGACGAAATAGGGGCCAAATCGTACCGGAACGTACCAAAACTGTCTAAAAAAAGGACAAAAAGGTGGAAAAATAAAAAGGCGAAGCAAATTGTTAGCAACAGCTGGTGAAGATGGGACGGAAAAAAGGGACAAAACGTACAAAAACGGGATAAAAAAAGGGCCAAACGTACCAAAACGGGATAAAAACGGGATAAAAAAGGGACATAAAAAGTGAAATAACAAAAATAGGGTGAAACAATTTTTTGGCAACAACGGGTGGACATCAGGTACTGAAGGGGCCAAAAAGTACCAAAACAGGATACAAAAATGGGTGAAAATAAAAAAGGATGAAATAATTTGTTGGCAACAGTAGGTGGATAACAGAGTAGAGGAAGAACGAAAAAGGGGCCAAAACGTACCAGAAAGTACCAAAACGGTCTAAGAAAAGGACAAAAAGGGGAACAAATAAAATGAAAGCGAAGCAAATTGTTGGCATGAAATTGTTAGGGTGAAATAATTTTTTGCCAATAACAGGTTAGAAAAGGGACAAAAAGGGGCCAGCAAACTAAAATAAGGGAAGCACAATTTGTGGCAACAACATGTGGAAATAAGATAGATATGGGACGAAAAAGGGCACAAAACGGGATAAAATAAGTAAAAAAAACGGAAGAAAACCAAAAATGTGTATTAATTAAATTGTAATCGACAGGAAAAGGGTCCAAAACCGGCATACAAAAATGCCACTAAATTTAAAAAATGCTCTCTTACTGAGACACCCTAGACATTTCAAACTATCTAAGAACAATTTCGTATAATTTATGTAAAGTCTAACATATTTTTGGTAAAAATTACCATTTTTGTGTACATGTGACTGAGTCTAGCAAATTATGTCGTTTTGACTGGAATGACTTTGTTTACGCGAGAGATGAAGAAGACTTTTATAAGGATTGGATTGTAAAAAGTATTTTCAGAAATCCTTACCATTTAAAATTATCTTTTCAGATGAACTTATGATGAATTTATACTAGCGCCACTTGGTGGAGATTTTAGGCATTTTTCTAATTCACAGGGTGATTGAACGAATATTAAATTCTAGTTTATAATAATTTTGTGTGCCGCCTGTGTTTTGTTCGAATATTTTGGGAGTTTAGTTGATGTCACAACCCATACGAATATTTCATTCGAACATTGTGGGTGGTGTCTGTGATAAACCGGTTCACCGAGTAATCGATAACAGGATTGTTAAAAATAAAAGTCATCAATAACAAAATCTTTAAAATTCAAATTCAAATTAAAGTTGTTGGCCAATTGTTTCTCATATCACATGATATTCTCCAGTAGGGAAGATTGTGGTTGTTTTTAAACAATTCTTAAAAAACCTACAACAAAAATGTGTAGGAATATCGTGTGTTGTACGAGCATTGTTTTCTTTTTGCCGAAAAAATCCATGAATTAGCAGAGTGGGGAAATGCCAAAGAACATACAGAGGGCAGACGTTCCAAGTTTTTTTTGGACGCATTAGTTCGGCTCTAGATGGCAGGGCAATATTTGAAACAGAGTTGAAAAGTTTTCAAAACAAATAATGTTTTTTTCTCTAAAACAAATGCCTACTTTTTAAAAGCAAAAACTGGTTTGTGGGGTTATTTTCATTAGCCCCAATCCAAAGTGAAAAAATGTTTTTAATATTTTTTAAAAAAATTATAAAAAGGAGTTAAGATCCCCAATTGTAGAACATGCCATATTAAAAATGATCCCACTATAAAAAGAACATTTAGTGCCAAAATTAATACAAATAATAAAAAATAATTTAGAATAATTGTTTAATAACATTAAATGGGGGTTATTTGTTATTATGCAAAATGGCCCAAAAAACCAGACACGAATAATAGACCCCAGATTTTTAAATAAATGTTGGAGTTATTTTTATTTATGAAAAATAGCCCCAAATTGGTAGAGAAAAATTGATTTGGTATTGTTGACCTGAGCATTGAAGCTTGGGCCCATTTTTAATGGTTTCTTTGAAGGCCATTTTGCAGGCTCTATGGAATGCCCCAAATGAAGAATTACCCAAAAATAAATTAAAAATCCAACCAAAAGCCTGCAGTTAGAATTGGTTTCTAAAGGGAATGACAAGGAGTAAAAAAGGGGAAAAGTAAAGTAAGGGAAGCCACATTTTTGGCAACAACATGTGGAGATAGTGATGGGACGAAAAAGGGACCAAAACGTACCGATACTGGATAAAAAAGGGGTAAAAAAAAGATGAAGTAAATTTTTGTAAACAACAGGTGGATAATAGTTAGAGAAAGGATGAAAAAGGGCCCAAATAGTACCAGAAAGTACCAAAACTGTCTAAAAAAGGACAAAAAGGGGGAAAAATAAAAAGGCGAAGCAAATTGTTGGCAACAACTGGTGGAAATGTGATCGAAATGGGACGAAAAATGTGACCAAACGTACCAAAACGGGACAAAAAGGGACAAAAGGTGCGGACACCAATAATTTAAGTAAAACCAGCTAGCAATTCAAGGATACTGAAAAGGCGACATGATTGACTTCTGTTATGAGAATAATCTAAAAAAAAGTTCTCCAAAAATAAAAAAATTGGGAATTTTTCATGGTCTTTTTTTTGGGATTTTTTTTTTATTTGAAAAACAAAAAATTTTACGTTAACTAAAAATTATGAAAAACTTCGAAATTGGTTTGAAATACGAAGGGATTTTTTTTGGGGAATTCTTCTTTTTTTTTTGGGAAATTTTTCATAGATCCTTATTTTTATTCATGAAAAATCAGCCTGACTGGACTAGAAAAGTTGTTTTTGCAGACAAATCTGGGCTCAATTTTAATTTTTGTTTTGGGGCTATTTTGCATTGGGGTCAATTTCCAGGGAGCCTTTTATTCGGTCATTGTTCGTATTGGTTCTGACACAATATAATTGTTTATTTATTTATTTATTTATTAATTACAATACAAAGTAAATTTATATTATAATTTTGGGTCCAAGGGTAAACCGGGTGACAAAGACCATTTGGCTTGATTTTTGCAGCGACAGACCAAAGCCTCTGGTGGGAATCGAACCCACAACCCCCACGCTGATAGGCAAGCACGCTACCAACTCGCCTACCGGGGCGCTTAAATATAATTGTTTTTTTTTTTATTGTGGGCTAATTTTTAATATTGCATGTTCTAAAATTCAGGACCTTATCCTTTTTGTAATTTTTTTTTTGGATCATTTTTTTACGACTCTATAAAAAATTACCCAAAAAAAAAATAAAAAATTCCCCAACATAAATGAGAAATCCCCCCAAAAGCCCAATATGAAAATTTCCCCAAAAATTCAGAAAAATCCCCCAAACAATTTATGAAAAATTACCCAATGCAAAATCCCCCAAATATTATGAAAAATACCGCAACAAAATCAATAGATGATTGATTTCTGTTATGAAAATATTCCCAAAAAAAAACGAAAAATTCCCTAAAAAAAAAAAATTAAATTTTTTCATTGTCCATTTTTTGGGGAATTTTTCATATGAGAATTATGAAAAATCCCAAATTTGTTGCAATATTGTATTGTATTGCAATATCCCCAACATAAATGAGAAATCCCCCCAAAAGCCCAATATGAAAATTTCCCCAAAAATTCAGAAAAATCCCCCAAACAATTTATGAAAAATTACCCAATGCAAAATCCCCCAAATATTATGAAAAATACCGCAACAAAATCAATAGATGATTGATTTCTGTTATGAAAATATTCCCAAAAAAAAACGAAAAATTCCCTAAAAAAAAAAATTAAATTTTTTCATTGTCCATTTTTTGGGGAATTTTTCATATGAGAATTATGAAAAATCCCAAATTTGTTGCAATATTGTATCGGAATAATTTTTCCGGGAGTCTATTATTGGGTAATTGGGTCAAGATAAATGAAAAATCCCCCCAAAAGCCCAATATGAAAACTTCCCCACAAATTTTGAAAAAATCCCCCAAATATTATGAAAAACACCCCATCAAAATCAATAGATGATTGATTTCTGTTATGAAAATATTCCCAAAAAAACGAAAAATTCCCCAAAAATAAAAAAAGAGAAATTTTTCATTGTCCATTTTTTGGGGAATTTTTCATATGAGAATTATGAAAAATCCCAAATTTGTTGCAATATTGTATCGGAATAATTTTTCCGGGAGTCTATTATTGGGTAATTGGGTCAAGATAAATAAAAATCCCCCCAAAAGCCCAATATGAAAACTTCCCCAAAAATTTTGAAAAAATCCCCCAAATATTATGAAAAATACCTGTTACGAAAATATTCCCAAAAAAAAAAAAAAATTCCCCAAAAATAAAAAAATGGAAAATTTTTCATTGTAATTTTTTTGGGGAATTTTTCATATAATAAATGTCTAAAAATACCTAAAAATTATGAAAAAACTGCCCAATTTTGTATGAGATTTGTTTGGGGAATTTTTAATTTTTTTTTTTGACATTTTTCTTAGAGGTTTTTTCCACTTTGGATTGGGGCTAAATTTCACAATTTCCAGGAGGGCGATTTTTCGTTATGGAAATTTACCCACAATCGGGGTCATTTGTCATTTGTGGCATATTTTTCATTTGTTTATCATCCCTTTCCAACAATCCAAATGGTCTCCGCCAACACGTTCTCATGTCTTCTCCGCAACCTTTTCCCTCAAAACCAACGAATTGATAATCACATCCGTTAATCTTTTTATATGGCGAATATTTAAAATACGTTTTTACATTTGAGACTGAGACTTGCCAAACGCCATAAAATAATTATTGCCTCTGAATAATTTTGCTCTTTTTACAATACCTCCCCCGTCCACTGGTTGGGAGCGGATATCATTGAAGCCGCTACCTCCTCATGCATCCATGCTGTGCTTTTGAAATGCCCCAAAGACATGAATGTTACCCGAATGTAATAAAAATAAAATCAACCGACGATAAGCACAATGGTGAGGCGAAATACCCGGGACGAAGATACAGAAACAGCAATTGCGTGCTATTGGGAGAGGAAAGACGGCGTCGTGGGCGGGAAGAAACGACTTTAAAGTGTTTCATCTATTTTGAGAAAGTGTAACTGTCTGAGTTTCGTCAAAACAAAAAAAAAACAGACCAAAAGGATGAAAAGGTAGCTGTTGGCTGTTGGCTCTTAAGGATATGTAGGTCTGTCTGTCTGTCTGTATGTGTGTCAAGTATTGTCTGTGTCGTCATAAAAACCTGTTCCGCTGTGATGTGTTGACGTCGTGTGGTGGTGGTGGTGCAGATACACCTGACATCGGCAACCAACTGAACGAACGTACAGTGGCACGAGCAGCCACAAAAAGTGGAAAACAATTAAACTACGAAACTCCAACTGACAGCAAGCAAACGGACTAAACTGTCAGGCATCAGAAACACAAACACAACCACAGAGCCATCATTTCCAAGCAGTCATAAAAGTGAGTACACATTTACGTTTTGTGGTCTTAAATTTACGAGAACATCTTTGAGCATTCACACACACAGGCCGGTGTCTGTGTGTGTGTGTGTCTTTGAGTAATTTCGTGTATGAGTTGCACGTTATTGTTTTAGTTACAAAGAGAAAACTAAGCACTTGCTTTTTTTTTCCTAATCTGAAGTTACTTTTCAATCAAAAAAAAAAATCTTTTGCCATAAATCCTTATTTATTTTCACAATTACGACAAATTTTCTTTACTGTCTGATCAAACGAAAACAACAACTGGCACGGTAATAAATGGAAACGTCAGTTACAACAACAACAACAACAACCTACAACGCCCACAAAGTCAACATCAGTCGAGTTGAGTCATCAAAAGTCATGGCAAAGAAGAAACTCATAAATCTTCAACAAGTTTATCCCCTGACTGGTGGAGTTTAAGTGCATGTGGAAAATGTGGGCGAAAATTTAATGAAAACTTGATTTTTCAGCACATTTAACATTTAGAAAAATATGCATCTCATTGATTCTGGAGCTATTTTAATAGAATTATTATTAAAATTGTATCAAAAGCTTCATCAGCACATTGTCTTTGTTGTCTGAATTAGGTAAATTACTCGCACAGTGGGTGAGAGAGGAATGAAATTCGATATAAAACAAAATCTTTTGAAGCACAACACACTAGGGTGGAGTGAAAGAGAAAAAGTCACACATGGAAGCAGAAATAAAAAAAATAGAAAAAATATTTTTTTTTAAATATTTTAGAAAATATTTTTTTAATTGGATATATTCGAAATTTTGGTGTTTAATTTTTTTTTCACAGCCTCGCACGTAAAATCAATTATTAATAAAATAAAAATTAAAAAAAAAACATTTATTTTTTCAAATTTGGGAATGTTTGAAATTTTGGTGTTTATTTAAAAACATTTATTTTTATTTTCTGAGTCCCTAGTCACACACGGAAAATCATGTGGTTTGCGATTATTAATAAAAAAAATGAAAAAAAACATTTTGTAAAAAATTTTAGAAATTTTTTTTTTTATTTTGGAAATGTTTTTTTCGGTGTCTCTCATGTGTTTGCGATTATTAACAAAAGGAAAATAAAAAATATTTTTTAAAAAATTTTAGAAACTATTTTTTTTGATTTGGATATTTTCGAAATTTTTGTGTTAATTTAAAAACATTTATTTTTATTTTCAGAGTACACATGGAAAACACGTAGTTTGCAATTATTATTATTTTTTAAAAAATTAATTTTTTTTTAAATTTGACATTTTTTGAAACTTTGGTGTTTATTTAATTTTTTTTTCACAGTCGCACACGGAAAAAACATGTTGTTTTCAAATATTAATAAAAGAAAATAAGAAAAAACTATTTTTTCAAAAATTTTAGAATTTTTTTTAAAAAATTGTATATCTTTTTTTTAAAAAAATTTTATTTCTTTTTTTATAAAAAATTTTATATTTTTTTAAAAATTTTCGAAATTTTGGAGTTTATTTAATTTTTTATTTTTTTATTTAATTTCAGAGTCACAAACGGAAAAAACATGAAGTTTTCAATTATTAATAAAAGAAAAATAAGGAAAAACAGTTTCTTTCAAAAATTTTAGAATTTTTTTTAAAAAATGTTATATCTTGTTTTTAAGAAATTTTATATCTTTTTTTTTTAATTTTTTTTCGAAATTTTGATTATTTAATTTTTTATTTATTTTCAGAGTCACACATGGAAGAAATATGTAGTTTGCAATTATTAATAAAAGAAAAATAACGAAAAACAATTTTTTTTAAAAAATTTTATATTTTTTTAAAAAAATTGAAAATGTTCGAAATTCTGGTGTATATTACATTTTTTTTTTCAGAGTCATACACGGAAATCATGTAGTTTGGTTAATTAAAAAAGAAAAATAAAAAACATTATTTTTTAAAATTTTTTAGATTTTTTTTGAAATTTTCGAAATTTTGGTGTTTATTTAATTTTTTATTTTCAGAGTCACACATGGAAGAAATATGTAGTTTGCCATTATTAATAAAAGATAAATACGAAAAAACTATTTTTTTTAAAAATTTTTAGAATTTTGTGCTGATAAAAATGTGCTCATAGTTCTTTTGAAGTTTTTCGATTTTTTTCAAAAAAAAAAAGTGTCAAATAAAAATTAGCAATTTTCTCAAAACTGATTTTTTAGATTTTTTTCTGTAAAGTATGGAATTTTTTTTCAGATTTTTTTTTCGAAAAAAATATTAATGTACCTGTTCGTAAATAATTTTCAATTTTTTTATTAAAAAAAGTTTAGATTTTTTTTTTAATTTGGTAATTTTTGAACTGTTTGAAAAAGTGCAAAAAAAAAAAAAAATATCCAAATAAATAGTCCCTTCTTCCAAAAAACTAACTTAATCGATACCAAAGCTACGAATATTACTCTATCATCGCCCCGGTAGGCGAGTTGGTAGCGTGCTTGCCTATCAGCGTGGGGGTTGTGGGTTCGATTCCCACCAGAGGCTTTGGTCTGTCGCTGCAAAAATCTAAACATATGGTCTGTGTCACCCGGTTTACCCTTGGACCCGAAAATTAGAATATAAATTTACTTTGTATTGTAATTAATAATAAATAAATAAATAAATTACTCTATCATTTACCTCAAACAAATAAAAAAAAAAAATTATAAAAACTTTTTTTTTGAAATTTTGGTGTGGATTTGAAAAAATTTGTTGAAAAAAAAAAAAATTGGAAAAAAAATTTGTAAAAAAAAATTTTTTGTAAAAAAAAAATGTTGGCAAAAAAAAAAATTTGGGGAAAACACAATTTCTGTACAAAAAAAAATTATTATTTTTTTATTATTATTATTTATAGAAAATTATAAAATGCCTATTTAAATTCCTACGTACTGCGTGACAGAGTCAGTGAATCAGTCAATCAGTGTATCAGTGAATCAGTGTCGAGGGTAAATATATATTAAGATGTATGCGCTGCACTTTAATGACATATTCCCCTATAAAGTGCCAACATTTTGCCTGGATTTCATGGTCCGTGGCGGACATTTGCACGATGTTCTATTCCAGCGAACTCTAGACTTGCGAAACCAAATGATTTGATTCTCACCACTTGCCCGTACATAACAAACGTTCCTACAGCCAGAGTCCACAATGACTGCGAACTAGAGCTAATTTCCTTTTGTCTCACTGTTTTTTGTTGTTGTTGTTGTTCTTATTTATGATTTATTTCCGGCTTTTAACACCATTTATCTTGTTTGTGTGGCCGGTGTTTGTCTATCATCGTCAGACATTTCACGCGTTGATAAGGCGATGATGGTCTTGATGGGGGTTGCAAATGGTTCACTGATGTTAGTGAAAACCTTTCCAGTTCAAATATAAATCTAATTAATCTACTTTTTGTTCTATGGCGTGCATTTGATGTGAGTGTTCACTGTACATATGTAATTGATTATATTATATTAAGAATATTTGCAAAGGCAGTGTTGCCAAGTGCGATTGAAGGCAAACATAAATAAACAAATTAATGGCCAGGACAAAGAAGGCACCGCCACTTCCGAAAAAAAGGAAATTTGTGTTAGGTGCAATCTGATCTGTTTAGCAGTTATTCGAATTTTGTTTTTTTATTATTGCCAATTTTACCACAGCCGATTTTGAAAAAATAAAAATGCCCACCCTGCGGAAATTTACGGAAAAAAATCTAAAAAAATATTGTTCTGAGAAAATTGGTACTTCTGATTTGGTCCTTTTTTGAATATAAAAAATCGCCAACTTCAAATATACAACTTTGAAAAAAATTATTTTCCTGAGAAAATGTACGGAAAAAAATCTGGTACTATTTTGATAATAAAAAATCAAAAACAAAAATCGCCAACTTCGAATTTTTTTTTTCAAAAAGAAATTTTCAAAAAAAACATCTGAAAGAAATTCCATCCAGAAAAAAATTACGGAAAAAAAACTGTTCTGAGAAAAATTGCTAATTTTGATTTTTTTTTTAAAAAAAATCGCCAAGTACCAGCTATTTTTTTTTTGAAAAAGTCTGACAAAAATCTTAAAAAAATAGAGAATTTGGAGAAAATTGATATTTTTGGCATGGCACTTTTTTGAATATAAAAAATTGCCAATTTCAAAAAAGTACGAGAATTGTTTTTTTTTTTTGAAAAAAAATTCTCGTCCTAAATGTATGAAAAAAAAAATCTAAAAAATCCAGATCTGAGAAATTTGCAAATTTTGATTTGACACTTTTTTAAAATAAAAAAAAAATCGCCAACTTCGAACAACTGATCAGTACAAACACTTTTTTTTTCAAAAAAAAAATCTGAAAATAAAATTCCATACTGAAATATTTACAGAAAAAAATCAGTTCTGAGAAAATTGCCAATTTTTATTTGACACTTGTTTTGAATAAAAAAAAAAAGAAAAATTTGGCAACTTCAAAAAACTATCCGCACAGTCATTTTGTTTTTTTTTCGAAAAAAATTCTGAGCCCAAGAAAATTTACGGGAAAAATTTTTTAAAAAAAATCCATTTTAGAGAAAATGGGTAATTTTGAATATAAAAAATTTTCGAAAAAAAAATTTAAAAAAATTTCCATCCCGAAGAAAACTCGAAAAAAAATTCAGTTCTGAGAAAATTGCAAATTTTGATTTGCCACTTTTTTCGATAAGAAAAATCGTCAACTACAAAAAAGAATTCATAAAAGAAAATTCATAAATTAACACTTTTTTTGGAATATAAAAAATTTTCGAAAAAAAAATTTAAAAAAATTTCCATCCCGAATAAAATTCGAAAAAAGATTCAGTTCAGAGAAAATTGCAAATTTTTGATTTGCCACTTTTTTCGATAAGAAAAATCGTCAATTACGAAAAAGTACCGGCACAGCCATTTTTTTTTTTTTTCGAAAAAAAATTCTTATCCTAAGAACATTTAAAAAAAAAAATCCAGTTTAGAGAAAATTGATAATTTTGATTTGACACTTTTTTTGAAAATGAAAAATCGCCAAACAAGTACAACCATTTATTTTTTTTTTTTTAAAAATCTGAAATAGTTCCCATCCTGAAAACATTTACGGAAAAAAGTCTAAAAAAAATCAGTTCTGAGAAAAATTGCTAATTTGGAATTTTGTTTTATTAAAAATCGACAATTTGGAAAATAAATAGAGAATTCGAAATAGAAAGTTGGCCACCGAAAAATGTACCAAAAATGCTCCAGTTCTGGTAAAACTGCTTTTTTCGATTTGGCATTTCTTCAATTTAAAAAATCGACAACAAACAATTTTGCAATAAAGCAAATTCTGCCGGATTGTGGCCAACAGAAACAAATGTCTCTTTTAAAATTTTAGTTTGACTTTTACAATAAATGAAAACAAGCAATTTTTAATGTTGGCGATTTTCGAAAATCGCTGTATTATCTCGAAAACTACAATTGAGAGATAGGACTTTTTTTTCCTTAAATACAAATTTATATACACTTCGCGTATTTAACAAAAAAAATTACTTTAATTTTGCGAAAATTCCTTAACTCCAAAAATCTGAGAACTTTGCTGTGTAGAGGTGTAGGTCGAATTTGTCTCCTTCAACTGCACCCTCAGCGGCAAGAATGATGCCCGCAACGAAATAAAGCAAAGGATGATGCTGCCAAATAGTTTTCATTACAGTACATGTGGCTGGAGTAATCTAGGGAGAATTCAACAACAACAACACAGGATGACCAAAAATTTCAAAAAAAAAAATTTGTGGAGAAAAATGTTTTTCTAAGGAGAATTCTAACAAAAACAAACTCAGGATGGCCAAAAATTTCAAAATTTTCTGCTGCTGAGAAAAATGTTTGGTTCGCAGGCCCAATCAGACATAAATTATCATAAATTAAATTATTACCAGAGAAGACAAAAATGTTTTTTTTTTTTTTTTTTTTTTTAAATTTTATTTTTGGTCATTTTGGAAACTTTGAATTTATTTTTGTATCATTTTCTCTATTTTTTGTTTGCTTAAAGTTCATGCATTTTTTGTCTTCTCTGGTTGTTACTATTCCATTTTGGGACAATGGCAACTCTACTACATATGTATGTATGTGTACATGCACCGTCTCGAATCTTAATGGAACAACAGCGCTTTTAATGGTCTTCATGTGAATATTGACTTCCGAAAAGAATCTTCATTTTTCTTTTTCTTCTTTTGCAAATGTTTATTTAAATCAAAGCTTCATAACGCTTATGGTCCTGGGGACATTGGCACACACACATACACATTCAGATTTTATGGAGTGAATGTGTGAATGAATCTGTGTCATACAAACGTAACAGACATAAAGTCATAACCTCACACTTCTCCGCTGTTCCATTCATAATGAAAATGTTAATGTGTGAAAAAAAAAGTTCAACTACGAGAAGAACTCACAAAGACAAAAGCAAACAGAAATTGTGAGAAACTTTTTTTGATTTCCTCTTTGACGCGCAATGAAGTTAAAGCGAGTCCTTAAGAAAGTGTCCGGAGGGGAGGGAGTAGGTAGTAGTCCTAGTAATATTTAGTTTGGAACGACACCGAAATTTGTTCGTTTGTTAGCACAAAATGTGCGACATTTCCAGGGTGTCGCTGCAACACTTTCAGAATGTTACACATGTGAGGGTAACAGTTGATTTGAGAAACCAATTCAGGATAAATTTCAGCACGTTTATAAGTTGAGCTTAAGGACACTAATTTTTCAACAACAAAAATCCTGTTGTGCAAATGTGTGTTTTTTCAAGAAGAGGTTGTTGGGCAAATGGAGCCTGCACTGTATTTGTAACGTGACCCATGGAGTTATGAATAAAAAAGTAGGACTGGTCATAGTTTTCAAAGAACAAAGACTTTCAAATTAACATAAATTCGGTTACCTTCCCATTGGCCCCATCTACCAAACTATAGGCTGAGAAATTGAGTGGGCAATTTCATTTCGATGCCCTTAAAGGGCATGGATTAATTAATAAATATTAAAAATACAAATTTATGTCAAAGATGTTGTCTAATTTTCTTATAGTGCAGTGGTAAATCTGCGGAACTTTTGAACCGATATCAATAACTACACGGTACGTTTTGTAGAGAAAGGGCCAGAATATTTAGTGCGTTCTTAGAAAATTTACAATTTACGTATTTATATTTTTTCAGTGCTCGAAAAGTTTATAAAACTTTGTAATCGTATAAATATATGCGTTAGTTTTTGTGGGTGGGGGTTGAACAATTTTAAATGGCCAAGAAATTCCGTATACATAACAACTTAATAAACCTTTGTTAAGAAAAATTTATGAAAATACAGAAACAACAAAGGTTTTTGAAATGTTAATGAATATGAGGGAGAGACTTTGATCGATTTGTACAAAATGAAAAATATCAAATATAAAGCAGAGGTCAAATTTTAATTTATAAAGGGTCCGCCATCTAACGTTTTTTTTTCAACTAGTGCTTATTTCGTTTTCGTTATTTTCGTTATCGGACCATTTTGAACGAATTTTTGTTTACAAAAATTGAAGAGGAGGATAATGGCAACATTTGGTTTCAACAGGACGGCGCCACGTGCCACAGAGCCGAAGCTACACTCGATGTTTTGCGCCCTGTTTGTAAAGATCGCATTATTAGCCGCAGAGCTGATGCGGTTAGGCTACTGCATGGCCAACCAAGGCAGCCATTTGAATGAAATTATTTTTCATTATTAACCGGAAGGATTGTATTTTCAAATAAAAAAATAAATTTGAGAAAATATCCACTAGTTTTTTTTTATAGAATTTTCAAAAAAAAAAGTTATTTCGCGGACCCTGTAAATTTGTTTTAAAATTGTTTATTTTATTTTGTATATTTAATTTTTTTTTTTGAATGTTAAAATGATTTTTTTTTTTAATTTACAACTTAAATTGAAAATTGTTACCACATTTGCGCATAGTCATACAAATCCATAACATTTTATCAGATTTTTGGGACCGCCATAATTCTTGATGTTAAGGAGGAAACACAGAAGGTAATCGGTACCCAAAGAATCATTTGCACGCACATTTTCCATAAGACGATGCCACAAAAAAAAGAGTGAAGTTGGAATACCGGAAAAGTCTTACCAAGTTTCTTGTAGGTCTTGTCGTCTACAACAGGAATCTGTCTGCGAAAGTTTCCCAAACACCCCTGAAATCTTAATATACGGTTTAAACACAGTTTTTCGTAATTGGCTTACTAACGAATTTTAAAAAAGGAGTATGTTTTTTTACATTTTGCAGAAGACACAAATTTTTCAAAAATATAACTATCGATTTATAAAAGTTAAAAAAAAAACTTTGTTAAAACGAATGTATGACAAAATGTATGATGTTTTTTTTTTATTAAATTTTTATGAATATGGGGGTAAGACTTTTGAAATCACATGTTTATAAACACAGGAATATCTCGTCACCCGACACCCTGCTTTCCCACAAATATATTCCCCCAGCTATGTGTGTTTTATTAAATTGGAATTGGTTTCTTTGTCACATTCCTGACGCACAAACATTTTCCACTTGTTTTAAACTATTTTGTTTTTTGCAACAGATAGAAATCTGCCATCTGAATAACAGAAACAAAAGTTCTCTTTTGAATATATTTTTATGAAAATGTGGAATTCATCTAAAAGAGTTGAAAAACAATTAATTTTCCAAAGAGTGTAGACTTCGTTATTACATAAATCACAAACAATCAATCGGAATTTCGAACGGCTACGACTATTGATGAGACAACCCGGAGCTTTGGCGAATATCAATGAACGTTCTATGTCACATGCCGCTGACACAGATAGTGCGGAAATTCTCTCATCCCCAATTCGCCGGAAATCAATTGATTCAGTAAATTTTGGAAATTATTTAAGAAAATTCTTTGGGAGAAATAAGCAAAAAATTGTTGGTACATTAACTCAATCCTGCATGGTCAATGTTGGTCGTTTCGACTATCGTCAGCCGAGTTCTTCAAATGATACACAAAATATGCGTGGGTTTAACTTTTCTCCTTCATTTCCATTCAAGTGAACCCCAGTGGACCGAATCGTCAGCCTCGAGTGTACTCGTCAGTTGCGAATTTCAACTAACGGGCATCCCTTTTGTCACTACCAAACGGCTTCTAAGTTATTAAATCGATATTCCCCCCCCAAAAAAAAGTTAAACTCCATAAGTCATGTCCAATATCCAGGCAGATCAATACGAAATTCTATTTGCAAAAAGCTCTAAATGGCAAAATATTCCAATTCACTTACCTCGTTTTGCACTAAAGTCGATGATCGACATTTCATTTTAACAAACACAAAGAAGACGTAATTTAGGGCACAGCCTTTGCAGTTTCCTTTGAACGAACGAAGGAGAAACATTTCACCAACACTTGTTAGTATTTTACAACTGAACATCACAACAATTCGCAGCTAACCCAATCGATTGTATCACCTTTTGTTGTTGTTGTTGTGATGTGTTGTTAACAACCGCCGTGCGCAAGTTTTTCTACACACAGAACACACACACACACGGACTAACGAATGCGGCTTTTATTCAACTACGCACGACCGACACACATATAAATATCACTTTTCCTTGACGACTTTGTAAATCCGGCAATAATGTTGATATATTTCTCGACTTTTATCAATTGTCTTTTAATTTTTATAACTTTTCACATGATGTTTTGCAATTGTTTGTCTAATTAGCTCCAATTTGTACGTGGACACAGTAAAAGCGCGGCGGAAGAACTGACAAAGAGAACTTGTTGCAGATCTTGTTCTTCTTCTCAGAACAAATGTGTAATTTGTGTGGGTGTGAAAGAGACAAATGCATGCGCACAAGTGCAATAGGATAAGGATGAGTTAATTGGGAGGGAAAATCGAATGTTGCCATATCGACGGATTGATGAAAAAGTGTTTGATGATGCTGACATGTGTTCGTACGATCTGGTCTTCTTTCAATGCGGAATTGTATTTTTGGCGATTTTGGAATTGTGCGTTGTTGACAACATTTGAAGTAGTGAAAATAACGTTTTCGTTGAAAATTCAAAATTTAAATTGAATGTTTATGTGTGAAATGTAATTAAGGTTGGAAGTTATAAAGTCAAAAGGAAAGCAAACGATTTTATTGTTTCTGCAAAAGTGTTTATTTTATATTGAGGCGTAAAATGTGTCTCTTTTAAAAAATTATTTTCTAGTGTACATTTATTTCCTAACATTTTCATGGATTTAATTCCTATTTAATCCATACGAGCCCCCTTTGTGCAACCGATATGCTGCTACGTTGACTGCAATTGTTGCACCTATTGGGGACCTATTTGTTAAATTTATTTTATAAAAGTTAGGCAGCATGCTTGCCTATTTGCATGGGGATTGAATCTAGCCGTGTCTGTATCCCCCCGTTGACCCTTGAACCAAACATTTATTTATATATTTACTTTGTATTGTAATAAAATAAATATAAAAAGTGTAATTCTTTCCAACTCCAAGTTAAGCGAAGCTTTATTTATGTGAAATCGATAAATGGAGTACAACAATTTTTCCACTTATCCGATATTTTCAGTCAAGCGGGTTTTTAGTTAAGCGTAGTGAGTTGTTTAAAAAGACGACAACCCCGAAGTTGCGTTGGAGATAGGTGATAGTTGTCATTATCCGTGGTCGACTGGATAGCCACATTTTAGAAGTGCCGTACGAGTTTATTTTATTTATTTCATCTTTGCTTGTCATTTAAAGCCTTACGGCCAATAAAACATAAATTACTCGATGCATGGCTTACCAGAAACCGAATCTGCACAACATCCACTTTTTTTTATTACTGTCCTTATAAGTGAAAAAAAAACAATTACGCTTAGTTCATTTGGAATGGTTTCCTATCGGTTTCCTTTTTCATGAAATGCAGAAGGGTTAAATAAGAATTAAATTTATGAAAATATTAGGCATAACAAAAGTGGCATTAAAAAAAAATTTACGTTCTACGCAAAAAAATACACATTTTACGCATCAAAATAATATAAATACTTTTGCAAAAAAGAATATAATCGTTTGCTTTCCTTTTGACTTTATAACTTCCAATCTTATTTACATTTCACACAGAAACATTCAATTGAAATTTTGAATTTTAAAAGAAAACGTTATTTTCACTACTTCAAATGTTGTCAATAACGCCCAATTCCAAAATCGCCAAAAAATACAATTCCCCATTGAAAGAAGACCAGATCGTACGAACACATGTCATCAATCAGTCGATATGGCAACATTCGATTTTCCCTCCCAATTAACTCATCCTTATCCTAGTGCACTTGTGCGCATGCATTTGTCTCTTTCACACCCACACAAATTTCGTATTTGTTCTAAGAAGAAGAACAAGATCTGCCAGAAGTTCTCTTTGTCAGTTCTTCCGCCGCGCTTTTACTGTGTCCACGTACAAATTGGAGCTAATTAGAAAAACAATTGCAAAACATCATGTGAAAAGTTATAAAAATGAAAAGACAATTGATAAAAGTCCAAAAATATATCAACATTATTGCCGGATTTACAAAGTCGTCAAGGAAAAGTGATGTGAACATGTGTGTCGGTCGTGCGTAGTTGAATAGAAGCCGCATCAGTTCGTCCGTGTGTGTGTGTGTGTTTCGTTTGTAGAAAAACTCTTGCGCACGGCGGTTGTTAACAACACATGACAACAACAACAAGAAAAGGTGATACAATTGATTGGGTTAGCTGCGAATTGTTGTGATGTTCAGTTGTAAAATACTAACAAGTGATGGTGAAATGTTTCTCCTTTGTTCGTTCAAAGGAAACTGCAAAGGCTGTGCCCTAAATTACGTCTTCTTTGTGTTTGTTAAAATGAAATGTCGATCATCGACTTTAGTGCAAAAACGAGGTAAGTGAATTGGAATATTTTGCCATTTAGAGCTTTTTGCTAATAGAATTTCGTATTGATCTGCCTGGATATTGGACACGACTTATGGAGTATAACTTTTTTTTTGGGGGGGAATATCGATTTATTAACTTTGAAGCCGTTTGGTAGTGAACAAATTCACAACTGACGAGTACACTCGAGGCTGACGATTCGGTCCACTGGGGTTCACTTGAATGGAAATGAAGGAGAAAAGTTTAACCAAAGCATATTTTGTATATCATTTGAAGAACTCGGCTGACGATAGTCGAAACGACCAACATTGGGCATGCAGGATTGAGTTAATGTACCAACAATTTTTTGCTTATTTCTCCCAAAGACTTTTCGTAAATAATTTTCAAAATTAACTGAATCAATTGATTTCCGGCGAATTGGGGATTAGAGAATTTCCTCACTATCTGTGTCATCGGCATGTGACATAGAACTTTCACTGATATTCGCAAAAGCTCCGGTTTGTCTCATCGATATCATGCCAGTCCCCTGTTGTCCTGTTGCCCCGTGGGTAGGTGAATGGACGGAAGTCGTAGCCGTTCGAAATTCCGATTGATTGTTTGTGATTTATGTAATAACGAAGTGTACACTCTTTGGAAAATTAATTGTTTTTCAACTCTTTTAGATGAAATCAACATTCTCATAAAAATATATTCAAAAGAGAACTTTTGTTTCTGTTATTCAGGGGGCAGATTTCTATCTGTTGCAAAAAAGAAAATAGTTTAAAACAATTGGAAAATGTTTGTGCGTCAGGAATGTAACAACGAAACCAATTCCAATTTAATAAAACACACAGCTCAGGGAATATATTTGTGGGGAAGCAGGGTGTCGGGTGACGAGATATTCCTGTGTTTATAAACATGTGATTTCAAAAGTCTTACCCCCATATTCATAAAAAATTTAGAAAAAAACATCATACATTTTGTCATACATTCGTTTTAACAAAGGTTTTTTTTTTGAATTTTTATAAATGGTGAGTTATATTTTTAAAAAATGTGTGTCTTCTGCAAAATGTAAAAAAAGCATACTCCTTTTTTAAAATTCGTTAGTAAGCCAATTACGAAAATCCACGTTTAAACCGTATACAGTTCAACCTCGATATAACGGCCCTCAATATAACGATTTCCTCGATTTAACGAATTTTTTGAAATCCCCAACAATGCTCCATAATATCTAATACAAAATAAACCTCTCTATTACGAATACGTTTGTCAAAAACCTCGTTATAACGAATTATCAACCATTCCCAGCGGCGGAAATCATGGGCTGGAAGGCCTTCTATCAGGCCTGCTTATGGTGTCCGAAGGCCTTCCAACGCCATTGCCACTTCCTTTCCATTTAACATAGCGTGAGATTGGGAGGCAAGGCCTTCCATCCCCGCTTCCTACAAGAAGGCCTTCTAGAAGGCCTTCCACGAAAAGGCATGGCGCATGTTAGATAAAAGCAGGCCTTCCAGAAGGACTTAAAGAGAAGGTCTTCTGAAGCCATTTAAAGTACAAGCCTGCTGAAGGCCTGCATAAAGAAGGCACAAATCATATCCGCAAAAATCAGGCTTTCCACAAGGTCTTAAAATGGAGGCCTGCTTGAGGTCTGAAACCACATGCCCGTTAGAAGGCCTTCCCAAGTGAATCCAATGAAACGATATTTTTAAAAATAATTGTTTATATTTATTCTGACAATAGTTTCAATACAACACTGCCTTTAAATTTCTTTAACAAATTTTCTCTTTCCAATTTTATGCGTCTCTTAATTGTAGCTCTACTCATGTCTATTTCATTAAAAATTTTCACTTGCAAAAATATTACCTTTTTGGCACTGATACACTGGAATGACAACTGAATGAGCCAACGCATTAACAGAAACTGATATCAACTGATAGTGTTTTATGAGATCTGTTTTCGTTTTGTTTTCACTTGCTCGTTTCAGCCCCCTCTCTAAACTTCTGCGTTGGAATTTGTGTAACGGGATAATTCTTTTTTTTTTGGTGCTCTTTCATTTGTGTTGTATTTAAGCACGCTGGACGACGAACACACGCTACTGCATTCCCTCTGCATTCATTTAGAAGGCCTGCATCATGCCGTCAAAAAGGAGGATTTATTAAAATAAAAAAGAAAGCAATGGCAAGGCTTTCTGGCAGGCCTTATATTGGCATGCCTGCAACTGATCGTAAATCATGCTTGTCGCAGGCCTTATATAAGACAGTCCTTGCCAAATAAGGCCTTCTGCATGCCGTATATATAGAAGGCCTCCTAATTTCCGCCGCTGGGTTGCAGTGACACAAACACACACGAAATTATTGTGTTTTTTTTTGGCTTAAGCAAAGTTTTCCAAGTTTTTCGATAGAAAATCATAGTTGTTTGATGCTTAGTAAAATAGGCGCTGATAGTTGTCGTTGCTGTTAGTTTTAAAGTTGTAATGGCAGGGGAAAAAAGAGATGTTCAAATTTGCTTTAATTTATTAGCGGAAATCGTTCGCTATAACACGGTAAGTAGATGATGATTAATAAACAAGGTTTATTTATCTCGTTATAACGAATGGAAGTGCAACTTCACCTCGATGTAACGAACCTCATTTTAACGAATTATTCGATATAACGTTTTTTTTCTAATCCCCTTGAGATTCGTTATATCGAGGTTAGACTGTATTAAGATTTCAAGGGTGTTTGGGAAACTTTCAGAGACAGATTCCTGTTGTAGACGACAAGGCCTACGAGAAACCTGGTAAGACTTTTCCGGTATTCCAACTTCACTCTTTTTTTTTGTGGCACCGTCTTATGGAAAATGTGCGTGCAAATGATTCGTTGGTTACCGATTACCTTCAGTGTTTCCTCCTTAACATCAAGAATTATGGCGGTCCCAGAAATCTGATTTAATGTTATGGATTTGTATGACTCTTGCGCAAATGTGGTAACAATTTTTAATTTAGTGCTCAAGGGATTTTCTAAAACGTATTTGAAAAAAAGTAATAATGATCTTAAAGTCCTTATAAATCATCCAACGAAAGGTTGTTTCAATTACAGCCAATTGAATATTCCTCAAGTAAGTAGTCTTAAGGTATCGAGTACAAGTTATGCTTAAGATTTACATATGTACTCGCATACTTTCACATGTGCGTTTCGAATTGATTCGAATAACACCCAGGCACCTACATAAACATAGCACAGCAAGCATATGTCTTAGAGTACCCAAAACCGTAATCGAAAACCGATTAGTTTTATTATCGATTGTTATTTTCGGTTAACCTATTTTCAGTTCAACAGAAAATCGTTTCAATTCAACGTCAACCTAACCATTTGCCATTTGTTAGTCCCGACAATTTTAATTGCCGCAATTCTCAGTTTGTAAGAGAGAGAGGGAGGTAAGGAGAGAAAACTTGCTCGCACTGGGAATTGTGTTGTTCATAGTGTGAAGTTGGCTGCAGATTAAATAATTAACTTTTTTTTCAAATTTTCTCAGTTAAAACAGAAGGAATAAAGCCGAGTTGCCTAGTGTAAATACCTAGAGGCAAGTTTAAAAATAGCATAGTGTGAATCAGGACTAAGTAAGTTGGTTTACAACTTATCCACTTTGATTAGCGTCAGTAAAACAACTCCCTTTCTAAGCGAATAACTTTAACACACAACTGACATGCTAAACGATCCGGTTTTTTTTTGGGACATCCTCCACTCATATGCTCATACGCAGGTACATATTTGCTCGAAGAATGTGAATACATTTCGCTATGCCAGTATGCATGACTGAATTTTTGCGAATGTGTGTGCAATCGAATCAAAGGAAATATTTCTTACGGAAAATCTTTTGTCATTTGAACATTGATTTCCGTCACATTCACCGAGAGCTACGAGCTAAGCGGGCGGCGGGGGCGGATTTCGTGTCTTTGCCATTTGTGAATATCTGCGCATTGCACAACAAACTTTTCACCAGAAGAATGTGACAACTTTGCGAACAAATGGAAATGATGTGTTTCACAAACTAGTCAGTGAACTAACACGAAATTAGTATTTAATTAAAAGTAACGGTATATAAATTAATGGAATAATGATGTAGTCTGGGTAAACAAGCGACTAAAGACAGGGAGAAGGGGGAATGTGGGTTAAAAGGGAAGAATTGTCTGGTAGACGTTTCAGAGTCAGACACACTTGAACAGGGAAGATGGGAGCTGTCCTATCTGAGGAATTGTCTGGTAGACGTGTCACAGATAGTGTTTACATTTGAGACAAACCCACACATGGTTCGTTTTATCCGTTTGTTGAAGCATTCGTACGTACGGGTATCATTTAAAACGTCACCGTACATTTTGGTCCTTCGAGCCGGATTGAATTTCAACAGTATCTTACAAGTACTAGAGGAGTGTCTTACAAGCATTCGTTCGTACGGGTTTTTATTATTTAAATCGTCTCGTACAATTTGGTCCTTCGAGCCGGATTGAATTTCAACAGTATCTTACAAGTACTCAACGAGTGTCTTACAAGCATTCGTTCGTACGGGTTTGTATTATTTAAATCGTCTCGTAAAATTTGGTCAATCGATCCTTCGAATATTTAACCCTACGAGACTTTGCACGTGCCAAAGAGGATAATGGTAGGTCGAAAAACTATAAGAGAGTCCACATCTAAGGGGGAACCGGAACTGATGGATATTTAGCCTTTGGGGCTAAAAGCATCAAAGGTGCTTCGTGGCTGAAATTTCTGTAAGCTGAGCCAAATAGAAAAGGCGAAGACCGAGGAAGGAAATGAGAAAACTTGTCGGTCGGGAAGTAATGAGGGTGGAGAGGTTTCACAAAGAAGAGTGGAAATTGAAGACAATTATTAATATGACCAGAAATACGATACTGAGTTTCAAAGCAATTAGTAGAGCCGCAATTTGATGAGGTTGTCCAGGCGTATAGGAGAATTGTCACTGACAGCCACGATGATGAAAACAGGGGAATTGTATAGTAGACGTTTCAGGGCCTGAGTCAGACGCACTTGAGCAGGAAAGATAGCAGCTGTCCTATCTGAAGAATTTCCTGGTAGACGATTCAGAGTCAGACTCTCTTTTGGGCAGGGAAGGTAGCAGTTCTCCTATCTGAGGAATTGTCTTGTAAACGATTCAGGGTCTGAGTCAGACTCACTTGAGCAGGGAAGATAACAGCTGTCCTATCTGAGGAATTTCTGATAGACATTTCAGACTCACTTAGATAGTGCAAGTCATTGTGGAACTAACCACAAAATTATCCCTAACTCCTTCCGTTCAACCACTTTGAAAACCCTAAACTGCTCCAAAGTTCAGAAAATCGGGAAGTGTACAAAGTAGACGTTATAGAAGAACTAGTAAGTTGTAATGCGCCTATGGCGCCCGTTAATTTGCTTGAGAAAGTATTTGTTACTTAATTTTAAAAATTTTGTAAAAAATATTTTGAGAAAACTATTTTGTAAAAAAAAATTTCGAAAAAAAAAAAATTTGTGGAAAAAAAATTTTTGCTGAAAAAAAAAATGTTTGTTGAAAAAAAAAAATTTTGTTAAAAAAAAAAATTTTGTTGAAAAAAAAAATTTTTGCTGAAAAAAAAAATTTTTGTTGAAAAAAAAAATTTTGTTGAAAAAAAAAATTTTTGTGGAAAACAAACATTTTTCTTGAAAAAAAAAAATTTTGTGGAAAAAAAAAATTTCTTGAAAAAAAAAATTTTTGTCAAAAAAAAATTTGTAAGAAAAAAAAATTTTGGAAAAAACAAATTTATGGTAAAAAAAAAATTTGGGGAAAATACAATTTCTGTGCAAAAAAAATATTATTTTTTTTACTGCGTGAAAGAGTCAGTGAATCAGGGAATCAGTGAATCAGGGAATCAGTGTATCAGTGAATCAGTGTCGAGGGTAAATATATATTAAGATGTTATTTATGGAGTCCTTCTCAGCATCAGGACAAGTTAACCACTTAACAAGAAATGCAATTACGCCAGTTATGCGCAATCCGTCTCATCATCAGGACCGGTTAACAAGTTAGTCATCTCTGAGTCCACATGAGGCCAACTGTTTGTTTTGGCGGTAATAAACTGCCTCCACAGGCATGACATGTTTAAGGAGACATTAGAGAAAATAAAATCCACAGCCAACGCCATAAAATATCGTTTGAATTTTGTGAAATTGACAGTTAAAATGCTTAGAACACACACACGCACACAAGGACAATGGGAAGTAATAAACCAGTCATGGCAATGCGAAACATATGTAGTATTCACCCCATAACCTTGGGATGTCCTTTTCTTAGGAAAATTGTTGCCATGGTGATTGCAAATAAAAAAAAAAAGAGAATAATACTGCATGCAACATGCCCCATAACACACATACTACGCCATGGTCATCCTATTGATTTGTATGCATGTGTCTGCGACATATTTGTGTCTCTCCGACATTTGCCCGGCCCCAGACTCGAACTTCCCCCATGTGCTAACACTGGCTGAGACAATAAATGTTACATGCCAAGGAGAAATATAAATACTACCAAATACTATCAAACAGAATGTAACATGTCCCATAGACTTGCTGTGCCAAGAACATTTTCGACTGAAGTCGTTTGGTCGCCGGTTCATAATAATTGGATTAGTATTAAAGTAAGTCAATAGTTGTCTTTCGACAAACTATTCGAATCGAATCTTGCCAAAATGTATATGTTTTTTTTTTTGGGAATCTTTGGCTAGTATTAGGATTTATGGGCAAGCAATTGCCAGAAATAATTGTGTGCTTGTGGACATTTTAAGGATTCCATTATCGCCACATGCACATTTGCCAAAGAGTAACAAATTGTCTTGTTAAGGGTTCAATACATTTTTAAACAGGATCTTGAGTTGTTAGGAGACAATAAAAAAAATACACTGAAAAAAAATCTCAACAGCCGGTCCAGATGGGTTAAAACGAAAAGTGGTGTTTTCAGATATCGCCTACCTTTTGGTGGTGGAAAAAAAACTCAGTTAGATCAATAACAGTCGGTCTAGACGGGATACAAAATGAAGACGTGGTCGTAAGAGATGGAAATCTTATCAGTGCCAGCAGTCATGGAATGAAATGAATCCTTTTTCGATTGAACAACTTTGGGAAATAGTGAAATGCTTTATTAAAAATGTCAATGTCAATGCTTAATTAAAAATAAGTTTTGGCCGAAATCAGATACTCATCGTGCGCTGTACGGAAGTTTCTGAAAAAAGTTCGCTCCTCGTCGTCATACAGTTGTCCAGACTCCATTTCCATCGGCCAATATTGGTAACTTTTGCTATTCAAAACATTTTGAAGTTCTGTAAAAAATTTTAGGAGATTATTTTTGGCTATCAATACTAAAAATCAAATAATTGGATATATTTTAGAAATATTTCCAAAACGGACTACTTAGGCGAACATTTTTAGTACATGTCTTGTTTTAAAATTTCCTTAAATTCGACAATGCGGGAATATTTTGGCCCAATAAACTCCGATTGGGATACAATTTCGCATTAATTGTCAAAATAATATTTTAAAATAGTCCCTCACTCCCTCACCAATTTTTCTACAAAAAAAAAAAAAACAAAAATGTTTAGTAAATTAATTTAAAAACAGAAAATATACGAAAAGTGTTTGCCCTTAAAATTTAAAACAAAAGAAAAGTATTAAATATCTTAATATATTTTTACCCTCGACACTGATTCACTGACTCTGTCACGCAGTACGTAGGAATTTAAATAGGCATTCTATAATAATTCTAAAAAAAAAAAATTTTTTTTTCCACAATTTTTTTTTTTCAACAAATTTTTTTTTTTTCAACAAAAATTTTTTTTTCAGCAAAAATTTTTTTTCCACAATTTTTTTTTTCCCAATTTTATTTTTTTTCGAAATTTTTTTTTACAAAATAGTTTTCTCAAAATATTTTTTACAAAATTTTTAAAATTAAGTAACAAATACTTTCTCAAGCAAATTAACGGGCGCCATATTTGGAAATATTTCTAAAACATATACCATTGCCCAATTTTGAGTGCAAATACCTTAAAATAAACCCTTACTCCTTGTCTACAACCAATTTTTTTTCCAAAAAGTTTACTAAATTCTAAGTTGACCAAAGTCTGTGGTCAATGGAAATTAAGAAACAAAAAATATAAAAAAAGTGTTTGCCCTTAAAATCGAAAAATATGAAAAGTTTGTCTAATCTTTGGAAATATTTTTAAAATAAAAGAAGATTAAAGACAATCAAGATCTCAATTTTTTACTGTGACTTTATGATATTTCCCAATTTTTAAAAAGACAATCAAGATCTCAATTTTTTTCTGTGACTTTATGATATTATAAACAAAAAAGATAAAGAAAGTGTTTGCCCTTAAAATCGAAAAACATACGTAAAGTAGTCATTTTTGAAAATATTTCTAAAATATATACCATTGCCCAATTTTTAATACTAATACCTTAAAATAAACCCTTACTCCTTGTCTACAATAAATTTTTTACAAAAATCAAAAATGTTTACTAGATTAAAAGTTACAGACTTTTGGTTGAGGGAAATTTAAAAATAAAATAGATAAGAAAGTATTTGGCCTTAACATTGAAAAATACGAAAAGTAGTGATACCTTAAAATAAACCCTAACTCCTTGTCTACAACCAATTTTTTACAAAAATCAAAAATGTTTACTAGATTAAAATTTACAGACTTTTGGTTGAGGGAAATTTAAAAACAAAAATATAAAGAAAGTGTTTGCCCTTAAAATAGAAAAATACGAAAAGTAGTGATCTTTGAAAATATTTCTAAAATATATCCCATTGCCCTATTTTGAATACTATTACCTTAAATAATTCCTTACTCCTTGTCTACAACCAATTTTTTACAAAAATCAAAAATGTTTACTAGATTAAAAGTTACAGACTTTTGGTTGAGGGAAATTTAAAAACAAAAACTATAATAAAGTGTTTGCCCTTAAAATTCAAAACATAAGAAAAGTATTGAACTTTGAAAATATTTCTAAAATATATCCCATTGCCGGATTTTGAATACTAATACCTTAAAATAATCCCTTACTCCTAGTCTACAACCAATTTTTTACTAAATTAAAAGTTACCGACTTTTGACCGATGAAATTGGATTTGGGGAAATTAATGAAAGAAATCAGAAAAGGTAATTTCCACCATATATCGAAATCTGTACGTGATGAGGCGAAACAGGCACTCAATTCGAATTTAGGAGATCAGTTGGTTTTGTCTCAAGGAGGGTGTATTTTTTTTTGGGAAAATTTTCATATTGACATTTTTGGGAATTTTTTTTCATCTATTTTTGGGAATTCCTAATTTGGGACATTCTTCATTTTGGGAGGGTCGGATAGGAGGGCTTTTTCATCGCCTACATATAACTAACATTTACAGAAGTTCCTTTTCCTGTTACTTTGGCGAAATGCTTACATGACATCAAAAATGTTCAACTGTATTATTGGATATAATTGGATTCCTTGCCAAATACTCCTTCCCCCCCACCCCCTTTTCACATTTTCAGATCAGACAATTGCACACATGATTCTCTGTAAAATTGACATTTAATATTTTCATTATTGCAATGCATTACATTTGTTAAACGTCTTCATGTCCTAGGAACACGGGCTCCAACAGCCAGCCCTTACCCAACGCACATGTTTGTGTGTGTGTAAATATTGTGTAAATACTTTGACAATTTATTGCAGCAGCATTGCACACATACACAAGAGGATCCACAGACACTCGTGCATACAAATATAAAAGTGTGCACTCACACACAACCGGGCGGAGTCCTTATCGTCTGCGTGTGTGTGTGTGCTTACATTCAATGAATCTCAATATGGAACAACAGCGGTGTGATGTGTGTGCTCTGCAAATGTCCTGGGCATTTGCTTTGTTGGATCGTACAATGCACAGCAGCAACAACAACGAAAACAACAATAAGTGAATAATGTCAGCTTTTCAGAAAAATGTTCAATGATATCATCATTTATTCGGTACACGTTGAATGAATGCATTGCATCGTTTTCTGTTGTCCATACAAATGGACTTGATTTGTTTTCATCTCATGTTAGCCATCCGAAGAAAGTCTTACCAAATAATCAGGATGTGATCTTCAATGCACACTAAAAATCCGACAGGGAAAGGGTAAAGGAAGTTCCATAAGACATTCGGGGTATGGTTTTTTTTTTGTAAAGTCCGTCTGAAATGGAAGGAATTTAAGGCACATCATTAGCTGGACAAATTGTTTATAAGAAATATTATTAAAATTTATAATTAACATTCTATTTGCAATTCATAAGGGTGTGTTGCATCTACGGCACTCACGGTGCCAGGAAATTAGGCCACACGAAAATATACCCCAAATTTAAAATGAAATTAGCTGCCATATTTTGGGATAGAATTCCATTATGAAAATAGACCACGGGGATTTTTTTTAGATTTATTTATTTGTTATACAATATTTTATTAAATGTTATCGTCTCAGCGCCAAATTGTCATTTTAGTGGCTCGTGGGAAAAAAATAGACTCCATACATGAACACTGGGACCTAATTTCATTAAGGTCTATTGATGGTATGAAAATACACCCCAAAAACAGGCAATGCTGTCAACCAACACTACTCCCTCTTTCCGCTTTCCGATACCCTAACACAATGCCTTACATTCATAGGGGGAATCCGCTAAGTGTCAGTCAACAAAAAACATATTTTTTTTTTATTAGCAAAGCAGTGAAAATGCCTGCGAAAAAAGGCGATTCATATCTTTGCAATGTGAGATTTCTGGCGTGAAGGAGCTATCACACTCAAAGTAATACATGATTCGAAAACAAACCACTAGATGGATCACCTGGTAACTTTTTTTTTATTATCACATTTTAACTTTCTTGTCATAATTTTTTTAATCGCACATAGACAGTTGACATTTCGCCAGTAGATGAGCCTTAAACACTTTTGTCATACTTTCACATTTTGCCTCATTTGCTGGGGGGAGTTGTAATAAAAATACCTCCCCCCACACACTCTCTTTGTAACATTAAAATGCCATTAAAATATCATAAAATGTTTAAAATTATATTTTGCAACATAAAAGCATCATCACCATCGTGTCAATACATTACCGACTACTACTCTCTATTCCGATGAGCGAACATTCGACAGGGTCACTCTCCATGTTCACAAGTTGTGTTATGAGAAATGGAAATGTTATCGAGTTTTAGTGAACAATTCTGAAAACCATCTGAAGTTATAATTGAAATTTATTGATAATCATTGAAATCATTGATGGATTTTGCATGTCTATGATGTAGAAAGTGGGCTGAATGATACATTTGTATGTTAGTTACCGGAAGGGCCCTTCACTGAATTGTGAAGAAAAGCGAAAATCCTTTAGCGATTTTTATGATCAATTCCTCAATTTTATTGTAAGATATGTGTGTTTATAACAAGATATTGAATATTGTCAGTTTCTGTTTTATTTTCTTGAGAATTTTTATAATATTTTGACAAAAGAAATTCTTAAAATTGTTTATAACTTCGAAACACTACCTCAGATAAAAATATGCTGAAACTAAACATTGATGATAATTAAGATCTTAATTTCTTAAGATGTAACTGTGATAACCTACTGAAAATTTTCACTTTCTGTTATTTCCTAATTTTTATAATATTTGCAAATAAAAAATTCCCCCCAAAAAAAATATAAAAAAAACCTTTGCCCTTAAAATCGAAACATACGAAAAATATTCAAATTTGGAAATATTTCTAAAATATATCCGTTTGTACGATCCGCTTGTAAATGTGGATATCTTAAAATAATCTATTTCTCCTTGTCTAGAACCAATTTTTTACAGAAATCAAAAACGTTTACAAAACTTAAATGTACAGACGTTTGGTTGAGGAAAATTTAAAAACGAAAAACATAAACAAATAAAATACTGAATGTAGTGCACATTGAAATTATTTCTAAAATATATATAATACCTTTGCCCGATTTTGAATGTGGATATCTTGAAATAATCTATTTCTCCTTGCCTAAAACAGGTTTTTTACAAAAACCAAAAATGTTTACTAAATTAAAAGTTACACACTTTTGTCGATAAAAACTTAAAAAAAAATGTCCTAACTAAAAATAAAATACGAAAAGTAGTCATCTTTGGAAATATTTCTAAAATATATCCCTTTGCTCTATTATGAATGCTAATACAATAATATACTCTATTTTTCCTTGCCTAAAACTAATTTTTTACAAAAACCAAAAATGTTTGCTAGATTAGAAGTTACAGCATTTTAGTTAAGGGGAATTCAAAAAACAAAAATACGACAAGTAGTCATCTTTGGAAATATTTCTAAAATATATCCCATTGTCCGGTTTTGAATATAAATTGCTTAAAATAACCCCTTAAACCAGTTTTTTCAAAAACGTTTACTAAATTCTAAGTTACAGGCTTTGGTCTATGGAAATTTAGAAACAACAAATATGAAAAAAATGTTTGCCCTTAAAATCGAAAAATATGAAAAGTTAGTCTAATCTTTGGAAATATTTCTAAAATATAGAAAAGAAGATTAAAGACAATCAAGATCTCAATTTTTCGCTGTGACTTTATGAAATTTACCAATTTTTATCATAGTTGCAAAAAAAAAAAATTATAAAAAAAATGTTCGCTCTTAAAATCGAAAAAAGTATTCAAATTTCGAAATATTTATATACCCCATTGTCCGATTTTGAATGTTGATACCTTGAAATAATCTCTTTCTCCTTGCCTAAATCCAATTTTTTCAAAAATGTTTACTAAATTCTAAGTTACAGGCTTTTGGTCAATGGAAATTTAAAAACAACAAATATAAAAAAAGTGTTCACGAAAAGTAGTCATCTTTGGAAAAATTTCTAAAATATATACCTTTACCCGATTTTGAATGAGAATACCTTAATTTTGTTTCCTATTCCTCCTTGCCTAAAACCGGTTTTTTACAAAAACCAAAAATGTTTGCTAGATTAAAAGTTACAGAATTTTGGTTAAAAAAATTTAAAAAACAAAAAGTAAAAAAAATGTTCGCCCTTAAAATTGAAAAAAGTATTCATCTTTGGAAATATTTCTAAAAAATATATCCCATTGTCCCATATGTGTGATGTGAATACCTTCAAATATTCCCTTACTCTTTGTCTAAAACAATTTTTTTACAAAAATCAAAAATGTTTGCTAGATTAAAAGTTAGAGGATTACTGGTTGAGGGAATTTTAAAAACCGAAAATATAAACAAAGTGGTACCCCTTAAAAAAGAAAAATACTAAAAGTAGTTCCAAGTGAAAATATTTCTAAAATTGCACGATTTTGAAAACAATTTTCAATCAATTTTCTACCAAAATCAAAATTGTTTGCTAGATTAAAAGTTACAGGCTTTTGGTCAATGGAAATTTAAAAACAAAAAAATATAAAAAAAATAAGTAGTCATCTTTGGAAATATTTAAAATATATCCCATGGTCCGATTTTGATTGTTAATACCTTCAAATAATCCCTTACTCTTTGCCTAAACCCGTTTTTTTACAAATATCAATTTTCCATTTTTTACAATATTTGCAAATAAACCTCACCCCCCGCAAAAAAAAAATCTCAAATTTGTTTATAACTTCGAAACAGTACCTTAGATTATAATATTCTGGAACTAAATTTTTCAAAATTCATGTTAACAAAAATTGAGCAAGTCGTTTTAGAGTTATGACCATAATTTGTCATAACTCTAAAAACCAAAAATGTTGTCATCTAACTCTCTAAATATCAAAAAAAAAATTTAAAAAAAAAAATTATACTAAACTATTTTTTACTCATAAAAAAAAACTGAACAGTGGTTATTCATTTCAAAATCCTTTTTTTTTTGCCCAGTTTTTGCCCGTTACAAAAGTATTTCTATAGAGCAGCTCTTTTTCAATTAACTCGGTCGACAACGATCAAATTCAATTATCATAAGTTTCCAATAAAACATAAATTCACACAACTTCTCCATATGCAAATGGTCCCTTCTTGCATCTCCATTCTCACAACACCCTAAACCAAATTTAATTCAAAGATATTAAGCGTTCTCATTCTCTTAACCGCTACCCACTCTAGTCCACACTCAGCCTTCGGCCAGCCTCCAAAAAAAAAAATCATTGACTCTGCTCTGATTTACACGCATTTCCATCCATAGAAGAAATAACGTTTTAAAGCTTATCGTAAGTGTTAATCGTGCCGCAGACTAAGCTTTAATAAATGTTTACACTCCCTCGAATGTAATAACACTTCATGGCATCGCTCCATTCCGCTCGCTCGCCACCTTAACATCTTTTGCCACACACTCATTTCGAGTTTCCACCAAACGCCAGAACAAAGTAATTCCACATGTGTACATAAGCGTATCTGGCGGTGAACATATGCGGCTGCTTTCGTATCCTTGGCAGTGAGTCTCTCTGTGTGTGTGGAAAGGAACTTCATCATTTCGGTGTCCTTAAAACAAAACAACAACAACAAAAATGAAAGCAACCTAATAATGTTATCTGAAATTATTTTACGTAAGTGCGAGTGAAAATTTAACGTGTAAGTGTGTGAATAAGCGGGTGGGTGGGTGTGGGTGTTTGCTGTATCAAACAAGAAAATATGAGTTTAATTTTGTGTAGACAGATCCAGGATCTTGCCACTTAAAGTATTTTTCACATCTAATATTGCTAACGAACAACTACTAACGACGACTAGAAATGTTCATCTTGTTTAATTCGCGCACACATGTATGTATAGCCTGGCACACACACACACACACATGCATACATATGTTAGTAGATAAGTGCTTGTGCAGGACGATGTGGTGTAATCCAGTGGTGTGCGAGAAGGAAGAAACAGGCCTTCATGTGTAGTTCTTTATTAACTCCGTGTAACATTCGCTAGCCAATCCTTCCACACTCTCTCTATATGGAGACCTGAAACTTCAAGGAAAATATGGGAAATTAGGATTATAAAGACAGACCTGTTGCCTGGCCATCTAAATGTAAATACAGAGTTCTCCAACAAGAGGTGTTCTTTTGAATCAGCCGGTATTTCGGTAGCTGTCACTTTCACCGTGTTACAAAAAATAGATTTTTTTCTGCCCTATGAACCAAATGCACATATTCGGAAAGAGGGGAAAAAATAAAAATACACATGTATCGGCGATTTTCATGTACACGTCAGAATTTTTTTTTTAATTTGAAGTATGAAGCTCGCAGTGGCCTGTGTGAAAGCCTTTGGACCGATTTTTAACCCTTTTTCAGTGATCCAATCGAGCTGATTTTTGGCAGGCAGACTCGTGGAAATGTCTGTATCACGTCAATTTTTTAAAAAATAGATTTTTATCAATTCTCTGATTTTCCCCAATTTAAATATTTTTTTCACTTTTCTTAGCATTACTTGAAGAGTCTCCAAATTTTTAAACTACTTAAGCGTTACGAAAAAAAATTTTTTTTTCACTGAAACCTTAAAAAAAACGATAACCATTTAAAAAAAAAAAAAAAAATTAGGAAAATCTGAGAATTGATAAAAATCTAATTTGACGTGATACAGACATTTCCACGAGTCTGCCTGCAAATCAGCTCGATTAAATCACTGAAAAAGGGTTAAAAATCGGTCGAAAGGCTCCACTACGAGGTTCATACTTCAAACTTAAAAAAAAAAAATTCTGACGTGTACATGAAAATCGCCGATACACGTGTATTTTTATTTTTGATCCCCTTTCCGAGAAAGTAAATTTGGTTCATAGGACAGAATGTGTGTAACACGGTGTAATAGCAAATAAGTTATGTTTGCAGCCAAATAAACTTTGTTGCGAAGCAAATAAGCATTACTTGATACAACCTTCAAACTAGCGATTTACTTGTGTGTAAATATATACAAAAGAAAGATTTTTCAGCATGTACGTAGGTAATTTCCTTTAGATTTTATGAAGAAACGGATGGGGGGAAACTTTTTTCAACAGAGTTACAGTGCAGGATATAATTGGTGCTTTGATCAGAAACGATAATGTTTTTATACCCACACCCTACGGGTTGGGAGGTCTATATCATTTGATATGACCCCCACAGTAAGACATGGAAAAAATTCACATTACACCCTAGGTGTCTTTGAACCAAATTCGATTGTTGACTTTTTCAAGTCGTTTGAGCCATGTATGTAGGTCGGTCTGCCCGGCTGGTAGCCACGATAACTTTCGAAAGAGTTAAACAATCGCTATGAAATTTGGTGTGGATTAATAAGTTCCCAAAACAAGTGATGGCATTGCATATGAGCTACATCGCCACACCCCTTCGGGTACCTGCAATACAAATCCTCTATTTCGCCCACTTTAGAAATCGTGTAATAATATTACTAAGCCCTATGCGATCTTATCCAAATTCTGTATTTAATAAAGCTATGAACATATAAAGTTCTCATGAAAATATTGAACCCCTAGTCGGGCCCCTTCTGGTACCTCCCTACAAATGGACTATCTTGCCCCTTATAAGACCGCAATGCATGAAGTTTTTAGAGTTTTACGAATATATGTGAGTTTTTTTTATATGTGAGGGCCTTACCTATTCCACTGCCCAGGCAATAATGTCCTCAGCGCTAATAAAGTAGCAGTAGAACACTTTTTTTTTGCCCCCATTGAAGCGTGTTTAAATACCATTGAACGTTTTCATCTTAATACACTCTCAGTACTCCTGAGTGCTGTACAGTCGGCATTGCTGAGTGCATCAAGTTTGTAAGATCTAAATGAACAAACGCAACCATACTCAGTTTAAAGGTGTGGCTAAGGTTCGCATAGAGGCCGAGCTCTGTGGATTGTGTATTGAATTGTGACACTGCCTCGCCCACAACTTTGTAAAGTCTCAACCGAAATCCTCTTCGCTTATAAGCCATTTGATGTAAAAGGGATTACTTTCTCATAGGGTGCCATTGAAGTAGACAACACCGCCCACAGACATGCATTACAAACATTCTCCCATACTTCAAAGAGAACTTTTAAGAAATTGCGGAGAGAATGAAAAAAAAACCGTCGAGCAGCCCACAAGCAAGCGAGCAAGACGAACGACACTGAAGAAGCTGTTGAGGAAAATTGAATTTCTTGTGGGAAAATTCAATTTCATTGACTGTCAGTGGCAATATAAAGTACAACATATAATCACATCACACACAGTCATGCCATGCCACACACACACACACACACACACATACATATGCAGCTAAGCATGCCGTGTTCGTGTTATCGATATCACGTGTTTACCTGTTTATTTTCGCTTAACTGAAATGTGGTGAAATTGGCCATCTTAACTTAAACCGGGCACACATAATGCATTCTCCTTACAGAGAGACAGTGAGAGAGAGAGAGGGGGAGAGAGGGATGTGCTAGAGGAAACCATGAGTGAGTTGTCAATTGCCACCTGGCTAAGTGAGTATGTTTCGTATATTGCCAGAGATCTTATCTAACCCCGACTGTCATAGAGAAAGTTAAAATTCCGGGAAAATTAATGAAACTAGAGCAGGAAAAGATGTCAACTGCTGCTGGCACTTATTGTCAGCTATTGCTATGGATGCATGTATGTATGTATGTATGGGTAATAGGGTGGAGTGAAAACATGCTTTTTTTTTAGTTTGAAAATGTTAACCTCGGAAAGAGATGTAGTCTGGGGTCCTAATGAGGGGAAAAATAAAGAAAAAAATTTTAAAACATTTTTAGGGGTCGCGCCACTCCCTCGAAATTTGGAAATTATCGCTATTTTGGCGTTGATTTTAGAAAAATCCTAAAAATTAACGACTTAACTTATTGGAAATTTGAGCTTGTTCAGTGCCCAAACAAAAGTATTTGAGGCAAATATGAGGATAATCGACTAATATTTGTAGCTTTGGTGGCGATTTCATTGTTGAGTCAATTTTCTAAAGAAGGGACGATTTGACTTATTTTACTTTTTGAAATTTTTGAACAATGAGAAAAAAATTTTTAAATTTTTTCATGCCCTTATTTCATTGTTTACGCTATTGCAAACATTTATTGACATAAAACTTTTTAGGATTTTTCTAAAATCAACGCCAAAATAGCGATAATTTCCAAATTTCGAGGGAGTGGCGCGACCCCTACATCTCTTTCCGAGGTTAACTTTTTTTTTTGAATTTCACTCCACCCTAATGGGTAACCTTTCAATATTCCTTTTAGAATGGGTATGTTTGACGCTTAATAGAATCTAATTGAATACAACCAATGAAGATACTCAGTGCCGGCAAGCTCGCTGTGCCAAGGAAGCGATTTCCATCGCCTGCTCTCAGTGTGAATGTCAACAATTTATGGCGGCACATTAAACTGCCAAAGGACTTAAATTAAATTTCATTATATTTGTTAGGAAGGAAAGTGTTCGCATACATATTGGGGACCAGCTATACAAATTCTCACCTCCAACACTGGCGAATTGACTCCCGCAGCCGAGTCCGGTGAATACGACGTCTCTCGGTCTATTTCGGTTACCCGTCGCACAATAAAATAATAAAATAAAATAAGAAAAAGAAAGACAAAAATTCCGACACTGGACATTTATGTGCCGAAACTTAGGTGTATTCAAAATTGGGAAACACATCTAACCACCGAAAACATAATTTCATTTCAAAGTTAATCAAATGTCAAACATTTGAATATGAAAATGATTTCATTCATTTGTGAGTGAGAACACTTTGCCAAAGGATATGACAAGATGTCCCCCTTCTTAATTTACCTGGTCTACATTCTCCATATTAAGTGCAACATGAAATCAATTGCATTTGGTCTGGCTATACCTGACTCTGGAAAGAGATTGGAGAATTTCTTTTAGAGAGCATTCAAATATTACAATGTATCTAAACTAACTAAAAGGAAATTATGTTCTAAAAAAAAATAACTGTGTTATCTTCACTTAGTCAGTCCTTTTATTTTATTTTTCTCCAAAGCCAATGCCTTCGGCATCTCTGGTCACACAGTCCAGCGGCAGAAGGATTAATAAACCACAAGGTGTTCCAATTCAGGCGAAACAAATGAAATGAAATCTGGTTAATGCAATCATCGTTATCATTGATAAGACGAATTGTCCTTGTCTGTCCGTACGTTTGTCGGGTATTTTGCTGACCGGTGTTCGGTGTTCGAACTGCACTGCTGCTGCTGTAATTGTCCAGCTACGTGTTTCGTATGACGAGTGTGGTGTGCAAATATTCGTATGCAGGAGACAAACACTTTTGGGTGTGCAATGTATTAGGGTGTCCTGATGAAGGTTTTTTCTTTTAGAGAAATTCTGTGTATTGGTGAGATGATTAGGGATAAGTTTAGCCAAAAAGGCCGTCATTAAAATATGCCCATAAAATTCTAAAAAATCCCCTATACCAGAATTTCCCAAAATAAATACAAATATCCCCCAGAAATTCAGTAAAGTTCTCCATAGAAAGAATTTCCTAAAATAAATCAAAAATTTATTAAAAAGGCCTGCATGAAAATATCACCACAGATTCTGAAAATCCTCCAAATAAGAAAGGCCGTCATGAACATATGGTCAAAAATTCTGAAAAATCGCCTAAATAAGATTTTCCCAAAATAAATCCAAAAATTCTCCAGAAAATCAGAAAATGCCCACATATGAAGATATTCCATAAATAAATTAAAAAAAATTGCATAAAAAGTCCATCATGAAAATATGTCCATAAATTCTGAAAAAAATAAAATCAATCAAAAAATTCTTAAGAAGGCCACCATGAAAATATCCCCAAAAATGCTCAAAACTTTCCACAAATAAGGAATTCCCAAAAATGAATCGAAAATTCCTCAGAAATTCAGAAAAATAACACTATGAAGAATTTTTTTTAAAATAAATCAAAAAATTTCCCAAAATGTCCATCATGAAAATATGTCCAAAAATTCTGAAAAATCCCTTAAATAAGAATTTCCCAAAATAAATCAAAAAATTTCCCAGAAATTCAGAAAATGCCCAAATATGAAGAATTTCCCAAAATAAATCAAAAAATTCCCTCCTTCCATCATGAAAATATGTCCATAAATTCTGAAAAAAATCCCTAAATAAATCAAAAAATTCCCCAGTAATTCAGAAAAATCCAACATATGAAGAGTTTTCTAAAATAAATCAAAAATACGTCAAGAAAGCAATAATGAAAATATCCACAAATCAAATTCTTAAAAATCTCCCAGGTGAAGAATTTCCTAAACTAAATAAAAAAAATTCCCAGAAATTCACAAAAAAAGTCCACATATGAAGAATGTCCAAAAATAAATCAAAAAAATTCCCCAAAATGTCCATCATGAAAATATGTCCAAAAATTCTGAAAAATCCCCTAAATAAGAATTTCCCAAAATAAATCCAAAAATTCCCCAGAAATTCAGAAAAATCCCCCACATAAAGAATTTCCTAAAATAAATCAAAAAAAAATCCTAAAAAGGCCACCATGAAAATATCTCCAAAAATTCTGAAAAATCCCCCAAACAAGAATTTCCCAAAATAAATCAAAAAATTCCCCAAAAAGTACATCATGAAAATATGTCCATAAATTCTGAAAAAAAATCCATAAATAAGAATTTCCCAAAATATATCAAAAATTCCCGAGAAATTCAAAAATGCCCACATATGAAGAACTTTGTAAAATAAATCAAAAAATTTACCAAAAAGGCCATCATGAAAATATGCCCAAAAATTCCGAAAAATACCCAGAAATTCAGAAAATGACAACATATGAAAAATTTCCTAAAATAAATAAAAAAAAAACCCAAAAAGTCCATCATGAAAATATGTCCATAAATTCTGAAAAAACAAATAAAATCAATCAAAAAATTCCTAAGAAGGCCACCAATATCTCCAAAAATGTTGAAAAATCCCCACAAATAAGGAATTCCCAAAAATAAATCGTTAATTCCCCAGAAATTCAGAAATTCCCAAATGGGGCCACCATGAAAATACGCCCAAAAATTCTGAAAAATACCCAAACAAGAATTTACAAAACTAAATCAAAAAATTCCCCAGAAATTCAGAAAATGCCCACATATGAAGAACTTTCTAAAATAAATCAAAAAATGTCCCAAAAAGGCCGTCATGAAAATATGCCCAAAATTTTGAAAAATCCCCCAAACAAGATTTTACCAAAATAAAATTCAGAAAAAAACCCACATATGTAGAATTTCCAAAAATAAATCAAAAAAATTCCCAAAAAGGGGCATTATGAAAATATCCCCAAAAAATCCTAAAAATCTCCCAAATAAGAATTCCCCAAACAAAATCAAAAAATTCCCCAAAAAGGCCATCTTGAACATATCTCCAAAAATTCTAGAAAATCCCCCAATTAATTTATGAAAAATTCCCCAATTTCCATTGGCCCTACGATGCTTTAAATTGTAGATCGCGGTTAGTGAGTAAATAAATGACATCCTCATTTGAGAGAAGAATGTCAAGAGAAAGACATAGGTAAACATGATTGACTAGCAAAACGTGTCCGTAAAGCGTAGCCGAACAAGTGTTAAATTAATGAACTCTTCATGGCCCATAACTGTCGTCGTTAGTGTCCTTCTGTATAATTGCGAATATTAAATGATGGACACGATATCAGTTCAAGTGGTCGTCGCTTGTCGGTGCTGGCATGAACTCAATGGGACTGAGACTGATAACAATGGGGAAAAACAACAACAAAACACAATTGTCGATAAGAATCAAAAAAGATGATAATAAAACCAACAAAAAAAAACAGATAAAATCCCATAAGAACCGAACAAATGAATATTTAATTGAGTTCTACCAAACGACTTTGAACGAATGAAAAAGCTTTTTGGCTCATGCAGCTGACGTCATTGTTGCATATTCAGCAGAACCAAGAGAGAGAACGAGAGGGAGGGAGAGAGAAAGATTAGAAATTGTTAAGCATTTTCAGGTGTTCTCTATGAGATAGACAGACAACAACAGAGAGAGAGAGAGCGTATGAAGGTGTGGGAGATTTACATTTACCATTCAGCTCACCACTACCATTGCATACGCATCGTCGGGGGTCCTAGCGTGTCAAAATAATACTTTTCATATGCGTATGTGTGTGTGCCCCTGTGTTTATGTACATGCCAGTGTTGTTTGCGGTGTCAAACATCATCCATTAGACACAATCTCTGTGCTTGTGGGAATTATTAGCCATATTTGCAGTGCATGCACTGGGACCGAATGTATGCGATTTTCGTTTGGTACGACTCCATTAACTTATCAGAAAATTTTTAAAAATTAAACGAATTGATATGTGAGTCGTGGGAATAATTGAAATGCAATGTCCCAACGGCAGCTGAAGTAAAATTGCAATAAAAATATAGTTCTGAGATTTATATAAGCCCGACGGTTGCGATAATTTGCTCCAGGGTAAACTCTTTAATGTCAGCAACTTTTAGAGAAGAAAGGCATTGGTTGCTATAATAAAAATTTAATTAGCCCATTTGTAAGACGTTTTTCTTACCTCATACTTTGAATTTTAACTCATAGAATTAATTTCTTTATATAAACCAAACAATCCATGATTGCAATATAATGGGGACAAAAAAAATATAACAACACAGTGATACAGAACCGAATCTTCCTTTTTGTTGTGTGGGCAGTAATTAAGCAAAACCCCATTTTCCTATAAAAATCTACAAGAAAAAATGCCCCCTCACAAAATGAAGAATTCCCCGAAAATAAATGAAAAATCCACCCAAAAGCCAAATATGAAAATGTCCCCAAAAATCTAAAAAATCATCCGTTTTCCTATAAAAATTTACAGGAAAACATTCCCCCTCAAAAAATTAAGAATTCCCCGAAAATAAATGAAAAATCCACCCAAAAGCCAAATATGAAAATGTCCCCAAAAATCGAAAAAATCATCCGTTTTCCTATAAAAATCTACAAGAAAAAATTCCCCCTCAAAAAATGAAGAATTCCCCGAAAATAAATGAAAAATCCACCCAAAAGCTAAATATGATAATGTCCCCAAAAAATCTACAAAATCATCCGTTTTCCTATAAAAATCTACAAGAAAAAAAGTCCCCCTCACAAAATGAAGAATTTCCCGAAAATAAATGAAAAATCCACCCAAACGGCAAATATGAAAATGTCCCCAAAAATATAAAAAAATCATCCGTTATCCTATAAAAATCTACAAGAAAAAATTCCCCCTCACAAAATGAAGAATTCCCCGAAAATAAATGAAAAATCCACCCAAAAGCCAAATATGAAAATGTCCCCAAAAATCTAAAAAATCATCCGTTTTCCTATAAAAATCTACAAGAAAAAATTCCTTCACAAAAATTAAGAATTCCCCGAAAATAAAAGAAAAATCCCCCCAAAAGACAAATATGAAAATGTCCCCAAAAATCTAAAAAATTATCCGTTTTCCTATAAAAAATCTACAAGAAAAAAATCCCCCTCAAAAAATGAAGAATTCCCCGAAAATAAATGAAAAATCTCCCCAAAAGTCAAATTTCTCCCAAAAATTCTGAAAAATCCCCCAAACAATACTACAAAAAATACCCCAAAAAAAAACAACATTAAAAAAATGTATGAAAATATTCCCAAAAAAACGAAAAATTATCCAAAATAAAAAAATTGGGAAATTTTTCATTCTTAAATTTTTGGGACATTTTTCATATTTAAAAATTCCCCAAAAAAGATAAATGAAATATTACCCACAAATTATGAAAAAACATCCCCATTTTTTGGTAAATTTATCATAATGAAAAATTCCTCAATTTTGTATCAGATTTTTTTTTGGGAGCCACCATTTGTTTGACAGCGCCATCTATCGTGAGTATAAAAATAAATATCAAAAATAAGTTCCTCGACCCCAAAAACTTTAAGATATCACAAATTTCCGGTATAATCGAAATAAATAAACATTATTTTCTCAAACTATCAATGATCCTTTCTTGTTAGACAACGTTCCTAAATCATCAACTTCAAAGGCGTTTAAAAAAAAAATATCGCACTGAACTAAGAAGAAAAAATCTTCACTGGCAAGAGAATTTCGAAGAGTTGCAAAAAGGGGTATGAAGCCCCAAAAAATCCAAATAAGTATAGGAAAAATTATCCTCAATGGTTGGTATCGTGGGTTCGATTCCCACCACAGGCTTTGGCCTGACGCTGCAAAAAAATCTAGCCAAATGATCTGTGAAGTATTGCTTCATCAAACTAGTGCCAATGTGGAATTTGCTTGTTTTTCTTTATCTCCTTTCAATACTTTTCTAAATTCCTTTAATCTATTCAAGAAATCAGCCGTACTGTGAAATCTGAAAACCACAATTTCTTACACACCGTTAACAATCGAATGAATCGCTGAAGAAAAACCATACAAATCCAAAAAATCTACAAAATCATCCGTTTTCCTATAAAAATCTACAAGAAAAAAAGTCCCCCTCACAAAATGAAGAATTTCCCGAAAATAAATGAAAAATCCACCCAAACGGCAAATATGAAAATGTCCCCAAAAATATAAAAAAATCATCCGTTATCCTATAAAAATCTACAAGAAAAAATTCCCCCTCACAAAATGAAGAATTCCCCGAAAATAAATGAAAAATCCACCCAAAAGCCAAATATGAAAATGTCCCCAAAAATCTAAAAAATCATCCGTTTTCCTATAAAAATCTACAAGAAAAAATTCCTTCACAAAAATTAAGAATTCCCCGAAAATAAAAGAAAAATCCCCCCAAAAGACAAATATGAAAATGTCCCCAAAAATCTAAAAAATTATCCGTTTTCCTATAAAAAATCTACAAGAAAAAAATCCCCCTCAAAAAATGAAGAATTCCCCGAAAATAAATGAAAAATCTCCCCAAAAGTCAAATTTCTCCCAAAAATTCTGAAAAATCCCCCAAACAATACTACAAAAAATACCCCAAAAAAAAACAACATTAAAAAAATGTATGAAAATATTCCCAAAAAAACGAAAAATTATCCAAAATAAAAAAATTGGGAAATTTTTCATTCTTAAATTTTTGGGACATTTTTCATATTTAAAAATTCCCCAAAAAAGATAAATGAAATATTACCCACAAATTATGAAAAAACATCCCCATTTTTTGGTAAATTTATCATAATGAAAAATTCCTCAATTTTGTATCAGATTTTTTTTTGGGAGCCACCATTTGTTTGACAGCGCCATCTATCGTGAGTATAAAAATAAATATCAAAAATAAGTTCCTCGACCCCAAAAACTTTAAGATATCACAAATTTCCGGTATAATCGAAATAAATAAACATTATTTTCTCAAACTATCAATGATCCTTTCTTGTTAGACAACGTTCCTAAATCATCAACTTCAAAGGCGTTTAAAAAAAAAATATCGCACTGAACTAAGAAGAAAAAATCTTCACTGGCAAGAGAATTTCGAAGAGTTGCAAAAAGGGGTATGAAGCCCCAAAAAATCCAAATAAGTATAGGAAAAATTATCCTCAATGGTTGGTATCGTGGGTTCGATTCCCACCACAGGCTTTGGCCTGACGCTGCAAAAAAATCTAGCCAAATGATCTGTGAAGTATTGCTTCATCAAACTAGTGCCAATGTGGAATTTGCTTGTTTTTCTTTATCTCCTTTCAATACTTTTCTAAATTCCTTTAATCTATTCAAGAAATCAGCCGTACTGTGAAATCTGAAAACCACAATTTCTTACACACCGTTAACAATCGAATGAATCGCTGAAGAAAAACCATACAAATCTTATCACTGGCAATGGCATTCAGAGAATTGTCAATACACTATTTCGTTTGGTATGGAGGATATGAAATGAAAGTCCTCACAGTGGGGGGAATTTGTAAAAAAATGTGGAAATAAATTTGCCATTTGGCATCTCCAGCGTGAAATTTCAATCCAATCGAATTGAAATGTACAAATTCCCCCCACTGTGTAAAGCTGCTTTGCTGCCGTTTAGACCGTTTACATGGCAACGAAAGATATCCTCAATACAGGCACAAACATCCCCAGACAGACAGACGGACAGACTGATGGAAGAGGGTTGTGCTCGAATGGTTGTGATTGTGAACGAAAAGAAATTCCACAAATCGCAAATCGAAGGCAATGCAGACTGGAATATGAATATGAACTCTAGACGTTTGAAGGCGGCAAGAAAAGAGCCAGAGTGAAAGTGTTGATTGGCTTTAACACTTCACAAGCTACAACAACAACAACAACTACAACTACACATGTACAACAACGGCCAAGTGCTAAAAGTATTTGTTAGCGGAATTGGCCCGAAATGAAATTCAGCATAAACAAAGAATGTCATGCACCGATGTCCAACCCGCCCCCGCCCACCAACAGGCCGGATATGATGAGAGCTGAGTGAACGCACACCACCGCAATTCAATACAAATTCAATAAACAGCCAAAAGATTTGTGCGAACGGAAAACAATAAGTGATTTTTCGCAGGAAAATGTCAATGGTTTTTTGTTAAATTTCTTTTCTTTGCTTTAGCTAAAAAGGAAATCGGAAAATATCTCCAACACCTCTCAAACCACCAATCCATTTCATCACATACCATCAATGACTGATGTTTTACACATTGAACTTTTTTTTTTGTTTGTTTAAAGGCGGTTCCCGCTCCTCTTGTACCCAAATGTCTTGACATGTCATTGGTGACAATATCGGCGAACGTTATCGCGGCCACAATGCCAGAGAAGACGACTGAATGTATGAATGTATCTTCATCAGCGGCCAACTATGAAGAGAAAACTAATATAAAGATACAAAAAAAAAAAGGAATGGAAAGGCAATGAAGGCAAGTCACGCCTGAATGCGAATGGAAACTCAAAAAAAAACAAATCAAAGTTCAAAACTTTACAGATTACTGTTCTGTTTCTTACTCGTCAAAACTAAGTAACAGAACAAATTTGAATTGAATTTTTAAATTGAAACATTCGGAACAAGCCAACTTTTTGATTGGAACTTTGGGTCTTATTCTAGGATCAAATTCTTCAGAAAGATATGGACTTCAAGATCAATTACACAGAGGTTTACATAGATTCTGATGATGACGGGCAGACCCCAGGATTTTTAAAATTTTTAGATTTTTTTTTTTGAGTAAAGTCCTACATTTTGTAGAAATTGTTAAGATTGTTTTAATTTTTTGGGCGATTTTTTTAAAAAACCCACGATTTTTAGATTTTTTCATATAAAAATACCCTCGACTGTATTATTTTCATATTTTTTAAATATGATTTTGTGAAATAAAGCTCCACGATTTTACAAATTTTTGTTTAAAAAGACCCACGATTTTACGATTTTAAAATTTTTGTTAAAAGACCCACAATTTTACGATTTTAAAAATTGTAGTTTAAAAAGACCCACGATTTTAAATTTTTTTTAAAAAGACCCACGATTAAAATTTTTTTTTTTTAGAAAAGACCCACGATTTTTTAAAATTTTTAAAGAAAAACCCACGATTTTATTATTATTTATATTATTATTATATTTTTTAACTATGATTTTTTATAAAAAGACCCAAGTTTTGTTTAGATTTTGTCACATAAAGCTCCACGATTTTAAGATTTTAAAATTTTTGTTTAAAAAGACCAACGATTTTACGATTTAAAATTATTTTTTATAAAAAGACCCACGATTTTTTAAATTTTTTAAAGAAAAGCCCACGATTATTAGATTTTTTATATAAAAAGACTGTATTATTTTTTAATTATGATTTTTTATATAGACCCAAGTTTTTTTTTTAGATTTTTGCAAATAAAGACCAACGATTTTTTATATATATTTTGTAAATTTTTTAAAGAACAACCCACGATTTTTATATTTTTTTATATGAAGTCACACGATATTTATTTTCTTTTTTTAAATATAAAGACCGACGATTTTTATTTTTTTTTATCGAAGACTCGCAGTTTTTTTTTATATGAAGACACGATTTTAATTTTTTTTTTTATATGAATTTTAATTCACGATTATTTTATTTTTTATATAAAGACTCAAAATTAGTATATTTTTTATATGAAGGCACACGATTTTTTAATTTTTTTTTTGTATATAAACACCCTCGGTTTTTTTAAATTTTTTATATAAAACTCACGATTTTTAGATTTTTTTTTAAAATAATGACACAAGTATTTTTTTTTATATGAAAACACATTTTTTATATTTTTTATATAAAGAATGAAGATTTTAATATTTTTTTAAAATAATGACACGATTTTTATATTTTTTATATAAAGACTCACCATTTTAATATTTTTAGATTTCTAGTTTTTTTTTATATGAAGATCCCATGAGTTTTATATTTTTTATATAATGACTCACGATTTGTAATTTTTTTTTATATGAAGACACATGATTTTTGCATTCTTTTTTAGATTTTTGGATTTTTTTATATAAAAACCGATGTTCATAAAGCACTTCGTCCATTTCACGATATTCGTTTAGGCGACTCGTCACAATCCTATGGTCGTATGTTAAAATTTGCCTTCGTATTTCCCAAAATTATTATTTTTTCTATATATATATATTTCATATATTTTGGGAAATGTTTCATAAATATTATGAAATTTTCATATAATTTAGGAAATGTTTCATAAATATTATGAAATGTTTCATATATGTTATGAAATGTTTCATATATTTTAGGAAATGTTTCATTTATTTTATGAAATGTTTCATATAATTTGGGAAATGTTTCATAAATATAATGAAATGTTTTTTTTATATATTTTATGAAATATTTCATATATTTTATGAAATATTTTATATATTTTATGAAATGTTTCATATATTTTATTTTTTGCTTTATATTACCTACAGACTTATGTTGGCTCTTCAACTTTTTGGGGGTAGTGGTCTGTTTAATAAATGATTTCCAAGCATTTCAGTCTTATGCATGCTTTCTCCAATTCGTGATATAGTTTGCTGGGGTTTCAGACATCACACATGCAGTCATTCTCGCAGAATACAAACCAGTGGAAAAAACACAGGACCACATTTTATTTCGGACAGAAAAAAAACAAAAAACTGAACCAGTGTAGCGCCCGACAGACAATACAACGACGACACAGAATCTTTTATTTCCAAAGTCACTTTGTTGACAAACTGCCCCCGTAAGTCGTTCTTAAACCAGTTCCTTTCGCTTGTTGCATTTTCTGTTTATTATGCAGGCAACATGTCTGCACGTGTTTTAAAATATTATCCAAGGAGTTGCCACAATTAAAAGGACTTCTTTGTTTCTGCACGGAAAGACCGAATGTTGCTTCATTAGAATTGTATGGTGGTCGCTAACAATGTAAACGCTAATTGCCAACGCTTGACCTTAAAACAAGTAAACTTTTCACAGACTTTACCCAACAGGCCTCCGTACTCAGTCTTTGCGTGAGTTTTTTCAAAGAACCCGAAGACGACAAAAAAAAAGAACTAAAGACAAAAATGTTGCAGCAATTCAATTCATGTCAAAACGGAAATGCCAAAGTTTTGACTAATTTCGAGGACAGGAAACATTTGCTGCACGTAGATTGTGACACCTTTCTCACATTGTCGGGCACCTGGGGAAACTTTTAATTTGTGGCTTAGTTTTGTGTGGGACCTGGCAAATTTATAGTTGTCTGTTGTGGAGCCGTTTCTGCCACTCGTTTTACTTTTACTCCACATGCGGTTTTCGCATTCAAAGCACGTTGTGTGACCATATCTTCTTCTTTAGTTCGCTTCATTCAGTCCTTATACTCTGTGTTTTCTATGTATATGTGCCAGCAAACGCCGTAGGACCGGAGACACTGTGGCAATTTGGTTACATTTTATTTCCGTTTTTCTATTTTTCTTGTGGTCGTAGCAGACGTTGAAGTAGTGGCAATGAAGGTCGGCAGGCACTCCTGTAAAGCAAAGAAAACTTTTGTTGCTGGTCATTTCGTTATGAAAAAGAAAAGTTAATTTATGTAGTTAAATTGTTTGAATTCCGAGGTGGTGCGGGGATGTTTTAAGGACTAACGGGTTTCTTATCAGTTTTCACAATCAACACAATTTAATTGATTTTTAGATAAGACGACAGCGAAATTTTCGGCTTGAAATCAGAAAGTGTAGCACTATGAAACAAAAGAAACCAAAAAATTACACTATGTGATAAAAAAAAATAAAAAAAATGTTTGTAAGTAACAAACATTATTTAATTTAATATAATGAAAACCACATATTCCCAAAATGGTCGGATTTTTTAAAAAAAAAACTTTTATTTATATCCAATTTTCCGCCGCCTGAATTGCCATAACTCAAAAACGACTCGTTCTATTTGGCTGAAATAAATTTTAAAAAATTATTTTTTAATGCTATTAAGCTATTTTTAAACTTTGCCTTTGGAGTTTTTAAGTCCGAATGATAGTTTCAGAGTTAAAAAAAATGTTTAGACGAAAAATAATTTTTTTTCGAAATTTTTTTAAATGCAATTTTTTGGACTTAAATTTTTATAACACAAAAACGACTTTTAGCTGAAATAAATTTTAAAAAAATTACCAATAAATTTAGGGCCTTTATTGTGAAAGGCAGTTTCAGAGTTAGACATAATTTTAAGTCGAAGAATGTTCTTTTGTAAACTTTTTTTGTTCTAAAAATTCAATTTTTTATTTAAATTGTCATAACTGAAAAACGACTTGTTCGATTTGGCTGAAATAAATTTAAAATAAAATACCACTGAATTATTTTAAATATCTGCTTTGAAAGCCTTTTATCCGTAAGGACAGTTTCCGAGTTATACATAATTTTATGTCGAAGAATGTTTTTCTTTCAATTTAAGAAAACAATTCTTTTGGACATAGCTAAAATAAATTAAAAAAAAATATTTTTTAAACTTATGAAGCTATTTTTTAACTTTAAGTCCGAATGATAGTTTCACAGTTAAAAAAATTGTAAGTCGAAAAATATTTTTTTTTACTTAAATTTTCTTATCTCAAAAACGACGTTTAGCTGAAATAAATTTTAAAAATTTTTTATTTATTTATTTATTATTAATTACAATACAAAGTAAATTTATATTCTAATTTTGGGTCCAAGGGTAAACCGGGTGACAAAGACCATATGTTTAGATTTTTGCAGCGACAGACCAAAGCCTCTGGTGGGAATCGAACCCACAACCCCCACGCTGATAGGCAAGCACGCTACCAACTCGCCTACCGGGGCGCCTAATTTTAAAAAAATATTTTTTTAAGTTATTGAATTATTTGTAATCTTTGCCATTAGAGCCTTTTAATCTGGAAGACAGTTTTCGATTTAAAAATAATTTTAGGTCGAAGAATGTTTTTCTTTTGTAAACTTTTTGGTTTTAAAAATGCAATTTTTTTACTTAAATTGTCATAATTCAAAAACGACTGGTTAGATTTAGCTGAAATAAATTTTAAAAAAAATATCACTAAATTATTTTAAACACCTGCCTTTAGAGTCCTTTATCCTGAACGGAAGTTTCCGAGTTATAAATAATTTTAAGTCCATGAATGTTTTTCTTTTAATTTAAAAAAAAACATTTATAACTCAAAAAGCAAGTGTTCGATTTAGCCCAAATATTTGAAAAAAATATTTTTTAAAATTATTTAGTTATTCTTAAACTCTGCCTTTAGAGTCTTTTATCTTGAATGGCAGTTACCGAGTTATAAATAATTTTAAGTCGAGGAAAGTTTTTCTTCTGTAATTTTTTTTTCATTTAAAAATTCAATTTTTTGACTTAAATAATCATAACTTAAAAACGACTGGTTCGATTTAGCTGTACTAAATTTTAAAAAAAATACCACTAAATTATTTTAAACACCTGCCTTTAGAGTCTTTTAATCTGAAAGACAGTTTCCGAGTTATAAACAATTTTAAGTCCAAGAATGTTTTTCTTTTAATTTACAAAAAAACATTGTTTTGGACATACATTTTGATAACTAATAAACGACGTGTTCGATTTAGCCGAAATAAATGTTAAAAACTGAATTACTATTTTCGTTTTAATTCATAGATTTTTTGCTTTTTAATTGGAGTGCCATTTTTAGAGTTATAAACAATATTCAGTCGAAAAATGTTTTCTTTCGTAAATTTCTTTTGTTTTAAAAAAATTATAAAAATTCGAAAACGATAAATATTGTTCAGTTTCAGTTATATATCACCAAGCCCCATATCTTATGATTGTTAATAAAACCGACAATTTTTTCTTGATTTTAATAATCTCTACCTCATTTAAATGGAATTCGTTATAAATAACTGAAAATGTACACATTTTGTTATTTTCGAATTTTTATGATTTTTTTGTAAGAAAAAAAATAAGAAAAATTTACAAAAACAAGGCATTTTTCGACTTAACATTTTTTATAACCCTAAAACTGTCTTTCAAAATAAAAATCACTAAAGGCAAACTTTTAAAAACAATTTTGAGAAAATATTTTTAAAATTTATATATTCTTCAACTCCTTATTATTTCTATTACTCACAAGTCAGTTATTTCACATTTATGATTCATCCAAAGAATTTATAAAAAAAAAATATTTCCTAAAATTTCACATGTCGCAGTTATTTACCGCCCCTTTCAAAACTTCAAATCGAACCGCAAAATATCCTTTTTTTTGTGTGTTTGCTGCCAATCGATGCGTGCTCCATACTTGTGGGGAATATTTTATTTTTATTTTGCATTATTTTTTTCCGCTCAATTAGTTTTCGTTTTGGATTGTTACTTTCAATTTGCCAAAGCACAAAACGATACGATTTTTAATTCCTCCCCCATATTGCGGTTGAGTAAACGTAACACTCAGACACTCACGTAAAAGAAAATGTCCTTTCAGTTACATAGCCACTGAGTAGCCGCTTCCTGAATAGAGAGACGCGTGAGCAGCGATTTAAGCCACAACACACCTGTTTGCTTAAGTTTTCTTTTTTCTTCAATTACGGAAAAGTGTTGTATAAAAAAGGAAATGGGTTTTTGTTTGAAGAACTCCTTTAGGGATAAATGTTGTCTAGAGTCTAGAAGAGGAAGAAAAAACAATCGTATTACAATTGAGTCTGTTGGGGTCAGTTCGTAAAAAAAAAATCGGGCGCAGAGTCGCGCTTTTTAAGATTGAATTCGGTTAAGAAAATATCAAAAAAAAAAGGGGAATTTTTCATTGTCCACATGAAAAAAACAAAAAATGAAATGTTACCCAAAAATTATGCAAAATTTGTTTAGTTATAAAAAATTCCCCAATTTTTTTATAAGATTTTTTTTGGAGAATTCTTCATGTTTTTTGAGGTATTTTCCATAGAGCCAGTCTTAACATGCTCCCCAAATTCCATAATTCTAGCTTCAGCCTAATTTTTAGGTATTTTTTTTTGGATTTTTTTTGTTTTTATTTTTAATATGAAAAAATGGACAATGAAAAATTCCAACATTTTTTTATTTTTGGGATTTTTTTTTTAGGTAAATTTTCATAACAGAATTCAATCAAATATCGCTCGATTTTTTTTTATTTTTTTCGGAAATTTAATATTTGCAAATTTTTCATAAATTCTTTGGAGAATTGTTCAGAATTTTGGAGAAATTTTCATATTAGGATTTTGGGGTGCATTTTTCATATGAAAAAATTGAGAAAGAAAAATTGCCCAATTTTGTTTTTATTTTTGGGGAATTTTTGCTTTTTTTCGGGGATACTTTCATATGAAGTGAATCAAATATTTCGGATATTTTCCATAATATTTGGAAATTTTTCATAAATTCTTTGGAGGATTTTTCAGAATTTTTTCAGCCTAATTATGAGGATTTTTTTGGGTAATTTTTTTATGATTTTTTTTTCGTTTTTATAACAGAAGTTTTTTTTATATTTTTTTTTCGGATATTTTTCATAAAATTTCGGGATTAACATTGGGTATTTTTTCATAAACTGTTTAAGGGGCATTTTTCATATAAAAAAATTTACAATGAAAAATTCCAAATTTTTTTATTTTTGGGAATTTTTTTTTTTTGAGGGCAATTTTCGTAACAGACGTCAATCCAATATCGCTCGATTTTTTTTTTATTTTTTCGGAAATTTTTCATAAATTCTTTAGAAGATTTTTGGACAAATTTTCATATAGGGATTTTGGGGGACATTTTTCATATAAAAAAATGGACAATGAAAAATTCTGCAATTTTTTTTGTATTTTTGGGGAATTTTTGGTTTTTTTCGGGGATATTTTCATAAAGAAGTGAATCAAATATTTCGGATATTTTCCATAATATTTGGAAATTTTTCATAATTTCCTTGGAGGATTTTCCCTAATTTTGAGGATTTTTTGGGTTATTTTTCTTATGAAATTTTTTTTTCCTTTTTTTTTTTGATATTTTTATAACAGAAGTCAATCAAATATCACTCGTTTTTTTTTATAATTTTTTTCGGATATTTTTCATAAAATTTGGGGGATTTAACATGGGTAATTTTTCATAAATTCTTTGGGTAATTTTTCATAAATTCTTTGGGTAATTTTTCAGAATTTTTCGGGAAATTTTCATTGGGTTTTTTCATTTATTTTGGGGAATTCTTCATTTGGGCTATTCTTAAATTTTTTGGAGTCATTTTTCATTTGGGTTATTTTTCATAGACCCTATTTTGATGATCGAAACTCGAAAAAAAACATTTTAAAACATTTTTTGGTTTACATTTTTTTTTTAAAACAATTTTTCTTACAAATTGTCATTTTTGTCTGAAGTACCCTTTATTGTATTCACTATAATTTTGAATTTTTTGACAACAATATACCAAATTAATGCTAACTTTTGTGACCAGCAGTTTCAACATATTTGAATAATGTATTTCCTAGGAAATCCCCCCTCCCCCCCTTTGCATAATCGAGACTTTTAATTACCTCGACAGCAATTCATATAATTTGTATAGTTATGTCACATCCAAGTTACCAAACATGTGGTTCACTCATTGCCAACTTTACAGAATCACTTCCAAACCGATATGAAAGGACTCATTGCACACAAAAATCGTTTGCTAGCAAACGTACGCACATTCGCAGTGGCATCATTATCGCTCCGAACAGCATAGAACCGCCGCATTAAAATGCCACTTCATTCATTCCGTTTGTGCATTCAAATGCACATTTTTGTCGCAATCAGCAGCTGGGCGGTTTGGGAACTCATTATGGCCAAAGGGCGGGGGGTGGCATTTGCATAAATTACGTTACGAGTAGTCGGCCATCAAAGGGCGCGGGCAACGAGGCTGGAACAGCCACTTGTTGCCGGGCAAACTGTTTACAGATCAACGTTTATTGTGCATATGTTTACAGGCAGGTGTGGATGTACATGTGTGTGGGTGTGTGGGTGTATGCACTCGTATCGATTCACGCGTGTTTGCATTGTCGTACGATATATCCAATTTAGCGGTCATTGGAAAAGCATTCCCCCACACACAGCCCATCTCTCCCTCTCTCTCTCTCTCTCCAGCATTTATTGAAATTAATGCAATTCTGTGGTTTGCACGCGTCTCTTTTTCGGTCCTTGGACACGTGGACATTGTGGCGAATGTCGCGCGGTGGTTGTCGCGCTCAGTGGTCGATGGTTTGTAATGCTTCCGCTCGTGTTCGTTTCTGTGGCGGTTAAATGGCGACAGTTCAATGTTCAAACTGGGGAAAAAGCTACTTATGCGCTCTTAGAACACAAAAAAATGGAAACTCTTATCTTGTGTTGTCAGTAATGACTCCAGCACTAAACTACAAGGGGACACGTTGCAATGTAAGCGGAGGAGTGAGTTTTCCCTACTGCGGACAATTCAATTAAACCCAGCAGCGTTTTGGAGTTTCTTTAAATTTTCTGGTACATACTTCAGCTGATCTGTACAATCTAAAGAAAATGTTCCCTATTGTTGTCTCAGTCTCTTCATGGTAAATGAAACGCGGGAATATTCGCCCAACCTCCCATACGTTGGATAGTCCTAAGCTAGTCCTAAGGCTAAGGTCCTATTGTCATCGTAGAGGAGACATTCCCTCAGTGCTGTGTTTACCCTCCGCACCCACAGTCCGTAGTATCGAATTGGCCTTTCTGATGCAAAATTAGAATTGAACAATCCTTGTGAGAAACTCAGAGCACAGACTGAGGCCAAAGACAAAATCTGCACATTCTCGCACGAAGTCCGCTTCACGTAGAAATTCATACTTCACCAGCCCTTTGTCACAGTCCATTCAGCGTATCCTCCACTTGGAAACAAGGCACTCATCTATATTTAGGTTATGTTTCTCCTACTCTGCCCATCAATCGGATCAGAAGATGAAAGTCGATCTACTTCGAGACACAGCGACACATTTTTCGAGGTTGCCTCTGACCAACAGACAAACAGGCATCTTCCGTGCTTCTGCCTTCTCTGAAGCCGGAGGGATACGGTCAGTCGAACCATAATCCTCTGCGACACCTTTGATTATCTTCACGACTGGAGGTTAAACATATTCTCTGACAGTCGAGCTGCTAACAATTTCGGGGTACAATTTTCCCGAACTCAACATCAGCTCTGGACTGTAGCAGATTTCTCAACCAGATGGTTCAGAAGATGATCGCCCAGCTGATGTGGATGTCTGGCCGCAGGGCCAAATACAAGGGAAATGCTGAGCATACGGGCTAGCCAGACTCGGGCCTCAGCGAGTTGCAAACTCCACAGTCTAGACGGAGGTGTTCCCGTTTAGATGGGAAACGTTGTCTGTTTATAAGGTTGCGATTAGTGACTACTGTAAAAGCAATCGAAAAGACAGCATCAACCTTAAACCGAAGCTAGAGCTCTATCTTGCTGGTGTTCAAGCCCTCTTCCAATGATAGCATTGGCATGCACTGTATCTGCCATTGCATCTGTGAAGATTTTGTAATGAGGATCCGGTTCGAAGGACCAAATGTAAAGAGGATCCGGTTCGAAGGACCAAATGTAAAGAGGATCCGGTTCGAAGGACCAAATGTAAAGAGGATTCGGTTCGAAGGACCACATGTAAAGAGAATCCGGTTCGAAGGACAAAATGTAAAGAGGATCCGTTTCGAAAGACCAAATGTAAAGAGGTTCCGACTCGAAGGACCAAATGTAAAGATAATCCGGCTCGAAGGACCACATGTAAAGATCTAATATCAGAAATAAAACTCTTTACGCGTTGAGTGCTTGTAATACACTAAATTTATTCTCCAAAACGGAACACTCACTTAAATAAAATTGAAACTGAATTGAATGCTGCCACTGGCAGCATATATTCAACATACATCGATTGTCCCATACAAAGATTCAACAACTATACACATTTATACAAATACACTACAGACTGAAAAAACGCAAACATTTGTGATAACCCATTGTATTCATTCGATTGAATGTGTGTGTGTGGCCTAGTCTGTTGATAGTGAACCACTTGAAGTGTTCGATCGTCAATTTCCGGGTACAGCTCAGGCCGCTAATAGTGACACACTTCAAGTGTCATAATAAGAGAACAATAAGAAAGACTCATGTTCAATTCTGAACAATTTAAAAATACAAAATCAAAGATTCCGTCTTGGTCATACTCTCGCCTGGCCCATATGGAGTTATTTTTCTAATATAATGAAATTCTCCCCACAAACTCTCCTATAAATTGATTAGTTTCCCATAAATTCGTACATTGGCTAAAAGGATTTTTAATAATATTAAATTATGTTCGTGTGTATCTTTCTCTGTGGCTTAACCGTATGGAAATATTCTAGCATTTGCCTACCAGTTGGATATTTTCCAAGTCAGTCCATCCACTGGGTTTTACAACACACACACACTCACATAACGGTGATGCATCGATTTTAAGTCTGTCTAATGCTTGTTGTTCAGCAAATAACATTGTAATCCTGTCCGAAAATCCCTTTACCTAAGCGTCCACAAATGGATTTCATAAATGTCGGTATGATGGGATATATGGGGGTAGATACACACTCACACACATACATGCTAGGTGGACATCATGTGCATGACAGGTGTAATTGCATTAACTGGATATGCATATTAGGAAGTGGCTTAAAACTTCCGCAAAGTTAAAGCGATACAGATGTATATCACCTGTTTCTTTGGAATGATAAGAACTGTGAGGAAAAGAAATTACTAAGGTTAGGTTAGGTTAGGTTAGGTTAGGTTAGGTTAGGTTAGGTTAGGTTAGGTTAGGTTAGGTTAGGTTAGGTTAGGTTAGGTTAGGTTAGGTTAGGTTAGGTTAGGTTAGGTTAGGTTAGGTTAGGTTAGGTTAGGTTAGGTTAGGTTAGGTTAGGTTAGGTTAGGTTAGGTTAGGTTAGGTTAGGTTAGGTTAGGTTAGGTTAGGTTAGGTTAGGTTAGGTTAGGTTAGGTTAGGTTAGGTTAGGTTAGGTTAGGTTAGGTTGGGTTAGGTTTTGAGCAATTGGAAATCGACTTTGGCCAGCGACTGCATTGTGTGGGTATTTGTATCGGCCATTTTGTACGAGGGCAGCAAGACTTAATACTGATGAGCCTGTCGACAGCTAAACAATTCATAAATAAAATAAGATAGCTTCTCTCTCTTCCATAGAAAAAGGAGACAACATGAATTATGCATTGGCTCGTTCACAGAGCTGCCACCCTCCATCTGAGGTGTTGAGGTGGTGAAATTCCCTTGATGACTCCATCATCATCATCATTTGTTTCTGTTTCACCAACTTAACCGTCAAACGATGACCGGCAGCCTCATTGATTTTTTCACTCACAACCCATGAACATTAGGGTGGAGTGAAAACATGCTTTTTTTTAATTTGAAAAAGTTAACCTCGGAAAGAGATGTAGTCTGGGGTCCTAATGAGGGGAAAAATAAAGAAAAAAATTTTAAAAAATTTTTAGGGGTCGCGCCACTCCCTCGAAATTTGGAAATTATCGCTATTTTGGCGTTGATTTTAGAAAAATCCTAAAAATTAACGACTTAACTTATTGGAAATTTGAGCTTGTTCAGTGCCCAAACAAAAGTATTTGAGGCAAATATGAGGATAATCGACTAATATTTGTAGCTTTGGTGGCGATTTCATTGTTCAGTCAATTTTCTGAAGAAGGGACGATTTGACTTATTTTACTTTTTGAAATTTTTGAACAATGAGAAAATTTTTTTTAAATTTTTTCATGCCCTTATTTCATTGTTTACGCTATTGCAAACATTTATTGACATAAAACTTTTTAGGATTTTTCTAAAATCTACGCCAAAATAGCGATAATTTCCAAATTTCGAGGGAGTGGCGCGACCCCTAAAATTTTTTTAAAATTTTTTTCTTTATTTTTCCCCTCATTAGGACCCCAGACTACATCTCTTTCCGAGGTTAACTTTTTTTTTTTTGAATTTCACTCCACCCTAATGAACATCCTAATTCATTAGTCATTCATACATTCACTCATGCCGTGCGGGGACAGTCCGATGGACTCCGCTTAGGACTAAGGGCACAGGGCATGAGTACACATAAGTCAGGGCCGACGGCAGAGAGAAGATAAATGGATGTCCATGGGCAGACCCACATAGTGGTCGTAATGATTAACCAAATATTTATTTATTCCCATACGTAGGATTTCTATCGTTTTCTGTGTGCGTGTGTGTGTTTGTTGTTTTACATCTTTGTATTGGTGTTTATTTTTCTTTTTCTTCTGTGAGTTTTTGTCTACGGACAGGTGCTGAAATGATTCATTCGGTGATTGTCCTTTGAGAGAATTGACACAATCAACAGGTTGGCTGTCACATGAAATAAATATCCCCCAAAAAAAGGGACCCAGTGAAAACTATCCAGATAAATTGCACGCAGGATTAAGGTGAGGATTTGTGTGTGGTGGTGGGTCGATTTATGTTTTAAATAACCCGGCATTGAAATCTCTACAGAGGCTACAGCAACAGGGAGTATTATTAAAATAAATTGGGGAATGTTTTGTGGGGATCAATGGCATTGTCGTTGGCTTAAGTTCGGGGGGGAATGCTGTTGGTGAAATTTTGTTTTTGTTGACAAAGTCGTTCAAGATGACGACTCATTCGAATTGTCTGCGAAGGAAATTGCTATTCTTTAAGAAGGAAATGTCAAATGTATTTGTATGAAATATTTGATTTGAAGAAGACCTTGAGCTGAAATAAGCAAAATGTTAGTTTATATTTTTGATTTATTTTAATCTAAATGAATTGTGGTTTAAATTGCCGAAATACAAAGACAAAGGCCAAGGATATCCGAGGTTAGGTTAGGTTAGGTTAGGTTAGGTTAGGTTAGGTTAGGTTAGGTTAGGTTAGGTTAGGTTAGGTTAGGTTAGGTTAGGTTAGGTTAGGTTAGGTTAGGTTAGGTTAGGTTAGGTTAGGTTAGGTTAGGTTAGGTTAGGTTAGGTTAGGTTAGGTTAGGTTAGGTTAGGTTAGGTTAGGTTAGGTTAGGTTAGGTTAGGTTAGGTTAGGTTAGGTTAGGTTAGGTTAGGTTAGGTTAGGTTAGGTTAGGTTAGGTTAGGTTAGGTTAGGTTAGGTTAGGTTAGGTTAGGTTAGGTTAGGTTAGGTTAGGTTAGGTTAGGTTAGGTTAGGTTAGGTTAGGTTAGGTTAGGTTAGGTTAGGTTGCGTTACGTTACGTTACGTTACGTTACGTTACGTTACGTTACGTTACGTTACGTTACGTTACGTTACGTTACGTTACGTTACGTTACGTTACGTTACGTTACGTTACGTTACGTTACGTTACGTTACGTTACGTTACTACTACAGGTCTACGTGAAATTTCAATCAAATCCGATATGAGCAATTTTCATGCCACCCAGTTGTGCCAGATAAACTGAAAGCTGTCCAAAATTGTCCCTCACTGTTGTCCATAACTATGGGCAACAACCTGGTGTAGATGCCAAACAGAACGAAGCAACAACACATTTTGTTGTTCTTTATTTACGGATTGCAATTAAGGACTTTATTTTACAAAATTACCTCGAAATGTTGTTATGCATTTAACAAATTCCTCAAATTAAGTTCCCAGCAAAATGGTAGAATTTGATTTTGTTAGCATTAAAATAATTCATACGATGTTATTAATAAATTCCAAACGGTTCTAATTTATCATGTCACAAATATTTGCATTGTCTTTTCGTTTCGTAAAAATGATTCATATATGAAAAAATGTAATTTCTATGAATTAAAAGTGTCGCACAGAACATAAAATATCAGTCGTACATTTTGTTCGTATGAAAAGTGTTTGTGTCACCTGAAATGTGAAAAAGATCGTAATTTCAAATGACACAACATTCGGTCAACCGTAAAATAAATTCATAAAAACAATACGTACTTGTTTTGTAGTTTAATTAAAATTTAGCCAAATCAATAGGGTGTGGCATAAGTAAATGAGGGAATTTTGTTGCAAATTAAATGTGTGCTAAAAAATATTTCTGAAACAATTTAGGAGTTCAAATTCATGCAAACTCAAAGAAAGCCTCTAGTCACCATTTTCTATACCAACACCAACAAATCACTCATCACCCATCACTAGACTAGATCATCCTAGAATTGAACAGCTACGAAATAAATACTTTTCAAATTTCCATTTGTCCTTTCAGGCAACTGAAATACCCTCAGTCGCCTTTATTTTGCCACACCCTGTACCGCAAAAATACATTTGTTAAGTGTTTTCATTTTGTAGGCTTTCGCTTTTCGTTTTTCGTGAAATCAAAACAAAACAAAATAAATACTGTTTGCAAATATTGTGCCATTAAATATTTTGTAAAAACTAAATGAAAATGTTGTGTAAATTATTTTGGATGGCGCCGTGCCAGAACATCGATACCGCCACCGCCGCCAGCAGCCCCCAACTGCGGGTAACCATAACAACAACAACGAATTATTGTGAAAATAAATATTGAAAAAGTGTAATATTTTGTTTTGTCTAAAAATAAAAATTACACTAATTACGTGTCGGCATTTCTCGGTTAAAATATCATTATTTGATTTGACGTCTACATACGTGTGTGTGTGTGTGTGAGTCTGTGGGGCTTTTGCATTTTCACAATCAGTGATTTGCATTTATTCAAGGATTAATCTTTGGACCAACGAAGAACAAGCAATCAATTTGAATAATTTCAAAGGGTGATGTGCAACATATGGCGCCTGGCCAATGTTCATGGGGTTTCGAAATGGGTGGCCCTGTAGAAATTCAGGGAAATTACAATTTATTTTATTTTATTTCATATTATTTTATTTTATTTTATTTTATTTTATTTTATTTTATTTTATTTTATTTTATTTTATTTTATTTTATTTTATTTTATTTTATTTTATTTTATTTTATTTTATTTTATTTTATTTTATTTTATTTTATTTTATTTTATTTTATTTTATTTTATTTTATTTTATTTTATTTTATTTTATTTTATTTTATTTTATTTTATTTTATTTTATTTTATTTTATTTTATTTTATTTTATTTTATTTTATTTTATTTTATTTTATTTTATTTTATTTTATTTTATTTTATTTTATTTTATTTTATTTTATTTTATTTTATTTTATTTTATTTTATTTTATTTTCACAAATATTTGTTGGTGTAGCAACAATTACATAATACAATCTACATATATTTATTCTCATATTTTATTTCAGTAAAAGTTTTAGTTCGCAAAATTTGCCATGCATTAAATATTCGGAAATGTTACATATGGAGAGTCATGCACGCTGTACCCTCCAAGTGCACTACTCCCTCCCTCCCTGCCTCCTACTCACCCTTTCTCAACTGTTACGGTTGTTTACAATTTCACATTTGTAGATTTCCAAGTTCATTTTCAACTTTGCCGTTTCGGCATCAGAGACAGGGCTGAGAGAGATCGAGAGCGTGAGTAGGGATATGAGTTGTCATAAATAAAGTTAAACACCCACCTAGACAAACAAGACAAGGAGTTGAACAACTTTGAGTATCAGTGGCAGGAATGCAAAGTCCTGTGAACCATTTGCATGTGTAGACCGAAGCCATGGAATGCCATTGCAGCTGTCGCTGCTTATGGTTTCACTTTTCCACTTGAAATGCGAAAGTAAAACTGCTGGCAACGTATTGTTGATTGTCTATGGCTGGCTGTACAAATAAAGGGTCCGCCATATAACGTTTTTTTTCAACTAGTGCTTATTTTATCGGGCCATGTTGAAGGAATTTTTGTTTACAAAAATTCAAGAGGGGGACATTGGCAACATTTGATTACAAGAGGACGGCGCCACGTGCCACACAGCCGATGCTACACTCGATGTTTTGCGCCCTGATTTTTAAAGATCGCATTATCAGGCGCAGAGCTGATGCGGTTAGGCTACTGCATGGCCAGCCGAGGCAGCCATTTGAATGAAATTATTTTCCATTACCAAATAAAAAAAAGAATTTTGAGAAAATATCCAGTATTTTTTTATCCCAGTCATTTTACTTGTGTCAACTGTCTATGCCCAGAAAACCAAATGGGACACACAGAACAACCAGAATTGTGCTGAATCATGTAAAGGAAAAGTTACAAAATCAAATGTAAACACAGCAGGGATACTTAAGTAGATAAGTTTCAATTAATTATGAAATTGATGTCGCTGCTTTAGACTTGTGCAGGACGAGGTGCAGGAAGTATTGTCGGTTATGTTGAATTTTTAAGATCAGTAAGTCATGGAACACAAAGTTACAAACATTGACAATTACAAACAAATGTTATTGGTATAAAACAAAGTGAAATACGTTATAAATTTTACATTCCAATAAAAAGGACTGACAGTGTAACATGTGCTTGGGAAGAGCCAAAGATTTCCCTGTCTTCTTCCACTCGTTTCTTCCACCGGAGTCTGGATCTTCGCTGCCTGCGCTTTCCGTGGCAAACTGTCATTGACTTATTTCTTGTGTCTCTGAATTTTTTTTTTTTTTTATAAAAAAAGAAATAGAAAACAAATTTACTTGTGACTGCGGCTGGGTTGCCGGCCAAATACTATCACATGTCAATGCCAAATTTATATTTATCTGTTCTGTCTGCTGCGTCACTTTCTATAAACTCACCACGATCAAGACGGCGCAACAGATGTTCACAGACCGAAATCAATTTAACACGATGCCAATAATTTCACACGTTTGCACGTTTCATCGTAAACAGTCCTACAATTCGACGATAAATATGTCAAATAAAAAGTAGTACACTAGTCTACAAAATATTTGTGAAGGAAATAAATAAATAAAGTTCACAAACTGCCACCTTTTTGCCCTCTGACATCACGGCCTCATCACATTTCCAACCAATTGATTTAATTAAAAACCCTTTAATTAATAACGAAATTAAAAACCCTCCAAAGTAATTAACATTTTCCTGGTTTCACACATCTTCACTAGGCCTCAGAAAGCCTACAACACTTTGTGCATGAATGTGTGTATGCATGTGTGTGAGCTGTGTATTTAAATACGAAATATTAATCATACGCCTCAGTGGCTCTGAAGTAAACAATTCATTACAATTCAGCAAATCTTCCACATGTTTACACTAATACTCGTTATCCCTCGTCCCTCTCTGCCCATGATTTCTGTTGCCAATACTTGATTGTTTATATGAAAGCTTTAAATACCTAACCATAAAAAGAAGGTAAATAAATAATTTCAATAAACACACACACAGAAATACATACATACATGTGTGATCAGAACAAGCAGTGCGTGTATTTGCTTAACAAGAAAAACAAACCAAAACACAAATAAAATTCTGTTTAATTTGAGTTCCCCTTATATTCATTGTTTCATTTTGAACTCCAGATTATAATCAGGACTCGAGGGGTTAAGCACAATAATAGAAGAATGAAACGAGAGGACACAGCTTTTGCTTTCCAGCCTACTCCTTGTTAGGTTGTTGGGGGTTTGAAACGGTCTCGAGCACCACATAAAGTCCAAAAGAAATCGCTGCCACCGAATTTAACGGAAATCAAACACAATATTTTTGATCTACACATATTTCTCAATGAAAAATTCCACAAAATAAAAATCCCCCAAAAAGACCAATATGGAAATGTCCCCAAAAAATTTTGAAAAATCCCCCAAACAATTTATGAAAAATTACCCCAAATATTATGGAAAAAAATATAAAAAATCCACTTTATAAAAAAGAAATAATCGATATATGATTGAATTCTGTTATGAAAATATCTCAAAAATAAAAAAAATGGGCAATTCTTCATTGTCCAACTCGAACAGAAGTCAAGAAAATGTTAGCAAACATTAAAAAGAAAACAAAAAATAAGAAAAGTCATGCTAATTTGGAAGGAAAATTTACACAATTTAGGAAAAATTACCCATTGCAAAATCCCCCAAACATTATGGAAAATACACCAAAAAAAATAAAATTTAAAAAAAAAACGATGGCTACGATTGAAAAGTCATGCTAATTTGGAAGGAAAATTTACACAATTTACGAAAAAATTACCCAATGAAAAATACCCCAAATATTATGGAAAAAAACATAAAAAATAAAATTTAAAAAAAAACGATCGCTACGATTGAAAATGCAAATATTTACAAAAAAATATGAAAAATAAAAAATTGGGGTATTTTTCATAATAAAAAATTCCCCCCAAAAAAATGGTGTGTTTTTCAAATTTTTTTAGGTAACTTTAATTTTTGGTTTGTTTTATAAGTTTTTTTGCATAAAACTGAAATGTTACCTAAAATTTTCCGCTTTTTGTGGCACTGTTTTATATGAAAAATGCCCCAAAAACTCTACAGAAGTCAAGAAAATGTTGGCAAACATTAAAAAGAAAACAAAACATAAGAAAAGTCATGCTAATTTGGAAGGAAAATTTACACAATTTACGAAAAATTACCCATTGCAAAATCCCCCAAACATTATGGAAAATACACCAAAAAAATTAAATTAAAAAAAAAGATCGCTACGATTGAAAAGTCATGCTAATTTGGAAGGAAAATTTACACAATTTACCAAAAATTACCCAATGATTATGGATGAAATATTATGGAAAAAAACATAAAATTTAAAAAAAAAAACGATGGCTACGATTGAAAATATCCCCCGTTTTGCAAATATTTACAAAAAATATGAAAAATAAAAAATTGGGGTATTTTTCATAATAAAAAATTCCCCCCAAAAAAATGGTGTTTTTCAAATTTTTTTAGGTAACTTTAATTTTTGGTTTGTTTTATAAGTTTTTTTGCATAAAACTGAAATGTTACCTAAAATTTTCCGCACTGTTTTAAATGAAAATTGCCCCAAAAACTCTACAGAAGTCAAGAAAATGTTAGCAAACATTAAAAAGAAAACAAAAAATAAGAAAAGTCATGCTAATTTGGAAGGAAAATTTACACAATTTACGAAAAATTACCCATTGCAAAATCCCCCAAACATTATGGAAAATACACCAAAAAAATTAAATTAAAAAAAAAGATCGCTACGATTGAAAAGTCATGCTAATTTGGAAGGAAAATTTACACAATTTACCAAAAATTACCCAATGATTATGGATGAAATATTATGGAAAAAAACATAAAATTTAAAAAAAAAAACGATGGCTACGATTGAAAATATCCCCCGTTTTGCAAATATTTACAAAAAATATGAAAAATAAAAAATTGGGGTATTTTTCATAATAAAAAATTCCCCCCAAAAAAATGGTGTTTTTCAAATTTTTTTAGGTAACTTTAATTTTTGGTTTGTTTTATAAGTTTTTTTGCATAAAACTGAAATGTTACCTAAAATTTTCCGCACTGTTTTAAATGAAAATTGCCCCAAAAACTCTACAGAAGTCAAGAAAATGTTAGCAAACATTAAAAAGAAAACAAAAAATAAGAAAAGTCATGCTAATTTGGAAGGAAAATTTACACAATTTAGGAAAAATTACCCACTGCAAAATACGCCAAATATTATGGAAAATACACCAAAAAAATAAAATTAAAAAAAAAAGATCGCTACGATTGAAAAGTCATGCTAATTTGGAAGGAAAATTTACACAATTTACGAAAAATTACCCAATGATTATGGATGAAATATTATGGAAAAAAACATAAAATTTAAAAAAAAAAACGATGGCTACGATTGAAAATATCCCCCGTTTTGCAAATATTTACAAAAAATATGAAAAATAAAAAATTGGGGTATTTTTCATAATAAAAAATTCCCCCCAAAAAAATGGTGTTTTTCAAATTTTTTTAGGTAACTTTAATTTTTGGTTTGTTTTATAAGTTTTTTTGCATAAAACTGAAATGTTACCTAAAATTTTCCGCACTGTTTTAAATGAAAATTGCCCAAAAAACTCTACAGAAGTCAAGAAAATGTTAGCAAACATTAAAAAGAAAACAAAAAATAAGAAAAGTCATGCTAATTTGGAAGGAAAATTTACACAATTTATGAAAAATTACCTAATGAAAAATACCCCAAACATTATGGAAAATACACCAAAAAAAATAAAATTAAAAAAAAAAACGATCGCTATGATTAAAAATATCCCCCGTTTTGCAAATATTTACAAAAAATATGAAAAATAAAAAATTGGGGTATTTTTCATAACAAAAAAATTTCCCCAAAACAATTTTTTTAGGTTACTTAAATTTTTTGTTTGCTTTATATTTTTTTTTGGCATAAAACTGAAATTTTCCGCTTTTTGCGGCACTGTTTTATATGAAAAATGCCCCCAAAAACAAAAAAAAAGGAAATGTTACCTAAACATTTTGACAAAACATCTCAAATTTTTTTTTGAGGAATTTTTCATTATGACATTTTTTGGGACAATTTTCATATGGCGCATTTTTCACAGAGTCTCACAGCTTTTACAAAGCAATGTCTCACTAAGAGTTGAAGCGTTCTCCACGATTTCCCAGTGGTTGCATCTGCTGGTCAAGCCAGAACAAAATTCCGAGGGCTCTTTCCTAGTTTTCCAATAAACTGATTGAATTCTTCGTTCCGGACATCAGAAAGTACAGCCTCTATTACGACACCTCTTGTAATGGAATGAGAATAATAAATGTGGCCTCCGCACAGTGGTCTAGTATACAACTCAGTCGTCTGTAAGTTTTGACACAGAATTTAAAAAAAAAAAAAAAAAAAATTATGGTAATTTTTATGATAATGAGAAAACAATCAAATTAGAATAGAGCAATGAATCGAAATGAATTAAAAAAAAAAATCCCCCAAATTTTCGCCTCAATGGTCATATTTTATTTCAGCTTTACGGTAATGTTTCAGGCAGCCCCAGATCAAAAAGGTTATGGAGGATACAGCAAAAAAGAAAAAGGTTGCCATGACCCCTAAAGGCACCCACTTGGTTGATATACAGGGTACTCCAACAAGTATTGGCATTCAATGAAAAATTAAATTTTTTTGAGATGTTTTGTTTCATAATAAATAATGAAAAAATAACATAAGCCACCACGACCACGCGTACAGGACCAAATCCTTTTCATGCAGTTTTCCATAACCAAAAGCGCAAAGTGGCTACAAAATTGTCGTCGTTGGGGTTTTGAGAATCCTCAAGTAATTGAAGAGACATCCACAAAAACTCACTGTTTGGTGCGCTCGCTCTTTGGTCCGAAGGTGCTATTGGACTTTACTTCTTCTTCGTCTTGAAAATCATGTGCCAACGATTTGAACATAACTGAAAAACCATTTTGCACGAAATTGAATGACTTTCTAGTTTTTCTCAGTTTTATTTTTGAAGACCACTCCAATTGTAAAAATTCCTGCCAAATTCTTGCCAACGCCTTGTGCCATTTCTCCGGGTCATTTGATAATAACAAAGGACATGGAAACACAATTCCTACCTCCAATCACCAGCTAATAAATTAAACATTAGCCGAATGATTTTTGGCACAGGCGACCTTGTGCCCAGATGATTATTCAAGTGTTTATAAAAATATGAATTGTCCCAGATTCGATAAAGGACAACCAAGTCACACACCCACCCAATCGGGGCTGGCAACACAACATAACACAGTATTTCAAATAAAACTATAACCTTTTCGAAAAGAAAATGTGTCCCCGAATGTATTGAAGACACACAACAAAAAGGTCCAATAATAAATAGACAGCCGTTTTTGTAATTTGTCTTGGGCTAAAATTGAAGCATGAACTTTTCTTTTACCAACTAAAAGGTGGTGGGAGACCAAAGGCACCAGCCCACAAATCGAATTGAAATCATTTCAGTGATTACACTGACCTATGGCATTCACTTTTACTCATACTCGCACTACCAGTCGGTATGGGAACTCTTCATTTTGAAAATGGTTTGTCTTGTTTTTGCCACCTCGACTTTTTGCTCTTTCAGCCATAAGCAGCCATTAGCGCTGCTGTCTTTGGGGAGACGATGCTGTCGATGAGTTTGTATTTTTTTTTTGGTTTGGCTTTTTCTGTTGGCCAAAAGCCAATAAATTTTCAATTTATATGCATTTCGTTATTTTTAGGGCTTTCGCATTTTGTTATTGTTGTGGTTTTCACTTCATGGTCTTTTGTAAATGTGAAAGGGTGTTTGGGGGGGATTTTTCCTAGGGGTGATAGCAGTACCGGCTTTAGGAGCAACTGGTAGTCATTGAACTTGCTAGTCATCGATTATTCTCTAGAATTCGCTAACCTTGCGAGACATTTGAATATCGTGGATTTGGCCTATTTTTGGTCTTCTTTCAAGAAAGGATTCCCTGGAGTTCCTTGACCTTGCGAGATATTTAAATACCAATGATTCGGCTTATTTTTTCCCCAAATTATTTTTCCAAGAAAGGAGTCTCTGGTTTTTAAGTTGGCAATTTTATGTTTTGTAAAAAAATTTAAATAAATTGTTAGGATCCTAAGTTGGCAATTTCATGTTTTGTAAATAAATTTTAAATAAATTTTTAGCCAAAGCTAATCAAGGTGGACACCAACTGGAGGATTACACACGGTCAGCTGCTATCCTCCTCTCCTTCGTTCCTTTCACACAAAATACTCTACTCTAAACTAGCCTGACTTAACTAGATTTTCCATGGCTTCGGCTGTTTCACATTCTATCACTCCAACTCACTGCCCCCTCCCTGTTTGTAAATGTCCAACACGAATACAAACAAAATATTTCATTGACTTTGATTTATTGGACGTTTGTTCAATTTTAACAACAAATTCAATTTTCACTTCCAATACACACTCACTCGTAAGCGACGAAATCGACAGCTCAGCCGAGAAATATCAAATGACGTGAAACGAACAAATCATTATTAAAATTTTGTTAAAAACAAATGCAGAAGAAAACTCTGACTGAAGCCACGCCATTCAAAGTAAAAGTTTAATTGTAAAAGACAAAAAGTCAAACAAACGAAATTCCAAGAAAAATTTAATGAAGAACAGTCACTGCATTTTTAAATTTACATTTTAATGGGCGAAAGTTTCCCAATTTCCAATTATTAAAGCTGCGGAGTTCCTTCAAGTGAGCCAAAACTGTATTTGTCTACTTTAAATGTTAAATTACCTCAAATGAAAGGCACGAGGCGAAGGAAAAACCTTTTCTGATTATTGAACAGATTTTTTGAAATGACGCCAAATTATTTGGTGGCGATTTGTAACGATTTCAAGGTTGTTACGTCTGCCATTCAATTGAAACTTGAATAATAATTTATTACTAGAGGACAACGACAACGACAAACCAAAACACAACGAGCCAGTGAAGGCTGTTTCTTGCGGCAAAAGGGAATGGGCAAAGTCTACACGGCAGAAGCCAAGAAAATGTGGCCAACATTGAACTGAAAACAAACGAATAGGAAAAGTGATGGTAATTTGGAAGGACATGTAAAATCTGAAAAACGTGTGGACTAACCAAATATGGGTACCGGGGTTATTCAGAACCGAACTTTTCATTATGAAAAATTCTCCAAAAAAATGGGGAGTTTTTGTTATGAAAAATTCCCCAAAAAAATTGGGGTGTTGTTCATTATGAAAAATTGGGAATTTTTCGTTCTTTGCGGACAAAAATCCAAAAAAATTTAGGAGTTTTTCATTATGAAAAGTTCTCCAAAGAAATAGGGAGTTTTTGTAATGAAAAGTTCCCCAAAAAAAGGGGTGTTTTTCATAACTTTTAGGTAACTTTTCATTTTGGACAATGAAAAATGTCCCTACTTTTTTGGTGGAAAAAATTGATGAGTTTTTCATCATGAAAAATTAAGGAGTTTTTCATTATGAAAAACTTTTCAAAAAAAAAAAAAATGGGGAGTTTTTATTATGAAAAATTCCCCAAAAAAAAAAGTTTTTCATTATGAAAAGTTGGTAATGTTTCGTTATTTGCTGACAAAAATTGGGGAGTTTTTCATTATGAAATTGGGGAGTTATTCATTATGAAAAATTCTCCAAAAAAAATGGGTTCCCAAAAAAAATTGGGGTGTTTTTCATAATTTTTAGGTAACATTTCATTTTGGACAATGAAAAATGTCCCTACTTTTTTGGGGGTCGGAGGGATTTTGTAATTTTTTGGGGACAAAAATTTGGTATTTTCCAAAAATTATAATTATGAAAAATTCCCCAAAAGAAATTGGGGTTTTTTCATAATTTTTATGTAAAATTTCATTTTGGACAATGAAAAATCTTCCTATTTTTTTTGAGACAAAAATTGGGAAGTTTTTCATTATGAAAAATTCTCCCAAAAAAATGGAGGAGTTTTTCATAATTTTTACGTAACATTTCATTTTGGACAATGATTCATTGTCCATAATTTGGGGGGGCTTTTTTTTTTTGGGGGATATTTTCGTAACAGAAGTCAATTATTTTTTTTTATAATATTGTTTATTTGGGGTATTTTTCATAAGATTTTGTGTGATTTTGCATTTGGTAATTTTTGATAAATTTTTTGGGGGATTTTTCAGAATTTTTTGGACATTTTCATTTATTTAGGGGAATTTTTTCATTTCTTTTTTGTTGTCATTTTTCATAGAACCTACAAAAACGCATCCATTGGGAAAGTAGGCGTTCTGGATTGGCCGTGTTTCAGTGTGAAATGTTTCATTAATTTTATGAAGAAAATGGTGAAAAAAAACTGATCTATGAAAAATGCCCAAAAAAAAACAAATTATAAAAAATTCACAAAAAAAAATTTAGAGAGTTTTTCATTATGAAACATTTTTATTTTCGGAAATATTTCATATATTTTATAAAATGTTTCATAAATTTTATGAAATGTTTCATACATTTTATGAAATATTTCATACATTTTATGAAGAAAATGTTGAAAAAAACTAATCTATGAAAAATGCAAAAAAAAAAAAAATATCACAAATTAAAAAAAAAAATTTGAGAGTTTTTCATTATGAAAAATTTTTATCTCAGAAAATTTTTCATATATTTTATGAAATGTTTCATTATTTTAGGAAATATTTCATATATTTTACGAAATATTTAATATATTTTACGAAATATTTCATATATTTTACGAAATATTTCATATATTTTACGAAATATTTCATATATTTTATAAAATGTTTCATATATTTTATGAAAAGTTTCATATATTTTATGACATTGTTCATATAAATGAAAAAATCACTCATGTATGTGGTCAACTTCAGCGGTGTGGGAACTTAGGGAAAAAAGTAAAGAGGTAACCCTAGATCTTATTTTTTTGTTAAATTTATTTACTTTCAGTTGTGTTTCAGAAAATCGAAACTTCTTCTTATGTTCAGGAAGAAAACAGAAATTTATTAACAAAAAAATCGCAAAAATCAATTTTTTTCCAATTCCAAATAAATTTCAATTTTTTTATTTTTAAATATATTCTTCTAAAATTTGTAGAGGGTTTTATTTTAATAAATTTTAAATTTTTTCTTATTAAATAGATTCTTCTACATTTTTCAGTGGATTTTTTTTTAATAATTCTGTTTATAAAATAGCTGTCTTCACTTTACTGAAATTTTACTTCAAACCGGAATCGAAAAACATATTTTTTGGTTTTCGTTTAAAAGGCACATATCTCACCTTCAACACATGATAACCACAAACTAAAAACCTACATTTGACAAGTCTTAACACACAGCTTTCATGTAAGATATTACTCCTATTGGACAATGGACGGAAGTTTCAATGTTTTTTGTTTCGTTACCGCAGAACTTATACAGTTGACGTTCTTTGGCCATTCACATTTATTGTCGTTCTTGCATTTCATGTGAACGACCGTTTAATCATTTGCAATTGCAATTAAAATCATTGTGACAAATTTTATTGGTCTTTTCAATTTGAATTTTAATCATAATTTAATGAAGATTAAATGTGACTTGCGTATGCAATGCCAAAGACTTCCTTGTCTCCGCGTGACTGCACAGCCAAGTGCCGGAGGATCAGAGAAGTGCAGATGTGGAAATGTAAAAAAAAAGACACGACACATCAGCAAATGAATGGTTAATATCTCAATTAATGCCTCTTGTTGTTGTTGTTGTCAGTCTTATTATAGATAATAACGACAGTAAATAATTGAAAGCATTTAATCTTGCGTTTTTTTTTTGATGTTCTTGTTGGGTTTTCTTGTTGAGAATCGAATACTGTGGACAATACAAAGGCAGTGGGGATTTCCTGGTCGAATGGGGAATACTGAAAATATTAAATGACGATGGTCATTGTTTCTGTCCCAAAATGTGTTTAGATTTCATTTACAAATACATATTGGGATTCTTGGCAAAAGTGTCACATTAGCTTGTGGTACAGGATTTCGGCCCAATTGTACGAGTTTCCGACTCATTGACCCAATGGGTTCGAAAACAGATGTAAATGGAATTTAAAAAAAAAAAAAACGAATTGTCATGTTTCTCTGTTTATTAGGTCGGCGATTTCGATAAAATTGGAAATTGTTTTCGGCTCATTAGTCCCGGTTTTCGGCCAATGGATACGGTCGCAAATGTTAACGGAATTTAAAAAGAAAAATTTGTTAAATTTTTGCATTTTGTCCGGTATATCGGCTTAATAGTACGGCTTTTAGGTCCAATGGTACGAGTTTTAATTTAAATATGTTTTTTTTTCAAATGGGTCCGATTAAAAATGCCACATCATTTTTTTTTTAAAAAGTGGTTTCAGTCTTTGGCCCATTGGTCCGGGTTTTCGGCCGTTAAACTGTTTGAATTTCTGATCCAACCTGATTTTTTCTAAAAAAGTGGGTTCTGTCTCTTGGCCCAATGGTACGGGATTTCGGCCTATTGGTCCGGATTTTCAGCAGTTAAACTTTGTTTTTTTTTTAAGGGACCGATCAAAAATGCAACCTGCATTTTTTAAAAAAGTGGTTTCAGTCTCTGGGTTCACTGGTACGGGATTTCGGCCCATTGGTCCGGGTATTCGGCCTTTAAACATTTTAAATGTGTCCCATCAAAAATACTATCTTTATTTTTTAAAGAAGTGTGTTCAGTCTCTCCGCCCAATGGTACGGTATTTCGGCCCATTGGTCCGGGTTTACGGCCTTTAAAATTTTGTTTTCAAATGTTTCCCATCAAAAATGTAACCTGCATTTTTTTTAGTACGGAATTTGGCACCATTGGTCCGGGTTTTCAGCCATTAAAAATTGTTTTGTTTTCAAATCAGGTCCGTTTTTTTTTCAAATAGTTGGTTCAGTCTCTCGGCCCCTTGGTACGGGATTTCGGATTTCGGGTTTTAAACTTTTTTTTATTTTCAAATGTGTCCCATCAAAAATGTAACCTGAATTATTTGTAAAAGTGCGTCCAGTCTATTGGTCTTTTGGTACGGAATTTGGGACCATTGGTCCGGATTTTCGGCCTTTAAAAATTATTTTTTTTTCAAATGGGTTCGATCAAAAATGCTACCCGAATTTTGAAAAAAAAAATTTGGTTCAGTCTCTCGGTCTTTTGGTACGGAATTTGGGACCATTGGTGCGTTTTTTCGGCCTTTTAAATTTTTTTTTTTTTTTCAAATGTGTCCCAACAAAAATGAAACTTAAATTTTTTAAAAAAAAACTGCGTTAAGTCTCTCCCGCTGGTACGGAATTTGGGACCATTGGTGCGTTTTTTTTGGCCTTTTAAATTTTTTTTTTTTTTCAAATGTGTCCCAACAAAAATGCAACCTCAATTTTTTTTAAAAAAAATGCGTTCAGTTTTTTTTTTTTAAAATATTCCGTCCATTGCTACGGGTTTTCGGCCTTTACATGTTTTTTTTTCAAATGAGTCCGATCAAAAATGCCACCTGAATTTTTTACAAAAGTTCGTTCAGTCATTCGGCCTTTTGGTACGGAATTTGAGACCAGTGGTCCGTATTTTTGGCCTTTATATTTATTTTCCAAATGTACCCTGAATTTAAAAAAAACTGAATTCAGTCTCTCATTTTCTTCGTACGGGATTTCGGTCCATTGGAATGGGTTTTAAGTTTAAGGTCAAAAATGTTAAAAGGAATTAAAAATATTCCATCCATTGGTACGGATTTTCGGCCTTTACATGTTTTTTCTTCAAATGAGTCCGATCAAAAATGCCATCTGAATTTTTCCAAAAAGTCTTTTATTTTGAAGAAAATTACATTTCATTGCCCATATTTTTCGTCCTCTGGCGCTGGTTGGTCTTATTGGTCTACAGAGTGGACAAACAAAATATTTTGATTTAGAAGGAAAGTGCATTTCATTCGAATAACCATCTGTGTTTTTTAAAAAGTAGGCGGGATTTTCGGCGCCTGTTTCCCGTCCAAAATGGGGCCAGTTCTTCAGAAAAATGTACATATTTGGATTCCTAAAAAAATGCACAACAAAAATTATACTTTGATTTTCCAATACTCATATGTCCATGATTATGGATTGTCAAGTTTTAGAGTCCCTGACAAAGTCTTTAAAAAAAAATGCTTACAATGGGAGGGGAGGAAATTTTATTTCCTTGGTATAATCATATGTCCACATTAAGGAATGGCTGTTTTGCAGCATTTGAAAACATACTCATATTTCGATTTGCAAAGGATTTCACTTCAGTTAGAGTCCTGCATGGCAAAAAATCATCATTTTGCAAATCTTCTCTGATAAAAAATGCTTTTTTTCTCTTTAGTTTCCCATAGAAATGTTCAAGTTTTCGAAAACTAAATAACAAACTTCATATTCACACCATTCTACAGTGAAGGCTATGACAATGACAACTAATGATGTTATGACATTGTTCATGAAGTCTATGCCACACCAACGATTTGTGTTTCTGTTACAAAACCATATTATCGGTGATCCACTTTATAGGGTGTCAAATTGTAAAGCAAAGTGTCGGAAAATATTGGAACTTTCTTTTACATGTCGCTAACTCCACGGCTTCAACTATCAGCCCCACCCAAATAGTGTTGAACAGCCTAAAAAGCAGCCAACCAACCCAAAAATTCACAAGGATATGTTCAAAAGAGTAAAAGAAAACAGTTCAGGGGATTCAATAGAAACTAACACAAATTACAAACCAAATATTTATTACGAGCCAAAGCACAAACACACAATTTTGGAAGAAAAAAACAAAAATTTGTAGAAATATGAACAATAGAGGGGGTCGCTTTGAATGGGTGGTAAAGAAATGCTGTGCATTAAAAAACAGCGAGGGATGTTAAATGTGAGTATTAGATTCGATCGAATCGAATCGTTGCAGCCCATTTTTCTTTGAACATTCTCGCAACTTGAACTGCCAGGTTGATTGGTATTTTCGCACACAAGTTTCGGTCTGATCTGTTCTAATTTGGTTATATGGGAATTTACAGACGTCCTGGTGTCCACAATTTGTTGTTTTGCATATTTTTACAACCTCATGCAATTTCCGGAAGTTTGCGAACCCAAATGTTTTTTTAATTTTCTTCGACATTCAGGGCCATTTGGAAAACTTCTCACATGGATTTTCGGGAATGAATTTCTTTAACCCGAAATATCCAAAATAAATTTAAAGGTTTACACTGGGCAACAAAAAAAATGGAAAGAAGATTCTGATGAAATCGCCCAAGTAGGCGAGGTTATAGCGTGCTTGAGGGTTGTGGGTTCGTTTCCCACCACATGCTTTGGTCTGGCACTGCAAAAATGTAGCCATATGGTCTGTGTCACCCGGTTTACACTTGTGACACAAAAAGAAAATATAAATTTACTTTGTATTGTAATTAAATACCAAAAAGATTCGGATGAACTCTGGTCCCCCTGAATACAAAAATGGCAGATTTTTTTTTTAAAATACAATTTAATTGGCCGAAATTTTTTGTCAGTGGAAAGGTTATTTTTTTTTTTAATTCAATTGTAAATGGAGGAAATTTTTTTCTGTGGAAAATGTTTTTTTTTTATTTTTTTTTTAAATTGCTGAAATTTTTTCTGTCGAAAGGTTTTTTTTAAATTCAATTGTAAATTACTGACATTTTTCTGTGGAAAGGTTTTTTTTAAATTTTTTGTTTTAAATTCAATTGTAAATGGAGGACATTTTTTTCGGTGGAGAGTGTTTTTGTTTTATTTTTTTTAAATTCATTTTTAACTGGCCGAAGTTTTATCCGTGGAAAGGGTTTTTTAATTTTTTTTTTAAATTCAATTGTAAATGGAGGAAAGTTTTTTCTGTGGAAAGTGCTTTTTAAATTCAATTTTAAATTGCTAAAATTTTTTCTGTGGAAAGGTTTTTTTTTATTTTTTTTTTAAATTCAATTGTAAATGGAGGAAAGTTTTTTTTGTGGAAAAAGGTTTTTAAATTGAATTTTAAATTAATGAATTATTTCTGTGGAAAGGTTTTTTTAAATTGAATTGTAAATGGAGAACATTTTTTTCGGTGGAAAGTGTTTTTTAAATTCAATTTTCTGTGTTTTTATTTAAATTCAATTTTAAATGACCGAAGTTTTTTTCTGTGGAAAGGGTTTTTTTATTTTTTTTTTAAATTCAATTGTAAATGGAGGAAAGTTTTTTCTGTGGAAAAAGGTTTTTAAATTGAATTTTAAATTAATGAATTATTTCTGTGGAAAGGTTTTTTTAAATTGAATTGTAAATGGAGAACATTTTTTTCGGTGGAAAGTGTTTTTTAAATTCAATTTTCTGTGTTTTTATTTAAATTCAATTTTAAATGACCGAAGTTTTTTTCTGTGGAAAGTGTTTTTTTTATTTTTATTTAAATTCAATTTTAAATGACCGAAGTTTTTTTCTGTCGAAAGTGTTTTTTTTTTAAATTTTTGTTTTAATTTATAATTCTGTGGAAAGGGTTTTTTTAAATTCTTTTTAAATTTAATTTGTAGATGACCCAAATTTTTTTCTGTGGAAACTGTTTTTTTAAAATTCAATTGTAAATGGCCGACGTTTTTTTCTACGGAAAGTGTTTTTTTTTAAATTTTTTTTTTTAATTTATAATTTTGTAACTTTTTTTTAAATTTACATTTGGCCCAAAATTTTTTCTGCGGAAAGGGTGTTTTTTAAATATGGTTTTTAAATTCAATTGTAAGTGCAGGAAATATTTTTCTGGGTAAGGTTTTTTTTTTATTTTTTTTTCTTACATTAATTTTAAATTGTCGAATTTTTTTTGTGGGAAGGTTATCTTTTCAAATTCAATTTTACTTTTTTTTAAATTCAATTGTAAATGGCCGACAATTTTTTTTGCGGAAAAGTTTTTTTTTTATTAAATACAATTAATTAAATTTTTTAAAATTTAAATTTAAATTTTTCAATTGTTAATGATCGACGTTTTTTTTTTGTGCGGAAATGTGTCGTTGAATGTCGTTTGTTATGACTGCGAGTTTCTCAATTAGAGAAAATTTAAAATCGAAAAATTTACACATCCTTCCCTAAATTTTTTTTTGTTGAAAAAAATTCTTAGAAAGTCGTACCATGACCAAAAGTGTCCACTTTCAGTAGTTTATCATAAATTTGCATATCTTACAAATAAAATAAGGCATGAATCACTAAAATCAATGAAGTTTCTGCGATCTTTTTTGAAATTAATTGAAGGGGCCGTTCGGGAATCTCCACTTTCTTTAACAAATTGTTTATTTTTAAAATCATGTAATTACTTTACAAATTTCAAGGCGAAGGCTTCAGCAGCCAGTTCTCATTTTTTTTTTTGTAAATTATATTTGCAATAAATAAACGAAATAATAAATAATAATAATAATAATTTGTATGGGATGCTCCAAAAGGTGTCTTCACTAAACTGTGACTAAAATTCAAAAAACTCCATCGATTTGAATGGTCTTTACCTAATTTGATGGGAAAAATATGTGGCCTTATGATTAACTACTGAAAATGTAAAGTTGTTGTCATATTTGATTTTTTAAGAATTTTTTTTGTTTAAAAAAAAAGAAAATTATGAAAACAAACCGGAAGGTGACTTCACTAAACTGTGAATACAATTTTAAATACTCAATCGATTTGTATGACCTTTACCTTTTTTTAAGAAAAAAGATATGAGGCTTTACGATAAACCACTGAAAATGTATAGTTTTTGACATATTTGATTTTTTAAGAATTTTTAAAAAAAAATATGAAAACAAACCAGAAGGTGTCTTCACTAAACTGTGAATACAATTTTAAATACTCAACCGATTTGAATGAACTTTACCTTATTTTAGAGGAAAGATATGAGGCTTTACGATAAACCACTGAAAATTTATAGTTTGTGTCATATTTGATTTTTTAAGAATTTAAAAAAAAAAAAAAAAAATATGAAAACAAACCAGAAGGTGTCATGCTCAAACCACTGTGCAGCGAACTGCTATCGATGTTTACCAAACGAGGTAAAACATTTGCAACAAAAAAAATTGTTCAAAGCAAATGAAGAAAATGCGCTTTTCTTCCTGCCGACTCGCATTGTTTACAAACACATAGCGATGAGGGCTGTTGTTGTCGTTTTTTTTCCCCCCCTGTCGACATGTTACTTGGAGCTATTGGCACAAATACACACACACCGCTATGCAGGCGGTCATACAGAGCTTTTCTGTGACGTCACTGAGGTAAATACTACTCGAAAGCTTTGAGGCATGCGCCTTGCGTGTACATGTGTGTGTGTGAATTCAGCCATTGGCAGTTTAAACGTAAAACGAATTTGAATTTCTTTGTATGAAAATTTTATGGAAGAAACGTTTGCCAGTGCAACGCGGACATTGGCCCCTTTAACAACGGATTTGAGCAACAACAACGGACGAAATTTTTCCGTAAATGCGGACAACGTGAACGAATGAATTACTGAATTGTCTATAGAAAATCAATGAGAAAAACAAAGCAACGGCATTAAGCGCTGAAAGAGGAAAATCAGAAGAAAAAAAATACGTTACGATTGAAACATTCAAAAAAGAAAAAACGGGCGGTTTATATTTGTGGTACATCAAGAGGAGAAAAAAAAACGAAATTAAAACAAATAAAATTGTATTTATTTGGTGTGAAATTTGTTGTGTGCCGTAAAAGTCTTTGATAGATTTTTTTTTGGTGCGTGCTGCAGCATTGAGAAGAATTTCAGTTGCGGCAAAACCGTAAAACCTTCAGCAACGCCCGGCAACGAAGTAAAAAGCGGAAAAATCTAATAAAAGTGAATTTTAAAGTGTAATCAATTTTCAAACAGAGAAAAGAAAAAAAAAAGAATTTTCATAAAAAATTTTGAAAAAAAATTTTGGAAAAAAGAAAATTAAAAATCACAAAGGCTTAATAATCAAAAATAAAATTATTAAAATATTAAAAAAAAAAAACATTTAAATTAATATAAAACAACAAGACCTGGAGCTTAAATAAAATAAAATATTAGTTAATATTATTAAAATAGAATTAAAGTTTTCATATCGTCGACAAAAAATTATAATCACTTTAAGTCCCGTCTCAATTATTTGAAAACTTCATTCATTTCCGTTTCCTGCCTGGTGTCGCTTCAGCGCATCCTAATCCCTGGTGATTATCGTCTCTAAATACAACAACAACAACAACATCAAAAGGAAAACAACATTTAAATTACTTTCGTGAGTGAAGGAAAACAAAAGGATTTGTTGCTTTTTGCATTTGTGGATTACTCGACGACACAGAACGTTACACTCAGGTTTGTTTTGATTAATTTAACGCTTTAATTATCTCATTAATTGCATTGCCGCCATGTCGTCGTTGTTGTCGTCCATTCTGTCTATGGTCTGTCTTCCTTGTGGCTTTTATTGCCACAGTCGGTTGACCCACCAACAAAAAAAACAGAGAACAAATAAACGCTACAAAACAAATAAAACCAAAAAAAAAAAACATGTCACAAAGGATAAATGTCACACACACACACATAATCTATACTTTGTATATTCATATGAGATATTTTACTTAAACTGTCCCCCCGTTGGCAAATAACTCAAAGCGTTCTTAACGGGGCGATTTATGACATGATGTATGGACGTGTCTTACGTTTAATGACAGCTGCTGTTGCAAAACAAGAAGAAGAAGAACAAAACATTAGCTCGACACGGAAAAGCATTGTCAGTTTAAAATATTTAAAAAATTAAAAGCATTCATTTACATTTTGAAGTAAACGGCTGACAAATGGGTTATTGAACGGGACACGTTAGCAACAAATACAAGGGTAGACAGACGACAGCGTTAATTTCCATTAGCAGACTTAAATCAAATCCCCTATCAATGTAAATGAACTTTGTAGTATTTGCACAAATTCAAACTGCATTCAGATATTTCAATATGGCAACACAGTCACGATCACTCACAATCAACCGCTGTACTCACCATTAAACCGGTTGTTTTCAAATCAGCTGTTGTCTCATTGTTCGCTATTGTGTCAAAATGCAATGGTTTTCATGTCAACAAAACTTGTTGAGTGCTTTTGAGTATGAATTACAGTTTCAGAGTTATAAACAAATTTAGAAAAAATGGAAAAAAACAAATTGTACCATTTTTGTTGCATAGTGTAATCGCCGGATAGGGGTATGTAGCCTACATACCTGCCAAGGTGGTGGTTTTGATTAGTGGTTAATATTCTACAATGTATTTCAACCAAAGTGGAAATTTTTTTTTTAAATTTTTTTAAAAAAAAAAAATGTTTTTCGAAATCTTATTGATAGAAAAACAAGTACTCGAATAGTGATACATTTTTTTTAAATTTATTTCAAATTTATTATTTTAGAGAAAAAATGTTTTTTTAGAGAAAAAATGTTTTTTTTAGAGAAAAAATGTTTTTTTAGAGAAAAAATGTTTTTTTAAAGAAAAAATGTTTTTTTTTTTTAAAAAAAAAAAAGATTTCAAAAATATTTTCTTTTTTAAAAAAAAAAAAAGATTTGAAAACAATATTTTTTTAAGAAACAATATTTCAAGAAAAAATTTTTAACAAAAAGATTTCAAAAAAATGTTTTTTAAAAAAAGAGATTTTAAAAAAAAGTTTTCAAAAAATTTATTTTCAAAACAAATGTTTTTTTTTAAAAAAAAGCTTTAAAAAAAATGTTTTTTTTTTAAAAATCTTTAAAAAAAAGATTTCAAAAAATCAAAAGAAAACATCTAATCTTTTTTAAAAAAAAAATGTTTTGAAATCTTTTTTTTAAAAACATTTTAAAAAATCTTTAAAAAAAAAGATTTCAAAAAATGTTTTTTTTAAAAGATTACAAAAAAAAATGTTTTAAAAAAAATTGATTTCAAAAAAAATTTTTTTTCTTAAAAAAAAAAAGATTTCAAAAAATGTTTTTTTTTTAAAAAACATTTTAAAAACTGTTTTTTTTAAAAAATCTTTAAAAAACTGTTTTTTTAAAAATCTTTAAAACAATTTTTTTTTTCAGATTACAAAAAAATGTGTTTGTAAAAAAAATGATTTAAAGAAAAAGATTTCAAAAACTGTTTTTTTTTTAAAAGATTTAAAAAATAAGTTAACAAAAAAATGTTTTTTTAAAACAAAAAATTCAAAAAAAAAAAGTTTCAAAAAATGATTTTTATAAAAAAAAAATTTTAAAAAAAAATCTTTTCAAAAAATTTATTTTTAAAAAAAAACTTCTAAAAAATGTTTTTTATTAAAAAAAAGATGTCAAAAAAATGTTTTTTTAAAAAAAGATTACAAAAAAGTGTTTTATTAAAAAAAAATTTTTTCTCCAAAATTTAGACCAATGTTCCACAGTAAATCAGAATAGTAAATTGGTTATTCAGTGTTATCTCCGTTTGTTGCATAGCTTTGGTCTGTCACTGTTAAAGTTTAGAACAGGTTTCAAGTCTATTTTGAAAAGAGTTTCAAAGTGACATTTTAACAAAATGTTGAAAGTTTTATTTTAAAGTCTATTTTGAGAGGATGATGATATTATTGTTTCAAAGTAAATAATTGCTTTAAAATAAACCCGATGAGAAGGACCATATGGTCCTGGAAAAAATCGTATTCTTTTGAAAATAGACTTAAACCTGTTCTCTCAGATTTTATATTAATTCCTCGTTTGTTCATTAAGGAACGGAGAACGTTTTAAATAAATTTTGGTATTTCTTTCTTTTTTTCTCAATTCCTCTCTTTCTCTGTCTGACCTCCTTGGTCCCCTGCCTTCACCACTAAGTGTGAATATTGTGATTTGCCAACTGTCTACCAGCTGTATCCAGAGAAAAGTTGAAAGCAGATTGACATTTACACAACTTGAGATCAAATATTTATTAAGCACTTTAGTTAACCAACAATGAATTCCAATGAAAATATTTTTGATTGATGACGACCACTGAAAACACCAACGGAAGGACCTTTTCCAAATGTCACCGTCAGCCACAACCAAGAAGAATATTTATGCATTTATTATCAGTGAATTGCTGTTCATCTGGCTGAAGGAATCAGAATATTGTTGTACTCGAATAGAGCGGCCACCTGTTGAGTCACGAAATCCTTGAAATGCTCGAGTTCTCATCGATTTTAACTCCTCTATGAAATAACAATTTAATTTGGTATCCTCTTTAGGACATTTTTTTTTTTTTTTTGGGATTCCAAGTTTTTGTCACTAATTCGTATTGTGAGTAATTACCACAAATATTTGTTTGTGGCTTTCGCCTGTTGTCTGTCTTAGGCAAATAAACCCGACCAAGTGGATTTTTGGTTGGGCTCAAGGATATTTTGTGGGTTTAACTGGGTCAATGCCTGCTCCAAGGCATTGTGGAGAAGCCGGTACCAGTTTGGCTTGGTTTTTTTGTTTTGTTTTTTGTGTTGTGTGTATAAAATGTTTTTTTTTTCGGCTTATTTATGGTTATTGACAGTCGTAAATAACTGTGGGAAGTGGTTAATTGTATTGTCACTATGGCAAAAAGACAAACGTCTAAGTAATTACACAATTTCAGCAGTGAGTTCATAATTCTAGACCTGAAGACACTGGCATTTGTAACAACAGACAGTTTAAGTAAATTAATTGACACTTTTGTAAACAAATGAAAATTAAAAGTCATTTAATCGTTCAGATGGATTCAGAAAAATCGATATATGACTGACTTCTGTTATGAAAATATCCCAAAAAAAATGGTGAATTTTTCATTGTCGATTTTTTGGGGCATTTTTCCAAAAAAAAAAAATTACCTAAAAATTATGAAAAACTCCCCAAATTTTGTGTGAGATTTTTTTGGGGGAATTCTTCATATTTTTATTGGGGTGCATTTTTCATAGAGCCCATTTTAATACCTCTGGGAATAAACATAGACTCTGACAGTCAAGCTAATCTTTCATATTTGAATCCTGTCTTCGTGAACTCAATATTAGCCCTAGACAGACACAGGGCTCTCAGCCAAATGAGTGCCAGGCCACAGGGACACATCAGGCAGCTGTAGAGCTGGCGAGATAGGGAGACTCGGAAGATTCCAGCCTAACTACCTTGACAAACACCTACTGTGTCATACATCCTACTGAGAAAGAAACGACAGCTGGGCCATCTGGCCATCTATGCAACAACAACAAAATGTTTTTTGTAATATATAACCTTTATAGAATTCTGATGTAAAAAAATTGCCGCATATTTGTATACCCTCACCCTACGGGTAGGAGGGTATATATCATTTGATACGGCTGAAAAGTGAAACACCTAGAAATATTCACATTAGAACCCAAGTCTCTTTGAACCAAATTCGATTCATGACTTTCTAAATCGTTTGAGCCATGTCCGTCTGTCCGTCCGTCCGTCTGTCCGTCTGTCCGTCTGTCTGTCCTGCTGGTACGCACGATAACTTTCGAAAGAGTTAAACAATCGCTCTGAAATTTGGCATGGGTTAATATTTTCCCAAAACTGCTTATGGGATTGCATATGGGGCTATATGGCCACACCCCTTCGGGTACCTCCCATACAAATCTACTATTTCGCCCACTTTAGTAATCGTGTAATAATATCAATACGCCCACACCCATCTTGGCCAAATTACGTATTTGGTGAAAATACAACTGGATAAAGTTTCGGACAAAAACTTGGAAGTCTGGCAACTCCCTTTCTGGTACCTCCCATACAAATGTACCATCCCGCCCCTGATAAACCGTCTAAAACTATCAGTATGGCCAACGCTATCTTGCCCAAATTTTGAATTTAGTAAAGCTATAGCTATACAAAGTTTTGGACAAAAACTTGGAAGTCTGGCAACTCCCCTTATGGTACCTCCCATACAAATGTACCGTATCGCCTACATTAGAAATCGTGTATCAATATCAATATGCCAAACGCGATCCTGCCCAAATTTTGTACTTAGTAAACCTATAGCTAGACAAAGTTTTGGACAAAAACTTGGAAGTCTGGCAACTCCCTTTCTGGTACCTCCCATACAAATGTACCATCCCGCCCCTGATAAACCGTCTAATACTATCAGTATGACCAACGCTATCTTGCCCAAATTTTGTACTTAGTAAACCTATAGATATACAAAGTTTTGGACAAAAACTTGGAAGTCTGGCAACTCCCCTTCTGGTACCTCTCATACAAATGTACCATCCCGCCCCTGATAAACCGTCTAATACTATCAGTATGACCAACGCTATCTTGCCCACATTTTGTATTTAGTAAAGCTATAGCTAGACAAAGTTTTGGACAAAAACTTGGAAGTCTGGCAACTCCCCTTCTGGTACCTCTCATACAAATGTACCATCCCGCCCCTGATAAACCGTCTAATACTATCAGTATGACCAACGCTATCTTGCCCACATTTTGTACTTAGTAAAGCTATAGCTATACAAAGTTTTTGACAAAAACTTGGAAGTCTGGCATCTCCCCTTCTGGTACCTCCCATACAAATGTACCATCCAATATTTTTCTATAGCATTCGGTATTTTAGGTTGCTATTATGACTTTTCATCAGATGTTTCATCCAATGGTAGCAGCCACGCTCACTTTTGACTTTCCGATACTTATGAGTATGAGACTTGTATGTTTTTACTGAGGGTGAGGGTATATATAAGTCGGTTTACCCGACTGCAACTTTTTCACTGGTTTTTCTATCGGTGTGTTTTTTAATTTTTTTTTTTGAAATTAAATTTTTTGAGTTCAAAATTGTGATAACTCAAAAACGACTCGACCGATTTGGTTAAAATAAATGTAAAAAAAATAACACGGAATTATTTTTAATTCTCCTTCCGAGCCTTTGAAAATTTATGAAAACAAAAATTAAATTAAAAAAATTAAAAAAAAAAATTAAATTAATTTAATTTTTTTTGTAAATCCGCAAGCCTCGAAATAAATTTTAAAAAAAATTACCACAAAATTATTTTTAATTTTTGACATCAGGGCCTTTGAAAATTTCTGATAACAGAAATTGTTTAATTTTTGTATATCTCCGAAAGCGTCGAAATAAATTTAAAAAAAAAAATAACACAGAATTTTTTTTAATTCTCCTTCAGAGCCTTTGAATATTTATGAAAACAAAAAATTTTAAATTTTTTTTGTATCTCCGAAAGCGTCGAAATAAATTTTAAAAAAAATTACCACAAAATTATTTTTAATTTTCGACTTCAGGGCCTTTGAAAAATTATGAAAACAAAAATTTGTAAATTTTTTTTGTATCTCCGAAAGCGTCGAAATAAATTATAAAAAAAATTACCACAAAATTATTATTAATTTTCGCCTTTAGAGCATTTGATTTTGGCTAACCGTTTCAGGATATAAAAAAAATTAACAAATTTGTTTATCATAAAGTTTAATTTTTTTTTTTTAAAAAAAAAACTAAAAATGCTCACTTTTTTATTACTTTCGATTTTCTATGGATTATTTTCAACCAAAAAAAAAAAATTTAGTTAATTATGTTTTATATCCTGAAACTGTTACCGAAATTCGACTTGACCGATTTGGTTAAAATAAATTTTGAAAATTTTCGACTTAAGGCCTATGAATTTTGCTAACCGTTTCAGGATATAAACAAAAATTAACTAAATTTTTTTTATCATAAAATTTCAGCTTTTTTTTTTATAAATATGTCCGATTTAGTTAAACAACTGAAAATGCTCACTTTTTTATTACTTTCAATATTCTATGGAATTTTTTCAACCAAAAACAAATTTAGTTAAAAAAATTTTAGTTCATTTTTTTTATTAATTAATTAAACATAATTTTGTGGTAATTTTTTTAAAAAATTTCGATGGTTTCAGAGATATAAAAAAAATGTTCATAGTAATTTATAAAATTATTTTTTAGAAAAGAATTCATAAAAAATCGAAAACAATAAAAAAATGACTTTTTTCAGTTGTTTATCATACAGCCATGTTAAATTTTTTTTTTTTTTTATTTTTTTTATCTTAAATTTCCGCAATTCGAAAAAGATCCGAAAAAGATTGGTAAAAAAAAAATAAAAAAATTTATTTTAGTGCTTTCAGAGATAAAAAGAATTTAAAAATTTAGAGATATAAAAAATTTAACTTTTTTTTATAAATTGTTTTGTGGAAAATAATTTATAAAACAGAAAAAATATAAAAAGTGACTATATTTACTTGTTTATCATAAAGCCGTGGATATGTTGTTTTCAATGTTTATTTTTGAGTCTTAAATTTTCATAAACGAATAGTCCGATGTGGGTAAAAAAATTGGTTTTGAATGACTGTTTCAGAGATAAAAAAAATTTAACAATTTTTTTTTCATAAATTTTTTTTGTTGGAAAATTATTCATAAAAAATCAAAAAGGAAAAAACTCACCATTTTCAGTTGTTTATGTAACACTTTTTTTCCATACATTTTTTTGTTGGGAAATATTTCATGAAAAAAATTTGCATTTTCAGTTGTGTATCATAAGCCAAGTTTTTTTTATCATGCAGCCATGTTTAAGTTTTTTTTTTATTTTTTGAGTCTTAAATTGTCATACACGAATTGTGCGATGTGGTTAAAAAAAATTCAAAAAATTGGTGCTTTGAATTTAAATGAGTTTTTTTTTCATAAATTTTTTTGTTGGAAAATTATTCATAAAAAATCGAAAATGAAAAAAACTCACCATTTTCAGTTGTTTATCGTAAAGCCATTATTATTTTATAATTCAAATGAGTTATAGATCCTGAAAATTGATGGATAATTTTCCCTTTTTATTAATAATTTAGTGGCGGCGCCTTCTAAAATTGCCCATTACGGCTTTTTTACAAATCACTCATAAAGAAAAATTTGTATGGAAGATTCCAGAAGGGGCCTTCACTAGATTTTTACTCATTTTACCTATAAGATAGTTGACTTTATGATAAACAATTGGAAAAGGTCACTTTTCAATTATTTTAGACTTTTTACATTTTATGAAAAAAAATGTTGGAAAATATATGTAATTTATTATCTTTACATCTCTGCAACTGCTTTTCAGATTAAAAAGCTCTAAAGGCGAATATTAAATATAATTTTGTGATAAATTTTTTAAAATTTACTTTAGCCAACTCGGACTAGTCATTTTTGAGTTATAAGAAATTAGGGCACAAACAATTTTAAAAAAAATTATCTTTGTAAATAACTATTTGCCTCAATTCTGCCCTAGAGACGCAGTGGCATCAAATTTTAGTTATTTTCAACTACAAATTTAAAAATAAAACCAAAATACAGAAACCAAAATTTTTAAGAATTTTATTTATTCTCGCTCTTCTGAAAAATATGCATTTACAATTTATGCGATTGCCACAGAAGTATTCTTGTAATATAACCACAACAATACATAACCACATCTTATTCTCGTAACATCATATTCGCAAAACTTCTTGTGTAACCCTCGTATTTGTAGTCATCGCCTTCGTTGTAATATTTGCCGAACGACACCATGGATGGAGCACTTCTGTTCAGTTTGCACTTTAAAATCCCCACAGAGTTCACAACTTTCTGTGAACACTTTCTAGTGAAACGAAAAACCAAAGCTCAATGGAGCAAAGCAATTTCATTTAGCCGGGTAGTTTTTGCACTAGCGAGCAACGTTTTAGAGTAACAGAAATATTGTGAGTTATTGAGCTTAAAGGAATTGTTGGCATGAAGTTTGCGACAATTTAATTTATTGAGTATTTGCGAGGAGGTGCCCATTGTTCCTCCGAGTATTTGTCACAATGATTTAGAGGGGACAAATGGGCCAACAATGAAGTACGACAAAAGCGAAAACCGAAAGAGCCCAAGTTGTCGATAAAGGGGATGACTAAGATGGAATTGAATTGGAAGTAAATATTATTCAGGAACATTTCACAGTTCCTTCATTTGTCCAACATCTGACATCACTTCTGCTCTTAGATTCACCCCTTCCGCTAAGCAAATTTAAAACCGATTAAATACAAATCGAATTACCAAACACTTCCAGAGATTTGAAAAAAATAGTTCATTTGTCAACTCCCTCTAAACATGCCCATTTTCTAAACGTATTACTCCAGGGCGGCATTCGAATTACGTGAACATCAGTCAGCGTTCCCCACCGAAACTCAGAACACTTGTCACAACATTTTAGAGTCATAACGGGCAGACGTGATGACAACCAACTATTTATAGCTGCAACATAAGGTGGGGGTATGATAAATACTTCAAATATACTACGGTTATATTTAGTACAAAACAAGCATATGCCTGCCCGCCCGCCCGTCCGCCTGTGCCTCTGTCTAGTCAGGGGACTTGTTGTTGTTTCCCAATAATCTTGGGAAACTTGAAAATGCACGATAGAAATGAAACGACGGAATCATCTGAAGCAAACACTACCAAATATTCGCCATATTCATAATTCTGTCAGAATTTACGTGTGGGGGGGTGGATGCGGCGTAGAAGGTGGAGGAGGCTGTTTTTGGATGTTACGCTACGACTGTATTCATTTTTTTTTTCCTTTCATTTCTAAGGAGAACACTTGTATTTTCATCATTTTATTTCAGTTCAGTTGAGTTCGCTTCATTTCATTTCAAAACCAAGTGGGGCCATGTGTTTCATTTCAAAATAAACCCGAACATACACACACACATGCAAAAAAAAATAAACTAATATACCTACATATGTTTATATAGTCACATACGTGTCGATATCTGTATGATGGGGTGTACCGAAAAAATTAACGGTTTTAAAGAAAGAAAAAAACTCACATTTATTAAAAAGTATTTTATTTTATTTTATTTTATTTTATTTTATTTTATTTTATTTTATTTTATTTTATTTTATTTTATTTTATTTTATTTTATTTTATTTTATTTTATTTTATTTTATTTTATTTTATTTTATTTTATTTTATTTTATTTTATTTTATTTTATTTTATTTTATTTTATTTTATTTTATTTTATTTTATTTTATTTATTTTATTTTATTTTATTTTTATTTTATTTTATTTTATTTTATTTTATTTTGTTTTATTTTATTTTTTATTTTATTTTTTCCATTTTTTCCGGACACCCTAGTACATACATACCTACATCTGTACATATATAAAAATGTTTATTAATATGTGTTTACGAGCTATTTTGAAATTGTGTTTTTTCTCCTTGTACTTTTACATAAACAAATTGGCCGCCGCCGCCGCCACACAACAATAACAAAATAACATTTTGCCATTTTTAATAATCGGAAATTTGAAATAAAAAAAAAAAAAAACAAAAACGGAATTAAGATCCACAATAAAGGCAGCATTTAACAAAATGAATGGCAGAACACGTGGAACAAATTATTTGTATTTAATGTACATTGGGCTGGACTTTCATTGGCAATATTTTGATAACTGCTTTTAGTCGTTTGCAGACGCATGTGATATTTGAAAATATCTCAAAGAAAATGCTTTTATTTTGCAAAAAAAAAATTTACCCTTTCAAAAATATTCGGCAAACGACGTGACATGCACTTCAGATATGAAGATTGTGTAGTTTCAATCGTATGTGAAATTTGGATTTACTTATAATTGTAAATATTTTCACTTCTAAGATTGTTGAGATATGTTGAGATAGGCAGCTGTTCTCGCGAAGATGAATACGGATCTTCCCTTTGGAATTTCTACACCCTCCTGACTTTGATATTCATTTTGGTTTTTTCGAGTACGAGAAATTCCGATTACCCAAATCGTAGTTCATGACATTCCCAGCCCAATAAATTAAACAACTTGCAAACCCATTGTGCAATGCTGCCCCAATGTTTTTCCCTAGATGTGCCTGTATGTGGTTGTTCTTCTACGCACATACACGAGAATATTTCTGTAAATCCGATTGTATGCGTGAACATATTTTGGTCGATTGTATACCAAATCCAAAAAAAAAACACAAAAACAAAACAGAAATCTTTGCTTTGCCAAATCTGTTGGAAATAAATTGTATTCACCTTACGGAGACGAGGCATTTTCATTTTGACGAGTATTTGGGTCGAGGAAATCGGCCTAAACAAACAAGGGGGAAAATGTTCAAATATAAATAGCGCGAAAGAGTTTAATAAGTCCAACGCAAGCATGATTGATTTTCGGGGTAGAGAAAACGCAAACGCGATACCCTACACTGAATATCAGAATCCCCTGAACTTATCAGAATCAAGGAAATTATCCGGAAATATTAATAAAAATCGCACAAAGAAAGTTCGCAAAAAAACGGGTTTATGTGTAAATATTTCTCCTTATCAATTAATCAATGATTTTTTTTAAAAAATTGAATTAAAACAAAATTACGATTTCAATCAAATCCGATAGGTGGGATCGCATAAAAGAAAACGCCTAAATCGCTTGAAATGTTAGATTTCAAAAATTTAAACCACAATTTTTTTTTTTTTTTTTAAATTTAGTTAACGGACTTGTTAGACATAAATACATATATATAAAAAAAGTCGCACAAAAACAGGTTTTAGTGTAAATATTTCTCCTTTTTTCTTTTTTATTAAAACAAATCAGATAAAAAAATATATGAAAAAAAAAATCACACAAAAAAAAGTTCGCAAAAAAACGGGTTTATGTGTAAATATTTCTCCTTATCAATTAATCAATGATTTTTTTTAAAAAATTTAATTAAAACAAAATTACGATTTCAATCAAATCCGATAGGTGGGATCGCATAAAAGAAAACGCCCAAATCGCTTGAAATGTTAGATTTCAAAAATTTAAACCACAAAATTTTTTTTTTAATAATTTAGTTAACGGACTTGTTACTTGAGCAAATCAGACAAAAAATATTTTAAAAAAAATCGCATACAAAAAACAGGTTTTAGTGTAAATATTTCTCCTTATCAATTACTCAATGATTTTTTTTTTTAAATTTGAATGAAAGCACATGTTAAGTGCATTTAAACTTGATAGGGACCGCATAAAAGAAAACACCTAAATTATATTTCAAAATTAAAATATTCTTTTTTATTAAAACAAATCAGACAAAAAAAATATATAAAAAAATCGCATAAAAAATTCGCACAAAAACAGGTTTTAATGTAAATATTTCTCCATTTCAATTACTTAATTTTTTTTATATAAACATTTAAAAAAATCGCACAAAAACAGGTTTCAAATATTTTTCCAAAATACTCAATGATTTTTTTAAAAAAAATTTAATTAAAGCAAATATTGAGTATATTTAAAAAAAATCACATAAACAAAAACTCGCACAAAAACAGGTTTAAGTGTAAATATTTCTCCATAACAATTACTCAATAATTGTATTTTTTTATAATTTCAATTTAATTCGAAATTTCTAATCTCAATTCCATTGTCGCCGGCAATTTTTTGTGACTTATCTTATACAAAAAATGCCATTTACTTCCACTGCTAACTTTACAAGGCCCCATCGAATCTTTGGGATTTACCAGAAATCCCGAAAGTCACCAAATAAAAAAGTAAAGCTCTTTAAATCGCCTACTTACGACATACCTCTCCTTTAAGGAGGCATTTAATTAAATAGTCTTCCAACGACACGGCCAAGAAGATAGACGACAAAAAGAACTAACTTAACGTGGTCAGCATGAATACAATGGGCAACATCATTGGCTAAGCCTCCGACCCAATGAGTTCGTTTTTTTTTTTTTTTCATTCTTTCGCCCATCTTGGTCAACCTTGGAAAAACGCAACAACAACAACAACAGCAAATCGAAAGAAAAACAAGGCAATGAAAAAATGTTGTGAAACTCAACATACAAATGGACGAAGGGACGGAGGGAATCCAAAAACATCAGTTAGTAAAACATGAGATTTCACAAGTGAAACAATAAAAAAAATCTACAACGTGTGCGGATGAGAGAGAGAGAGTGTGACTGAGTGTTCACAGCATTCATCCATGAGCTGCCATAAATTCTCACAGCAACACAAGACAACAGAAAAAAAAAATAAAAAAAAAACATACACACACGCTGAAGAAAAAGAAAAAAAAACTCAAGGCATCATTCATTCATACAACGCCACCGCGCCCCCACATCATCAGTGCCCGCCACCAAAGCAAAAAAAAAACGAGAAACGCACTGCGAAATGGGAAAAATGAAAGTACAGCAGACACAAGATCGTTGCTCTAACGTGAAACAATAACAACAACAACAACTACAATAATAGAGCGTACACCGCAACGAGTAAAATCCACCACAAAAAAAGTAATGGCGAGCGGCGAAATTCTTGCATTTCAATTTCGATTTTGTCTGTCATCGCTTTATTTTTGATTTCTGGCTGTTACAAATGGGAAATCGTACATTTCGGCTCCTTTTGAAAGGATAAATTGTAACAAAACTAAGTTTGGATGGAAGTTGACCAAGATCATGCGATTTGACACCATTAGACTCTGTTTTTCTGAGGCCACGCGAAAGACCGTGTTTATGCCGATAAACCCCTAACTCTTGAGCACTTAAGAACCAACATTCGTCAAGTTATGGCTGAGAAACCGCCCAAAAAAAACTAACTTTTGCCTTAACTCAAGTTGGGACCTTCGAGTTTGTGACTTGCTGTGGCTGCGCGATTTCTACGAATTTGCACAGCTTTTGAATGATATGAAAAACTAAAATGGATACAAACGAATATGTCTTGAGTATAGAAAAGTCAAGTCCTATCAAACATTTAATCTGGCCTAATTTTTTTTTTTAGCCAACATTCAAATGTATTTCATTCAACATTTCCATTTACATTTGACAACAGAATGGCTGCCGTGGCATTCCAACTGTATACATATTTATTAACACCTCACCGGAATATCCTTCTCCGCTGCCCACAAACGCAAACCCCAGCAAAACCTCAACGTAATTACATTTCTTTAGGGTTTTGCGGAAGAAAACACACACAAAAAGCGTTTCCACCATTTAATGTACCGGCGTATAATGATATGGTTTAGGCAAAAAAAAAAAAAAAAAACAGAAGAAGAAAATTCAAATGTACGAAAAGTGCAACAACACAATATGTGCGCAACAACAAAAAGCCCCAGAAGGAAACAAATACACAGAGTACCAACCACCATCGCCCAGCCAGCCACCAAAAAAAAAAAAAAACGCCACGGCTAACAACGAACGGCCGAAGGAGTAAATGGAAAAGAATAAAATATCAACAGGTGTCAGGTTGCCATAGTAAACATGAAAAGCCTGATAAAAATAAATAACCTTATCCCTCTACTGCTTATTATACCCCCCTCGTATAGCAGTGCCATTTAGATGTATGGGTATAGTGAATTGTCTAGGATTACGTTGAACGGAGAATTGGGGGGGTGAACAGTGGGGGAAGTATACCCAATCAAAAGCGTATAGAATATCTAATTTAATTTTGGCATTTTGTGACTAGAAACTGAAAATGGCTAATGTAGCAACGAGTGGAGTTTGCTGGAAATGCTGGCATTCGTTTTTTTGTTTAAATATTTCAATGTTTTCTCATAAATGCTCTCTTCACCCAGAAATTCCCCTGCGGTTGTAAATAAGGAAATGCAAAATGAAAGAATTTCCTCGAAAGAAAAACCATATGATATGATAGAACAAAACTCGAAAAGGACTCATCCGATTTGATTGAAATAAATTTTTGAAAAGCAGTTTTTTTATAGGTTTTTTTCTCAAATTTTTTCATAATTTAAAAAAGTTGAGATTTAGATGATCTTTCCTTTTTTTTTTGCGCTGTAGGCAAGATTTCATTTTTTTTTTAGCAAATTTACATTTTTTTGAGACAAAAATTACCAAAAAATTTGATTTTAATTTTCTTGAATTTCAAGATTCAATTTTTAGCAAAGTTAAATTTTTTTGACGGGAAAATTTCCAAAAAATAAGATTTTAATTTTCTTTTTTTCTACCGTGGGCAAGATTTTTTTCAAATTTTTTCATAATTTAAAAAAGTTGAGATTTAGATGATCTTTCGTTTTTTTTGTCACTGTAAGCAAGATTTCAATTTTAATTTTTTTTTAGCAAATTTTAATTTTTTTTAAGACAAAAATTACCAAAAAAATAAGATTTTAATTTTCTTTAATTTCAAGATTTCAATTTTTATTTTTTTTAGCAAAGTTAAATTTTTTTGAGGCAAAAATTTCTAAAAATTAATATTTAAATTTTCTTTTTCTTTTTTTAATGTGGGCAAGATTTTTTTTTTAAATTTTTTTCATAATTTAGAAAAGTTGAGATTTAGATGATCTTTTTTCGTTTTTTTTTCACTTTAGGCAAGATTTTAATTTTTATTTTTTTTTAGCAAATTTACATTTTTTTTTAGACAAAAAATAATTAATTTCAAGATTTAAATTTTTTTTTGTTTAGCAAATTTTAATTTTTTTTTGAGGCAACAATTTCCAAAAATTAAGATTTTAATTTTCTTGAATTACAAGATTTAAATTTTTATTATTTTTAGCAAATTTAAATTTTTTTTGAGGCAAAAATTTCCAAAAATTAATATTTAAATTTTCCTTTTTTAAACCGTGGGCAAGATTTTTTTTGTTTAGTGAATTTAAATTTTTTGACACGTAACTCAAAAACCTCCTGTCAGTTTTTTGTTGAAATAAATTTAAAAAATTTACATTTATATTATCTTAATTTTTTTTAATGAGGCAAGATTTTTTAAAAAAAAATTTTAGAGGTTTTAAATTGGTTGGGGCCTAATTTAACATTATTCGGTTTTTTCGTCGAATAAATTTAAAAAAAAAATGAGATTTAATTGATCTTTCACTTTTGTGGGCAAGATTTAAATTTTTTTTTTAGAATATTTAAATTTTTTGATACATAAATTAACATTTCTTGAAAAGGACTTGTCCGTTTTTTGTTGAAATTAATTTAAAAAAATGAGATTTAGATTAGATCTTTAATATTCTATACTGTGATTTTTTTTTAAAAAAAAAACATTTTAGAAAATTCCAATTTTTTCATATTACAAAAATCGTCCGTTTTTTGTTAAAATAAATTTAAAAAAAATGCAATTTTAAAAAATTTAAAATTAATCTTTCTTTTTTTTAAACAGTGGGCAAGACTGTTTAAAAAAATTTGTAAAAAAAGTGTAATTTTTTGGCACATAAAATATTTGAGGGGAATAAATTTTGAAAAATTGAGACTTACAAAATTTTAGAAAATTCGAATTTTTTGATATAACAGAAATCGTCCGTTTTTTGTTGAAATAAATTTAAAACAAGTGGACAAATAGTAAGTTCGGCCGGGCCGAATCTTATATACCCTCCATCATGGATCCTTAAAAAGTCAATAAATAAGAAAACTAACTGAGTTTTTGGACCGCTCGTGACCCGATAGTCCCAGGAACCCGATCACAAATTTTATCCAAATCATGAAAATAAATGCATATTTGGGTTCGCGAGAAAATTTCGTTGCATTTCGATACCCATATGTCCATGTTTGTCAAGGGACGGTTTTTGGGCCGCTGGTGACCCGATAGTCCCAGAAACCGGATCAAAAAATTTAGGCAAATCATGAAAATAAAGGCATATTTGGGTTCGTGAGTAAATTTCGTTGCACTTCGATACCCATATGCGCATGTTTATCATGGGCCCTTTTTTGGGCCCCAAGGGTCCACGGAACCCATGAGCACGCCCATTTTTGGGATTTTTTCCCATCTATAAATTATATAAACTTAGAACTTAGATGTAGTGAAAAAAAATATTTGAAAAATTTGATTATGGCCGGAATATATTTAGTCCCGTAAAGGGGAACTTTTTCCCCTTTGGTCCGATATGGCCCATTCTCGAACTTAACCTGCTTATGGGCAAACATCGTCCTACAAAATTTCAGCTTCTTAGCGTTGGTCGTTCGCACTCTATCGTGATTTCAACAGACAACAGACGGACGGACAGACGGACATCGCTAGAATGTCTTAGAATGTTACACTGACCGATAATATATATACTTTATAGGGTCGCAGATCACTCTTTCGAGGTGTTGCAAACGGAATGACAAACTTAGTATATACTCCATCCTATGATGGAGTGTATAAAAATTGAGATTTAGATGAAATAAGTTTTAAAAAAATGCAATTTTTAAAAATTCAAAATTCATATTTCTTTTTTTTTTAACAGCGTTTATAAATTTTTTTAAAAAAATTGTAATTTTTTGGCAAATATAAAATATTTTTTATCTTATTCTTGAGCTAATTTAATAACTCATAAATGACTAAAACGTTTTTGTTGAAATAAATTTAAAAAAATATGAAGATTTAGATGACATTTGTTTACTAAACAGTGGGCAAGACGGATTAAAAATTGTTAAAGAAAATAACAAACTCGAAAACGACTCAGTCAATTTGATTGAAATAAATTTTGAAAAAGTAGATAATCTTTCTTTTTTGATAGTAAATAGCTAGATTTAAATTTTTTTTTTTTTTTTTAAATCTTAATTTTTTTTTTCAGGCATAATTTAACATAACTCAAAACCCGTTGTTTGTTGATCACACAATACCAAGCGATACTTCCCATTCAAACATTCAACAGCCATTTGGGGAACTTGTCTTCGGAAAACAAAAACTACATTTTGAAGAAACATGAAAAAAAAAATCATGATACCCGCATGTGTGGTAAAAATAAACTAAAACCTCGTGGGCTTACTAATTACACGGGCTCGAACACAAATACACACTCACACTCAAGGACATGACGAAAGGAATTTCAAGCTTTAAAAAAAACATTTTTCTTAAAAAAAAATGCCATAAATTCCACAAAAATCTGGTATTTCCATTTAATTGACAAAAGAAAAGGGGAATTCTGTGATAGTTGTGGACAAAGAAGTGCTCTCCCCCTCTTTCTCTCTCTCCTTTGGCCACATTTTCAAGAAGACGCATGGAAGAAAACATGAGGGTTACGACTCATATACACGATGTTCTTTTATAAAAAAAAATCAAGAATTTTATCATATGACAACAACAATACCAGTAACATTAACAACAACAACAATAGGCCATTTTCAGTATGAAATACAGAAAGAAAGAAAACCAAACAAAAACAAGAGAAAACAGTGTCCCACTAAACAAAGGCTGGCTGACAAAACGGATTGACAATGAAAGCAACACCTAGCGAACATGAAAAGGGTCGGCTGCAGCCTCCACTTTGGCTCGCTGAAATGTTTCCCAGCCGAAAGCAACAGATTCGGGTGTAGCCTCAAAAGGCCGGCTGGTGAGGGGGGAAGAGGAGTGTAAGAACATGAAAAGGGTTGTGGCGGTGGGTGGAACGTGTATCATGTATAAAATATATGTAAAATTCAATATGACTACAATATATGCAGACACACACACACACACACATGTTTGTAGAGGTGTATGTGTAAACATCCTTTGACACACACACACACACACATGTATAGTTGGCATTTTAGCTTAAAAACATACTCGGCTGTCTGTCTGTGCAACTCTGTGAAAGGAAATTTAAAACAATTGCTGTCGTCTTTGTTTGGCATTGCTGTTATTATGTTTCCCCCCTTTTTTTTTGTTATTACAAATGGGGGGCTACACTGGGGGAGTTGTTCAAAAGGTTGTTTTCGGAGTGTCAACAGACATACACCTACTTTCCCGCCCGCTGTAGTTGTTGCTGTTGTCGGCAAGGTGTTTGGTTTGAGCAGATACTAAAAGTTTGTTCAACAAAATTAAGCTTTTTATTTTCTATTGAACAACGAGGGCGAGGTGGGGGGTGAGGGTGTCATTTTACATTTTATTTCTGGCATGTACAGTGTTTGAGGGAAAACAAATGAAACAAATGCATGACATGCCCTGCAGGCTCATTTGTTAGAGAATACAATATGGCCACGAAGGACACAATGTCGTAGTGTCAGATTACATATTTCTTCAGGCGGAAGCCTAGAGAACTGAGATGTGAAATCTGTTCAATATAAATCCCTGATCTAAGTCTCCCACTCACTTAGGATCAATTTCCTATGAAGCAAACATTCTAAAGACTAAAAATCTACCTTAACCCTTTCACTCACTGCCACTCATTTAGATTTCGCTTTGAGCCACTGTCGCCTGTTGCTTTATTTCTAAATCATTTTAACCAGCAACACGTGCGACAAATGAATTAAAAACTTTGAGGAACACAAGGGTCGTCCTCCAAGTCGCATTAACCCAATTGTGCCAAAAGGTTTCGTCACCTTTCAAACTGACCCGCCATCCACAGTCCACTCGGAGTCCAGCAGCCAAAAGCGATTACTGAACTCAACTTCAACAAAGCTGAACACAATGAAGCATGTAAATTGCCATGCCAGTGATAATTCGCAAAGTTAAGCTGACATCGGCTGTTTTTGCGTGGGTGGTGTTTCGCACTTGTAGCTTCCACGAAGGCGCCCCTGCCCTAAGGCCAGTTGGATACCCAAAATGTTGGGGCAACCGTCGAGCCGCTGGCAATGTGGGCGTCAGACTTGCGTACCGGGGATGAGACTGTTGGCGCCGCCCTCAGCATAACATTGTGTGTTATCGACAAAATTATTGTTGATGGCTATTTATCGATACACGTTGCCGTGCCCTCCTCACTCTTCGGCGCTTGTCATGTGACCGCCATTCTTATCTCTTATCTGACGTTATTGATTTACATACAAAAGTTTTGTCGCTTTCTTGCTGTCTTCTCCTTTCCCCTTTGGATTTTATTGACAGTGTTTCGAACCGAGGGAACAGATGTTTGGCAAGTGTAAAATTTATGATAACAGTGATGGGGGGGGGGGGGGTAATCCAATAGAAAAAAACCGCCTAAGCGCCGGGAAAAGACAACAAAGATCTGAGTGCGTTTTGTGTAAAAGTAACGATAACAAATTCCACAACTGCCGCCTATTACATGATGTTTTTGTGTCGTTATCGTCCGAGGGCGAGGGCGAACGGAATTAGCAGATTTAGGTCAACGTTGCGATATGGCTGTTCAAAGGCTCGGGCAAAAGGTTCATAGTTTTTTTTAAGAGAATCCAAATTTTTTCTATAGAATAGAAAAAAATCCAATTTTTTCCTATAGAATAGAAAAAAACCACATTTTTTCTATAGAATAGAAAAAAACTATAGAATATATTCTATAGAAAAAATGCACATTTTTCTATAGACTAGAAAAAATGCACATTTTTTCTATAGACTAGAAAAAATGCACATTTTTTCTATAGACTAAAAATGCACATTTTTTCTATAGACTAGAAAAAATGCACAATTTTTTCTATAGAATAGAAAAAATGCACAATTTTTTCTATAGAATAGAAAAAATTAAAATTCACATTTTTTCTATAGAATAGAAAAAATTCTCATTTTTTCTATAGAATAGAAAAAATTCACATTTTTTCTATAGAATAGAAAAAATTCACATTTTTTCTATAGAATAGAAAAAATTCACATTTTTTCTATAGAATAGAAAAAATTCACATTTTTTCTATAGAATAGAAAAAATTCACATTCACATTTTTTTTATAGAATAGAAAAAATTCACATTCACATTTTTTCTATAGAATAGAAAAAATTCACATTCACATTTTTTCTATAGAATAGAAAAAATTCACATTCACATTTTTTCTATAGAATAGAAAAAATTCACATTCACATTTTTTCTATAGAATAGAAAAAATTCACATTCACATTTTTTCTATAGAATAGAAAAAATTCACATTCACATTTTTTCTATAGAATAGAAAAAATTCACATTCACATTTTTTCTATAGAATAGAAAAAATTCACATTCACATTTTTTCTATAGAATAGAAAAAATTCACATTCACATTTTTTCTATAGAATAGAAAAAATTCACATTCACATTTTTTCTATAGAATAGAAAAAATTCACATTCACATTTTTTCTATAGAATAGAAAAAATTCACATTCACATTTTTTCTATAGAATAGAAAAAATTCACATTTTTTCTATAGAATAGAAAAAATTCACATTTTTTCTATAGAATAGAAAAAATTCACATTTTTTCTATAGAATAGAAAAAATCCACATTTTTTCTATAGAATAGAAAAAATCCACATTTTTTCTATAGAATAGAAAAAATCCACATTTTTTCTATAGAATAGAAAAAATCCACATTTTTTCTATAGAATAGAAAAAATCCACATTTTTTCTATAGAATAGAAAAAATCCACATTTTTTCTATAGAATAGAAAAAATCCACATTTTTTCTATAGAATAGAAAAAATCCACATTTTTTCTATAGAATAGAAAAAATCCACATTTTTTCTATAGAATAGAAAAAATCCACATTTTTTCTATAGAATAGAAAAAATCCACATTTTTTCTATAGAATAGAAAAAATGCAAATTTTTCCTATAGAATAGAAAAAAATGCAAATTTTTCCTATAGAATAGAAAAAATCCACATTTTTTCTATAGACTAGAAAAAATTCAGAATTCTGAAAATAATATTATATTTTCTAAGACGCCGAAAATATAATGAGCATAAAAAAATTCCAGGGTTGCCATATGTACTACACACTAGACATATTTTAATAGTATTTTCGACATCAGCTCGTATTTTTCAAATAGAAATGTTAATTTTTTACCATTTTCTATAGCAAAGAATTTCTATAAAATAGAAAAAATTAACCTTAGACTGGCCGTTCAGACATGAAGCTGAGCTTTAAAAAATTCCATCGTTCTTATAAATACTAAAACACATAAATAAATAAAACACAATTTAATAAAGAAACATCTGGCAACTCTGGATTTGTTTGAAGAATATTTCCCTCATCATCTCCTTTTTTCAGATAGGAATACTTAGTTTTTTCTTATTCTGTTGAAAATATGAGCTCATATATTTTCTATTGACAAAAATTTCTATAAAAGGGAAAAAATTAGCCTCATATATTTTCTAAAAAATAACAAAATCGTAATCGTCTTCACTTGCTCTTCAAATACAAAAAAAAGAGGTTTAAAAATTCCAGGGTTGCCGATAAACTGATAAACAAACGGCAACCCTGGATTGTTTTTAGTAGTATTTTCGACATCAGCTCGTATTTTTAAAATCAAAATGTCTATTTTTTTCCATTTTCTATAGAAAAGAATTTCAATAGAATGGAAAAAATGAGCCTCATATATTTTCTATAAAATAAAAAAAAAATTAGCCTTAGGTCTTAACAAAATCGTAATTCTCTTCACCTGCTGTTCCCGCATTGCCGATTCAATAAATAAAGAGATGGCAACCCGGGATTTTTTGAAGAGTATTTCCCGCATCATTTGCTGTTTTCAGATAAGAATATTTTTTTTTTTTTTCAACTATTGAAAATAATGTTTTTATATTCCTTAGAAAATATATGAGGCCGAAGGTTTTTTTTTCCCATAGAAACTCTGAACCTTAGGCTTTTTACCGTTTCTATAAAATAGATAAAGTTCGCCTTAAGGCTCAACAAAATCTTAATCCTCTGCCCTTGCTGTTCACACATATATTCGTGTATCCTCGACACCTTGGAAATTGGGCAAACAAAATCCCTAAGAATTTAATTAAAAAACTTTTAATTTCTATTCTAATTTCATTTACAAACGGATTTAGCTTTTAATTAAAACCCAACATTATATTCAATTGTTGAGATGGCACTTGATCGTGCTCCGCCCTCATACTCATCTCAGTCACAACATCATTCATTCATTCGCAGTGTTTAGAACAGACAAGTCTCATTGTCCATCACATCTAAAGTTGGTGTCGTTTTTGGTTTTCGTTTTTTTTTTGGTCTGTCTTCCCATCTCACCTGTCCACCACAAAATCCGGAGAATTTGCTTAAATTGGACCAATTAAATGAAATCCTGTCTAACAGCAGCAAATCAACACAGTCAGCGTTGACAAAATGCTTTGTGTGCGGCGAGTGGGGCCAGGGGTATTTCCTGTGAGTGGCATGTGACACCTGCCGGCTAAGCCACAAACTTGATATACAACTTAAGTAGTAATGGAGTTTTATAGTTGGAATGTTTGCTGGGTTACATTGATATAATATTTGTTATTTTTTTCCCATAAACAAAAAGTAAGAAATAAAAATTTTAATAAAATGTGGTACATGCTTAATGGTTTTGAAAAACCTAATACAAGTAAACGTCAGTTTATAAAAATTAAAAAATTTCCAAACTTTCGCCATGAAATCGCTTAATGTGGCAGGAAAATCAAAACACTTGAAAGAAATATGAAAGAAGGCTTCGTTAATCGAATTAAAATAGAATTCTGGCATTCTAGTTTTTTCCCATAGCCCACCTTATATGTAGCCCACCGATATAGAACATAAGCCGTAAGGCTCTGTGCTTCCTTCAGGATCTCCAGCTCTAGTTCTAGTGTATACGAATATCCTGGTTTTTTTTCTACAGAACCCGAACCAGACGCCTCCTCTAGCCCCCACATCATTTAGCTCTGATGCTGTTGGTGCGAAAATTGAACTCCCACACACCCCAGCTCACCTGTGGACTTTCAAAATATGTAACTACAGAAAAATTAAATCTCTTCCTCCATTAAAAAAAATGTGTTTAATTGTAAAAAACTGTTTCGTTTTCATGAAAACTGTAGCTTTCCCCTTCTAAACACTTCCAGGAAAAAGTGTTTTCAAATAAAAATGTTCTACTTTAAATTCAATTAGTGTCAATTAGCGCCGCACAGGAAGCAAGCGGGTAGGTAGACAACGTATCTGAGGTGTGGAGCGGGGGGATGGATGGAATTGAATAACACGAGAGCATGAGTTTCAACAGCAATATCCGTTAATAGCCAAGAAAAGGGTGTGTCAGCCAGCAACTGATGGGCCTGAACAACATTAAATGAGCTGCAAACAAAATCACCGCGTAGCAGTTCCACTTCCAGTCACTGTCATTGTTAGTCCCGGTGAGGGGAGGTGGCGGAATGTGGACAATACTGGTTAGAGAAACAGCGAACAGAACTGAGGCAGCCCTCATCAACAACATAAACTTGAAAATCTGTGTTGGCTTGCTTGGCTCCCTGGTAAACATAATAAAGTTATTTAAAAAAAAAAAAGGATTTGTTTGTCTAATGAGCGAAGGGCGGGGGTGGAAGGATGCCAGGTGCAGCCGAGCAAGGCGCCATTGCCATGACGGGTACTCCAAATCGAAGTGTACAAAACAATGACGTGTTCAAACTAATTAACATGTTTACAAACATCTTCCTTAACGAAATTGGAACGAAAAAAATACGTACTTTAGTTTCACGGGAATTTTCTTGTATTTTTTTTTTCGCTCTCTCTCTGTTAAGGGCATAACACCCTTTCAGGCTTATCCTTTGGGCGGTAATGCTTTAAACAGTCAAATGGGGAAGAGGAAGTGATTAAAGATTTATGTGGGAAACTGGGATGAATCAATGCATAAAGGACTTTTAAAATGTAAAGGAAATGTGTCCTTGTGGAAAAGTAATGAGTTGGTGACAATTGACATTTCCTGAAAGAACAGCTGGGCAACTCTTCCAAATTTCTTGTTTGTGTTGGGGGATTTTTTTTTAAATATTTGGGGGATTTTTCGGAATCTTTAAGGAAACTTTCCTATTGGCCTTTTAGGGGGATTCTCATTTGTTTTGGGGAATTCTTCATATGGAGCACTCTACATTTAATTTTTTGGGGCATTTTTCATTTGGAGCATTTAGAACAGATAATTGGGGGCACAGTGGACCAGAATCCACTTTCATCGGCCCAAAGTCTGTAACTCTGGTAGACTTTTTTCAGTTCTGTAGAAAACATTTTGTCGACAAGGACTGCGCGTTTGTTTTAATGTGTTAACCCCATGTGGACCAAGACTTGAAGGGGTTGAAAAATGAATATGATCTTCACGAAATCTGAATTGTTATAGAATTTTTAAGATAAATTCTATATTTTTAAAATTTTCAAGGACCTGCAAGCATATTATTTATGACTATTACGTTGGGCTAAGGTAAATCCAAAAGAATGAAAAAAACCTTAATATTTTGGTTTAATTTAAAAAAAAAATGAATAACAACCCCATCATAAATCCATTTATGCAATATTATTTCTGAAAACAATTTCTAGACATTGATAAACCCACTCTTTCTCCAAGGCAACTATTTTTCTATAGACGAAATTAGTGCCACCTTTTCGCAAAGAGCTTTAAATTACCGTTATTCTGTGATCCTGTCTTCCTACCAACTACCAACAATTCAAAAAAACATTTTTATTAGATACATTTTAGTGAAATTTAACATAAAATTATACAAATATTGTTCTTTTAAGTAGTTATGAGCTGATAATTGTAGCGGCACTTGTAAGTACCGTCGGTTGACAAAGGGTGAATATTAAAACTCGGACAATGACAACTATTTTCGAAATATTTCCAAAGTTGACTACTTTTCGCAATTTTCGATTTTATCGAGGGTAAACATTTTTAAGATTTTTTACTTTAAAAAAATTTGGATATTTGAAAAAATTTACTTTGACTACTTTTCGATTTAGAGGGGAACATTTTTTCTTTTCTTATTTTTTTAATTTTAGGACTGGGCATTTTTTTTAATTTTTGGAAATTTGAAAAAAAGGAATTTTTTATTTTTTACTTTTTTTATATTTGAAATATAAAAAAAAAAATATTTTTGTAGATTTTTTTAATTTCTTTTCATATTTGAAATTTTTATCGTTTTTTTTTAATATGGAAATTTAAAAAATGTACTTTGACTAATTTTCATATTTTTTTTCATATTAGAAATTGTTACCTTTCAATTTGGAAATTTTCAGCGATTTCATACTTTTCGATTTAGGGGGGAACTTTCTTTTTTTTAATTTAAATTTTTTTTTTAATATTTGAAATTTTTACCGTTTTTAAATTTGGAAATTTGCATTAGGGGAGAACATATTTTTTAGATTTTTTTTCTACTTATTTTTATATTTGAAATTTTCAGCGTTTTTTAAATTTTCGAAATTTGAAAAAATTTACTCGTCATATTTTTTAGATTTTTTTTTCATATTTGCAATTTTTAACGTTTCCAATTTGGAAATTTGAAAAAAAGTATTTTTAATTTTTTACTTTTTTATATTTGAAATATAAAAAAAAAATTATTTTTCAATTTTTTAGTTTTTTTTTTTAATTTATTTTCGTATTTGAGAATTTCAACGTTTTTCAATTTGGAAATTTGAAAAAAAGTATTTTTAATTTTTTACTTTTTTTATTCAATATATATATATGTAAGTCAATTTTTTATATTTGAAATTTAAAAGAATGTGTTTTTCAATTTTTTTTATTTAATTTCGTTTCATATTTGAAATTTTCAACGTTTTTAAATTTGGAAATTTGAAAAAAAGTATTTTGACTACTTTTCTTATTTTTTTATTTTAAGGGTGGAACATTTTTTGAATTTTTTTGTAATTTCTTTTCATATTTGAAATTGTCAACTTTTAAATTTGGAAATTTGAAAAATTGTACTTTGACTACTTCACTTTTTTTTTAATTTAAGGGTGGAACATTTTTTAGATTTTATTTACTTTTTTTCATTTTTGAATTTTTTTAAGTTTTTCAAATTTTGGAATTTTGGAAAAATTTATTTTGACTACTTTTCTTATTTTTTAATTTTAAGCGTGCAACATTTTTTAGATTTTTTACTTTTTTGCGTATTTGTAATTTTCACAGTTTTCAAATTTGGAATTAAAAAAAAAGTATTTTAAAAAGTATTTTTTTTAGATTTTTTTGTAATTTCTTTTCATATTTGAAATTGTCAACTTTTAAATTTGGAAATTTGAAAAAAATGTACTTTGACTACTCCACGTTTTTTTTTTTTAATTTTAATGGTGGAACATTTTTTAGATTTTTTTTATATATGAAATTTTTTAAGTTTTTCAAATTTGGAATTTTGAAAAAAATGTATTAAAATGTCCTTTTCATATTTTTAAGATTTTTTTCATATTTGAAATTTTTACCGTTTTCAATTTGGAAATTTGAAGAAAAGTATTTTTAATTTTTTACTTTTTTTATAAAATATATATATATAAGTAAATTTTTTATATTTTTAAATTGGAAATTTAAAAAAAAATTATTTTGACTACTTTTCTTATTTTTTAATTTTAAGGGTGGAATTTTTTTTTTTCTTTTTTTTATATTTAAAATTTTCATCGTTTTCAAATTTGGCAATTTTAAGATTTTTTTACATTCCCATTTTTGAAGTTATCGGCATTTTTAAAAGTATTTTGACTTTTTTTTTTTAATTTTAAGGGTGGAATTTCTTTTTTTTTAGATTTTTTCACTTTGTTTCATATTTTTAAATTTGAAAAAATGTACTTTGACTACTTTTCGTATTTTTCGATTTTCGGGGGCAAAAACATTTTTTAAGATTTTTTATTGTCTTCATATTTGAAATTTTCATCGTTTTTGAAAAAAATGTACTTTGTCAAAACTGTAACTCATACATTTTAAGAGATATTGTACTCGATTTGTTTTGCTCATAAAGTGTCTTTTCCAAGACCTCAGTTTATTTGTACCAAATTTAGTTTGGTTGTTGCAAGAGTTTAAAAGAAAATTGATTATGGATCAACGCATCTTTTTCAAGTTAAGAGATTTTAAAGAATGCCCTGCCAATTTGGAAAGGTGGAAGGGTTTTCCATTTGGTGGGTACATCTAATGTGCATCTAGGGCAAAAAGCCATTTTTTTACTCCCCAAATGCGAATTACCTTTTTTTTCCTCATTAACTTTACCTTTATCCTTATGCCAATTTTCATCACTATCGCAGTTCATTAGCCTTTGCTATGACCAAAATATTCCCGCGGCGTTGGCGGTCCGTTTCTGAATACAGATTGTCGATTGCTGTATGTGCAACCTGGTTATTGGAGCTTCATTACATAGCAGGCGATTTGTAAGAATACCAACTACCACTCCATGTTGGAGGGTATCAACGATTCAACCTGGCCGAACTTATCAGTTATTTGTTCGTATCCAGTGTCTCAAACACTCTGGATTTATTGCCTTTGTTTCAGTTGATTGAAGAACACTTGACCCCACTTTCACTTGTGTCTTGTGTTTATAAAAAACCCATTACTTATAAAACATTTCGATTTGAATGCTTCCTAGTAAATCCTACTTTTATTAAACACAAAAAAACAAATACCTCCTTCATCATTAGCTGAGTGCTTTTTGTTGGCTCCGAGTACGCAACTAACTTCCCTAAGAATATTTCATCATTTCCTAGCCAAAATTTTGCCTTAAAGTAAATATTTAAGATTATTTTATCTTTTTTTGGGTAAGAAGCTTTATCATTTCCCCCCCTTCTCATACTTAAGCTGCACCAAACAATGTATGCTCTCTTGACCTCATAAAGTACGGAGGGGGGGAAAAACGACACGAAGTGAAATGGTTCTCATACATAAGAACGCACACTAACCGACGAACGACAAGGATGTACGTTCGTTATTATAATAATATATCCTCCAACATACACACACACACAGACAAAAGCGCGACATGAGCACAATGCACAAGTGAGCGGTGTTCATATATCTCTTGACTTTAAATCTACCATCGTGTGTGTTGGTGAGTGCTCTTCTTCTATCCACCTTAAGCCAAACGTATGTGTTGTGTTCTTCCATTTTCATACTTTCTGTTTGGCCTTTTGTGCCGCCACTCGAACCTTCAACTGCGATAGTAAGTAATTTATGTCGACATATGAACGTTTCATGGCGTGTGTGTGTGTTTGTCTGTCGGTATGAGTATCTGAAAAGTCGTGACCAAGTGTTAGTAGCAGCTCAAAATTTTCTTTCTCCTGTTTCCGGTTTGTTGCCTTTAACTTCCTTCCGTTTCGTGGCATATGAACAGTCCGAGACGGTCATAAATAGTGATGTTCGCACATACGCATACACCATTTCCAAATTGGAATCGGACGAAAAAGACGAAGGTGTTGTTGTAGTGTGTTGGGTTTCCATATTCCGTGATATATTATCTCTAACATTTACGAGGTGTAAACAGTCGCTGAAAAATGTTTGATGGTCTTACCCGGTTTCGAACTCGGGTTCTTCTGTGTGATAGCCGCCCACACTACCGACCACGTCACGGCCTTCCACAATTGCTGTCCAAATATTTCACATTTTTACTTACTTTACATTGGAAATGGTGTAATTCTTTATGTAGTCCGTGGATTCTATTCACTGTGTATTTTATTGGCATTCATTTGAATTCAGCGTTTGGTTAAAGTGCTGCACTTCCAGACAAAACCACATCATAAATAAAAAAACTGAATTTTTTTTTGTTCTTATTCTTCATCTTCTTAGTTTTCGGTTTGTTAATAAAAATTGACAAAGTTGTGACGAGTGTGTGTTCGTTATGGCACGGCATGAATTTCATTTGATAAGGTTTCCAGCAATAGATTTCCGAGCATATTGAGGAGTGAGATAGAAATGCATTAGGAGGACTTTCACTAAACAAAAAAAAAATGACAACAGAATTTAATTTTTATTGAAATTTTTCGAAAATTTCCTTTTTTTAAATTATGACAAAAATCTATTTTTATTAAATTTGAATTATTTTATTATTTATTGAAAATTATGGAAAAAACTGTTTTAAATGAAAACTCCATTTTTATTGAAAATTTAGCCAAAAATTGTTTCCAAAAGTTCCTTTCAAATTTCAACAAGTCATTTTTTATTGAAAATTTCGCCAAAATTTCATTTTTATTTAAAAATTCAAAGAAAATCCATTTTTATTTAAAAATTCCAAAAAAAACCATTTTCGAAAAAATTAAATTTTTATTAAAAATTATGACAAAAACTGCAAATAATCAGTTTTTATTGAAAATTTCGCCAAAATTCCATTTTTATTTAAAAATTCAACAAATTTTTCTATTGAAAATTATGACTCAAAATAAATTTTTATTGAAAATTTTGGTAAAATTTTATTTTATTTGACAATTTTGGTAAAATTCCATTTTTATTCTAAAATTTCAAAATGTCAGTTTTTACTGAAAATTAAGACAAAATTATATTTTTATTGAAAATTTTGGCTAAATTCCATTTTTATTTAAAAATTTCCAAATGTAAATTTTTACTGAAAATTATGACAAAATTCCATTTTTATATAAAAATTTCAAAAATTAATTTTTATTGTTAATTGCGCCAAAATTCTGTTTCTATATACAAATTCAACAAAAATTCAATTTTTTTTTTATTAAATTTCGCCAATAATTAAATTTTTATTAAAAATTATGACAAAATTCCATTTTTATTGAAAAATTTGGTTTAATTCCATTTTTATTAAAAATTTTTCAAAATGTCAGTTTATACTGGGAATTATCAGAAAATTCCATTTTCTATTGAAAATTTTATTCAAATTCCATTTTCTATTGAAAATTTTGTTCAAATTCCTTTTTTAATAAAAATTTCAAAAAGTCGATTTTTACTGAAAATTTCGCTAAAATTCCATTTAAAAAAAATTTCGACGAAAATCAATTTTTTTATGACATTTCATTTTTATTGAAAATTATGACAAAACTTCTACTTATTTAAAATTTTGGCAAAATTCAATTTTTATCGAAAATTTTAGTAAAATTCCATTTTTATATACAAATTTTTGTAAAATTCCATTTTTATATAAAAATTTCAAAAATCAATTTGTATAGAAAATTTCGCCACAGTTCAATTTTTATTTAAAAATTCAACAAAAATCCATTTTTTTTTAAAAATTTGAAATTTTGGCAAAATTACAGTTTTATTGAAATTTATCCAAAATCCCATTTTTATTTAAAAATTCAACTTCATTGAATATTTTGCCAAAAAAAAACATTATTATTGAAAATTATGACACAATTCCATTTTTATTGAAAAGTATGACAAAATACATTTTTTTTTTGAAAATTACGCCAAAATTAATCTTGGTTTGCGAAACTTTCGCCAAAATTCAATTTTTTTTTTATTTCTTATTCAAAATTATAACAAAATAGCATTTTTATTAAAAATTTTGGCAATATAAATTTCGAATGAAAAATAGTGCAAAATTCCATTTTTTTGAACATTTTTTCAAAATTCCATTTATTTTTTATAATTTCGCCAAAATTTCATTGTAAAAAAACTGTAAAAAAATAAAAAAAATTTCTCAAAAATTCCATTTTTATAAAAAAAAAATTCTCAAAAATTCCATTTTTATAAAAAAAAAATTCTCAAAAATTCCATTTTTATAAAAAAAAAATTTCTCAAAAATTCCATTTTTATAAAAAAAAAAATTTTGTAAAATTTAATTTTTATTGAAAATTGTCGTTAAAATTTCATTCGCCAAAATTAATTTTTTTTTTTTTTGGAAATTTTAGTCAAATGCCATTTTTATTGAAAATTTAAGGCAAAATTCCATTTTTGTTAAAATTTTTCACCAAAATTCCATTTTTATCAACAAAAATTTCAATTCTCGTCTAATTGTGCCTACAGTTTAAAGGGGTTGTGATTTGTATAGAAATTGTTTACGAAGTGAAGATGCCGTCATCGAAGGCTGAAACTTGGCACTATAAAATATCAGATGTTCTTAGCGCGGATGAGAACCTTTCTTAACGGCGAACATCGAAATCAATTATCAGAAAAATAAAACTCCTTTAAGGTCGAATTTCCGGAATAGAGCATTTTACATTAAATCAGATTCTTATATGATTTTCTTAAAGAGCCAACGGCAAAAACTTACTCAGACCTTTCTGCCTTTTTTTCTAATTTAGCAAATCTGGCATCACCTTAGACGAGAGTTTTTGTTTTGATCCACAGACAACAAAACTTCACATCCTTGGCTCCTAATTAATGTCGGGCAATTAATTCGGCCTATTTGGCGTTTGGTAGGCTCCGTCACAAAAAATTCTCAACGGTGTAAAACCAAATTGTGTATTAATTTAAATTTAACACATTAGTTTAAATGTATGCTACCTCTCAGAATGTTAATGAAAAAATACGCACTTTTATGTCCTACGGGCCAAGTGAATCAGACGACACACTGTCATATAGTCAAACATTAGAGTGGGTGGGTTGTAGGGAACAAAGTTAATTGAGTTTATCGCTCAGTTATTTGTAATTCGGATTCTATTTGAAAAAGGGATCTTGGTTGTCCCATATTTTAAGTATTATTTAAAAAAAAAACATAAATTAGAAATTTAAAATTTAAAAAAATTAAATTTTAGAATTTTTGCAAATATTTCCAAAAGTTTTGGACAATTGCGAACAAATGGCTTTCACAGCCCTCTGAAGTTAGAAAACGAAATAATCATTTTGCAGAAAAAAGAGAAGTGCTCACTGGTGGATTATGATTTCCTTTTTTCCTTTCCAATTGGCTTTCCTTGATCTGAGATTTTATTAGGAAACGGCAGACTCCAATACCATTCCCATGACCCGCTCTAATAAATTTGCCATTGTTTTTATAAATCATTGGACATTATTCATAGTTTTGTTGTATTTCCCGCAGATATTATATGAACGATGGCCTGGCGCTGGCGTTTTTCTTAATTTAATGGGCCAATGTTTGTTCATTTCGTCATTTTTATTGTTAGTTAGACGACAAACCCCCGCCACCGGCCGCTACTACACTTTGCTAGTGTTTCGGTCAATCACCAGAGATAAGTTGGCCACATACATGCATAGGTACATTCTAACATGATATGTTTGTATGTGTAGATAGTATACATGTGCATGAATATACTTCTTCTTTGTACATAAATTGTATCCGAAAATAAATGACCCACTTTTATTACAAAAAAAAAAAAACAAAATTGAGATTTTCACTACCCGCCCCGCCAGTCAGCCATTTGGTATTTTTAAATAATACCCAACATAAATTTACATACGGGCGTAAAAATCTAATGTTCGGTATTTTTTTTGGACGGTTGGGGGAGATATTTGGGTCTCATTGAACGGAGATGAACATGAGCATGAGATGGAGTGGCTTGTGTGTGTGTGTGTGCGTGTGTGTCCTGTATTTTCTCTAGGTAGGCTATGCCACTGATTGCCGGCTTAGCCATTTATTAAATCCACCCAATTGATGAGTGTATTTTGTCATCAATATGAAGCATTATTTTGAAATAAAATCCATGGAGATTTGTCCTGTAAGGACCTGACAGGATGTGTTTTTTTGAAACTCAACGTAAAACTCATGCTATTTTTGAAGAAATATCATGGACATTAATAATAAATAATTTAATATATATTTTCTTCATAGTCAAATGCCATTATTTTTTTAATTACATAAAAAACTCAGTTGTATTTGGAACGATTCGTAGCGAACTCCTCCTGTGTCACCCTATAAATCTAGCAGCAAATTCCGGTGTCGCCTGGGATATGCTGGAAACTTGACCAGTAACGAACCTTGCAAGGCAGCTCTAGCATTCGCCGTTGGCCGCGTTCTCAGACTACACCAATTACACTGTGTCACAGATATTTTGTCCAAGGGATTTTTATAATATTTTCTGGAGTATTTTCGGATATAGAAATCGAAACAAAAATATTATTAAAAAACTAACATTGTGGTCGGTTATATCTTTATTATTTTGCTAATCATTTGGAAGGTGGCGTCCGATCAAATAGATGGTAATTATGGGAGCTGAAAATATTGTAAACTAGATGTTTATATAAAAAGAATGGTTAAGCAGAAGTGGCCAACACACACAAATGAAAATCAGATTATTTGTCTTGAAATTGTGGTACGTCTACAAAAAGACTCACAATTTCCACATTTGTCCATAGATTTTCTTCAAATTAGCATTGTTTTCTTTATTATGATGTCGGCCACAAAATAGTGCCAAACAAAAATTTGTTTTGATTTTTCACCACCGCTTTTTTGCCATAGTTTCTATATACAAATTATGATGCCAACATTTTAAGGATTTTTTCACAAACATGTTTTTTTAATTTTTTTTCTCACAAAAAAAAATAATTGTGATTTTGTTTAAACAAAAAAAAATATTTTGATTTTTTTTAAACAAAAAGAAATATTTTGATTTCTTTTAAAAAAAAATATTTTGATTTCTTTAAAAAAAAAATACTTTGATTTTTTACGCAAAAAAAGAATTTTGATTTATTTTACACAAAAAACTTATTCTGATTGTTTTTTTCAGAAAAAAAAAAATATTTTTTATTAATTTTTTTTTACAAAGAAAACAATTATTGTTTTTTTTAACAAAAAAAATGTAGTGTTTTTTTTACAAAAAAAATAATTCTGATATTTCTTCATTGACAATATAAATATATTCACTTTTTTCACAAAAAAAATATTCTGATTTCTTTTTACAAAAAAAAAAACTGACATTTTTTCTTTCACAAAAAAAATATGTATTATTGTTTTTTTTTTGACAAAAAAAATATTTTGATATTTTTTCTTTTACAACAAAAAATATTTTGATATTTTTTAGTAAAATATAAATTTTTTTACAAAAAAATACATATATTTTTTTTTCTTTCAAAAAAAAAATAATTTTGATATTTCTTCTTTCACAAAAAAAAATATTTTGATTGTTTTTTTTTTACAAAAAAAAATAATTTTGATTGTTTTTTTTTACAAAAAAAAATAATTTTGATTTTTTTTTTCACAATATTATTTATATTTTCTCACACCAAAAAATATATTTTTTTGTAAAAAGAAAATATTTTGATTTTTTTACAAAAAAATTTCCTTTTTTTTTACAAAAAAAAATACTTTTATTTTTTTGTTTTTAAATATACTTTATTTTTTTTAACAAAAAAATATATTGTTTTTTTTTTAAAACAAATAATTTTTTTTTGTTTAAAAAAGGTTTTTTGATTTTTGTCACAAAAAAAATATTTTGATTTTTTTACAAAAAAATACTTTTATTTTTTTACAAAAAAAATACTTTTATTTTTTTTTTACAAAAAAAATACTTTTATTTTTTTTTTACAAAAAAAATACTTATATTTTTCGACCACCGCTCTTTATTCGGATAAGCGCACGCGTTTAATTAAATTCAATATTATTGAGTTTCAATATTTCGCTTAAGCGGTGTTCATATCATGTACATTTGTGTCTTTGCATAAAAAAACGATTTTTCAAAAACCGGATTTCCGTTTAAGCGCTTAATTGAAAAAAAAATAAAAAATAATCTTGATATTTTTTCTTTCACAAAAAAAATTTTTTAGTGTTTTTTTTTCAAAAAAAAACATTTTGATTGTTTTTTTTTTCACAAAAAAAAATAGTTCTGATTTTTTTTCATTCACAAAAAAATAAAAGTATTTTTTGTTGTGAGAGAAATTATAAATAAGCGCTTAAACGGAAATCAGCTTTTTGAAAAATCGTTTATGTGCAACACATTTTTAATGCAAAGACACAAATGTACATGATATGAACACCGATTAAGGGAAATATTGAAACTCATTAATATTGAATTTAAATTTTACATACATGTATTTTAGTAGTTGTGCCACAACTTCCTATCTTCATTTCAATGAACAATTGTGAAAAGTACATACTAAGTTCGTTTAGGCGAAGGAAGGATGAATTATCCGAAGTCCTTTTTATTGAAAATCGCTCATAAGTGAAAAAAAAGTTGTTTTTTTTTTCATTTCCGCTTAACCGAATTCGACTGTATCCGTACGATTTTATTGGGAACTGTCTGCGCACGGAAAACCCCCTTTTTGGTTTCCAGGAAATTTTGATTTATAATAAATACAAAATTTCCTAAATAAAGAAAACCCTGCCCATGAGTTACAGAGTCTAGACTAGCCAGTGCATTAAACAGCTTGCAAACCGTTTACTTTGTTTACCTATCTATTTACCATTTGCGACCTCAACCACTTTACCAGTGTCTACATTATGGAACATGCCTGCGAACAATTTATCATTCTGTCGACTTCCTTCTCCCACGCTCACCCCCTATCTTTACTTTTGTGTCCGCAACATGTTTGCCATTCATTCCTGATAAAGAAAATAAAAAAAAATATGCATTTGAATTTTTTAGGGGTTTCTCACGAAGTCAGCTTGATTCAATACACCGAGAGAAAAACTAGTGAAGAAAAATAAACTAGTGCACTTAAATAAAAATAGTGCCATTTATGTGAAATAAAGAGTCAGAAGCGATGGAGGATATGCTGATCAAATGGCCCAAGGAGCTTTATGGCGTCTTTATTGGCCAAACTCATATCCACAGCATGTGGAGGGAGATCCAGGTAGTCCTTGCTCCCCAAACAAAAATATGAATTCTGGGCTGAAATTCTTTCCGTGTATGATGGCAACAATGACGACTCCACGTTTACTAATGTTCTTTTAATAAATTATATTTCCTTTCGTTTCAAACTGTTTCAAAAATGTCCTTTCTTTTCTTCTTTACAGATTTCATTACGTGCACAACTGTTGCAAATGTTCTAAACAAAGTTTAGAGGAAACAAAACACATTACAAATTTAAATTTTAAATTTAAATCTTTTGGTTTCTTTTTCGTTTTTTTGTTTGTTTTTGAAACAAAAACAAAAAAGAAGACTACTTCATATAAAATATAAACAAAAGCGAGAAAGGATAAATCCAATCCAGTCAATATGGCCGATGACATCTCATCGATGCGCATGATGCAGAAGAAGACTCGCAGTGCTTCCATATGTGCCACCGGCGGCAGCATAGAGACCGCCATTTATAATATGCCCTCGGGCAACAATACACCGGACAGTGCGGGCACGCCCAACTATCGGAGACGTCGCCCGGCCACCAGATCACAAAGTGCCAGGATAACAGCGACAGCGGGACGATCGGTAAGTGTAACGGTGAACTTTTTCCACGTTTCTCTCCTACGTCTGATGTGAAATATGATGAGCATATGAAGATGAGTGTGTGTGTTGTGTTCCTAATTAAATGAAGTCTGCGTTGTTGTTTAGACGGGCGTGTGTTTGTCAGCGTAATAGAATGGAATATGTGCTCACATGTGTTTATAATTTGTTCCATATACATGCCGTGCCTTTTATTTAACTTTATGCCCAGGGTACAGTGGAGCAAAAAGTTCAACAACTGGATAAAAAATAAAAACAAAAATGAAAATAAAAATAAAAATAAAAATAAAAATAAAAATAAAAATAAAAATAAAAATAAAAATAGAAATAAAAATAAAAAAAAAAAATAAAAATAGAAATAGAAATAGAAATAGAAGTAGAAATAAAAATAAAAATAAAAATAAAAATAAAAATAAAAATAAAAATAAAAATAAAAATAAAAATAAAAATAAAAATAAAAATAAAAATAAAAATAAAAATAAAAATAAAAATAAAAATAAAAATAAAAATAAAAATAAAAATAAAAATAAAAATAAAAATAAAAATAAAAATAAAAATAAAAATAGAAATAAAAATAAAAATAGAAATAAAAATAAAAATAAAAACAAAAATAAAAATAAAAATAAAAATAAAAATAAAAATAAAAATAAAAATAAAAATAAAAATAAAAATAAAAATAAAAATAAAAATAAAAATAAAAATAAAAATAAAAATAAAAATAAAAATAAAAATAAAAATAAAAATAAAAATAAAAATAAAAATAAAAATAAAAATAAAAATAAAAATAAAAATAAAAATAAAAATAAAAATAAAAATAAAAATAAAAATAAAAATAAAAATAAAAATAAAAATAAAAATAAAAATAAAAATAAAAATAAAAATAAAAATAAAAATAAAAATAAAAATAAAAATAAAAATAAAAATAAAAATAAAAATAAAAATAAAAATAAAAATAAAAATAAAAATAAAAATAAAAATAAAAATAGAAATAAAATTAAAAATAGAAATAAAAAAAAATAAAAAAAATAAAGAAATAAAAAGAAAAAGAAAAATGAAAATAGAAATAAATAAATAAATAAATAAATAAATAAATAAATAAATAAATAAATAAATAAATAAATAAATAAATAAATAAATAAATAAATAAATAAATAAATAAATAAATAAATAAATAAATAAATAAATAAATAAATAAATAAATAAATAAATAAATAAATAAATAAATAAATAAATAAATAAATAAATAAATAAATAAATAAATAAATAAATAAATAAATAAATAAATAAATAAATAAATAAATAAATAAATAAATAAATAAATAAATAAATAAATAAATAAATAAATAAATAAATAAATAAATAAATATTATCTCTCGATGAGGTCAATTGGCCACCGAGATCTTGTGATTTAACACCTTGCGTCTTCTTCCTTTGGGGCCACGTGAAAGATCAGGTCTACGCCAAGAGCGTCGATTCAAGACCTCAAAGATAGAATTCGCGAGGCTATCGAGGACATAGGGCAGCCACTTTGACATTTGGTTATGGAAAACTGCATAAAAGGATATGGTCCCGATGTTGTTTTTCATCATGAACGGCATACCTTCCTCTTTATTATAAAAACGATCATCCGATCATTTATCTAAAAAAACACGTTTCTTTGAATGCCAAAATAACACCTCCTGTTGGAAACCCCTGTATATCTCTTGGCCACATTTTGTCCCACTGTACGTTATTACAGTCCATGACATTTTCTTCTCACCAGATTGTATTTCTTCTGTTGTTGTTGGTACCTTCTCCTGTAGACTCACGTCTCCTCCTCGTCGCAGTGTTTGCATTTCATTGCTTTTGCTTCTTCTTTGGCTTTCTCGACACATTCCCATAAATTTATGCATAGTTATTCTTCTGATTCTTTGTTGCCACTTCTTCCCCGTCTTCGTCAATTCCGTTTTTATTGAAATACAGCAGTTGTTGTTGTTGTTGGCTTTCTACATACATTTGTATTAACAAGAAACACCCAACAAATTGTGGTCGTGAGTCGTGGCGTGTGTCGGTGAAAATGCGATACAATCACGTCTTCACGTCGGGCATATTCTGTTTCATCTTTAGGTGTGTACATGGAAGACCAGCAAACGATTTGAACGAGGTGATTGGGAATGGATTGAGGTATGTTAATAAAGGCTGATGAAGAGCTAACTGAAGATCACCACGAAATAGAAACGAATGTTTAGTTTACAAGCAGAAATGTAATTCCCAGCCCGGTTAACTCAGAATCATATGATGATTCTCGTTCCTTTGTAATAGGGACAGCAGCTGGACATTTTCATGACTACTAGTCTTCGAAGTGAATGGCGGTCCTTGGCTGGTCCTAATTTTCCTACTCAGGATAGCCTACAACAAGAAGCGGTTATATCGTCCTTCAAATTGTAATCGAATTTAACTCAATTTGGATTGCTTGAACACATTTCTATTCTCTGGGTTTTCTTCAGCGGGAAGCGATTAAAGCGCCTCTTTCATTATTCTCGAATTTAAAAATATTTAGAAAAAAATTGAAAAAAAAAAAAACATTGAAAACCGAATTCCAATTTGTTTGCTGGTCTATTCACATGCGATACAGACTCTCGTTTATGATGATACTGTTGAAAATTATTTGATTACAATTGATGCTGCTACTGCTGCTGCCAGACTCGTTGACATTCCAAACATCACTCAATGACAGCTAGACAGACATAAACTTGTGTTAAGTCTCGCATTCACTTCACAAAAGTTTATTCATTCATGCAAAATAGAAATAAAATTACAAATTCACCACCCAGAACATGTTGAACTCTATGGAATTCCTAGGACGTATTGTCCATTGAAATGAAAAAAATTTAAACTAAATATAGTTTTGGGCAAATAAAATTGAATTTTAATTAGATTTGGTCTAATTTTGGAATTAATTGGGAATTAAAGCGTAGTCCCATTGTTACTGTGATAGATCTTTCGGTCATAGCAACCGTTGCAACCGTTGAAGATCGCAACTCCACGCCGATTCGAACTCTCCCAGCGATTTGGCTGGCATAGCTCAGCCCTTGGGCTCCCGTGGTTCCATCAGTGACTTATCAGATTCGTAGAATTCATGTGTAGGATAAACACAAAACACCCTGGCTCTCTAGTTGTAAAGAAAACCCATGGAGAAGGGCTGAGTCCTATCTCCCGAAAATCATTTATTTGCCTGATCATTTTTCAGTGTGTTGTAATAGTTATGGAGTTACACACCCTCTCCTTTTCACAGTTCACTCCTCTCCTCTCCGAATCAATCAAACAATCAGCACATTTTTCATTTGTAACGATTTCTCTTTGCCAAAGAACAGGCGGCAACCTTCACCGCTTACATCACGTTTGATTGCCACCTTTGATTTATTGTCCTTTTACTGCGCTTACTGAATCCTTCCAACGACAGCATTTATTTCGTAGTTTATTCTTCTGGCGAATGCAGGAGTGAACAAAAAAAAACGAAGAAATGTTTCCTTTGCTAGAGAAATAAATTGGAAAACTATTAAATGACAGTTTTATCCATAAATGGCAAATAAAACACAGTGGTTCCACTTCATCGTTTGTCCAAGTCATTTATCAAAGTTTCGACTAAGAAATCCAGCAAGGACAACAGTTTAGTGTAGAACAAGGAGGTCATGTGGGAAAGGGGTTGCCCTTTAAAATTTAAATTTGAATTTCAGTTACAAGTGAGTATTGGGAAGTTGCGGTGTTCTCCTTTGGCTTTAGGGAAAAGGGGAATTGCATTTCAATTATAAGTGAGTACTGGCAAGTTTTTGTCTCCTTCAGCTTTAAAGGGGGAAAAGCTTTAAAGCCAAGAACAGAACAAACAAACTTCTCAATACTCACCGAAAACTAAAATTCACATTTAAATTCAAATACTTTGTGGGTTCTACAAATTTATATTTGAATTTCATCTTCAAGAGATTTATGGAAGTGATTTGTTTCCCTCCCATTCCCCTTTTGTTGTGTTAATCCGTTTGTTCTGCTTCTCATTTTTTTTTTGTTTCTTGGACAATTTTTTTTTTTTTTTTTTGGCAGACCTGAGATTTTTCTCCCACTCACACAAGACCTCAGCTTCTTTCAAAGGCCATCAAACATGAATGACAGCAGCAACGAAAACGAAAACACACAAACTCTACACGAGGTGCTTTCGGAAATCAAAAACATAACTGCTTCTGACAAAATCAGGATACAAGCAACACAAAAATACCCTTCAAAGTCCTTCCATTTGCAATGCGTATGTTTGTGATGTGATACAAATTCACGAGTCCGTAGTCCGCACATTCAGGCGGACAAAAAGAATAAAAAAAAGTGTAGAAAGGGCGGGGGAGAAATTGCAAACAATTGAATCACGTTGTCGTATTTTCCCTCGATATGTTTATGGCCACATGGTTGCCATTGTGTGACCACAGGAAAATCCATTGCATGGCTTCAATAAAAGGCCACAAGCGGTAGCATGCAACATCGGACTGACTAGCATTCGCCAACAACTCTCCACTCATTTTTGGTGTGTCTACTAAGTTTGTCACCGGTTTTTTTTACTAATTGAAGTCAACGGTTCTTTAATCCTCAGCAGTGTAATTCAAACTGGCCAACATGTCCAATAGGGTGGAGAGAAAACAGACGTGTTTTCTTTTCAATTGGAAAATTTCACATTCCGCAGATACAGGGGTTCTCCAACAAGAGGTGTTATTTTCGCATTCAAAGAAACGTGTATTTTTTTGAGATAAATGATCGGATGTTAGTTTCATAATAAAGAGAAAGGTAGGCCGTTCATGATGAAAAACAACATCAGGCCACCACGACCACACTTACAGGACCATATCTTTTCAGTTTTCCATAACCAAATGGCAAAGTGGCTCGAAAATGTCCTCGATAGCCTCCGGAATTCTATATTTGAGGTCTTGAATCGACGCTGGGCTCTTGGCGTAGACCTGATCTTTCACGTGGCCCCAAAGGAAGAAGATGTCGCAAGGTGTTAAATCACATGATCTCGGTGGACAATTGAAAAATCCTGAAAAAAATCAATGAATCAACTTACTTAAAACTTACAATTTTCCGCTTGTTCAGTAGCCAAATAAAAGTATTTGAGGCCCAGAAGAGGATGATCGACCAATATACATAGCTTTGGCATCGATTTAAATGTTAAGTTAATTTTTTTGAAGAAGGAACTATTTGGGCTGTTTTAATTTTTGCTAAATTTCCACCATACAATTTTTTTTCATATTTTTTAATATTAAAAATTTGTTAGTATTAAAATTGTGAATTTGTTGAAGAAAACCTCTAGAAATAAAAAAAATATTTTTTTCACTTTTTGTAATATTTTTTTTAATTGTTAAATTTTATTTAGTATTTAAATTTTGAAATTTTTGGCCAAAAAGTCTAAAAATTAACAAAATTTCCATATTTTTTTTGTAATAAAATTGCTGTTGGCCAAAAAGTCTAAAAAAATATTTTTTTTTAAATAAACCGAAATTGCCAAAATTTCCAATTAATTTTTAGTACTAAAAATGTAAAATTGTTGGCCAAAAAGTCTACAAAAAAATATATATATTTTTTTTTAAATTAACCGAAATTGCCAAAATTTCCAAATTTCTGTAAGCACTAAAATTGTAAAATTGTTGGCCAAAAAGTCTGAAAAAAAAATATTTTTTTTTTAAATCAACCGAAATTGCCAAAATTTCTAAAAAAAATTTCAATACTAAAATTGTAAAATTGTTGGCCATTAAGTAAAAAAAAAAATATATATAGTTTTTTTAAAATCAACCGAAATTTCCAAAATTTCCAATTTGTTTTAGTACTAAAATTGAAAATTGTAAATTGTAAAGTGTTGGCCAAAAAGTCTAAGAAAAATATATATATTTTCCATAAATCAAATTGTGAAATTGTATTCCATAAAGTCTAAAAAAAATATATTTTTTTAAATCAACCGAAATAGCCAAAATTTCCAAAAAAAATTTTAGTACTAAAATTGTAAAATTGTTTGCCAAAATGTCTAAAAAAAACTGTAAAATTAAAAAAATATTTTTCTTAAATCAACTCTAAAATTTTTAAAATTTCCAAATTTTAATGACGCGGGGCAAACTCTAAAATTTTTTAAAAAATATTTTTCTTATTTTTCCTTTATTAACTTTGGCAAACTTAATTTATTTTCGAGTGTGACATTTGTTTTTTATTTAACTCCACCCTAATATACAGTAGGGTGGAGTGAAAACATGCTTTTTTTTCAATTTGAAAAAGTTAACCTCGGAAAGAGATGTAGTCTGGGGTCCTAATGAGGGGAAAAATAAAGAAAAAAATTTTAAAAAATTTTTAGGGGTCGCGCCACTTCCTCGAAATTTGGAAATTATCGCCATTTTGGCGTTGATTTTAGAAAAATGCTAAAAATTAACGACTTAACTTATTCGAAATTTAAAAGTTTGAGCTTGTTCAGTGCCCAAACAAAAGTATTTGAGGCAAATATGAGGATAATCGACTAATATTTGTAGCTTTGGTGGCGATTTCATTGTTCAGTCAATTTTCTGAAGAAGGGGCGATTTGACTTATTTTACTTTTTGCAATTTTTGAACAATGAGAAAATTTTTTTTAAATTTTTTCATGCCCTTATTTCATTGTTTACGCTATTGCAAACATTTATTGACATAAAACTTTTTAGGATTTTTCTAAAATCAACGCCAAAATAGCGATAATTTCCAAATTTCGAGGGAGTGGCGCGACCCCTAAAATTTTTTTAAAATTTTTTTCTTTATTTTTCCCCTCATTAGGACCCCAGACTACATCTCTTTCCGAGGTTAACTTTTTTTTTTGAATTTCACTCCACCCTAATGTACAGCTCTTAATGGAGCTACGGTAAGGATTTTATACTCCCAATACCAGCAGCCCTCAATTATTTAAAAATTTAAAACAAAAATAAAAAATAATTAAAAATATATTTTTTTTAAATCAGCACTAAAATTTCCAAATTTTAATGACGCGGGGCAAACTAAAATTTTTTAAAAAATATTTTTCTTATATTTCCCTCATTAAGTTTCGCAAACTTCATCTGTTTTCGAGTGTGTCTTTATTTTTATTTCACCCCACCCTAATGTCCAGCTCTTAATGGAGCTACCCGAATGGAGTTTACATTCAATACCAGTCGCCACCCTTTACCCCTCAGTGATTTAAAAATTTAACAAGAACGATGAAGACAACTTGTGACCATCGGAGTGTGATGGAGACTCTCCCACAACTGACCCTGGTTCATTTGCTGGTAAGAAAAACCATTTCCAATGACCGTGTCCACCTCATGCCTGATACTTTTCGTCTCAGATCTCTTCTATGAATCACAAGAAATGTTGTCTAGAACCGTATTGCTATTTCCATTCCCATGTCTACTTTAACATTGAAAGTTCCCCAGTACAATTTGAATATATTAGCTTGGGCAGCTACCTTGACTGTCTTCTGGCAGCTCATAAAAGTCAGCTGTGAAATCATAGTCGTAGTCTTCTTTTGATGCATGTGCCCTTACTAGACTGGTGGACAAATATTGGGCCTAATGCAGATGGTGATCGGTCTACCGTTGTGAATATAGAGATGACTGAGCCTCTTATTCCACACGAACATACTTTCAAACTTTTCTCACAGCAACATTTTCTCTTGAAGATAGGCTTTGACGCCTAGTTTCGATTTTTAAAAAACAAGGAGTGTTTCTCTTTACATTCCACGAAGGAGGAAATGTAATTCGTATACTCACTGAACGGGGCCAACTGTTTTAAAGACGGCTTCGAATGGCTTTTTCGCAAGTAGTTTTAAATGGCAATGGAAATGTCCGCTGAAAAATAGTTGATATTCTTATCAGGATACAAAAATAGATTTGCTGTATGTGACAGCAAATGGCCGCCCATAAGCGAAGACCGTATTGAACTAATTCAAAAACCTTTTTTTCTAGTTCAAATCATATAAAAAAAACCCTCATTCCTGTGGACCAGCGATGCTATGAGCGGACCGTAAATTGTCCAAAATCTTGTGTTGTTTATCGAAATCGAAAAGTGTACCCACGATTCGGCCACCGATTCTCTGTGTGTGTGGCCAAACGATGTCTGTGTAGGTGTACCCCGTTATACATGTGTATGTGCCGGGCCACATAGCGCCAATAAAACCAAATGAAATTCCCTTCAAAATCAACTAAAATATGAATGAAAGGACAACAACAACAAAACAAAAAAAAAAACACCATTTTGATGGCAGATATCGTGCAAATGGGACAAGCGAATGCAAACGTTGGTAACCCACAGAAAAAGTTGTTCACACCAGCATAGTGTACCAGTGTACCGTGTCATGTGTCCCATTTGGCGATAAGCGTCCGTCTGTATGTATGTGTGAGAACACATACACTCACATGGAGCTTGTGTCTACAGTGCGTATATTTACGCGGTTTTTGTTTTGTTTTTGTAGTGCAGTTGTGAATTTCCTTGGTTTTTGTTTTTGTTTGTTGTTGTTCCAATCAAATGCCCCAAGGAGGGAGGGTTGTGATACGAGTACTTTCATTTCCTGCCCGTTTCGTGACCATTGGCGAGAAATACGTAATTGTGTACATTGGACTTTTTCTGTGTGTCCTTTTCGCCGCTGGAATATGGTGGGCGTCCTTTGAGCCCAGAAAGGACTTTATTATGTTGCGGTTATTAATGCGGGACATGGGGTTGGTTGAGTTGTTGGTGTTGGTGTTGACTACTACGGCTGCTTGTTTTCGTAATAATAGATTTACGGATATATTTGGTTTGTTGAACTGCAGTTCATACACAGAATTCGAAATACACTCGAGCGATAATAAAAGTTGAACACCAGCAAGATAGAGCTCTAGCTTTAAGGTTTAAAGCCGGCTCCGAACGGCTAATGCTTTTCTAGAGAAGTTTTACATGGCTTAGAAATTGCTCTCTTACTCGTAAAGTCGCCAACATTTACGAGGTGGAAACAGCCGCTGAAAAATGTTTGATGATCTTACCCGGTTTCAAACTCGGGTTCTTCTTCTGTGTGATAGTCGCACACACTACATCAGCTAATTGTTAATAAGACGTGCTTTATTACGTAAGGTGTGTGACTATCACTTGGCAAACCGAGGTTCGTATTCGGGTAAGAGCAACAAGAGCAAAGGCCTCACAGTGGCACACAATACAATTCCATCACGAAAAGTCTATTACTTTTGTTGTAGTAAACTATTTTGAATTTTGTAAACAAATTGGTTGTAGTCAAGGAGTGAGGTATTCTTTTAAGGTATTATTATTAATCATGGGACATTTGGATATATTTTAAAAATATTTTCCAAGTTGACATATTTTGTAGTTTTTCGATTTCCATCACGAAAAGTCTATAACTTTTGTTGTAGTAAACTATTTTGAATTTTGTAAAAAAAAAATTGGTTGTAGTCAAGGAGTGAGGGATTCTTTTAAGGTATTATTATTAATCATAGGGCATTTGGATATATTTTAAAAATATTTCCCAAGATGACTATATTGTGTATTTTTAGATTTCCATCAGGAAAAGTCTATAACTTTTGGTGTAGTAAACAATTTTGAGATTTGTAAAAAAAATTGGTTGTAGTCAAGGAGTAAGGGATTCTTTTAAGGTATTAGTATTAATCGTGGGACATTTGGATATATTTTAAAAATATTTCCCAAGTTGACTATATTTGGTAGTTTTTCGATTTCCATCACGAAAAGTCCATAACTTTTGTCGTAGTAAATTATTTTGAATTTTGTAAAAAAAATTGGTTGTAGTCAAGAAGTGAGGGATTCTTTTAAGGTATTAGTATTAATCATGGGACATTTGGATATATTTTAAAAAATATTTCCCAAAATGACTATATTATGTATTTTTCGATTTCCATCAGGAAAAGTCTATAACTTGTGTTGTAGTAAACTATTTTGAATTTTGTAAAAAAAATTGGTTGTAGTCAAGGAGTGAGGGATTATTTTGAGGTATCAGTATTAATCATGGGACATTTGGATATATTTTAAAAATATTTTCCAAGTTGACTATATTTGGTAGTTTTTCGATTTCCATCACGAAAAGTCAATAAGTTCTATTTTGAATTTTGTAAAAAAAAAATTGGTTGTAGTCAAGGAGTAAGGGATTCTTTTAAGGTATTAGTATTAATCATGGGACATTTGGATATATTTTAAAAAATATTTCCCAAGATGACTATATTATGTATTTTTCGATTTCCATCACGAAAATTCAATAAGTACTGTTGTAGTAAACTATTTTGAATTTTGTAAAAAAAATTGATTGTAGTCAAGGAGTGAGGGATTCTTTTAAGGTATTAGCATTAATCATGGGACATTTGGACTATATTTTGTAGTATTTCGATTTTGGGGGGAACACATTTTTTTATATTTTTTTTTGGTTTAATTTTCGTAGTTATTTAGATTGCCAATAAATCAAATGTACTTTTGTCATATTAAAAATATTCAACATTTTCAGATTTTGAAATTTGGAAAAAACTTTTTACAGTTTTTTTTAAGTTTGAAGTATGAAGCTCGTAGTGGCCTGTGTGAAAGCCTTTGGACCGATTTTTAACCCTTTTTCAGTGATCTAATCGAGCTGATTTTTTGCAGGCAGACTCGTGGAAATGTCTGTCAAATGTCTGTGGAAATGCTTATCAATTCTCAGATTTTCCCCAATTTTTATTATTTTTGAAAAAAAAAATATTTTTTTCCCTTTTCTTAGCATAACTTGAAGAGACTCCAAATTTTTAAACTACTTAAGCGTTACGAAAAAAAAATTGTTTTTTGAACTGAAACATTAAAAAAAAACTATAACCATTTAAAAAAAAAAATTAGGAAAATCTGAGAATTGATAAAAATCTATTTTTTTAAAAAAAATGACGTGATACAGACATTTCCACGAGTCTGCCTGCCAAAAATCAGGTCGTTTTTTCCCCTCTTTCCGAATATGTGCATTTGGTTCATAGGACAGAAAAAAATCTATTTTTCGTAACACGGTGTAATCTTCCCGTTGCTATGGCCTTCCTTAAATTCCCTAAATTCTTGCTGTTGTGCCGAATTTAAGGGACACAAATCCCTATTTTGGCCCTTTGTAGCTAATTTGGTCTGTCAGTTAACACAAGAACTCTAGGCGGCCGGCCGATCAACAACAACGTCGTGTCTTTGCTGTTTGGGTCCTTGAAATGCATGAAAATGATTCGGAATTCCATGCGGAAAATCATCTTGACTGATGTGGCCCATTTCCACCTTGGTGGCTAAAGCTAAATTGTCGCCTGTGGGGCTCGGAAAACCCAAGAGTTATTGTTGAGAAGCCTCTCCATCCTCAACGTGTGACTGCATGGTGCGGTTTATGGTCTGGCGGGGTCATTGGACCTTACTTTTTCGAAAATGAGGTTGGATCAACGGTTAACTGCCAACATCGTTAATTAATGACAGATTTTCTCACATGTTTTTTTTTTTGTTTGCCTGTGCAGACATTTTTCCTCGAGTGTGCAACATGCCTTTTCCTTACTCACATTTCATTTATTGGACTAAATAGTTGTAAGAACACGTTTTTGGGTATTCAGTGGCGGTGTTATTGTGTTTGTTGTTGTTATTAATAATAATGGGACACCTCGATGCACTGTTTTGTTTACCAACCCCCCACCCCCCGCTACCCGGTGAGGGTGATAACAAGATTTCGTCAGTGATAATATTTTCGGTTTGTTTGCTTGCTTTCATTTTCACGTGTAATTAATTGAGTTGTGAATGAAGAAATGAAAACTGATAAGTGTGACAGGTCACACAATCAGCAGAAGGACAATTTTAATAAATTCGATCACTCATACCGGGGGCGACGCAGAGCAAAGGGCGACAAACAAACGAAATGGTCGTAATGTTAAAAGGTTTCTGAAAAGGGTTGCAATATGTCCGACCCCCCTCCCCCCCCGAAAAAATGTGACCGAAAACAATTAACATTGAATGGGCGTAGGGAAAATCAATGGATCTGTGTCTATCGAAATGAAGGATGATAACCGAACATGATATAACAAATTCTGATTGATTAATCGAAATATTCCCAAACATTTTCAATTCAATTAAGGGAAGTAGCCTTTTTGTTCGGTCCTATTTAAGGGCATTATTGTTAGATGGTGGGTTTTATTAATAAAAAGTTTTTGCAGTTGATAAGAAGCGTCCAGAGATTGTCAGGAGTGGGTCACGTCTTCCACCACCGCAGAGAAGAAAATGCACAGTGGGAAAATTGTAAAAAATATTGAAATTCTGTGGCAAAAAATAGTGGAAATGTTTGCTCTTTCCAACAAATCAAGTAGTATGGCCAAAAAAATTACTTGAAAAAGTTTAAAATAATATTTTTTTTTTTAGGAAAAAAGTATTTTATTTTAATAACATTTTAAAAAAATAATTTTTATTTAATTATATTTTAATAATTAATTGGGTGCATGTTTAAATAATAATAAGTAATTTTAGCTGAAGTATTGCCGAGCTTTAGTGTGAAAGATTTGCCCCTGGAGTCCAAGTAAAAGGGAGCTATAAGCCTTAGGGGGACCTCAGGTTCGAACCTCTCGTCATACCCTAGTGTGAGGCTGAATCGAAAGTTTATTTTAGAAATATTTCTGGAATTTCCGTATCGATTTTAGCGTAGCTTTGCAAAGATCACAATGATGTAGATTCTTGAAACCCAATTTTCTAACTGATTTTAATGTAATTTAGCTGAGTGGATGGGGAGAGTTGGATGCCAAACGGTACAAACATTTGTACCGTTTCAATATCCAAATGAAATCCAAGCCTTAGGCCATGTTTCCCATTTAACTCATAAAGTCATTGATGTTAAAGTCAATTGTATAAATAAACGTTCCGGTAATGTAGCTAACTTGCAAACAGCTTTGTAAACATAACTTTTTTTTATCGTTAAAGTTTTGCGCGAAAACAAGAAGAAAAAAACTTTCCCAATCAGGAATATTTCAAAAGCATCCCCTTGAAAAGTCATAAACTACGCGTAACTTATTTGAAATATTAATTTTTTACACCATCTCTGCCACCACCCCCCCCCCCCCCCTCTATCTCTTTTGAAAATATCAAAGAACTCATTTAAAAGTATTTTGCACTCTGGTGTTAATTGAGCTTTCATTTCGCTTTTTCTCGTCCATTTCGTTTTGCAGGTACGCCGACGTCCACAAGTGCAACAGCCAGTGCAACATAATTTACAAGAAACCCGCTCATACTGCACCAGTGAGCCGCGACTCAGCGAAACGGAAACACCGCCACAGAGGCGAAAGTTATCACAGCGAAGGCCACAGCAGCACCGTAAGTTCTTTACCCATCCACCCATTTTCCTCCTACCCCCCTTTTTAATGACCCCATGTATTTGCCATGGGTGGTTGAGTATTTTACAAGGCGGATGACAGAAATTGTCCGTTTTTGTTTCTCTGCCCCACCAATTGCCGTGAAGAAAAGAGTTTGCAAAACTTTTCAATATTGTTAAATGTAATTTAAAAAAAAGAATTTTGCTAAATATATTCCAAAAATCGTATTAAAAAAAATTTTTAATTTTTTAATAAAAAATTCAAATTTTAATTTTTTTAAGAAAAAATTCAAATTTAAATTTTTTTAAGAAAAAGTAAATTTTTTCCAAAAAAAAAATAGAATTCAAAATTTTTCAAAAAGAAAATAAATTAGTTTTAAAAAAACATAAACATTTTCCAAACAAAAAAAAATATTGATAAAAACCGCAGTAAAACTCTGCTTTATTTCAGTTGGTCAACTGAAATTTGAAATTTTTTAACAAAAAATTCAAATTTCATATTTTTTAACAAAAAATAAAATTGTTCACAAAAAAAATATTTTAAAAAAAAAAATAGAATTTACAATTTTTCCAAAAAAAAATAAATTAGTTTTTAACAAAATAAAAAAAACATTTTTTTTTAATAAAAATGTTATTGATAAAGACTGCAGTAAAACTGTGCTTTATTTATTTAAAAAAAAGGTGGTCAACTCATATATTTTTTAAGTTTTCAAATAATAAGAAAAAAATTCAAAAATTTTGAAAAAAAAATAGAAATCCAATTTTTGGGAAAAAGATTTAAAAATTTTTCAAAAAAAAAATTGCATAGTTTTGATAAAAATTAAATATGTTCCAAAAATCGAATTAATATGTTTTTTTTTTAAATTTTTTTTAAAAAAATTAAATCAAAATTTTCAATTTTTGAATTCTACTGAATTCTATTTTTTTTTAAAAAAATTCTACATTTTGATTTTTGCAAATTGGTTTTTATTGAAAAAATTTTTATTCGACCTTTGGTGGTTTTTTTTTTTGTAAAAGTTGAAACAATTTTTTTTTAAAATTTTTTGTTTTTTTTTTCAAAATTTTCGAATCCATTTTTACATTTTTACATTTTTTTTGTCTTTTTTAAATTTTTTATAAAAATTAAAATCGAAATTTAAAATTTTTTTTTGTAAAATTTGCAAATTTTGTTTTTTGTAAAATTTGCTAATTTTGATTTTTGTAAAATTTGCTAATTTTAATTTTTGTAAAATTTTCTAATTTTGTTTTTTGTAAAATTTGCTAATTTTAATTTTTGTAAAATTCGCTAATTTTGATTTTTGTAAAATTTGCAAATTTTGTTTTTTGTAAAATTTGCAAATTTTGATTTTTGTAAAATTTGCAAATTTTGATTTTTGTAAAATTTGCAAATTTTGATTTTTGTAAAATTTGCTAATTTTGATTTTTGTAAGATTTGCTAATTTTGATTTTTGTAAAATTTGCTAATTTTGATTTTTGTAAGATTTGCTAATTTTGATTTTTGTAAAATTTGCTAATTTTAATTTTTGTAAAATTTGCTAAAAAAAAAATTTTTTTTTAATTGCCAATTCTACAAAAAACTAACTGCCTGTTTCCATAACACGAATTTGTTGGTTCGTTAGAAATTGTGAAAACTCAAGGCGCAATAAAATGGATTTTTATCACTACTTTTGGGATTTTGTTCCATATGTCGATATCTAAGATATATCTGAACAGAATTGAATAATGTCTGAAAACCATTTTATAACCCCTCCAATATTGACGATTTGTAACGGACGAACAAATTCGTTATATGGAAACAGGCAGTTAAAGTAAAATTTTGAATTTTTAATACAAGTATAAAAAACAGACTTAAAAATGTTGCAAAAAAAAATTTTTAATTTTTCGAAAACATTGAATATATTCAGTAAAACAAACTCACCAAAAATTTTATTAAAATAAATAATCAAAGTTTCGATTTTCGCTATTATTCCAACAGTTGTTGTAATTTTCCATCACACCATAAGCCAGTCGAATGCCTTTCTTGTATTCAAAAACTAACATCCCCTCCCCTGCCCACCGCTGCTTCCTTTGTATTTCAATGACTACACAGACCAATATTTAGATGGGCATAAGTTTTGCATAACTTTGAATGGCATTTGTTACTTTCACTTGAATACACAAAAAAAGGGAAATTGAATTCAATCTCAGTGACTTTGTTTGGGCTTCCATTAAAACTACTTCAGAGTGGGGGATACATTAAATATGCCAGAGGGTTTGCGGCAACAATAAAAAAAAGCGGGGACAACATTTTTGTACACTTGTTGGTAACTCCAAAGAATGTGTACTGTGTACCTACGGTGTTTGAATAAAAACAATTGGTGGAATTTAAATGAACTCTGGTCTTGGAGTTAATTCTAAAAAAGTTCACAATATAGAAACATGTGTCACGTATTCTTGGGAAATGATAACGGGGAGAGTAGGTAAGAACATTCCTGTTTCCTGTTCCCTAGTGTCTGTAGTGGAGGGTGTAGTCGATGCTGCCCGATCCTACTCAAGACCGCTTGTGCTTATTTGTATTTTAATCCTCTTCGGTTCTATTTCATAAACATAAAGTTTGAACTTTTAGTTCTTGTGAGCAGTAACGATAACAAGAGGGGGAGGCGGATTTACTACCAGTTGAAATTCTCTCGTTTTACCACAGAAATTAACTTAACTTTTTTGAAGTTTTTATTATTATTTTTGTAACTGCTGTTTTACTTTTCTTATTCGGTCAGAAACTAAACTACGGCAATGTGCAAAAGACAAGCCGTGGCCAAACATCTGTTGTTGTTATAATTTTTGTGAGATTGTTGAAACTTAAAGTGACTGTTGATTATTTGTCCTGAGACGGTGGGTGGCGACATCGTTACTGTTCACATTTGCTATTATTATTTTTGCTATTATTTGTCTAATGATAATGACTTTGGTCATGTTTAGTTTTGCGGCAGTGACAGTGGCGCCGGTCATCCGGCACAGTGGTCTGCTAGAGTGGACTTCTGAACTTAACTGAGTTGGCTTGGAAATCTTTAAAGATTTGACCAATATTTAGATGGGCATACGGTTTGCATTACTTTGAATGGCATTTGTTACTTTTACTTGAATAAAAAAAATAGGAAATTGAATTCAATCTCGTTGACTTTGTTTGTAAAATTTTAAATAATTTCTTGGAATGAAATTCAGATTCATTTCCTTGTTTATCCAAAGAACATGGAAAAAAAGTGTAAATAGGAAAAAAAATCGCTCTATTTTGGCTCTAGCAACAACTGTTGGTTTTGGCCTGATGATTTCCAAGCACTCCGGTCTTGTGATTGGCTTCTCCAGTTCGTGATACCAAGGATTTCCATGTTTTTCTTCTACCGGAGTATCGGTCATACCAGACAGTGCCTTCCCTGGTAATTGTGGTCCAACGACTTTCTGGCTGGAGCAATTTGGCAATTTCATTCCAACGACAAGGTCCATGCAGCGCCATCGCTATTTTTACCCAAGCTTAACTACGTTTCTGATATTTTTTTTAAAATATTTTTAAAAAAATCTCTAAATATTTTATGGTGAAATTCCTGCGTCTCCAAAGCCTCTTACACTTTTAAAATGCATTGAAAACTATCCGTTGCATAGACAAGTGGTCGACTGTCCAAACTCTTTCCACAAACGCAGTCATCGACCAATGCCAATTGTGTAATATGATTTTCGATAGTCATACATTTGCAACAACAGGAAAACTAATAAGAACAAGCCGGATGTCGCCTGTGCCTAAGGCTGCAGCCCGATTAACGTGTCTGTTGTTGCCTCAAAGCCTGTAGTATTAAACCCAAAACTCTGATAAGTAAACTGCAAAACACGACCTTATTAACAAAGCCAGGTATTACCGGTTTGTTTTTTATCAATTTTAAATGTAATACCTTCTAATCCCCTTAATACGGCCGGAATTGATGACAAAGGAAAACTCCCCCTAAAACCCTGTCACTCCAATCAAACTTGTTGTTAATTTTAATTTCATTTCCATTCGATGTCTGTGTTTGCAGAATCATTCTGTTGATTTTCGCCTAAGTACACACTCAGTTGCCATACACTTTTCGCCGCTTAACGTTTTGTGTTGTAGTCGCAATTACGTTCCATAAAGTCGCCTTACACGCTTCCCACCTCCCTGCCGCAATAAAGGCTGGCATTTACAGGACGTAATCGAAGGAACCGAATGAAAAAGCATAACTTAAATTTAGTTTTATTTTACAGTTGTCTATAGACAGGAATTTAGAGGAATTTTATATTTGCTCCGCTGCCTTCTTCACCGTTCGCCATTTGTGTGGAAATTTCCAGTAAATGAGTATTGACTTTAATGGACTGCCTGGCAAAGTCTGACACTATGAGATTTCCCAACAACCAGCTACAATTTGCTACATTTATTGCAAAGAGTTAATGGCGAATTTATTTAAATGTTAATGGCTGCGCTGGGTGAGTGGTTTAAAAAGGGTGTCTCCGAGCGTATGATTAATATTAACGGCCATATGTTGTATTCGCCCCGTCCTCCACCAACACGTATAATGAATAGTAATCTAGTCGATATTAGTCATACGCACTGGTGTCCCATATGGTCTGATGGTCAGAAGTCAAATGAATTAACATATCTATTCGACACGTACAAAAATCGGAGGGAAACGATGTCCCGGCGACTTTGTGTTGCATTTGTAAATCCTTAAATGCTGGTCAGGACGTGCGGTCCAGTCGGTCGTAATTTTGCCGTCACACTCACAAAATTGTGGCTTTTTATGATTTTGTTCTGAGACATGTGACATTTTATTCGATCAGCATCAGCAAAAAAAAAATAAAAAATAAAAAATAAAAAATACAAAATACAAAATACAAAATACAAAATACAAAATACAAAATACAAAATACAAAATACAAAATACAAAATACAAAATACAAAATACAAAATACAAAATACAAAATACAAAATACAAAATACAAAATACAAAATACAAAATACAAAATACAAAATACAAAATACAAAATACAAAATACAAAATACAAAATACAAAATACAAAATACAAAATACAAAATACAAAATACAAAATACAAAATACAAAATACAAAATACAAAATACAAAATACAAAATACAAAATACAAAATACAAAATACAAAATACAAAATACAAAATACAAAATACAAAATACAAAATACAAAATACAAAATACAAAATACAAAATACAAAATACAAAATACAAAATACAAAATACAAAATACAAAATACAAAATACAAAATACAAAATACCAAATACAAAATACAAAATACAAAATACAAAATACAAAATACAAAATACAAAATACAAAATACAAAATACAAAATACAAAATACAAAATACAAAATACAAAATACAAAATACAAAATACAAAATACAAAATACAAAATACAAAATACAAAATACAAAATACAAAATACAAAATACAAAATACAAAATACAAAATACAAAATACAAAATACAAAATACAAAATACAAAATACAAAATACAAAATACAAAATACAAAATACAAAATACAAAATACAAAATACAAAATACAAAATAAAAAATAAAAAATACAAAATAAAAAATAATAAATGAAAAATAAAAAACATAAAAATAAAAAATAAAAATAAAAATAAAAAACGTTTTTCAATTAGACAAAAAAAGTTATAGAAAATTAACCATTCAAATAATATGAAACAATTAACAATTATCCAATTATTAAACCATATTTTTATATAAACAATTGTTTTTTTTTTTGAAACTTTATTCTGCTCTTTTCCACATGACCATTGTTTTTTTATTTTTATTTTCTTTTCTTTATGAATTTCTATTAATAATCGTAATACTAACGGATATTCATCATAGAAAAAAAAAGTCGCGCACAAAGTCGCAGACCATCAAAAAACTAGCAAACTTTAGTCGCACAACGGTAACACTGAATACAAGGGCTGATATTTTTTTTTCGAATTTCTGGTTTTATTGAAAAGTTTGAACTTTGTCATTTAATAACCGAACACAATATCATTCGTTGGACTATCACGACTAACTCGGCTGATTATTTGATTTTCAAAAAAATATTGATTTTTCCTTTGGCTGTGTGACATGTGGCTCTGTCGTGTTGAAGTCAAATTTCGGTCATGTCATTCCCGATTTGGGATTCTCTCTTATCATTTTTGTCCAACAATTCAACAATAGCCAACACTTATACGCCTTATGCTACCTATAATATTCCCAATCACTCATACGTCCCCCCCCCATTGTAGTCTGTGGCTGTTGGCTGAACATCTCTAATTAATATTAATCATACGCTTGTGGTTGTTGTAACGAAATAATCTCAAATAACCCGCCAGCCGTTCCGGAAACAAAAGGATCTTAAACAATTACAAGTTATCAGTTTTCTGATTCTATTGTTGTTGCCTGTTTGGCCTTATAAGTGCGGCTGTTAACACTCAGGCAAAATACAAGTTTCTGTTTCCTTTTAAGTTTATTACACTTAATTTTCTGTAATCGAATACATGCTTTCTGCCACATCCCCATCTGTTCGAAAACAAAACGGGCTCTGATGGAAGTTGCAGTTTATTGCCGGTTGTGTATGTGTCTGTGTGCTGGTAGTAGCATGTAGGTGTGTAGCTTTATGCGGCCCAGTGATGGCTTGTAATGAAATTCGTTTCTTTTTTTTATATCCTTTGTGTTTTTTCAACCGTCGAGATGGTTGATGGGTCGCTTGATTGCTCGAAATTGATATCACTGTTTGGTGGCTTCATTGTCTCTGTTAGTCACTGAACATGACATGTGCAAATGGATTTTTAATTGGTGTCCGTTGGTATTGATATCAATAAAATGCGGATACTCTCGTTTCTCTTGTTTTTTTTTTGTATGTGTACGGCCCTGAAGTGCACTCAGGCAGATGTAATACGAGTAATTTGGCAATATATGACAAATTGATTTTGTTCTTGCCTCGATACAGTGAAATAAATGTCATGCATAAATTACGAACGAAAGAAGTGTTATCTCAAAAATAGAAACGCCCTTTAAGCCCTTTAAGAGCTTTTTCCATTCCGCAATCCTTTATACCTTGGCTGGCTTTTCTTTTGTCCCATAAAACGAAAAGGATTCACAATTGTCTTTACTGGCTCGGAATTTATTCATCTTGTTGTCTTTATTATGCTTTTATTGCTTTCCCTTAGCCTTAGCCTTTGCTGTAGTAGTTCAGTATTTATTCTATTGCCACCCACTTGCCGTAATCACCTGCTGGCAAAACAGGATACGACTAGTCAAAGCACAATCTTCCATGTCCTACATTCCCAGCCAATATAAAAAGTAAGCACTAAAATCAATTCAGTCAAATGGGTTGGGGGAAAAAATCAATAATTGGGTCAACGACAAATAAAACAAAAAAAAAAAAAACGAAACAACACCAGCCAGAATCGTAGGGAAAATACAAGGACAAAATGAAACAAAACAAAGTTTTGCCTGTTTTGTGTTTGCTTAACATGTCTTTACACCGGAGGCGTGGACAGTGGGGAGAGTGTGTACTTGAACATTCGAGTATGGAGAAGACAGATAGTCCTTCGTTACAAAAGGTGTTAGGTGGATGAGGTGTTCGGAAGGGGACCGGAATTGTGATGACTCCGTGTGAGTAGCTTTAAGAATTTTTTTGGAACATCGTCTACTTAGAAGAATCGAAGGGGTTTTTTTATATAAATTTTGTGGGGGATAGGAAAGAAGGATATTGAAGAGAGGACACAGGGAGTAGTGTTTGTTGAAGTTTGCCTTGAATTTGATAATGCCAAATTTTGTTTTTGTTGAAGATTTCTATTTAACAGTTGTTTATCAAATTTTGTTCATACTTTTGATTTTTTTTGCTAAAAAAAACATTTTTTCCAAATTACGAAAATGTGATGTTGTTTTTTTTGGGGTATTTTTTCATAATATTTGGGGATTTCGCATTCTGTAATTTTTCATAATTTTTTTTGGTTGTTTTTTTAGAATTTTTGGGGTAATTTTCATCTTGGGTTTTTTGGGGGATTTTTATTTTATTTTTGGTAATTCTTTATATTTTTGGGGGCATTTTTCATTTGAGGTGTTTTTCATAAGCCCAAATTTAAAAAATATACTTTTTCCAAATTACAAAAATTTATTGTTGTTTTTTTTGGGGTCTTTTTGCATTGGGTAATTTTTCATAAATTGTTTTGGGGATTTTTCAGGGGATTTTGGGGTATTTTTCATAATATTTGCGGGATTTCGCATTCTGTAATTTTTCATAATTTTTTTTATGTGGATTTTTTAGAATATTTGGGGTAATTTTCATGTTGGGTTTTTTGAGGGTAAGTCTTTATTTTTTTATTTTGGGTAAGTCTTTATATTTTTTGGGGGCATTTTTCATTTGGAGAGTTTTTCATAGGCCCAAATTTAAAAAATATACTTTTTCCAAATTACAAAAATTTATTGTTGTTTTTTTTTGGGGTCTTTTTGCATTGGGTAATTTTTCATAAATATTTTGGGGATTTTCAAGATTTTTCAGTGGATTTTGGGGTATTTTCATTATATTTGGGGATTTCGCATTCTATAATTTTTCATTACTTTTTTTGTGGATTTTTCAGAATTTTTGCGGTAATTTTCATATTGGGTTTTTTTGGGGGATTTTTAATTTATTTTGGGGAATTCTAAATTTTTTGGGGCATTTTTCATTTGAGGTTTTTTTCATAGGCCCAAATTTAAAAAATACACTTTTTCCAAATTACAAAAATGTATTGTTTTTTTTGGGGGTATTTTTGCATTGGGTAATTTTTCATAAATTGTTTTGGGGGTTTTTCAGAATTTTTGGCGAAATTTTCATTTTGACTTTTTTGGGGAGATTTTTAATTTATTTTGGGGAATTCATTCCGATATTATTTTGTATTTAAGTAACACATTTGCTAAGTCTAATTCGGTTTCCCTTTCAGTCTCTCCCATTTGTATTAAAGAGTAACGAATTCATAATCCATGAACAACAACCTCCCCCTCCCCCACACCGATAAACATCAACTTCAATGTGCTGTTGTCAAACATGATTGTCATGCAGCCGTGTATGCTCTGATCAATATTCGCCAGTCTTTACGACTAGGCACATGTGCCTTCAAACGACAGTCAAAACCAATAACAATGAGAGAAAGACATAGAGAGAGAGAGACAGGGAGTATACCAACGTTGCCATCATCAGAGCAGACTTTAACAAAAAAAAAAACTGATGATAGTCGACACCTAAACAATGGCGTTTCCACTCTAACGCTGCTGGTACTTAACGTAACAGCACAACGATACGTAACGAAGTATTTCGATTTACGTCGACTAACGAAGACAAGTATTACGAATGGTAATACAACACAATACAGACGATGATGATGAACATGCCAATGAAACGGAAACGATGATGATGGGTTGATGCATGCATGTGCCTGGGCTTATTTCGTTAATCCAACGTTCATTGAACCTTTTGAAGAATTTATTTCTATTTTTCCTGATTAAAGCATGCAGATATTTGAATTTTACCCAGAATTATATTCAGTTCTTAGAACGACAACTGTCATCTTCAGACCTCAAGGCAGATTGTTTAGAAAACCTCCCCACACAGAGAAGCAAAGACACACATGCTCCTCTGGAGAGGTGGGTGGGGGGTTGGTGTAGTTGTTTTTGAGTATTGAAATAGTATTGTGTCGATAATGATTGACTTTAAATATGAATTTATGTCAAATCACTTGCACATGTAAGGGAGACATGGTTATGAAGTCACTGACGTTGTTGAGGAAACACATCAATTATGAGATTATTACACTCCATGAAAAATCCCCCCAAATACCACCAAAAAAAAATTAGGAATGCCAAAATGAATAATTCCCACAAATTCTCACAAAAAGGCCAAAAATGAAAATTTTCCCAAAAAAAAACTAAAACAAAAAATTAAAATACCCAAAAAAGAAAGTAAGACAAATTTTCAAAAACATATAAAAATTCCCTCCAAAAAAGCTAATTATGAAAAATTTTGCTAAAAATTCAAAAAAAAAATCCACAAACCCAAAAAAATTAAGAATGTCCAAATGAAAAATTCTAAAAAATATAAAAAAAATTACCCCAAAAATTCAGAAAAATGCCCCAATTAATTAATAATGTCCTAAAAAAATTATAAAAATTCCACAAAAAGTGGAAATATGAAAATTTTCTTAAAAAATAAAATGAACAAATTCAAAAATTTGCATGACAAATTCCCCCAAAAAGGGCAAACATAAAAATGTTTCCAAAAATTTTGATTAATCTCCCAAAAAAAGAAGAAGAATGAAGAATGTCCCAAATGAATAATTGCCAAAAATGTATAAAAATTTTCAAAAATGGCCCAAAAGTCCAAAACATATCGCAAAAAAAAATTAAGAATGTCACAAATTAATAATTTCTAAAAATTTATAAAAATTCCACAAAAAGGTCGAACACGAAAAATTTCTCCAAAAATTAAAAAAAAATCCCAAAAAAATTTAGATTGTTCCAAATGAATAATTCCCAAAAATGTATAAAAAATTCCCCCAAAAAGGTCAAACATGAAAATTCCCCCAAAAATTACCAAAAAAAAATCCCACAAAATTTTAAAAACTCCCCCCAAAAAAAATGAAGAAATTAATATTCCCAAAAATGTATTAAAATTTCTGAAAAATCTCCCAAGAAAAATTACGAATGTTCCTAATGAATAATTCCCAAAAATGTATACAAAGTTTGAAAAATCTTCCAAGAAGAATGGAAATGAATAATTCCAAAAAAAATAAATAAAATATAAAAAATTAGGCGCCCCGGTAGGCGAGTTGGTAGCGTGCTTGCCTATCAGCGTGGGGGTTGTGGGTTCGATTCCCACCAGAGGCTTTGGTCTGTCGCTGCAAAAATCTAAACATATGGTCTTTGTCACCCGGTTTAGCCTTGGACCCAAAATTAGAATATAAATTTACTTTGTATTGTAATTAATAATAAATAAATAAATAAATAAATAAAAAATAAAATATAAAAAATAAAAAATTACCCCAAAAAGGTCATACATGAAAATTCCCCCAAAAATTACAAAAAAATCCCACAAAATTCTAAAAAATCCCCCAAAAAAAATTAAGAAATTAATAATTCCCAAAAATTTATTAAAATTTCAAAAATTTCTGAAAAAGCTCCCAAGAATAATGAAGAATGTTCCAAATGAATAATTTCCAAAAATGTATAAAAAGTCTGAAAAATCGTCCAAGAAAAATGGAAATGAATAAAAATTCCTCCATAAAGGCCAAACAAGAAAATTTCCCCAAAAATCCCACAAAATTTTAAAAAATCCCCCAAAAAAAAGAAGAATTTCCCAAAGGAATAATTCCTATAAATTTATAAAAATTTCAAAATTTTCTGAAAAGTCTCCCAATGAATAATTCCCAAAAACGCCAAAAATTTACAAAAAAAAAAAAAACAATATTAAGAATTCCTAAAAATGCATGAAAAATTCCCCCACAAAGGGGCGCATGAAAAAAAATCCCAATCAAAAATTGGCCACTTCAATAAAAGAGGGAGCGCGCACGCCGGTCGCCCCCTCTCTCAACCCATAAGGTACAATTTGAGATGTATTCTTAATTAAATAATTCCTTTGCTTGACCAGAATGTTCCCTTTAATCATATCAGTAATGGTCTCAGAAACCAAACAAGAAGCGGCAGCTTTAAATAAAAGCTTCCAAATGTTTTCCGGGCTGACAGGTTCCACTATTCCTAGCTGATTTTGAACACTTCCCGAATATCTTTTGACATAAAATACTGTAGGCATGGTGAAAAACAAAATTGGGAGATTTTTCATAGTTCAAATTACCGAAAAACGAAAAATCAAATATTATCTCAAAATTCAATTAAAGTAAATTAAAATAAATATTGTCCCTTGGGCACAAAGTTAGAACTAGAACTAAAAATAAAATAAACAAACACAATAGTAAATTTCTAAACCATCCGGCTCAGGATTGAGTGATGTCCCGATTTTAGATACCCTCAGCTCATCGAAACCGTCAGCTAAATCTGTTCAGTCAATAATTTCAAAGGATACCGCCCCTCTCCCGTCTGTATTTTTATTGACGTCCTGTTGGGCCGGACTAGATTTATTCATGTGTTCTTCGATTATACGATAAACCTTTCTTTACAATGCTACCTCAGTGGTTTTAAAATCATCATTTGATTGATAGCTTTCGTGTGGTTTCAAAAATCATTTGCTGCTCTTACCTAAAGTTTGAATTATTCAAAACGTTTCACCGCCAGCACAAGTCTACAATCATAAAATATAAAGCAATTACAAGTAGCTCATCCAACTACACCCTCTAGTTGTTTTTGTAAGACGATCAACTAAACAACTTCCCCACACCCCACAACCGCCTAAGGGATTTCATCCCATTGGTATGTTGGTGGTGGTATGAGTGGGGCACGGAGTATTTCTCATAAAAATAATTTAGTAATTTGAAATGCCTGAACGAATTTTACGGCCAACAAATATTCGCCAAAAGAAAACATTAAAGTCATTTGAAATATTTCCAAAGATAAAACAGAGAAGAACACATTCAAATCCCTTTATGGCTGTTTGGGCTTCGAAGAGTAAAGCGCCGGTTTAGTTGTGTTTCTGGTTTATTTCTGTATTTGCTTATCTCGCGAATGTTACGGATTTAAATTGTATTTTACCATGAGCTCATCTCATAAAAATCAATCATACGCCACCGCGTAACACGACACGCGCTCTTGTGCTGCCGCTGCTGGATGTGTGTGTGTGTGTTTGTGGGCGCGCACTAAACAATTAATATTCATCATACGCTCCATCGGCTCATTGCGGCATAAAATTCCTCAACATAAAAAAAAACAAAAAAAGTGAAATCAAATAAAGCATAAAATGTAGCAAACATCATTTTTCAATACTTAAGCAGCACATCTAACTTTACAACGAGTGCGCCTGTGATGTGATGGATGTCTGGAAGAAGGTTCTCGCCGTCGTTGACGACTGGAGGGGTTTTGTGTTTTTTATGATAATTGAATGCGAAATTTTATTAACACATTAAAGGCTGTTTAAGTATTTAATAAATGATTTTATGTCTGAGCAACGCCAGCGACATACAAAAAAAAATCTCATTTGTTTTTCTGCCGCAAAGTATCCACAGCGATTTGAGTTTTCGAATGCAAATCTTCCATTAAGATGACCATCAACAGTGAAAGAAATAAAATTACAGCGATAAAACTGTGTAGATGTTGACATAAACTACAGGCAGGGTTTGCTTCATGGCTGACAACTTGAAAGGCACGATAGGGGTCAGGAGATGGAAAATATGTCGTCATGACGAACATTAAACAAAACGCTGTGCTTGGATTGATTACACTATACAACAAATGAGCACTCGAAATTCACTTTCTACATTTTTTACCAAAAATCCATTTTTTTATACTAAATTTGATCTGTGGGCCTGGCAAAGGGGTAGAAGGCTGAACATTGTATTGATGACTGAGAATATAATTTCTAAGGCGGATTTTTGATTTTCTGTGGGGAATTTTCTGTTTTTTTTTGTTTTTGGATATCTTCATAACAGAAGTCAATCATATTTTTTTTATATTGTTGTTTGTTTGGTGTATTTTTCATAATATTTGTAGGATTGGGTAATTTTCCATATATTGTTAAGGGATTTTTTTAGAATTTTTGAGAAAATGTTCATAATATAATTTTTCATTATTTTTTTGAGGATTTTTTCATAATTTTTAAAAGAACGATTTCAGAATTTTTTATTTTTGGGGAATTTGGTCGTTGCTTTCATAACAGGAATGAATCATATCGATTTTTTTTATAATGTTGTTGTTTATTTTTGGATATTTTTCAAATCGTCGGATTTTTTTTAGAATTTTTGAGCAAATTTTCATAAATAATTTTTTTTTTTGTTTTTGGGCATTTTCGTATACAAAAAAATGGACACAATTATTGTACGGAATTTTTCGTTTTTTTTTTTTGGGGATATTTTCATAATTTTTAGGCATCACTTATTTTTTGGTAATTTTTCACATGAAAATGAACAATAAAAATTTTTTTTTTTTTATTTTCATAATTTTTAGGCATCACTTATTTTTTTGGTAATTTTTCATATGAAAATGGACAATAAACAATTTCCCCATTTTTTTATTTTTGGGGAATTTTTTTTTTTGGATATTTTCATAACAGAAGTCAATCATATTTTTGGGCATTGTTCATGGTCCATGAAAATTTCCCAATTTTTTTTTTTGGGGAAATTTTCATAATTTTTAAACATTCTTTATTTTTTGGTTTTTGTCATTTTTCATATGAAAGTGGACAATAAAAAATTTCCCCATTTTTTTTATTTTTGGGGGATTTTTTTGTGTGGATATTTTTATAACAAAAGTCGACCATATTTTTGGGCATTTTTCACATAAAAAAATGGACTATGAAAATTTGCCCAATTTTTTTTTCTTGGGGAATTTATCGTTTTTTTTTTGTGGATATTTTAATAATTTTTAGGAATCACTTATTTTTTGATTTTTTGTAATTTTTAATATGAAAATGAACAATAAAAAATTTCCCCATTTTTTTATTCTTGGGAATTTTTTTGTTTTTTTTTTTGATATTTTCATAACTGAAGTCAATCATATTTTTGGGCATTTTTTATGTAAAAAATTTGTAGGCATCACTTATTTTTTTGTTTTTTGGTCATTTTTCATATGAAAATGGACAATAAAAAATTTCCCCATTTTTTTTATTTTTGGGGGATTTTTTTTTGTGGATATTTTTTGATTTTTGGTCATTTTCATATGACAATAATTTTTAGGGATTTTTTTTTTGTATATTTTCATAACATTTTAATTTTTCACATAAAAAATGGACTATGAAAATTTCCCAATTTTTTTTTTCCTTTTTTTATAATTTTTAGTAAATATTTAATTTTTTGTTGGCGCATTTTTCATATGAACAAAATGGACTATGAAATTTCCCCAATTTCTTTATTTTTAAGAATTTTTTTTGTTTTCTTTTTGGGATGTTTTCAGAAATTTTTTTTTTTAATTTTGGGGGGATATTTTCGTAAGAGAAGTCAATTATATTTTTTTTAATGTTGTTCATTTGGAGTATTTTTCATAATAGTTTGGGGAATTTTTGGTGAATTTTCATAATTTTTTTGGGGGATTTTTCAGGATTTTTGGGGACGTTTTCATATTGGGTTGGCGGATTCTTATTTTGGTGTATTCTTCATTTCGGGCATTCATTTTTTTTTTTTTTGGGGGGGTGGGAAATTTCATATCTATTCATGAGTATTCAACTCCATCAGGCCTTTGATCATTTATATTTCACATATCTAAATAAAATTTCTATATTTCTTTGGAAAGGCACCAATTTTTCTAAAAAAAAACTCCGTTTTTCTTGAATTTCACACTGTGAGAATATGATTATATCCGTTTTGTTCCGAAGCATTATTCCGAGATTGAGTTTAAATTACGAAAAATTAGCTTTTTCTTCTGAAATAGCAGAGATTCCAGTCTAAGTCTGTCCATTCCACAGAACTAAATCCCAATTAAATCCGATTATTTATTTACTATTTACCCACACACACACACACACAGAGAGAACACATACCAACGAATTACATAAATTTCCATACACCGCTTTGATTATTTTGAACAATGGCAAGTAATTAAAAATATAAATTAATTAAATATTTCGTTTTTTTTTTTTGGCAATTTCACGGAAAACTCGAATATTATACGAATTCATTTTGTTTGAATAGTGAATAAATTAATAACTAATAATTGAAATATTCCGATGTTGTGTTTTTTTTTCTAAATTTATTGTTGTTGTTGTTACATTTTGCAGCGCATCGCAAATCCAATGCATTTCTCGATGTGCCCACCATGAATATGCATCACTTGAGAGTTTGTGACGACGAGGACTTGGATCGTCTGAGGACTTTTAGTGCTTCAAAAGGAGGTGAGTGAGAACGAATCATATCTAGACTTTAAACTTTTACTTGCGTATTCATCGAAAATTAGAAGAGCTTTATAAATTGGTGTTAAGAAAAATGTGTAAAAATTGTTGGCTCAACTGTTGTTTAACAACACAGCAGAGATTTTGTTTAAATGTATACTTGTGGTTAATGTTTTGTCGAAAGCTCTCACCCAATATCACAAATATATAACTGATTATATTTCCAAGCTTTTGAAGACCGTAGCTTGGGAAGTATGGCCTGTTTCGTCTCAGAATAAGAACATCAACCACTGGTATAAATTTGAACAGACTCTGAGGTATGTTGTTAAACTGCAGTTGTTCAAAAATTTGTTTTTGTATTTTCCCAGATATTTCTTAACAAAGCTTTACAGGGCTGTTATACATTTTTATGAATAGCGCGTTTAAAAGATAATAAATAAGTAAACAGCTTTGGTTTGTGTTTCAAACAATGTTGTCTAATTTATGACATGTTCATTTCATGCCCATTTCACATTTTCATTTCGTTTTAAATTCTATGTTCGCACTGTTAAACAGTCGATTAGTCTTTTCTTTCTCCCACGGCCCTCGTTCATGCGTGTCGGCACATTTGTACGTTGTTTTGCATAAGATTTCATTTTATATTTTAGAAAGGAAAAAAAAAAGTGAAACTGAAAAATGTTACCCAACTCGAAGGGTAAAGGGGGGGGGCAACATCACATGTATGTCGGCCAAAAGATGCACAATTTTATTTTCCCTCACTTAGATCGATGGACGAAGGGCAAATGTATGAAAAGCAAAGAAACAAACATACGAACCCGAAAATAGAAATACCCTACACCCAGCTTATTTAGAAGGATATTATGAAATTGTAAATATAAAAGGGTGGAAGGAAAGAAAGTCGATCGATATAATATTCGTAGTCTGACTTGAAGCTGTGACGTCCGTTTACCGGTAAATGTTCGCTTTTTACACTCTCTGCCATAAGTTGAAGGTTCCGAGTGGTGGGGTATAAAAGAAAACTCAATATGGTGTCACAATAATTAAACAATACTCTAAATCAAATTGAAGGTAATTATCGAAGCTTAAAGTGTTGTGAAGATGATCCGTATACAGAAACAAAGATTAAAGAGTGGCGGGAAAAAAATGGTTATACTTTTAGAAAAAGTGCCATAACTTCCACATTTATCCATAGATATAGTTCAAACATGGCTTGTTTTCATCAAAAAATTGCAAGATATTGGGAAATATACCAAAAAAAAAGTTTAGAATTTGTTTTATAATTTTTAAAAAAAAATTTTCTCCTTATATAAACACAAAAGTTAAAGAATAGAAATGTTGGTACTTTTACAAAAAGTGCCCTAACTTTCACATTTATCGATAGATATCTCTAAAATATGGCTTGTTTTCATCGAAATATTGCAAGATATTGGGAAATAAACTAACCAAAATTTAAGAGTTTGTTTTCTATTTTTTTAAATTATTTTCTCTTGAAAGGTTGCAGAGCAGTGGGAAAACACTGTGGTACTTTTACAAAAAGTGCCCTAACTTCCACATTTATTCATATATATCGTTCAAATATGGCTTGTTATCTTTAATAGGGTGCTAAAAATTCAGAAAAAAACTAAACAAAAAGTTTAGAATTTGTTTTATAATTTTTTAATTTTTTTTTTCTCCTTATATAAACACAAAGGTTAAAGGACTGCGGGCGAAAAATGTTGGTACTTTTAAAAAAAGTGCCCAAACTTCCACATTTATCCATAGATGTCGTTCAAATATGGCTTGTATTCTTCAAAAGGGTGCAACATATTGGGAAATAAACTAACAAAAATTTAAGAGTTTGTTATATATTTTTTAAATTATTTTCTCTTTAAAGGTTAAAGAGCAGTGGGCAAACACTGTGGTACTTTTACAAAAAGTGCCCTAACACACATTTATCCACATTTATCCATAGATATCGTTCAAATATGGTTTGTTATCTTTAATAGGGTGCTAAAGTTTTGATTTTTTTTTTCGATTTTTTTTTATAAAAACAAAGGAAACAAATTGTGCTACTTCTACTTCTAATTGAAAAAAAGCCATAACTTCCACATTTCTCCATACATAACGTTATAATATAGCTTGTTTTCTTCAATATGGTGCTAGCTAAAATTTTGAATTTTTCCTTAAAATTGTTTTAAATTTTTTTTCAAATTTTCTGTATTTTTTTAAAGAATTTTTGCTCCAAAAAAAATTGTTTTTTTCTCATTTTCTGCCAACTGCTCTCTAACCAAGTGTATGCAAAATTTTTTTTTGCTAACTAAAATTTTTAATTTTTCTTTAAAATTGTTTTACATTTTTTAAAATTGTTTTACATTTTTTTAAAATTGTTCAAATTTTTTTTTCAAAATATACCATACCAAGTGTATCCATAATTTTTTTGTGTGCTAGCAAAATTTTTTAATTTTTCTTTAAAATTTTTTTTAAAATTGCTTTACATTCCAAATTGTTTTTTTAAAAATTTTTTGCACCAAGAAAATTATTTTTTTCTCATTTTCTGCCCACTGCTCTCTAACCATACCAAGTGTATCCATAAAATAAAAAAAATGTATGGCTAAAATTTTTAATTTTTCTTTAAAATTGTTTTACATTTTCTTTAACATTTTTTTAATTTTTTTTTAAATTTGTTTTAAATTTAATTTAAATTAAAAATTTAATTTAATTACAATTTTAGAATTTGTTTTAAAATTGTTTTACATTTTTTAAAAATTGTTTTAAATTTTTTTGCTAACTAAAATTTTTAATTTTTCTTTAAAATTGTTTTACATTTTTTAAAGTTGTTTTACATTTTTTTAAAATTGTTCAAATTTTTTTTTCAAAATATTTTTTTTTTATAAAAAAATTTGCAGCAAAAAAATTATTTTTTCTCATTTTCTGCCCACTTTTCTCTGACCATATAAAGTGTATCCATAATTTTTTTTTGTGCTAGCTAAAATTTTTAATTTTTCTTTAAAATTGTTTAAAATTTTTTTAAAATTGTTTTAATTTTTTTTAAAATTGTTTTAATTTTTTTTTTTTTTAAATTTTTTTTCAAAATATTTTTTTTTTATAAAAAAATTTGCACCAAGAAAATTTGTTTTTTCTCATTTCCTGCCCACTGCTCTCTGACCATACCAAGTGTATCCACTTTTTTTTTTGTACTAGCCAACATTTTAAATTTTTCTTAAACATTTTTCAAAATTGTTTTAAATATTTTATTTTTTTAAATTTTTTTTTTTAAAAAAAAAAAAATGTTAGCACCAAGAGAATTAGTTTTTTCTCATCAAAAACATTCGTTTTTCTCATTTTCTGCCCAGTGCTCTCTAACCATACCAAGTGTATACGTTATTTTTTTTTGTGCAAGCTAAAATTTTAAAATTTTTTTAAATTGTTTACATTTTTTTTTAAATTTTTAAAAAAAAAAATGTTGCACCAAAAAAATTTGTTTTTTTTTGTCATTTTCTGCCCACTGCTCTGTTACCTTATCAAGTGTATCCATAATTTTTTTTTAATAATTAATAATACCAATTTAATAATACCAAAAAGTCGTAAGCGGCAAATTCAATTGTAATGTAAGCGCCATTCGCCTTTGTGCTTGACCACACAAAAAAAACCTCTTCTGTAAAATGTGCTTTTTTGGCGGTTACGTCTTTGTTGCCTTTTCCCCTCTCCTTGTACATTTTTCTTTTTCTGTTTTGGCCAGAACCTCTTAAGACGAGTCATGTTATTTGAAATATTTTCGGCCGGCAAATGTTTCCTTTCTGTTGTTCAATTAATTCTGTTTGTGGCATTTAAAGAAAGAAACAAAACGAAACATTTGTTTTCCCTAAAATCATCTTTCAAGGCCTTGTGACGGATGCGAATTTTCCAATTTTGTGTGTTTCTTATGTTGCCAAAAAAAATGTGCAAAATATTTTCTAAAATTTCTGCATGTTTACGAAAGAAAATAACACGATAATCATAGGTTTGTTTTGGCCCAAAATGCTTGTTTATCCCAGAGCGGAATGCCAATAAAAATAAAAATAAAAACAAAAACATTTCGAAATATCGCATAATTAATCAATTTGAAAAACAATTGAAAAAGTCAAGAAAATAGTGGGAGATAAAGAAAAGAAATTCGGCAAAATATTTAACAAACGTCGGAGGGTTTTTCTTTAGTTTTTTTTTTTTTTTGGTCTGAAAGAAATCCAAAATTATTTTCGTATAAATTATATATTGAATGTGTGCAAAACATAAATAAGCCAAAATTGTTATTTCGATTCTAAAATAACAAACAAAATGGTATCAATCGGAAAATTAGATACATTTTCCTAGACTGACAAAACATATGGTGTGGTCCTTCAGCCACATACTGTATGAGGTGGAAAATGGTTCAGTGTATTTTCAGCCGATGAGGTTATTTTTAATATTGCGAATATTTAAATGATCGAATGAGTCTTCCGATTACCATTTGATTTAAAAAGTTCAAAAAATAGGAATACTGCGAAGCCAGCCGAGACAGTCGTGTTCCATAAGTACTAGAAATGTGTGTTTTATCAAATAAACTAACAACAGAATTTTTGTAATATTTTAAATGTCATTAGATAAAGGATAAATTGTATATGGGTCTCCCTGAGGAAGTTCCAAAAATCCCAAACGTCGAATAAAAAGAATGAAATAATAATCTTTTGTTTGCATTGGAAAGTGACCTTAAATGCCCGATTAGGTAGAACCTAAGAAAACTCCTGAAGAAAATCTAAAAAAGGTCCATAAATATCTCAAAAATAAAACTAATTCTAATTTATATATTTTTAATTTCTTCTAAGAAACTTGTATAACCAAATCGTGTGAAGACGATCCATGTCTTATTAAAATTTAAAAATCACCATTAGTTTAGGAAATGGATATTTCTCAGTGATGTCTATTAATTACCCAAAGAAGCTTTTGGCAACCGCTCACCATGTTTGTTGTCTTACCACTTAATATTTTTGAAATATTTGCCCCCCATGCAAAAAACAACCAAAGTATCACATTATTATCGCTGAAAATGACAACGAAAACTCCATAACCATGCCACACAATAATCTCAGCGGTTTTCTCCATTGTAGTACAACAAATTTGTATCGTCAACATCTTTATCATGGGCGATGCTTCAAACACTATTCTTCGAATCAATAAAGAACTTTTAGGCAAAATATGCAAATGCAATTTAAAAGCATATCTCTCTCCCTCTCCCTCTGAGATCCTTTGTTCAAATTGAAGTGTTTTGCAATGACACCGAACGTCTCCGCTCCGCTCTCCATTCAGCGGAGAGCTGTCAGCTAAATATATCTTCCTCAATTTTCAGAAGCCGTCGGGCCTGTCTGAGTCATAAAAGAATCAACGCAACACATATGATTGATTGAATATTATTGAAACAACTTTGCATGTAAACGACTTAATATGATTGAACGAGCATGATTCAATAAATATCCCCCTTCATGGGTTTGCTTGTTATCCTTAACAACAACGACAACGACAAGAACAAAACGCAAGGCATAAGAGGCGAACAGTAAAATAAAATAAAAATGCAAATCTCACAGCGGCTTAAAATCTCAGACAGACAGGACAGACAGACAGACAGACGGACAAGAGAACGAGCGAAGTGGCACCCCATTGAATAATGTAAAGTGATGTTGGGGAAAGGGATTATTACCAAATATCCATTTGAAGTGCGATAATAAGAATAAAAGTGAGAATTTGTTTCGGTAAGAACATCAACTAACCAACTTTACTTGACTAATTTTTTTTTTTTGTTAGAGACAACCGCAAAGTGAAACCCTATTATGTCTTAACAAACAAGTTAGATTCCCATAAGCCAATAAATAAAAATATTGCGGAAGTTGGCATTTTTCTGAGAACTGATGTTTTCAAATGTGTAACTATATAGCTTGTCCCATCTTCCAGCTTGAACACACTTCTGCTAGATCTGTGTGAAATTGCAATTACTGGCAAATGCCAAATTTATTTCCCAAAACTTTTCGAAGTCTCCTCCCTGTGAGATGATTGAAGATAAGTGTCACACCGGTTAATTCATAGAATCCGAAATGTCGTCTAGTACTTCAGAGAAATGGGTCATGGTCCACACATCCTACTGGCTTTACCATATTCCTTTTTATTTCCAAACCCGTCCATAGCTGGAGATCCCTTCGGTCTGCAGACAAAAATGTACCTGCCACATTTTGTTTCTTTAAATTTGGTTATCTTGTCTGGAGGATCTCTAAATCAAATTTCTTCTTAATCCAGGTCCTTTAAATCAAATGTAAACCCTCCAACACGTAGCGTGAGTGTATAGAAAGGGATATCTAGGGAAGAAAGGGGACGACCCGTTTCAAATTATTAAAACCCTTTTTAATATTGAACCACCTCGAACAAGAGTACTTCACCGAAAATTCCGGTTTATCGGTAAAAACCGGGTTTTCAGATAAACCCAGAATTTACAGATAAAAACCGGGTTTTTAGGTACAAAAACCGGGTTTTAACTTAAAAAAAACGTATTTTCTCTTCCAAAAAATGGATTTAAGATAAAAAAAAACCGGGGTTTCGTTTCCAAAACAGGGATTTAAGATAAAAAAGGGGTTTTCAGATACAAAAAACCGGGTTTTAAGATTTGAGATTTTCAGATTTAAAAAAACGGGATTTAAGATTAAAAAAACCGGCGTTTCAGATTAAAAAAACCCTGGTTTTAAAAACCCGGGTTTTAAATTTATTTTCGTTTCCAGTTAAAAAAAAAGGGATTTAAGATTAAACACAACCGGGGTTTCAGATAAAAACCGAATTTTCAGATACAAAAACCGGTTTTTTAGATTTAAGATTTTTCAGATTTAAAAAACCGTGTTTTCAGATAAAATAAACCCTGGTTTTAAAAACCCGGATTTTAACTTTAAAAAAACCGTATTTTCTTTTCCAAAAAAGGGATTTAAGATAAAAAAAACGGGTTTTCAGAAACAAAAACCGGGTTTTAAGATTTAAGATTTTCAGATTAAAAAAACGGGATTTAAGATAAAAAAAAAAAATCCGGCGTTTCAGTTAAAAAAAACCGGGTTTTAAATTTATTTTCGTTTCCAGTTAAAAAAAGGGATTTAAGATTAAAACCCGGGTTTTCAGATACAAAAACCGGGTTTTAAGATTTAAGATTTTCAGATTAAAAAAACAAGTTTTCAGTTGAAAAAAAACCTGGGTTTCAGATAAAAAAAAGGGTTTTCAGATAAAAAAAAAAACGGGGTTTCAGATAAAAACCCGGGTTTTCATATTTAAAAACCAGGTTTTCATATTTAAAAAAACAAGTTTTCATATTTAAAAAAACAGGTTTTCATATTTAAAAAACCAGGTTTTCATATTTAAAAAACGGGTTTTCAGATTTTAAAAAACGGATTTTCAAATAAAAACCGGATTTTCAAAAAAAAAAAAAGGGGTTTTATCACATAAAAACCGGATTTTCAGATATTAACCAGGTTTTAAGATAAAAAAACCTAGTTTTCCATAAAACTGGGCTTTCAGATAAAAAGCAGGAATAAAAAACGGGGTTTCAAATAAAAACCAGGAGTAAAAATAACGGGTTTTCAAATAAAAATCGCGGTTTTCAGATGGAAAACTTGTTTTAAGACAAAAACCATACCTTCAGATAAAAACGGGTTTGGCAAATAAAATTCATATCTGACATAAAGAAACGGAAAACCCCATACACGTTAAACCAGATGAACCCGGACAGTGCTATTTTTTAAATAAAACCTGATTTTTTAGAGTACAAACCATTAAACCATTAAAAATTAAATTAGTTTTTGACAGGAAAAAAAACGATTAAATCCGTACCTGTACCCCAAACAGTGCTAGTGCCAGTTATTTAAAAAAAAACCGGTTCTTCGGGTAAATAAAATCAATTTCGCTGAATTCTCAAACCCCAGTGCTAGTGTCGGTTATTTCCATAAAAATCGGTTTTCTGGTAAAGAAATTTACAACCACATAGGTCTTGGTCAAAGGGTACATTTATCCGATAACCCCTTGTTTGTAAATCCCTTGTTTTCACATAAAAACCGGTTTTAATGATAAACCCGGATATGAGAATAAAAAGTGATAAAATAGACAAAATAGAGTTCAAACGGGTAAAAACAGTTTCAGCAAATGAAATCCATTTTCTAAGCGGGGGAATGGGACAAAACTGTTAAGAAAAACTGAAATCACAAAACTTGTCAATGAAACGCATGTCATTACATTGGCCGACCGAAAGAATGAATGAAAGGGCGACTGCACAATATTTTAGTTGAATATTTGTAGATGAAATAGCTAATAGCCTGATGAGTGTCGCTATTGCTCAAACTCTAGCCGTAAGAACAACCGTGTAACCACATCAAGTGTTGGACGATATTGAACCAGAAATAGTAGGAGTTTTTATTGAAGTTTCATAACTGAGGACCAAAGAACCTCGAATACCATGCTAAGGGGTAAAACAATCGCCAGCGAATATTATTCACAATTTTTTTTAAATAAGAAAAAACTTGGCAAAGGATCAATGCTCTAGCCTGTAGTTATTATAAATTTATTTTCCAAATACTACCCCGGTCAAGAAATTCTCCGCAGGGACTATTCTCTTTTGCCAGACATGAGGAAATGGCATTGCTCACTGAAACAAGCGACTATTTTCGGGGGCCTGGAGAAAACCTATTAAATACAAACATAAATTGGAAAAAAAAAAGTCAAGGCCCTCATATTGGCAAAATATTTTTAACACAGTTTTCTTTAAAATTGCCAACAAAATTTTGTTTGTATGATTGCCGTTTGCGGTTTCATCTCAATTTATTTTGTATTGTAAATTGTTTCTCTTTATCATGCGATTGCATGGCCATTTTCAACGAAATTAATAATCCCTGCAACAATGGTTCGTCTTTAATTTAGTTGAAAGGGAGGACAAGTGAAATTGTTTGGTCATAACGACTCTAAGCGAAACAGCTACAACAATTTTGTGGTGCCCTACACCTGGCACCGTAATAACCTAGACTAAAGATACCAGAAATGAAGAAGTTTTTAAAGCAGAAGATAAATTTCTTCTGTATTAAAAAAATTAGACGTAACTTACTTAAAAATTTGTTGATTGATCAACTAAACTTTGACTTTAGTCTGCAATGAAATTTCCTCAAAAATCTTTTTTTTTCTTTTCGAAAAACGAATTTTGTAGAAAATCACATTTGGTCTAACAAAAATCCCCACTTCCGGGTAATCGAATTTTTTGGGAGGATTGGAAATAGAAGACTATTTTTTTCCTCCTCGAACAAGCTATCAGACAAACTCACATTACCACGGTAGCTAAAGCATGATTAACAACAACAACAAAATACTGAAAGAAAAACCCTCCCCTAGCAAATTGCGGTTAAGGGAAATGCAATGTGGAAACGTAAGAAAAAAATAAATATATACATGAAAACCGGATATGAAAGGAGTGGAGATAAATGTAAAAACGAATTGCTATAAATTGCGGACAATCATGCCATGCCGTCCAATGGCAGAGGCAACAATGCAAAAACCCATCAACAGCCAACAAACGGCCAGAGTGAGCAGCAATGACAGAAACATGTTGCAAACATTTTGTATTAAATTAAACTAAATTTAGTTACAATTTTCAAATGCTCAACTGCCAACAGGACTGCCAACGTGCGCTGTGAGAATGAGTGTAGTTCACACCAAACGATTTCCAAAAATAAAATTGTCAAACAAATATTTAAACTTTGCCAGCGAATGGAAAATTATTTGTTTACGTTTACACCAGACTATGTCCCTGTGCTCATATTAGTAAATCGTTTAGTGTGAACACCCCTTTCATTCATAACCACTCATAAAGTTACTGACAAAAAACAATTCAAACAATATATATATAATATGACCTGAAGATAAAATAACACTATAAGAGAACTTCCATGGCAGCTGTACTCAACGAGAAGTTTTTTCTTATAGAAAAGCTTCATGATATCTTTTCATGTCGAGCATTTATTTCTAGAAAATCTACAATTTAACAAAAGTTAAATGGTTCCATGGAAGCTTTTCCGTAAGAAAATGTCCATGGTAGCTTTTCCATAAGAAAAGTTCCAAGGAAGCTTTCTATAAAAAAAGTTCCAAGGAAGCTTTTCCATAAGAAAATTTCCATGGCAGCTTTTCTATAAGAAAAGTTCCAAGGAAGCTTTAAACTTTTGTTAAATTGTAGATTTTCTGGAAAGAAAAGCTCTACATGAAAAGATATCATGAAGCTTTTCTATAAGAAAAACTTCTCGTTGAGAACAGCTCCCATGGAACTTCTGAAACTTTTTTATGGAGAATCTCCCATTCTCTCATGGAGGTTTTCTTATAGAGCTGTTCTTTCGAGAAAATCTTCAATTTAACTTTTGTTATAGAAACGCTCTCAAAACTTCTCTTACAGAACAGCTGTCATGGAACTTCTCTTAAAGAAAAGAAAATCTACCACGAAACTTTTCATACAGAAAAGCTCCCACGAAACTCTTCACACAGAAAGCTCCCACGAAACTTTTCATACAGAAAAGCTCTCATGGAACTTTTCTTATAGAACAGCTTCCATGGAACTTTTCTTATAGAACAGCTTCCATGGAACTTTTCTTATAGAACAGCTTCCATGGAACTTTTCTTATATAAAAACTCCCATGGGAATTTTCTTATATAAAAACTCCCATCGGAATTTTCTTATATAAAAACTCCCACGGAAATTTTCTAATAGAAAATCTCCCACGGAAAGCTCCCACGAAACTTTTCATACAGAAAATCTCTCATGGAACTTTTCTTATAGAACAGCTCACATGGAACTTTTCTTATAGAAAAGCTCCCACGGGAATTTTCTTATAGAAAAGCTCCCACGGGAATTTTCTTATAGAAAAGCTCCCACGGGAATTTTCTTATAGAAAAGCTCCCACGGGAATTTTCTTATAGAAAAGCTCCCACGGGAATTTTCTTATAGACAAACTCCCATAGAAATGTTCTTATAGAAAAGCTCCCACGGGCATTTTCTTATAGAAAAGCTCCCACGGGCATTTTCTTATACAAAAGCTCCCACGGGCATTTTCTTATAGAAAAGCTCCCACGGGAATTTTCTTATAGAAAAGCTCCCACGGGAACGGTTTCATCAGACAATATCTCTTCCCACAGATCAGATAATCGTTCAGTGTGAACACCCCTTATATTCATAACCACTCTTATGGTTACCACATAGCAGCCAGCCATGACTTACAGGAAATGAGACGAGCATTCGGAAGAACCAAATGATTCCGCAAAACGTCTTTTACTCCCCTTTCCCCTTCAATGCGGCGCATATAAATTGTATAACATAAATTACATTTACATATCAACATATTCTTGCCACTGACTTTCTTTAGCTAAACGGACGGTTAACAATTTAAAGGGGTGGCGGGCGAATAAAATGAATTTAAAATGTTTTCCATGAAATTGTGTTGCCTTAAGAGAAATTGGCCAAAACTCAGCCCATGTATATGCGTGGGTGTGTAGAACTGTCGGCCGCAAAATAAAAGTTTTAAGTTCTGCCATTAACTGTTAACAAGATGACAATTTATGTTTAAATTGATATCAATTGTTAAATTATGTAGACTTAGTGAAGCGAAGACAACAACAAAATAAAATGAACAAAATATAGGCAATTTGGCAGACCTGAACGATTTGAGCGGGAAGACGTCAAATGGTGGGTAATTAATTTGTCGGTCAACTTAACTGTGAAGTTCATCAATTGTCTGTGTGAAATCCTGTGACCAATTTAAATTGGCCGGTGATAGCGAAATTCCTGGAAGGGAATTTAGGCTCAGAGATCAAAGAGGTCAATTTAACTCTGGCAAGGTCGAAGTCGAAGTAAATAAACTTTTTTTTTGTGACTGAAATTCGTAGTCCCGCTGTTGTCAATGGCAACTACCGGTAACACAAAGGTGCCACCAATTTCATAATCTCTAACAATTGAAAAAGTTCACCACTTTATAGCGAAACAAATCCAACTTAATTTGGGTTATTAAATTATCCAATTACATTCTCTCAGCCGTAAAACTCCGGCCATATCCAGTCATTCAAAGGCCAAAACAGTTGGCAATAAGCCGTTATTAAAATTAAATTCATCTCTGGCAACGTGTTTGATAAAATAATCAGGGAATTTTGTATTTGAACAGACAATCGCTATCGTCGTCAGCCTGGCAAAAACTCAATTTGCATATTTCTGTCAACCGCTAATGCTCGTACCATTGGAAAGATTACCGCGAGCGGCGTTAAGAGAAACAGAAGAATAAGTAGACATGAAACGCGATACATCTAACCAGCAATTTCATTATTATGCGATTGTTTCATTTCCATTCTCCATTATTTGAAATTCTTGCCAGCCCACAAAGTAAAATACTTCAGTTTTTTTTTTTTTAATATTGAACTAATTTTAATTGCCGTCCATGTCCTTGCTTGCTCTTTGCCATGTTTTGTAATTTGTTTTCTCTTTCTTGCCAGGTATCATCAATCGTGGTGACTCGTTTCGCCGACGCCGTTCACGCAGCAATAGTTTGGCGCCCGTCAGTCCCATCCATCCACGCGTTGGTGCCCTGGCCGGCTGCACGGACATGAATGTCAATATGCACGAGGGCAGCACACACCCCCAGGTTGAAGTGTTCCATGTCGAGATGCTGGGTGCTCCGGGTGCGGGTAAACAGTCATTAGTTTCACAATTTCGCACTTCGGACTGTATTAATGCCTACGATGGACCAGGTAAGGTGGAAAATAAATATAAATAAGAGAAGAGAAGAAAAAAAAAAAAGATGACATAAATGAATAGCAAAGAAATAACAAAGGAAACGAGGATATAGCAGAGAATAGAACAACAACAACAACAACAACACTAGCCAACACGAGTACAATTTTGAAACATCAGATTCTTATCGAGATTCAAAGGAAATATGGCCGGAAGCTAAAATAACTCTAGATCTGCGACCGTGTTCTAAAACTCCCATGGAACTACTCTTAAAGAAAAGCTTCCATGTAAATTCTCTTTCTTGTAGAACAGCTTCCATAGAACTTTTCTTAGAGAACAGCTTCCATGGAACTTTTTTTTATAGAAAATCTCCCATGGACATTTTCGTATAAGGAAAGCTTCCATGTAACTTCTCTTAAAGAAAAGCTTCCAAGGAATTTTTTTTTATAGAAAAGTTACCATGGAAATTTTCGTATTGGAAAGCTCCCATGGATGTTTTCTTATAGAAAATCTCCCATGGAAATTTTCCTACAAGGAAAGTTTCTTATAGAACGGCTTCCATAGAACTTTTATTATAGAACAACAGCTGCCATGGACATTTTCATATAAGGAAAGCTTCCATGGAACGTTTCTTATAGAACAGCTTTAATGGAACGTTTCTTATAGAACAGCTTCCATGGAACGTTTCTTATAAAACACCTTATATAGAACTTTTCTTATAGAACAGCTGCCATGGAACTTTTTTTTATAGAAAAGGTCCCATGAGAATTTTCGCTTCTATGGAACTTTTTTTTATAGAAAATCTCCCATGGAACTTTTTGTATAAGGAAAGCTTCCATGGAACTTTTCTTATAGAACAGCTCCCCATGGAACTTTTCTTATAGAACAGCTCCCCATGGAACTTTTCTTATAGAACAGCTCCCCATGGAACTTTTCTTATAGAACAGCTCCCCATGGAACTTTTCTTATATAAAAGCTTCCATGGAACTTTTATTAAAGAACAGCTCCCATTGAAACGTTCTCCAATAAATGCTTCCATAGAACTTTTCTTAAAAAAAACCCCCAAAAATTTTTTTTTAAAAAAAGCTTTAATAAAACTTCTCTGTTGGAGAAGCTCCCATGGAACGTTTCTTATAGAAAAGGCAGGCTTTTTCTCAAGAGTTTTCTCTATAACCAGATGGTAAGGTATAAAACATCAGTTTTTATGAGAGCTTTTGGTAACACAATTTTACATGTCAGCAGTTTAGTGACATTTTTTCTATAGGAGCTTTATTATTTTTGTCAGAGCTTTTGTCTATGAAATGTGACATGGTATGTTTTATGAAAGTTTTTATACATAAAAAGCTTTGTAAGAAGTGGACAGTGAAAATATCGGCCAAAAATCTCGAAGATATTTCCCCCTCTTTTTCTCTAGATGTTTCGAAAAACTGTTTCTGTCATGGAGATCTTTTTCCACTATTCAAAAAGCTCTGTTTCTATGAGAGCTTTTGGTTTTGTGTACGTTTTTTAATGACAACTTCAGCTCAAAAATAAAGAGCTTTCTTATTATTCTTATGAGAGCTTTTGTATATGAAATATTATCTGGTTAATGTGAGTCAGTAATGGAAAGCTTTTATTTTTTTTGAAAAGTTCATTTTCCAAGAGAGCTTTTGTTTACGCAAAGTTACAAAGTTTGAGGTTTTTACTTTTTTACGTTTCCTATTTTACCCTTCTCCAGTGTGAAGATATGACCCAAATGTGGTTTTATAATTTCGTTCGGATTTCTTCTTTTTTTGGCTCAGTTGAATACAATTGAAACTGAAATTTATATTGCAGACTACAATTTATTGTAGACTAGTGTAGACACAGCAAAATAATACAAAATAATAATACGAGTCTAGTTCCGTGAAACAGGGGGTGATGAATTATATTTAGATTGTATGAAAGTGAAACTGTGCAGGCGATTAAGGATGAAAGATGAATAATTTGCGGGCATAATGACTGGCAATCAGAGTTGACGGCGGATAACTCCTCCATGCATTTTAAGGGCAATGTTACAAAGTATATAAATAAGTTAGGAAAAAAGTGGCAATTTCATAGTAGGGTTAAAGGCTTTAATAGGATTTCAAAGAGTTCTAACCGGAGATTATAATAAGCGATGTGAGCATGCTCCGCTAAGTGAACAATTTTAATTTGCATGTATTTGTTTTCCATTTTCAGAATGCGATGAAGGTGAACAGAATATTTCTATAATTTTAAACAATATTGAATCGGAATTGACGTTCAGCATAAATGAATATGAATCTAAGGTGAGTCCGATAACAAAAAAATACGTTTATTAAAAATGTACTCATACAAATTAGGCAAATAATGGGACACTAACCTGCATGTCCAATGTTCGACGTTTCGACTATCCTCACCCGAATTTTCACAGGGTATACAAAATTTGTTTGGCCATCGATATGTTCTCTTCCACAACGTGATATCAATTTAATTTTCATCATTTCCAAATGCACATGCCAGGATATCTTCACTCAAATCCCTTAAATAACGCTGACTAATTCATACAAAAATGTCTCGTGACTGCTGTTTAAACGATGATGACCATAAATTTATTTTTAATTACTTTTCATTTATTATCTTCTGCAAAAAAAAAAAACAACAAAATATCACATAATTCCATTCGGATAACTTTATGATGACAGCATAGCCTGACAGGGCAGAGACAGCAAATGAATGTGATAAAAAAAAATGAAATCACAACACAACTCTTTCAATGCATTGGTCAGTTCATGACTCACAGGGAAACAGAAAAAAAAATATATAAAATTATAAACATGTGTATATTTACTTTTTTGTTGTCCAAAATCAATTAAAAACACCAGACATTTCGATGTTTTTTGGCTTTTCTCTTGCGAATTCGTTGTGGATAATGGTGGCACAAAAGACAAATACGATGATTATATTTATTTGTATGTGTTGGTCTATATCAAGGAAAGTGTTAAACGGAGCATTACATACAAAATGTTCTCATGGACCTCTGAGAGGGAAAATATTCTCTAGTATTGTTTGCCGTTATTTACGCGGCCCACAATTTACAAAGCTTTTTATTTATGAAAGCTTACATAAAAGAAACGGATAAAAAACAATTATCATATAAAAAACTGGCATAGGTCATATACAAAAGCTCCCAGAAGCTACTTTAGAAAAGCTTTTACTGCACTTTTTATATGAAAAACTACCGCTTTCAAGTTTATTATATTTATAATTGCTAATATGTAACTACCGCGTTACCAAAATATCTCATAGAAAATTGAAAGCTTTCCATGACTGATTCACAGACACCAGCTAACATTTCATATGCCAAAGCTTCAATAAGTATAAAACGAAAGCTCCGTTTGAAAAGCTTGTACTGAACTTTCTATAAAAATAAAATTTCCGCTTCCATGTTGATTAAGTCTTGAAATGCATTCATGTAACTTTGGGCAACCAGAAGCTCTCGTGGACAATTTTTCTGTATAAAAAAGCTTGCCATGACTATTCATATTCACCAGCTAACGTTTTATAAACAAAAGCTCATATATGGATTTTTCCTATTATCCGCAGCTTTAGAAAAGCTGGCACTGAAATTTTTACACAAAAAAGTTCCGCTTCCACGTTGTATAAGTTTAATCAGAATCTCCCATGGAAAGTGAACTTTTATGTATCAAAAAAAACCTCCCATGACTCACATTCGCCAGCTAACATTTTATAAACAAAAGCTCACATACGAATAATAGGAAAGTTGCTTTAGAAAAGCTGGTCGATCTAAAAAAAACTATCCCCTGACTGTCTCACACTTACCAGCTGGCATTTTATAATCAAAAGCTCTCGTGAGAATAATAAGAAAGCTGCTTTAGAAAAGCTTGTACTGAACTTTTCATAAAATAAAAACATATGCTCTCATAGAAATTGTGCTTTTGTATTGAGAAAAAAACATTCCATGACTAACTCACAGTCACCAGGTGGTGATAAACAATTCGATATATCTAGAGACAAAGACATTGTAAAAGAGGGAAAATGTCCTCGAGAACTTTTTGCCGATATTTTCCATGCCCACTATTTACAAAGCTTGTTAATAAAAAAACTGATACGAAACGTATAAAAAAACCGCAACATGGCATATCATATACAAAAGCTCTCGCGAAAATAATAAAGCTCCAACAGAAAAGCTTTCACTGAACTTTTTATAAAAGTCTGACATGTAAATTTGTTCAGAACATTGTTTACGATAACTACGTATACGTAGTTAAATACACTAAAAAGCCTCTCGTGAATAAGCTTTTTCAATTGAACAACTTTTAATGCAGAAAAAAGTGCCTAATGTTGCGTTTACAACTTCATTTCATTTACTTTTCAGAAAAGTTGTTCGAGTTATTTTATAAAAATGTATGGAAACTCCCGGGGATGAAAACCCGGCAATTCTACAGAGATCACACAAAAAAAGCTGTCTCCGAATAATCGAAAATGTCTGTCCCTTATCACTATTCTCTCGATCGGTTTAGAAAAACATGATTATCTCCCTGGGAGTTTTCATAATCGGGCTGATAGCTGAAGTTTCGAGGTAGTTTTATACTAAAAAGCTGGAGGGAGAGCTTTTTGAAACTGAGCTTAAGGAAATTCGGTATCTTGAAAGATCACAGACGAGAACGAAATAAAAAAAATGTGTGCAATATGTACCTCAGAAAGCTTATAGAACTAAACCAAAACTTTTCCAAAGCTTTTCATAAATCGAACTTATATGTTGAACTTTGTATGAAGTATTAAAATGAAATTTGGTTTTCTGTAAATGTATCGTAAAAGCTTTGCCATCCCTCGTATAAGGCAAGCACCTCCACGCTGTCGTTGTAACAGACGTTTTTGTAGAAGAAAAAACGTTCCTGGAACTGCAACCCAAAAACAAAATCTCTTCGACCTGATGCTCAACGTATGATCCCGTGTAGCCCACAATGCAGTTACGCCGCATTGTGTCCTTTGTGTCTGCTTATAAAATGTGTAAGAAGCCAATGCATATTGTTGGACGAGATCAGGGGCTGCTTTTAGCCCTCGGTGGGTCATTTCATTTTATTGACAATGTTGAGCTGAAAACAAAAACAACAATGATTATTTCATGTATGTTCGCATTATATGCCGGTTTATTTTTCATTTTTGGACCCCCGCCCCCCATTCGGCGAGTAATGAAAAAACAAACTTACATTTGGCTTTGGGCCAAATGCGAAAAATGCTCAGTGAAAATGAAAATAATGGACACAAAAGGACGGATTCGAATAACAAAAACAAAAGCACAGGCGACGCAACAAAAAACCCCCCCACACACACGCATTTACACATACATGTGTACATAGAAAAATCCGGGTAATTTGCGGCACTTACAGAAATTATGAATGTTTTATAAAACGCAAACATTTCAAACGAAAGCATAGAAAACAACAGCAAACAATGATAAACAGCGACCAGCGAGAATGCAGCAACACCAACAGACGGACGGACGACGCCGTGGTGAGGGGACAGACGAAAAGGCTAACAGCAACCGTCAGTGTATGGCTGAGTGGATGGGGGTGTGTGTGTGTGTTGCAGTTAGTTTTCCATTTTATGACGAACAAGAACAGCGACAAACGCTCGCACACACACACACATACACAGACATAGAGCAGCCGTAGTGATTCGGTGATTACGATGAGTATAATGGATTTTTTAGAGTTTGTTTTCGCTGCAAATGACCTTCGGGGACATTCAAATAAATTGCCGGGCAAATGAACACACACTTTCTATGCCAAAACTCAGCGAGTGCCAGCAGAGCTGACATCATTTTCCGAGGTTGAAACTATGGAGTTGTTTTTTTTTTTTTGTCACGGATGACTGTAAAGTGTACGTGGTGTAATGTCAGATTTGCAATGCGTGGCGTAGGGGAAGGGGGAGGTGTCATCAGATGCCATGACTTTAATGCAATTAGTTTTAAATGTCTAACTTAATCTTATCCAATTACTGAGCGATTAATGGCATTTTCATGGGAACTTTTTTAAAAAAATCATCAGACATTCTGGAAATGTTCGGCAAACTTTCAAAAATAGAAAAAATATGGTGGATCCTACATTACATTTAATTGTTTATGAATTCCGCCGTGACTGCCTCTTTGTCACCCAGTTATCCATGAATTCCTCGACATTCACCCTTAGGGACTGCCTCGTTAATGAATTGTTCACAGAACATCGATCCTTCACGATACCCCACAAAATCATATTCATATCGCACATCTACTAGCATGGAACTCGATCACTTCTACAGGTTGGCCAAATGAGACATAGGGAAATCGTTGTGGGCACACTTCGAATCTATGGGCATCTCTTAAGATCCCACCCTAAAATGCTCTGCAATATTTTTGTTTCTTTTAGTCGAATAGTTTTTATTTTATTATTTAAAAAGAAAATTATTATTTCTAAATTTTGCAAAATAGAACGTTTCTTGCTATGTGTCTGGTTTCATTGCAGGCAAGCTAAACGGAACCGTTTGAGAAGCTACCACACTTCTTCATCGGATTCCAATGATTTCGGGTCCAATTTTGTTCTGGGTATATCCAAAAAAACAAAGTCAATTGCTATCTTTTGTCATCCTCTCAAGAATCCTCTCATGTCACTGTATGATGCGGGGAAATGTTAATTTTCTTCGGAAATGGTGCTCCTTTGCCATCGTCTTTCCCGCCCATCCCCTGTAGACCCTCTCTGGAAAAAATGTTGTATCGGCAAACTAGTTGTCCAAACGAACTGCAGGCGTTCCATCAATAAAAATGGTAGAGATAACTTAAACAAATTTGAATACTCAACTATTTGTTGTCGTAATCATAAAAATTTACTCAGAATATTCAATTTCTCCAGTCGCTATCACTGTTTGGATATTAGTAAACACTCGTGTGTTTGGTCGATGCAATCATATTCTTATTACAGAAATGAAAGGAAATTAATATTTCGGTATTGCGAGTCTACAAACAATCATTGTATTTCAACAAAATTATTTCCTTGAGTTTGAATTGATGCAAGCCATCAGCTTTCACAGCTGATGGGGATTTGAAAAGTTGTGACATATCGGCAATACAAATTATTACAGATAACAACATTTGCTGGCTTTGGATGGAAAAAAAAAACATGATTATTATTTTTTTCCATTATTTATCCATTATTTGTGTTTATTATTATTTTTATTTCTTTTATATTATTTTAATTTTTTTTTTTGAATTTTTGTATTATTTTTATTTTTTTGTTTTATTTATAATTATTTTTTTATTATTTTAAGTTTTTTATTATTGTTTTTCATTTTTTTAATTTTTTTTTTCATTATTTTTATTTTATTTTTTATTGTTTTTATTTTTTGCATTATTTTTATTTCTTTTTTATTATTTTAATTTTTTTTTTATTATTTTAATTTTTTTAATTATTTTTTTGGATTTTTTATATTATTTTTATTATTATTTATTTATTTATTACTATTTTTTATTATTTTAATTTTTTTAATATTTTTATTTTTTAATTTTTTTTATTATTTTTATTATTTTTATTTATTTTTTTTTTTATTTTCTTTGTTTTTATTTTTTTTCATTAGTTTTATTTTTTTGTTTATTTTTATTATTATTTTTATTTCTTTTTTATTATTTTATTTTTTTTTTATTTATTTATTATTTTAAGTTTTTTATTATTTTTATTATTTTTTATTGTTTATATTTTTTGCATTATTTTTATTGTTTTCCATTATTTTTATTTATTTTTGTTTACGTTTATTTCTTTTTTATCATTTTAATTTTTTTTTTATTTGTTTTTTAAATATTTTTTTGTTTGTTTTTAATATTATCTATTTTTTTTTTTTTTATTTTTTCTTTTATTAGTTTTATTTCTTTTTTCAATTGGATGAAAGAAAAACATGATTTAAAAAAAAGAAAAAACGTTTTTATCGATCTCCAATATTTGAGCCAATTATTTTATTTTTTTTTTTATTATTTTTTAAATTATTTGTTTTTTTTTGTTACTAAATATATTTTTATTTTAATTTTTTTTATTTTTAATTTTGTTTCTGTTTTTTTTGTCATTTTTTTATTATTTTTTTAATATTTTTATTTTTTGCATTATTTTTTCCATTATTTTTATTTATTTTTGTTTATTTTTATTTCTTTTTTATTATTTTAATTTTTTTTTATTATTTTATTTTTTTTATTTGTTTAAATATTTTTTTTATTATTTTTATTATTATTTTTTTATTACTTTAATTTTTTTTACTATTTTTATTTTTTACTATTTTTATTTTATTTTTTTATTATTTTTATTTTCTTTGTTTTTATTTTTTTGTATTATTTTTATTTATAATTATTTTTTTTTTATTATTTTAAGTTTTTTATTTTGTTTTTTCCTTATTTTTATTTCTTTTTTATTATTTTAATTTTTTTTTATTATTTTATTTTTTTTTATTTGTTTAAATATTTTTTTTTATTATTATTTTTTTATTACTATTTTTTATTATTTTAATTTTTTTACTATTTTTATTTTTTCATTTTTTTTTATTATTTTTATTTATTTATTATTTTTATTTTCTTTGTTGTTATTTTTTTTATTATTGTTATTTATAATTATTTTTTTTTATTATTTTAAGTTTTTTTATTTTGTTTTTTCCTTATTTTTATTTCTTTTTTATTATTTTATTTTTTTTTTTATTTATTTATTATTAATTACAATACAAAGTAAATTTATATTCTAATTTTTGGGTCCAAGGGTAAACCGGGTGACACAGACCATATGTTTAAATTTTTGCAGCGACAGACCAAAGCCTCTGGTGGGAATCGAACCCACAACCCCCACGCTGATAGGCAAGCACGCGACCAACTCGCCTACCGGGGCGCTTAATTTTTTTTATTTGTTTTTAAAATATTGAAATTTTTTGTTTGATTTTTTATATTATTTTTTATTGTTTTTATTTTTTTTGCATTACTTACTTACTGGCTTACGTTGGCTCTACAACCTGTTGTTAGTCTTGGCCTGCTTAATAAATGATTTCCAAGCATTTTGGTCTGCGCATTTCCTGTCTGTCCAAGCATTTCCTGTCTGCGCCTTCCGTGGTAGTTGTCGTCCAACGCCTTTCTGGCTGGAGCGTTTGTATTCATTCGACCGACATGACCCAGCCAGCGCAATCGTTGTATTTTGATGCGCTTAACTACGTTCATGTCGCGATATAGCTCATACAGTTCACGGTTCGTTCGACGTCTGTACTCCTCGTTAACACAGATCGGGCGCTAGATTTTTCGAAGGATTTTTCTCTCAAATACACCCAGCACAGTTTCATCTGCTTTCGCAAGTACCCGCGTTTCGGCGCCATAAAGAAGCACAGGCAGAATAAGAGTGTTGTACAGTGTTATTTTAATATTTTTATTTATTTTTGTTTATTTTTATTATTATTTTTATTTCTTTTTTATTATTTTAATTTTTTTTTTATTTGTTATAATATTTTTATTTTTTTGATTTTTTATATTATTTTTATTTTTTCTATTGTTTTTACTTTTTGTATTATTTTAATTTTTTTTTTTGATTTTTATTTTTATATTATTTTTTATTGTTTTTATTCTTTGCATTACTTTTATTTTTTTAAATTATTTTTATTTTGTATATCTCTATTTTTTTCATTACTTTTATTATTATTTTTAATTTTTATTTTATTTTTTTATTATTTTAATTTTTTTTATTCAATTACAATGCCAAGTTCTTTTTTGGGTCCAAGGGTAAACCGGGTGACACAGACCAAATGGCTAGATTTTTGCAGTGACAGACCAAAGCCTCTATCGTTAGTCTCAGGAACAACCAACACGCCTACCAGGGTGCTTCAACATATTTTACAATTTTTTCCAGCCATTACTAACAAATTTTGTCTACTTAAATTTTAATGCGACATTAATACCGAGTAATGCAGAGAAATAACTCAAAGGGGCAATTCTGAAAGACAGTCTGAATTCATTTGGTGTGGTAAAATAAGAATATGCCTCAATTGTTCACGCATATAAATGTGCCGACCCGCATTAAGAAGTGGCCAACACATTTTATCTTTTTATAGAATTTCCATTTCTATTTTCGGTGCTTTTGTGTGAATGAAAAGGATCTTTTTGTTAATGTGTTCTCATTGAATGACCAAGACCCGAACATCTGGCCCAGCTGCGTCCAATACATTTTCTTTGTTTTGCCTAATACCCTACGGCCTTACATTAATATCCTGTCACATTGTTTTTGTTGGCATAACTTAATTATTTTCTAATTTCAATTCTTCTCTTTCTCTCTCTCTCTTTCTCGGTCTCGCTCCATCTCTATTGTGTCCATGCAACTTCCGGTTGGAAACGAAAAACAAAAAAATAAAACAAAATAGGAAGAACTGGAAAAAGCTGATGCCTTTTTGGTGGTGTACTCCTGTGTGGACAAGGAATCATTTACACGCTCAAAACAGATTTTATCACGTCTGCAAGATATGGATTTAATTAGGACCAGACCAATTATTTTGGTGGCAAATAAAATTGATTTGGCGCGGTCACGTGCAGTCTCAGCCCAAGGTAAGTCACATACACAAGTGTTAAAAAGGCATAGCATGTTGAGGGGGGGAGGTGTGGTGGTCATCGGCCAACCGGAAAAAAAAAAGCAAATACGCCCCCCCGAAGCAATGAGAGAAAAATGATAAGAAGATTTTGTTCACAGCCAAGGCGTTTTTTTTTGCCAGTCATGAATAATGAGAAAACAAATTGAATAATGGAGAAATTATACTAATTGGTGGGTGGAGGGGAAAGAAAGAGCAATTGCACAGTGAGGCAACTCAAAAAAATATACTTCTTATTTGACAATTTTTTTTTACAAAAAAAAAGGAACTGACTGTTTTTTTAGTTTTAAAACCGTTTTCAACTCCGGAGAATCGGGATTTTTTTCAACGTCTTCCCGGGAAAACCCGGGGATTGATTGATTTGCTATTCCTTGTTGTAAACACACACAATTTTATTAAAAAGAACACTTAACTAATATTTCTTTTCATGTTTCGACTGTAGATGGCAAATGTTTGGCCTGTACTTTTGGCGCCAAATTCATTGAAGTGTCGGTGGGCATCAATCACAATTGCGATGAACTGTTGGCGGGTACTCTGACTCAGATACGTTTGAAAAAGGAGCAAAATCTTATACAGGTAAGGAAATTCGCCCCCCACGAGATATTCTAAGAATTTTATAAATCAAAATATAAACAATTCAAATTCTGTATTAAACAACTTTGTGAGATTTCATTTAGCAAAATCAAAAAAAAAATACACTGTAACTCAATAACTTCACATTTGTCTAATATTTGTAAGTTTTTTTTTTTTTTTTTTTTTGTTATTATAAATTGGCTTTCCATTGTTTGATATTTTTACATTTTAAATATTTAATGATTTTATGAGTTTTTTTTTTAATTTCCTACACCTTTTTATTTCCATCACATTGTTGTCATCACTGTCCGCTGTAGCCTAAATCGAAAAAGTCCAAAAACAAGTCGAAAGATAAGCAAAATGTTAATTGTGACAATAGAAATCATGAATATGATCAAGGGGAAAAGTCATTGAACGATAAAAACTCTGATGTTACGGTGAGTAAACAAACAAATAACAACAAGAATGTACTAAAATCAATATCCCAAATCGATGTGTTCCGTTTCTGTGGAATTATCCCCCCCCCGTGGCCCTTAAACCCCCCGAGATATTTATACATTTATTCCCATATACATAAATCCTGATGTATACAAATTGTTGAACGTTTATTTCCCTTGATTTTCCCTAAAGTATGCTATACGTTATACAAACTGTTTACCCCCTAAATGTATGCCTTGTTTTATTACGACTTTTTTACCTTTATTCCCTTTATTCAATGTAAACTAGAAAATTATGTTAATAATCGATTTCTAATTCAATTGATATCCCCTTAAAACCTCCTTGTTCGGTTAATTGTTGATAGATTCCCTAAAGTAAATCATTATCCTCAAAGTATGCTTTATTTTCGTAAGTGTTGTATTTTCGTATGTGGTGACACATTTAAAGGTATATTTTCTACCCAAAGATGAAACATGTAAAGGGTGTTTTTTATTGAGGTATAGAACTTCGAATTGAAATAAAACACAAGAAAATCGTTTTAATGTCCATCAATTTGGCTTTATTGGAAGGATAATTTTATGCCATTAATGTTTAAATATGATTTCGGGCATGTGGCCGCCGCCGGCTGGCTCGAATAAAGCCAATTCTACAGGTCCAATTTTCAACCACTTGTTGGAACCACAACTCATCCACATTCATGCCATCCAATTCGGGAAGAAAATAGTCGGTTATCATGGCTCTATACCGGTCTCCATTAACGGTAACTGACTCTCCAGCATTATTTCGGAAGAAGTATGGCCCAATGACTCCACCAGCCCATAGAGCACACCAAACAGTCAGTTTTTGTGGATGTAATGGCATAAAATGGACGGAGCTTGCGGTGAACTTCGCGAACTGAACCATTACTTTCGAAATAAATTTGCACGATTTGCAAGCGTTGTTCTTTTGTCAACCTGTTCATGATGAAATGGCAAACCAAACTAAATATTAATCACTTGACAGCTGACATAATGGCGGCCAGTTAAAAAAGTGATGCCAACTTAAAGTTCTATACCCCAATAAAAAACACCCTTTATATGTGTGTGTATAGATTGTATCGACTTTTAATTAAAGCCTACTTTCAGGCATAGTTGATACAGACATATTTTCTCTAAGAGAGTATTGTTTGAGTATCTTATGTCGAAGATGATGGCACCGTGAAAAAGCTGAAATTTGCAGGAAACATTTTTTTTAAAATTGGTTGAAACATTTCGAAAATTCGAAAAAAAAGTTAGATCTTTTAATTTTTTTTGAAAAAAAAAAACAAAACTAATCAACTAATTAAATTAAAAAAAAAATAGTGGGTAAATATTGAAAAAAGTAAAATAATCCAAAGAGTCCCTTCTTCCAAAAAGCGATTTTAATATTTAAATCGACACCAAAGCTACGAGTATTGGGTTGATCATCCTTTGCTGTGCCACAAATATTTTCCTTGGGTTGCTGAACAAGCTCAAACTTGTAAATTTATAATAAGTTGATTAATTATTTTTTTGGATTTTTTCAAATCCACACGGCCTAAAAATTAAAAAAAAAAATCGCTTATTTTTCCCCTATTTAAGATCCCAAACTTCATCTCTGTCCGAGTAGAAAATTTTCAAATTCAACAAAAAAAAATATGTTTTCACTCCACCCTAATGTATAGGGCTCACGCACCAGGACCCCTTGACTCCCTTTTTTATTTAAGAAAAAAGTCATTTTAAATAAATTGAGATTTTATTAAAAAAAATTTTGTTATAGTTCGACTTGAGGTCAATAAGTTGAAATTTTTAAAATTCGTTGCATGCGTTTCGGGAATTTAACCAAAATAACATGGAGTCGGAATTGATCTCATCTCATCTTTTCCACTACTTGATTTCTTAGGCAGCAGAATGGTCAATTTGCTGGAGCAGAGGGCATCTTAACATACTCAGGTTTCGTTGGATGACAGCTCGGCTGTGGAATTTCTATCTCCACGATAGCATCCGCTTGAATGCGAATGATGAAATTGGAAATTCCAAAGAACAGTTTGTTGAGTTCCCACTTACAGTGTAAACTGTTAAGGCAGCTCTACTGTTTAAGTAATTCCAAAGAAATTTGTAACTCTAACCTGCTTTGAAGGTCAATTCACATTGAACCAATTTTCTTCTTCTGATTCCATATTCAAATAAAAAAAAACGTCATATACAATTTTAAATAGGTCACACGAGTTCAATTTCATTCCGTTTTGGCTCTGTTCGATTCTCTTTTTTCATGCGAATATTCGGTAAAATGGGGGCAGCAAATTATGAAAGGCAGCTGCAGCTGCTACTGAATTCCTTTACTACCAAGTCAGTTCATGCCAGTAATGGCCTCGAGCATCCTTGCTTAATAGACCTTAACATGGATTTCGATTAATTTCTGCAAAGGCAGGCAATTCATGGGATTGTATCTCTACTCATTCACTAGCACACAATTCAGGTTAATGGCATTTGTTATTTTTTTTTTCTTTTTGATTTGCAACTATTATTTTTTTGTTGTAATTTTTCTTTTTGCAACATCACTCATTTTTCTTGTACATATCTGTGGCTGTATCGTTGTACATTTCGTCAATACCACTCACTATGGCACATTCAGCAAAACAACAATATTGTCGTTCATAAATGCACTCGTTTAAATCCTTTCACAGTCCTTTCTTTTATTGAAGACAATTCTAAGATTTCAGTTTTATGTGATTTTTACTATTTGATTTGAGTTACATTTGATTTACTGCTCCCCCTTGCTCCATGTACATACTTAAATATGCATCAGTTAAATGGTGAAATAATTATACAGGTCTACAGAATTTAAAATTAATTTCAATTTTGTTAATTGTTGATCTATATTCTTAATACAGTTTTGTTTCAGTTGGTCGAATTCGAGATCATTTATTATTTTATTTTATTTTTTTGAGAAAAAAATAATTTTATTTCAGCTAGGCGAGAAAATAAAGAAATTAGGCAAAACCATTAAAAGATTTTTTTTTTAAATGTAATAGATGAAGATAGATAGATAAACCATAATTGAGAAAAATGTCATAACTCAAAAAATACAGGTCCGATTGGTTTGAAATAAATTTTAAAAAAATCACTAAAATCACTAAATTATTTTCCACCATCACATTCTAAGCCTTTGAATCTGAATGGCAGTTTCAGAGCTATAAACAAATTGATGACGAAAAAAAAAAATTTTTTTTTTAAAAATTTTGGTTGAAAAAAATTCTTAAAAAATCAAAAATGACAAATGGTGGTGTTTTTTCAGAAATTCACGTATCTAACAATTGAAATGAGATATAGGTGGTTAACATCGCTGTAGTATATTCGATTTTTTTTGATATTTCGTTAAGGCGCCTTCAGGAATCACCCATACAAATAACTTGTAATGGTAGATTTGTACAGACGGGGAATAAAAGCGAAAATTCTCCATCAATTTTAATGATCTATAAGTCATTTTAATTAAAACATATGTGGATGTGAGATAATAGACTGAAATTGGCCAATATTTGTCATTTTTGATTTTTTAAGAATTTTTTTCAACAAAAGTTTTACAAAAAAAAAAACGTTTTTTTTCGACATAAATTTGTTTATAACTCTGAAACTGCCGTTTAGATTCAAAGGCTTAGAAAGTGAGACTGGATAGTAATTTAGTGATTTTTTTAAAACAAATTTCAAACCAAATCGTGCCTGTATTTTTTGAGTTATGTGATTTTTTTACACTTATGTCTTTATATGCGATCTGTTTTCTCAACAAAAATTGTACAAAAACAAAAACTTTTTTTAAAAATAATTTTTGATTTTTATTTATAATTTTCGATTTTTTAAGAATTTTTTTCAACAAAAATTTTACAAAAAAAAAATGTTTTTTTTTCGACATAAATTTGTTTATAACTCTGAAACTGCCATTCAGATTCAAAGACTTAGAAAGTGAAGCTGGATAATAATTTAGTGATTTTAGGGAATTTTTTAAAATTTATTTCAAACCAATCGGAACTTTATTTTTTGAGTTATGACATTTTTTACACTTATGTCTTTATATGCGATCTATGATCTCAACAAAAAATTTACAAAAACAAAAACTTTTTTTAAAAAATAATTTTCGATTATTATTTATAATTTTTTCAACAATTTTTAAAAAAAAAACTAAAGAAAGATCTATCCATAGAATTTTTGTTTGCTATTATATTTGCAATAAACAAATAACATAACATGGAGGTCTTGTTGTATTGTTTTTATTTTAAATGTTTAGTTTTTCAATATTTCGACAGATGTAAGAACTTAAATTAACAATGAAAAATAGAGTATCGTCATTGAATATCATAATAAAAACTAACAATTTGGGAGATTTTGCCGACCTGTGTAATTTGCCGTTCTGTTTTTATATTTTAGAAAAATTCCCTTTTCAACAACACAAATTAATCAATTATTTCATTATATTTTTTTATGTTTTTCTTTTGTTCTTTTTCGATTTCTTTATACAGGGCAATCGTGATACCTCCCCCTCGCCGGCCCACTGGTACAAGAGTCGCAGTGTCATGATGGCCAGCATGAAGGCTCGCCAAATGCTGACATGGATTTTGGGCAAAGAAGATTCCAAGTTCAAAAACTGTGAGAATTTACAAGTTTTGTAAAAGCACAAACCGCACGGCCAACAAACCAACAAGGACAACAATAGCAGACCGAAATAAAACAAATACAGGAACAACATTTCCAAATAAAAAAATAAAATAAAAAAGGATAAACCGGAAATAATAACAATTAGATTTTGATAGAAAGAACGATAGACTACCTTTGCCCAAACTCCTTTGAAAGGGAATGGGAATGGGACAGGTCAGAAAACAAATAATTAAACAACCAGAAAAGTTTAAGGTTTCTATTTCACCATCACAAACACAAACGAGTGCTACAACAATTCAAACCAAAAAAAACAAAAACAAACATATAAATAAACTAATCAAAGCTAAGCCCTTAATATTTTTGTAAAATACATTTTATCAGTCATGTTTAAGTTCAAACCAAACCAAAGAAAAAAAACGAAAGTTTGTAAAAAGTGTTGAAAAAAAACAAAACAAGTTGTATAAAAGAAAGAAAAACTTAAAGCCTGATAATCAAAATTAAATCAAATTTAATTAAAAAAAAAATGCATAAACTCAAAATCATACACCTACACACATACACTTGAATAATTACATACAGAGAAGAGAAAGCAATAACTAACAAATGTAAAACTTCAGAGCTCTGAACCGCAAAGAAATACCAAAGTCCTTAGTTAAACAAAATATATTTATGTAAATGATATATGAAAATAAATAAACTTCATAATTATTAAACAAAAAACACATACACACAAAAAAAATAATATAAATAAACTAAACTAAATAAATAAAAGAAAAATTACATTAATCGGCGGATATTTTGCGCACCGAATGCCAGTGATTTGTATTTGGTTTCTTTTTTTAGGCCATTTGAAATCCTATTAACTCAACGTCCGGCTCTCTGACCAATTTATCTATTTACCCAGCATAGAAATATAAGGATAACACTTTGCCACAGCTATTTTGTCCAAGGTAGGTAGGTTTACAGTATTTTATGGCGTATGTTGGATTTCTGAACACCAAAAAAAAAAATATTTATAATGTATTTAAATAAAAAAATTTTTTTTTAAAAATTTATTTAAATAAATTGTCAAAAGCCATTGCAACATCATCACCTTAAATCAGTTTAAAAAAATTCGTATATTGTTTTTTTTGATTTATTTTATTAATTCTTGCCATTTGACGAATTCAGTCATTTCCAACATTCAAATTGAAAAAAAAATTCTGGAAACCTAAAATCAGCAAAAGAACATTTTTTGAATAATTTTTTTTTTAATTATTTAAAAAAATATGTCTAGAAACTAAAAAGTCATCTAAAATCGGCAAAAGACAAAATTGACGATTTTTTTTTTTAATTATTTAAAATAAAACTCTGGAAACTGAATGAGGAAATTCCTGAATTCTTCAATAATTTTTTTTTTTAAATAATTTTAAAAAATATGTCTGGAAACTTTAAAGTCATTAGAGGAATCCAGTCGTCTAAAATCAGCAAAAGAAAAATTCTTGAAACATTTTTTTTTAAAATATTTTTAAAAAAAATGTCTCTAAACTAAAAAGTCATGAATTTTGGAATAATTTTTTTGTTTTAAATAATTTAAAAAAAAAAGTGTGTAAACAAAATAGTCATTAGAGGAATCCAGTCACCTAAAATTAGCAAAAGACAAAATGGACGAATATTTTTTTTTGATTATTTAAAAGAAAATTCTGGAAACTGAATGAGGAATTTCATGAATATTTTTTTTTTGCTAAAAAATTATTTATTTTAAAAATAATAATAATATTTGAGTCATGAAATCATAAATTTTAAAAAAATGTCGGGAAACTAAAAAGTCAGTCACCTAACACCAGCAAAAACAATATTTTTTTTTTTTTTTAAATATATTTCAGAAAAAAAATTGTATGGTGACCAGAAAGTCATTGTCGACAACAGACAAAATTTCAATTTTTTTTTAATAAATTTAAAAAAAAAAATTCATATTTTTTTTTTTGCTGATTTTAGTTTTTTTGTTTCCAAACGTTTTTTTTTATATTTATATTTTTATATTTTTTTTTATATTTGATTTTTCGCTTTTGGACTATTTTTTTAATTGATCGACCGCCGCCAACGATTTTCGTTGGAGAATTGTTCAAACATTGTTTGGGGTTTTTTTTTTTTGTATATATTTTTGGAGAATTCATCAATCATTGTCTTTGGCATATCCTTTAAAATTCGAAAATGTTCTCATTCAGAGTCAAAACACCAAAACGATCTTATTTCCAATATTTACGACTAAATGGATATTTAAATTTTTCTCGTAAGTTTTCATACCAAATTTTTTTTTTTTTTTCTATTATTTTAAAGACCGCTACATTAAGTAGTTTATTATATATATTTTATTTATTTAAGATCGAGGTCTTGTTTGTTTTGTTTTAATTGAAATGTTCAGTGTTTCAATAGATCGTCTGTCGTCGAAAGACATCTTCAGGAATTCTACAAAGGAAATACTTTTTATTATAATTTCAATTGTAATACATAAATAAATAGAAATATTATTTTAAATACACGTTTTCCCTATAAAAACCAATCTTGCCCTGTTTACAATTTCTATAACATCATTTTCATGTGTTCCTATGGCAAACCAAAAGAAATTTATAAAAAAAACAACGCGATCGGCCGTGCGCAAAATCTCTGCTCAATAGTCTAATTATCAATAGATAAAAAAGAAAACAATAATTATATTACCATTAATCTACTGGTGAAAACCGAAAAATAATTAAAATATTAAATACACTAAACTAAACAAAAGAAAACCTATGCAACTATGTGGAACCAAGTAAACATTTTTATGAAAATACCAAAAAAAAAATACAAAACATTTTTTCAGCCGTAGTAGTTTTTATTATCTATACCGTTTAAGTATATAAATATATATTTAAAAAAAAAAAAATCTATTTAAAAAAAACAAGAACTAAATGAAAAGTATTTATGTACTAAAACTTTTGAAAAAAAAACCCCCCCAAACCCAAACATGTATTCATAAAATATTTCTACTCAAGCCCGTAACAAGAATACTGCAGAACTGTAAATTTGTTATAATTTCAAAACAAAGCAAAAACACTTTAATGCGGTCAGTGAAAAGTGGAAATGAAAGAGGAAGAAGAACCCAAATCACCCGAGTCTGTGTTTATTTCAGATTCGGGGTTGTCGAAAACTTGTTCGACTCCAACTCCCAGCTGTGTTTACTTATATTTACCATAAAATAAATTAGAAACCAGTTAAGCTGTTAATTTTTTTTGGAAAATTTTAAATATTTTAAATTTTTGGAGCCAAATGCTCCACAGTGTGAAATAGAGTTTAGAAATAAAATTGTCCATATTGATGTCGAAATCGGCTCCACAGTCTGTGTGGCAGTCGAGCAATAGTGATTTACTACTTTTACATTTAAAGTTGGTACACTGAAGCGTATAAGTGTTGCTAATTATCAACCAGTCTAAAAATAACACGCATACGCCACCATGTACAAAGTTCTCCAACAAGAGTTGTTATTTTGTTATTAAAAGAAAAATTGATTTTTTGTTTTGAGATAAATGATCGTATGTTGATTTCATAATAAAGAGGAAGGTAGGCGGTTAATAATGCAAGACAACATCAGTCAAGATGATTTTCCGGATGGAATTCCGAATCATTTTCATGCATTTCAAGGACCCAATCAGCAAAGACACGACGTTGTTGATGATCGGCCGACTTGAGTTCTTGTGTTAACTGAACTTTTTGAAGCCTTAAGACCCCAGTCTCTATGCAAAATACGGTGGAATGCCCAATTCCAAAGAACAACGAGGAATGAATAAACCCCTGGAATTTTCTTCAACACTTTGGACTACAGCAGCCATAGTCTCAGTTGTTCTTGAGCAACGTGCACGGGGTTTTCTTTCTTCTGAAGCGTGAATCGTTGCATTTTTAGTAATCGAGTAGTTTATACTTCCACAAATGTCTAAAGAGTAAAAGCTTCAAAATAGCGGGTGATTCGAAATAACACCTCTTGTTGGAGAACCCTGTACTCTAATTGCATACAATCAAATTGTCAAGACAAATGCGGCCGTTTCCATCTCGTGCAATATGATTCATTATTTAAAATCGAAAATGTCTTTGTAATTTTGGGATTTTACTGGAGAATGTCGCTGGCGCTGAATTCACTGTCACTGACCGTAGATAATGTAAAGGTTTCCAAAAAGGCTAAACAAACAACAACAAAAATACACAATACGCTCAATTACGATTAAATGAAATACAATTATTTTTCAATTACTCTTACAACAGCAACAAAAACAGAAAATAGAAATAAACAAACAAATAAACTGCTTCCAATACAAATACTTACACACCTACATTTGTCTGTATGTGTCTGTTTATACGTTTCACAAATCTTTTGTTGTATCTTAAATTTATTGCCTTTGATTCATTGTCTGGAAGTATATATTTTTTTTTTTTATTCTAAGAAATAAATCCCAAAAAAAAGAACTTTTAAACAGAATTTCCAAAGTCTTCCCCCTTTTGTTTTCGAAAAGAACAACTTATTGAATTTACATGTGTTGTTGCTTTTTGTTTTTGTTTGGTTTTTTTTTTAAGAAACGACTTATTTCACTGAACTCTAAAGATGTAAGATGTACATTTAACAAATGTTTGTAACCACAATATCAATTATAATTTTGTTGAACAACAACAAGGAAAACAATAAAAAGTAAATAAAGTTTATTTAACAAACAAATCATGTCCTTTTGGCTGGACTTTTTTACACCAGTCATATGAATTTATACGTTGACTTTTTGCTTGCGACTCCGTTTGATTTTTTTTGAGGTCCAAAAGCAAAATGTGTCATTAAAAAAGAAATTTTGAAAAAAAACCCTCCAAATGTATGAAATCACTAAAGAAATTGGGAAAAAATAACCTCAAATTTGGGATTTGTGATATTTTTTCTACAAACGTGAAAAGCAAGCAAGAAGTCAGCGTGTAAATCGGGTGAAACAGAAAGTGAAAACATGTATGGAAACTTGTTTTACGAGCACAAAGTAGTTGGAGATTTTTTGTCGAGTAGACAACGGTAAGAAGGGCCTCACAGGTAAGTGGGATCTCAAACACAAGTGGTAGCTCCTTTTATAAAAAAAATTAATAATAAAATACATGAAAAACCACAACATCGTTTTCTTATGACCTCAAGCCGAACTATAACAAAAAATAATTTTTAAAAAAAAGTTGTATATTCTTTTAGGATTATGTATCCGTGCCTACAAAAAACCCTCTCGAAGTTCGCTTAAACTTATTTTTTAATTGATTCAATTAATTTGTTTACCTTAATTAATATTTTAATTGAATCAATTAATCTTCATTGACTCAATTACTTAATTAATTAATATTTTAATTGGCTCAATTAATCTTTTCATTGTTTAAATTAATTGTTAATTGATTCAATTATATTTTAATTGACTCAATTAATTTTTTTAGTTGACTCATTTAATTTTTTTAATTGACAAAAAAAAAAAAAAAAAAATTCTTAAATGGCTCAATTATGATTTAATTGAGTCAATTATGATTTTTTAATTGACTCCATTAATTTTTTAATTGACTCAATTAATCTTTTAATTGACTTAATTAATTTTTTAGTTGACTCAATTAATTTTTTAATTGACTCATTTCATCTTTTCATTGACTCAATTAATTTTATTATGGAACCAAATGAAATGTGACCTTCAGAACACATTTTCTGAAAATGAATCATATAAATTTTGAATTGATTCGATTTTTTTTTTAATTGGCTCAACAAATCTTCTGAGAATAATCAATCAAAAATTAATGGATTATTTCATTGTTTATTCTAGTTTATCCAATTAAACATTCTTGTGCATTGAATTAATATTTCAATCGATTCAAGTATTTTGTAAATGATTCAATTAATTTGAATGAATTTTCAATTGATGTGGTTGGTTAACAAAACAGAAGTTGAAAAAAGTTCTTGTTGTCGTGGGTAAGTAAAAAAAAAAAAAGAAAACAATTTTCAAAAGTCTGAATCAAATGAATCAATAAAAATTGTGATTAATTTAATGTTCATGTTTGTATACTAGGGTGGAGTGAAAACATGCTTTTTTTTTAATTTGAAAAAGTTAACCTCGGAAAGAGATGTAGTCTGGGGCCCTAATGAGGGGAAAAATAAAGAAAAAAATTTTAAAAAATGTTTAGGGGTCGCGCCACTGATTTTAGAAAAATCCTAAAAATTAACGACTTAACTTATTCGAAATTTAAAAGTTTGAGCTTGTTCAGTGCCCAAACAAAAGTATTTGAGGCAAATATGAGGATAATCGACTAATATTTGTAGCTTTGGTGGCGATTTCATTGTTCAGTCAATTTTCTGAAGAAGGGGCGATTTGACTTATTTTACTTTTTGCAATTTTTGAACAGTGAGAAAATTTTTTTTAAATTTTTTCATATCCTTATTTCATTGTTTATGCTATTGCAAACATTTATTGACATAAAACTTTTTAGGATTTTTCTAAAATTAACGCTAAAATAGCGATAATTTCCAAATTTCGAGGGAGTGGCGCGACCCCTAAAAATTTTTTAAAATGTTTTTCTTTATTTTTCCCCTCATTAGGACCACAGACTACATCTCTTTCCGAGGTTAACTTTTTTTTTTGAATTTCACTCCACCCTAGTGTATATGCAAGTAATGTGTGTAGACATATAATGTGCATGGACATTGTCGCGATGCGAATGTGTGTGGAATGTATTCTCGGCGATGTGAGAATGTGATACACATGCATGGAAAATAGATGTAAATACACGTGTATAATTTTATTGTGTGTACATGATTTCGGTCTCTGGTATCCACCCGTTTCAATTGTATTGAATTTAGATTTTTTTTTTAGACTACAAAAATTATTAAAAAAAAAAATTTCGAGTATCGGACTATTCCTCTCGATCTCTTGCATTGGAATTAGTTGATATTCAGGAGTACTGTGACAAACATAATTAAATTCTTCTTCTTTCACTAATATAACAAGTGATATTTGCCGCAATACAAATCTTTTATTAATACCAAAGAATTCCAACGTATTTCTTAATCACTGAAACACAAGTAATTCCACGACACCCCTGTTGGTAGAGAATTCTTGGCCACCGTCCCTTTTACATTAATTCGTTCGTCTGTCGCATTTACGGGCAGCAATAAACATACAGGCTTCTCACAAGACATCGTCTTTGGATAGAATCTTGTTCATATAACTACAAATTTATATAATTTTTGTTTCTATTGTTCGAGATCGAGATCATTGATTTATTTTTATGCCTTTGCAAAAATAGAAATATAATTGTTTTTTTTTATTAGTGTTCAATATCGACATTTTTCCAATTTTTAATAATTTTTTTTTTTTTAATTTAATTTATTTTTCCAATATTTCGTTCGACATCTTCGGATGAAGGAGAAACCCCTACGATCTATTGCGTGTGTTTTATTTATTTCTTATTGATTTGATGATGTTCAAAGAAGAACGAAATATAGGAAAAATAAATTAAATTAAAAAAAAAGTTCCTTATAAAAATTCTTGACCTCATTAAAAACTTCAAAATTTAATATAATAATAAATTCTTTTTAACAAATTCTAAATTCTATAGAAACAGAAACTTCATAAAGAATAAAGATCAAGAATAAATAAATAAAAAAAAAACAAATTTAAACATTTATTATTAAAAATTCTTGAATTCGAAATTGATTTAAAAAAAATATATTTTTGCAATTTTAATGGAGTTAATGAAATGTAAATTGCTTCAATGCAGTTAATTAAAAAAAACAACGTTTTTTTTTGGAAAATCAACCAATTACCAAAGTAGCGGAAGGAGATCTGATAGAATACAGTCTGTTAACATCTGACCTGGTTGCAATTGTAACATTTTTATATATTTATTTTGCAAAAATAAAAAAAAAAGATTTTCCTTTTTTTTTTTTTAAAAAAAAAACTTAAAATGTAATCCTAAGCTAAAACATAACCCAATGTTGTGTTCAATTGTGTTCAAACGATGGCATTATCCACCTCGACGTAGATATGACGAACGAATACGAAAGACCGGACGGAAAACATTCACCTCGGCCAATTCCATATCGTAGTCCTTGTCCACGGGCTCATTGTCCACGGCGGCGGCAATATCAACCGCCACATCTCGCTTGGTCATATGTTGCAGCATGGCATTGAATGAATTGGACTTGATCAGAACGAAATCATCGGCGGCAGGCGCCGCCGCAGTCCAGGATACCATGAGAAGGAAAACGAATACAATAGTGTTTGCGAACATGATCTGGAAGAATGGAGAAAAGAAGACAACAACAAATTTTTAATAAATTCGTAGGTGAGAATTCTGTTCCATAAACTTTTTTTTTTTGTAATTCCTAAAAAACATTGCCCGTACTCGGCAATTTTAAACTCTGTTCGGAAACACTGTTTTATAAGAAAGAAAAAATTATGTCCCACTCTATCACAAATATTTAAATATTTTCCAACTTACATTTGCTTTGTTCTCAACTATTTATGAAATAGAACAAATTCAATAAGTAAAACGACACTATTCCAAATTCACACTTGAACTTGGACTTGGACACTTTCACTGTGCACTTTGTCTAGGCAGCGAACTAATTGTATTATTGTACTTTTGTAACTTTCATTTAACTTTTATATGCATTTGAATTGCCACTCAGGTCTCGTCAATGGCGAGTAACACCTTTTGCCAATGTGGCGAACAATTGTTTTCATAACAACAATGGCGGGGGGGTGGAGGTTGAGTAAAGAAACGAACGCACTTTTTCGCGTTCTCGCGATTTGTGATTTTTCTAAAAAATGTTCTAATTAATAGTTCGCTGCACCGCTAAAGGAAATGTAACACGTCAGATAATTTCCGCACCATTTTAAATGTTGTGTGTTTGCACTGTGCACTGTGGGGACTGGAGGTTGGTCAATTTCAGTTGGCCTTACAAAGTATGGGATTTGGAACATCCGAATATATAGTCGAATTCGGTTAAGCGAAAATGAAAAATATTATGATTTTTTGTCACTTATGCGGGATTTAAAGTTGGTGGAATGGTACATTTGTATGGGAGGTACCAAAAGGGGTGTTGCCAGACTTCCAAGTTTTTGTCCGAAACTTTGTCTGGCTATAATTTTACTAATTGCAAAATTTGGGCAAGATCGCGTTGGGCATATTGGTATTATTACACGATTTCTAAAGTTGGTGGAATTGTACATTTGTATGGGAGGTACCAGAAGGGGAGTTGCCAGACTTCCACGATTTTGTCGAAAACTTTGTCAAGCTTTATCTCTACTAAATACAAAATTTGGATAAGATCGCATTGGGCATATTGGTATTATTACACGATTTCTAAAGTTGGTGGAATGGTACATTTGTATGGGAGGTACCAGAAGTAGAGTTGCCAGACTTCCAAGATTTTCTCCGAAACTTTGTCTAGCTATAGCTTTACTAAATACAAAATTTGGGCAAGATCGCATTGGGAATAATGGTATTAGTACACGATTTCTGATGGGGCGGGATGGTACATTTGTATGGGAGATACCAGATGGGAAGTTGCCAGACTTCCACGATTTTGTCGAAAACTTTGTCTTGCTATAGCTTTACTAAATACAAAATTTGGGCAAGATCGCATTGGGCATATTGATATTATTACACGATTTCTAAAGTGGGCGAAATAAAGGATTTGTATGGGAGGTACCCGAAGGGGGAATTTCCAATTCGAACGCAAAATTGCTATCCGAGATGTCATCTGTCAATCTCAGCGTAGTTCAGCGGTTCGGAGAGATGAAGGGTTTTTTTTGTTAATAAATCCAGTCTTAATGTGTGAGTCTCTTCGTTGCTGTCCTTCAAGTGGCTTTCAATGGCGTAGCCACCACCCGAGGTACTTCGAACCGAAATTAATGTATGTAATGACATATCGCCATGTTTGGCTTACAGATGGTCCGTGTAAAGCTACCGATTTTTAAACCTTTTTCAGTGATCCAATCGAACTGATTTTGGACCGATTTTTAAACCTTTTTCAGTGATCCAATCGAGCTGATTTTTGGCAGGCAGACTCGTGGAAATGTCTGAATCACGTCAAATTTTTTAAAAAATAGATTTTTATCAATTCTCAGATTTTCCTAATTTTTTTTTTTTTTTTAAATGGTTATCGTTTTTTTTTAAGGTTTCAGTTCAAAAAACATTTTTTTTTTCGTAACGCTTAAGTAGTTTAAAAATTTGGAGTCTCTTCAAGTTATGCTAAGAAAAGTGAAAAAAATATTTTTTTTTCAAAAATAATAAAAAATTGGGGAAAAACTGAGAATTGATAAAAATCTATTTTTTAAAAAATTTGACGTGATACAGACATTTCCACGAGTCTGCCTGCCAAAAATCAGCTCGATTGGATCACTGAAAAAGGGTTAAAAAGGCTTTCACACAGACCAACGAGATTCATACTTCAAACTTAAAAAAATAAAATTCTGACATGTACATGAAAATCGCCGATACACGTGTTCTTTGGAGTTTGGGCATTCCACCGTATTTTGCATAGAGACTGGGGTCTTAAGGCTTAAAAAAGATCAGTTAACACAAGAACTCAAGTCGGCCGATCATCAATAACGTTGTGTCTTTTCTGATTGGGTCCTGGAAATGCATGAAAATGATTCGTAATTCCATCCGGAAAATCATCTTGAGTGATGAGGCCCATTTCCACCGCGAACATTCGTCCAACATTTCACTGCCATTGAATTTTCGTTTTTTTCTGCAAAAACGGTGTGTGTATTGGTAAAAAAAAGTGCGAGTTAAAAAATAGATTTTTATCAATTCTCAGATTTTCCTAATTTTTTTTTTTTTTTTTAAATGGTTATCGTTTTTTTTTAAGGTTTCAGTTCAAAAAACATTTTTTTTTTCGTAACGCTTAAGTAGTTTAAAAATTTGGAGTCTCTTCAAGTTATGCTAAGAAAAGTGAAAAAAATATTTTTTTTTCAAAAATAATAAAAAATTGGGGAAAAACTGAGAATTGATAAAAATCTATTTTTTAAAAAATTTGACGTGATACAGACATTTCCACGAGTCTGCCTGCCAAAAATCAGCTCGATTGGATCACTGAAAAAGGGTTAAAAAGGCTTTCACACAGACCAACGAGATTCATACTTCAAACTTAAAAAAATAAAATTCTGACGTGTACATGAAAATCGCCGATACACGTGTATTTTTATTTTTTATCCCCTTTCCGAAAAAGTAAATTTGGTTCATAGGAAAGAAAAAAATCTATTTTTTGTAACACGGTGTTATGAATGACGTAAATTGGACCGTTATATTTATCCACACACACACACATTCGAATGATGACATTATCTGTCAAAATCGTCTCGACCACGGTGCACTTCGTCACCCTACCGCAACTGATTGCAGTCCCCAGACTAATAATCGCCCATTTAGACATCATGTGAATGGAAAGCGTGTGTGCCTCTGAATATTCTACATGGCTGTGTGAATGTATGTGTATTGTTTGTTGTTTTGCTTTTGTTTGTCACTCAGGTGAGAGAAGCTGCCATCGATTAATTACCCCCAAACCGAGTTGAGATTTTCGAAAAAAAAAAAAAAAATATTTACTTTAGACAATGAACACATGACGAAGTGCTGACAGATGACTGATGAACAATGATGCGATTGCCTCGATGGCGTTGTGATAGGCGGTGGTGTTCATAGAATCCCAACTAAACCGAAAATAGTACAACTTATTTGATTTGTGGGTTTTATTTGCCAATATAATTATTGCGTTCGAAATTTAGTGGGAATGTGCGTCAATGCTTGGTGCATTTGTTTCAATTAAATATTGACCGAAAGATTAATCATTCATTTAATATTTGCTTTGGAATTCTTGCATGGATGGGGAATGCTTAATACTTGTTGGTACAACGGCTGACTGATCAAAAATAATTGACAATTTTTACTTGGAGATTTTATGTTTATTTAAGGAGTTTTTTCCTTTGGTTTTTTTGCAGATCTCCTTAAAGGTCACAAGTAGCCAAAGTGGGGAAACACTTGTTAAATTAAGTAGGGCCGCAGTTCATCGAATATTTCTATGTCGGAGAATTGTTTGGAACCGTTGAATAAATATGAATTTCCCAATTACATCGTCACCATTCACAGATTCCGAATCCGAAAATCCTTCGGGCAGTCGTTAACAACCCTCTCCACATCACGTCATACGCCTTCTACATCAACCAGAAGGTGAACTGCTACAAAGGCACTCTATGCAGATGTCCCTCCTGCCTACAAAAGCCCTCACGACACAGTGCATTTATTCAATTGGCCATCCGATGCCACATCCCAACGACCCAACAGAGGTCGCACAATTCCTTCACATTGACTGTTTTGGAATTATGAAAGGGAGACAAGAAAATAAATCAAAGACAAATATTAAGCCTGCCATTACCAGTACAATTAATTTTCTGCCAGTTGGGTACACATATTCTCTTCGAAACAAAAGAAAAATATCGAAAATCAGCTGAAAACAAAAAATTGATGGTCTACACGGGCACGTGCATGTTCATTTGAAAAATGTCGTCGCAAGAGTAACTTCTCTCAAGAATTGTGGCCGTCCGCAGCAGTAAACAAAACCACAATTTGTCAACGCCTTTGTGGAAATGTCTGGACCATGGCACAATAACTAAAGGTAGACGCCTGCAAACAGCTGACTCATTTCGACAGAGTTTTGACTGTCAAATTCATTGTTTACATTTCAATTCTTGATTTTAGTTTTTTTTTTCAAATATCGATTACATTTTCGTATTGAAGCGGAAGTGGAATACAAAAAAAAAAAACAAAGACTTTTGAGGCTCTCAAAACTATTAAAAATTAAGTTATAGAGAGTTTTCCAAAAAGAGGTGCTATTTTAAATCACCCCGGTATTTCGGTAGCTGTCACTTTTGAAGCTTTTATTCATTGCCATTTGACAAGTAGAAACTACGCCATTGAAATTATTAAAATTCACTACAAAAATGGTGAAAGGCCTGCAGTCACAGTTCGCAAAACTAAAGCATTTTTGGGTCGTCGTGAAGGAACTTTTTCGGAACGCAATACTGAAATTGGTGGACAAAATTCGAGCTGTTGCGACAATTTAGTGATGTGAAGAAGAAAACCCCGTGCACGTTGCTCAAGAACAACTGAGAATATGGCTGCTGTAGCCCAAAGTGTTGAAGAAAATCCACGGGGTTTGTTCATTCCTCGTCGATCTCTGGAATTGGGCATTCCACCGTATTTTGCATAGAGACTGGGGTCTTAAGGCTTCAAAAAGTTCAGTTAACACAAGAACTCAAGTCGGCCGATCATCAATAACGTTGTGTCTTTTCTGATTGGGTCCTGGAAATGCATGAAAATGATTCGTAATTCCATCCGGAAAATCATCTTGACTAATTAGGCCCATTTCCATTCGTCCAACATTTCACTGCCATTGAATTTTCGTTTTTTTTTTTGCAAAAAAGGTGTGTGTATTGGTAAACAAAAAGTGCGAGTCTGTTGAGTTTTTCGAACAATCACTGCCCAGTATTGGCATTGTCCCTTTTAGCACCAAGCCACAGCTATAAAACAAACAAATACCTTATATTGTTACCACAACGATTCAAACTAACGGAAAAAAGTTAAACCAGGGAAAAATATTGCCATCCATAAAGGTGGCAACATAGACATCTCTTTGACTTTTCAAATAAAGAAGAAGAAGACTTGGTTAATGCTTCGAGTGTGGCATCCCTGAGCCAGGGATGTAAAATAGTGTTCTTCATTTAGTACTCACCGTCGCTCGTTATCAAAAAATTACTTTTTTAATCCCGACCAAAACCACAATTAATTCTTATTCAATAAAATCAGTGCAACGAAGCGAAGCAATCCTGTTATTTAGAACTCCCGGCACATTTGTATGGTGTATCAAGCGAGCCGTATCAATGAACCGCCGTTTGCCGGCCACTTTTGAATCTCATTCGTTAATTGGAGGGCACTTTTGAATTTTCATTCGTAATAGTAACAGCTGTTATTCTTTTTCACTTCGATCCCTCCTTCGCAACCGTGTGCGTTGCCACTGAATAAACTGGCAACTTTATTCTGCTCCACTGTTGCCACTTAATTATCGATATTTACATGTCAATCAATTCTCGGGTTGTTTGTTGGTTTGTTTGGGATGTTTGCGGACACTGTTGACACTATTGGCCCTATTTCGGCACAAATTAAAGTAAGTTTCCAAAATACCAACTCTGCTTTCACAATGTTCTTTCCACAAAGTGCTGTGTGAGCTGTGGATGTATTTGTTTGTTTGATTCGTAAGAGAAATAATTTAAGTGATGATAAAATTTTTTTGATATAAAAATAGATAAGAAACTTTGGGCGAAATAAGTTTTACAACGCAAGAAAAAGATAACAACTCGGAATAAACGAAAGAAAGAAAAATCGAATATGTAATGCAACACAAAGAACAAAAACAAACCAAAAATAAAAAAAACAATTCGTCATTATTTTATTAATTTGTTTTATATCGGGAAATTCGACTCTTTTCAACATAAAATAACTTCTTCTTCGTTTGGAACAAGGTGAGTCATGGGCGAACCAAGTCGTGCGTAGATGGAGCACATACATTTAGGGAATCCCCCCTTTATCATTATTATACCAACACATCGTCGACTCATTAGTTTGTTTTTAATTTCAGCAGTTTCTTGTCTGACCTGCTTCTGTGAGGTATTGATTTGTGCACTCTGACGTTTTCGCCCAACAACGCAATAATGTCCGATGAAGAATCGTTTGTGATCTTGGGCACTTCTCCCATGCCGTCACTGGAGCGTGATGGCGATAAAGTGGATGCCGGAACGGACGTCTCCATACAATCGGAATCGGATACACCAGGCAGCTGTTTTTCTTCGCTACAAAATAGTCAACTGAAGGAATTGCAAAATGCTCGACAAGCTTCTCCACAGACAACGCCGACAACATCTCTGACCGTTTCCAATGAGGTCGCCGGGGCCAGCATTGCCGTTGTAAACTCTGCTCCTGCTGCTGCTCCAGCAATGCAACGTTCAGCGGAGAGCCTTTTGTGGTCGAAACCCCAGATAGAAGTAAACGATGGCGACTTTTTGCCCATCAGTTTGGAGGATTGTGCTGTGCAGTCACCGTTGGTGCAAAGTCCGAAGATATCAATGCACTCGAAGACACCACAAACCCCTCTGAGTCGATCTTTAAATCAAAACAATAACAACAACAACAAAGAAAATCAAGAGCCATCTATGAATTCCAACAAAAACATGGCCACCTCTCAGAATGGCCAGACTTCACTACCCACATCTTCATCGAAAAACAGTAGCATGGCCTCCAGTTTCATAATGGGCGAAGTCAATGCCGATGTTTTAAAGGTCTGTACAGTTGTACAGGTTCGTTTTCATTACATTTTTGGTCTAACATATTTCTGCATCCGTTTATTTTTAGTCAAGTGTTTATTCACAGTTTCCGAGTATTTCTATGCAGTCGAGTGCCGAAGATGTGGTGAAATTGCAAACTATGTTCAGCGAATACGTGCAGCTAAAGGGTATGGGCTTCACCGTTTTTCTTTTTTAATTTTTCAAATCGATTATAATTTTGTATTTTTTTTTTTTTTTTGATGTGTTTGTTGTTTTTATTTGCCCCACATACAGCGACACTTGAGAAGGTTAATCACACAATGAAAATGTTCTATACCAACTCAATGGAGTGGAAGGAGAAAATGAATGATATGGAAAAACACTATAAGGATCAGTTAAATGATTGTCAGCAACAAATTGACAATGTAAGTATAAATTATATTTTCAGTTCGAATTCGAAAAAAACATTAGAATACGAATTGGTTTTTGTATTTAAGGCAAATATAACTGAAAGATCAGTATTATCCAGCGTTAGGAGGAGTGTATTGTTTATATAGGTGTTAGGTGGATTACAACAAAAACCAGTGATTCCATTTACTACTCCGTAGCAGCAAGAGCTTAACAAATATTGCTATGCTCTCGCTACCGCTCCCACTTTGAACAGAGCCGTAGCAGAGCCATAGCCGAAAAATGAAAAAGTATATGCTCTGCTCTGCTTGTAGTTCTGTGGCGTCATAAACTATAGCAATAGTAACAGCCAAAAATCAAATGATGTGCTCTGCGTAGCCATAGCGGGAGCTGAAAACTGATAGCGAGATGAGAGCAGATGAAGTGAAATTGTTTTTATTTACTATGGCTCTTCTGTGTTTTTCTTTTTGCTAAAATTCTGTGTTTGTTTGGACGTTTTTGTTTTTGCTACAATTCTGTGATTCTGTGTCAATTTGTTTCGTGTACTCAATGTTCTTCTGTTCAATACAGAATTTTAGCAAAAACAAAAATGCAGAAGAGCCATAGTAAATAAAAACAATTTCACTTCATCTGCTCTCATCTCGCTATCAGTTTTCAGCTCCCGCTATGGCTACGCAGAGCACATCATTTGATTTTTGGCTGTTACTATTGCTATAGTTTATGACGCGACAGAACTACAAGCAGAGCAGAGCATATACTTTTTCATTTTTCGGCTATGGCTCTGCTACGGCTCTGTTCAAAGTGGGAGCGGTAGCGAGAGCAAAACAAAATACTACGAAGTAGCGTAGCATTTTCAAACGCTGACAAAAACCATTGGGTTAATTGTAGAACTACTGCCATCGCAAATATTCATATTTTCCTACATTATTCTAAACGAAGATTTTCTTAAAATTTTAATATGCGCAAGTCCTTGGATCATGACCAAAGATCCGCATACATACCTAGAGTAGATACAGTATTTTTCGTTTACCTGCCTACATATTTCATATAACTGCCCAAAACTCTGTTCATATACTTAACTTTTCTCTGAAAATCGTACATTTCTGATATCTGCACTTTTAGTGGAAAACTTTTCATTGCCTTTTCATACCTAACAATACATTTAGCTGCCTAGCGAGAAATTATGCTAAAAACAAAAGAAATAAACAACGAAATGGTATTTTATTGTGTTTGCAAAATTTCATCTATTGTGCCAGAGAATATTAAAAAAGAGATCTCTTTGTTAAATACGACAAATATGTGGGTTATTGATATGTTTTCTTCGTTTGGTAAATATGGACTTTACGGTACGCATGAGATTTAGTTATGTACACAATTGAGACAGCTAATTGAACATCATATAAGAACATTTTTCAGTTATGTCCACAAGATGACGTGCAATAATAGAGAAGGCAGTATAAACAAATCTGTGATTGGATTGAACAAGTGCGATATTAAAGTTATCATATATGTTATGACCGGACACTATAACGAGATCTATAAAAATATTACTCGAAAGAAAGGTTAAACTATATGTGAACTATATGTCGGGATTTCTGGCAAACAATATAGAACAATATCAAGATGAAAATTGTAATGTTAATAGGGGAGGACTTCGTTCTAATTAATAGTTACCAAATCTAAAATGAGATTCTTTTCTAAATAATAGCATTTTAAGAACTCATTTCTATTTCAATTTGGACTTTCATTTTAATATCTAAGTACTGTAATCTCGGTTCCATAGTACTCCAAGAACTCTAATCTCCGCAGACAACAACACAAGTGCTACATTTGCCATATATACAAATCTGATAAGATAACTTTATTGCATCCCAGTAATGCAAATTTGGGCAATAGTTGGTGCGCACCAATTAGTGTATTCAAAAATCCGCTTATTGTAACCAGTACGGTTTTCGGTTTCTTCGGATATCCTAATTTTGGAGAAACCGGTTTTCAAGTTGAATATATAATAATCGGTTTTGGGGGTTTCAATTTGAAATTCCAATGTTGTTACATTTAATTTGTAATTTGTAATACAATATTTTCTATAAGACATACATATTTACTGATTAATGTGAATACATTTTGTATTATTCGACTTCAAATGGTAAATATTGGCAAATACGGAGGTCAATAGGATCCATTTGAAGAAACAAAATTGTTTCGCTTCATAGCACTGAGTAATTATTACTTGTATTCAGGTTGTCTGGATGTTTTGTAATGCGAGTCCGGTTATAACGAACTACTAGGGACTCGACAAATTAGTTCGTTATACCAAGCTTAAATTGGGTTGAAGCAAAACTCTTGGGACTTAAAAAGTGTTCGTTATAGGCGAAAGTTCGTTATAACCGGTGTACGTTATAACCGGACTCGACTGTACTAGAGAAACATGGAATTGTGTGTGCGGTTGCGCGCCGTTTCTCTTATCGCAGACCCCTTTTCTTCATGTGGCTGCGTTCAGTGCGCGCTGCTAGTGACCTTTTCTCCTTATCGATGTTTGCTCGTGACCATGTGAGTACATTTTTTTTTATCGGTGAGCGTGTACACACTCCGAAATGTAGATACTACAACAGCACAATCCAACCACGCCACAAGAAACGTGTTCATCTTTGAACATCATTGAGAAGCCCTTATCCAACTAATGATTTATGAGCAACGTGAGCAAGTTAGCATTGACAGTGGTGGCCATATAATTAGAAACGCAAATATGCACTAAATATTATAAGTTGCCCTTCCACTTACATACATTTTACATTTGGTTTTATTCCTGAAACTGGCTGACTTAATTTTCTAACTGACCCCAAAAGTATGGTGGTCATATAATATGGAGTTACAAGAGCATTTATTTCACCTGAGGTCAAAAAAGGAATTGTCTTTGCTCGTTCTACAAACAACTCTATCGTGGTGTTGAGTTGTTTTTCTTGGTTTTGGAATTCTTTCGGGTTCTCGAAACTTTAGTTTTTCGAAAAGATTGACCATTTCCTTTAAACAGCAAAACCTTTTTGCTATGGCAGACTTCGACTGATTTTCTTCGTAATAGCAGCTTACAATCAACTCCCGAAGTGCTGGAGTGCATGGTCCTGAGAAAAATTAGTTGCAGTCTATTTTTTAATTCTGATACTTTTATTTTGCAGGAATCCAGTATTTTTTTTTTTTTTGTTAAATTTTGTTATTTTGTTTAGTAAAACAATTATTTGTTTAAAATACTAATAGTATTCATACTCTGCAGCTTTATTTTCCAAGCTGAGTAATTTTTGAACTTTCGGTAGTCAGAAAACAATAAGTGTTCGTTTTATTTCTATATTTCTATTTATTTACTTTAACAAAGATTCATAATGTTCACCCTTATTTGATTTACAGATGCGTACCGAAAATCTAAAGCTAAAAAAAAGTATTGAGGAACAAGTGGATCACACTAAGGCAGTGGATTTGGCCCGACAAAAGGATCGCGAGGATATGATAAAAACTATTTCAGAGAAGACGGCTTTGGTGGAGAACATGAGAGCACAAATAGTTAAATTGGAAAAACAGCAAATAGTAAGCACATCCGATAATTATATTTCAATCGTAGGAAAAACATTATACAATCGGCAAGTCATTTATTTTTAAATTTTTATTTTGAGTGAAATGCATACTGGGATTGTGTTTTCCTCGTTATATTTGAAGCGGAAATTTTGGTAAATGTCAGTAAGGAAAAACTCATCAAACACATCGTACAGAAATACCAGTCGAAAAAATTGCTCTTTATCAATAATTTTACAAAAGACGCAGTTTCTTCTTCATGTATCCGACCTTATAAAACATATGTTTTATTAGTAAAATGATTTTCGTTTTAATTCGTATTACAATCACAAAACAAAACTTCGTCCATTCACCAAATGGCTTCGCATGTTGGTCATTAGAAGTCAGCAACACCCATTTTAAAAGCATAAATCCAGACTAATACTAATTGAATTGCGTTCTTTTCAATTTTCTCTTTACAACAAAAGGCTACCTTTGAATTTATACCCAAGAAATCTGAAGATAAAGCTGAAAATAATTTCGAGGATATTTATATAACACGAGGCGAACACGAGCTTATCGTCAAAGATCTAAAACTACAGTTATCGGAAATGCTGGCCTCAAATTTGGACCTAAAAGATATGGTAAGAAATTCCGCCGAGCATAATCCATCCCCATTTACAACTATTTTTAAAAAAATATCTCTTTTTAAACAAAAAAGGATAAACAATATGTCGACGAATTGAATTGTTTAAAAGTCAACATGACTGCTGCCGAAGAATTGATTAAGCAGAATCAGGCTGAGATAGCCGTACTCCAAGCATTGGATATCAATAAACAAAACAAAATTCAAGAACTTGAAACAGCCAACAGTTTACTGGTGACCGATAACGCCGAACTAAACGAACGAATCAGCTTACTGGAGCAACAAAACGAAGTTCATCGCAAAGATTTTGAAATGGAACGAGAGAGTCGTCAAACGGCTATGGGTGAGAAACTGCAAGTTATACAAGATTTACGAGCTTTGCAAAAGAGAAATCAAGAACTACTTGAAGACCGACAAAAACTGGTAGAAAGCTACGAAAGGAGAGTGTCTACAGCTTCTTCAGTGAGTGGTGGTAGTACATCAGCAGGGACACTGGCGGCTGCAGCTGCTCAGTCATTCGCGAATAATCCACAAAGACCCATAAGGGTGAGTTCCAGTTTACATAATTTCAGCAAGTTTAATCGATTTACTAACTTTTGTAATTTCTCTCCTTCTGATTTTAAAGGAATTAACACCTCCCTCACCCACAAGTCAGTCTGTTCCGGCACCATTTAGCTACAATTGCCCAGTATGCCAAAAAGGCTTCAAATCTCTATCAGCCGTACAGAGTCATGTTAATGATTGCATAGACCGAAATTAAGAATTATTTGTTATAGAATAGTATAGACATATATAGTATGCCTATACTAATATTATTTTTAGGATTAATAACAATCATGACCTAATATTGGATTTGTTTGATTTTTGAATTAAGATTTATTTTCCCCTTAATAAATATATCATTGATAATAAAATATATTTGTGTACGTTCAAGTCCGTAAAAAAAACACATACGTATCAGTCAGTTCGTGTGGGAACTTTAAAAAACAGATGAAACAATTATGGGTTAATTTCAGAGAATATTAATCGTCAAAATTACAGATGAGGCTGTCTGTGTTAAGGACGACTATACCATTGAAATGAACTACGAGCAGTATGAGCTTTATCTCGACATGGCTGGACAATGTCAGACGAATTAAACGAAACGCTTGACTAGAAGTGTATTAACTGACAATTATCTACAGGTCAAGCTCAATACATTATAGAGCCAACTAAAGTAAGCACTATAGCTGCTTAATATAGAATGTGGGTTTAGAGAATGCGAATATTGAAATATAATTTTTTGCGAAAGCGAATATTACAAAGTGAGGCGCATATCGGGATGTTTAGTTTAGTAAAACTGAAGTAAAAACAGTAAAACTAAATTTTCTAAAGTGACCACAAATCTGGATAGAGGCTGAGCTGATAGGAGACATAGATACAACCAAATCGCTCTATACTGCGGAGTTTCTTTGCGGTGTGAGAACAAAAAAAAAAAAATACCACAAACGAAGAATTCCCACAAATATATAAAAACTATACCAAAAAAGCCAACCGAAAATTCTGAGAAATCCCCCAAACAAGTTAAATTCCAATAAAAAATGTGGTATTTTACATTTAGGTCATTGTTCTTAGTAAAAAAAGACGTCATATAAATACAAATTTGGCCGAAGTTTTAATTTGTTTTAGAATCAAGGCTTCCAACCTACGGTATTTATTTCTCATCTCATGGTTAGACCCACTAGGTCCATCTTCCAGACTTAAGCTCAAACACACATCAGCTAGGTCTGTGAGGAATTTCTATCTATTTGGATAAGTCAATTCCAAATAGCAAATTTATTTTCAAAGATTTTTCGAATCCCCCTGCTGTGCGAGCTTTTATAATACCAAGAGAAATAAAAAAGATTAGTAAAATTCAAAGACGAGATCAAAAAACTAATCTATTATTTTTTTAACACGATTTCATTCAACCCAATTTTCCATGACCTTTGTGAGTTGATATTTGCATTACTGGGAATAGCATTTTCTTTAGCAAAACCTCTTATGTTTGAGCACAGCCAATAGACTTCCAGATTTATGAAGAAAAATACAAATCTTCTTTTGTAAAATGTGTATAAAATATATTTTTTTCTTAAAATAAAAACAAATATGAATAATTAAATTTTTTCTTATGTGGAATATACAAAAAAAAAAAAATACTTTATTCTTTATAGTTTACTTATAACAGGTGGCGGAGCCAAGGTCCAAACCCATTGTATAAAGATTAGTAAAATTCAAAGTCGAGATCAAAAAACTATTCTATTATTTTTTGAAACCGATTTCATTCAACCAAATTTTCCATGACCTTTGTGAGTTGATATTTGCATTACTGGGAATTGCATTTTCTTTAGCAAAACCTCTTATGTTTGAGCACAGCCAATAGACTTCCAGATTTATGAAGAAAAATACAAATCTTCTTTTGTAAAATGTGTATAAAATATATTTTTTTCTTAAAATAAAAACAAATATGAATAATTAAATTTTTTCTTATGTGGAATATACAAAAAAAAAAAAATACTTTATTCTTTATAGTTTACTTATAACAGGTGGCGGAGCCAAGGTCCAAACCCTTTGTATATCCTGATTGGCCACCAGATTGTTTAAAACATGCAAATCTATAATTGGAAAAACAAAGCTTTACAACAAAAATCTACAAAATTTGCCATAGACGATCAAATCACCATTTGTTTTTGCATAATCCTCCAGTATAGAACGTATCGTTACAATCGGTATAGCATTGTTAATATTCGGATAGACCACGTTATCCATTTTGATATTAGACACACAAACGCCCATTATGCAGCCATGTTCATCGAACATGGGACCACCACTTTGACCGGCCTGTACACATCCATCGGACATTATGGCCGCCGGAGAGTATTTGATAATGCGGCCTTGGAATATGGAGGGATTGAAATCATATTTCAAATTGAAATTAACGAAATAAGGAAAGCCGGCATTGTATACTGTCTGACCCAAGCACGGTTTCGTCTGGGCTAAACGGACACAATAACGACTGGGAATGTTGGAGGGTGCGGACAGCAAGGCCACATCAAAAGCCGTGTCGTAGTTGGGATTGCGCCACAGGACATCAGCCTCGAATTCGCCATCCACACCGCGACAATAGACTTTGGAATTGACCTGCGTATGGAAACAGAACTTAGTTAAACTTAAAAAATTTTCATCTAATTCCGGAAAACGTTACCTGAAAGACGACATGCGAACAGGTTATAATGAACTTTTTATTTTGCACCTTAACAAAGGTACCCGTGCCCTGATTGCCGTTTGCTTCGATTACCACCATAGTACGTTCCCCTGTGTATATCATTGTGAAAATATTAAAGATTAGTATACGCCGACGATAAGATTAGTTGGTGTTCGACTTACATGCAAAGTTTGATGGTTCCCGGGGCAATGTAATGGAAGTGATTTTTATACCCAATTGATTCATGAAATCACGCAATAAATGTGCAAAGTTAGCAGCCATTGTCATTTGAAGGTTCTCATTGTTGCGCTGGAAGGCTGTGCATATGATTAGACCAATTAGGCGTCTGAAAGTATAGGAAGGTGCAATTATTAAATTTTATTAAATATTTAAATTTGTTAAAATAAATTATAAACTATACCGTCCGCCCCATCTAACGTTAGCAATAACTTTATATGTTCTTAGGAAAAGATTATTAGGATTAGGAAAAGAAATTCATTGTAGAATTAAAGCGAGAAAGAACAAATGTTCTTGGAGAAAACCACAGTAAAGACGCTAAACGCAGCAGCTTAACGCTTGAGCAAGTTGTGGTTCAATCCCATAATTGTAAGGATGTTGTTTGTAGTGGAACAATCTGTTCGCCAAAATACCGTCGACGATGCATTGGATGTAATCGATATCGGTGTTTCGATCAAAAATCTAATTGTTAACACTTATTTCTACGAAGGGCTATAGGAACAAGAGTCCAATGAAATGTTAAGCAAGGGCAGGTATGAGGTATAAGGAGGGGACTTGGAGCAACAAAGTCTATAGACGATGGTAATGATCGAATAAGTACCGATTTACACGATGACGTTTCCCCGGGGGGGTTTTCTTTTAAAAATGTGAAACAGTATAAAATTCACCATGCGGAGCCAATTTATTTTTTTTTCTGGATTTTTGAATTATAAATTAAATTGTATTCCAATTTGCATTTCGTGACTGTTTTGCTACTCCTCTTGCTTCCCGGGCCCCTTTCGACAACCATCAAGTCGAAATACTGACAGCTTACTTTATGATGTGCCACAAATACTCATCATAGTAATATAATACTTTCTGAAGTGTTGGATGTGTTATCCTCTTGTAAAACGATAGCTTTACTTGGCTTTGAGATCAATCTGTTTTGACTTAGCTGAAGTCGCTTTTAAAACTTCTAGTGTAGTATAAACTGGTTTAAAAGAAACTCTAGGGTACAATGACATTTGCATACTTACAATTTATTGTTAAACACCGCCGATCCTTCACATCCCAAGGGTAAATTGTTGGACAATACAAATAACGAACCATCTTTGCCCATAACATTCGATACCTTGCCAATACTTATGGTTTTATAGAAATTCTCCATGCCAAATGGTGTACACATTGTCAGCACATCATCTAATGGTCGCACTGGATTCAAATAGCGCAAATAATGTGCAATATGTTCTAAGAACCTTTCAAATTTATCCGGCGATTCGGCCGTCTTCCCCGGGCGCATAGTAAGAATGACGAAACTTGTCAACAAAACTTCATTATGATCTTTTGTCTGTGATTCATTGAACGCTATGGAATTCAACATTTTGTGTAGATTTCGCGATATTTCCTTGGAGCTAAAGACATACAAAAGTTTTGCGCGATAGCGAGTTAAAATGTGGGGAACATTTGAATTTCGCTCCGTAACAGCAGCGGGTAATTTACGTCGATCAAAGGTTACTTGATAGTTAAGCGAATTCAAGTGTTGTGCTTCTTCTGTGTCCAATTCCTGGGAATTTACCAGGCGACATTGTTGAAGTTTATGTATGATTTTGGTACTGGCGCAAACATTGTCATCGGAATGATCGGCAATGAAGGGCAGTAGAGGGCGTACATAGGGTTGTAGGATACATCCCGAGGTTATGATGATTTCATTGTTTATAATAATAGCGGACTGTCGGGCATTCGGATGATTGGTGACTTCCAGTAGGGCATGACGTATTTTCAGCAGCATCTTATAGGACAGATGTTTGTGCGGTGTGTGCTGTAAATATAGAATATTTGTGTTTATTGTTTTAGTGAATTAATTGCAATTTTCAATACAATTAAGAGTTTTACTGCAAAACAGGTCTTCAGCGATTAAACATATTATGACGAGAATATTTTATTATTGTCAAATATTTTAATTAAATGTCTGGTTCCCCTGGCTATATGGAGCAACTATATAACTATAGAATAAGCCTAGAGTCGGGGACTTGCAGTAAATATGTTTTCGTTTCAGTACCCAACTATGTGGGTATTTTATCATCGCTAGGGTTCCGGTCCTATTAATTTCCAATTCTTTTGTTTATTCTCGCGGATTCTATTTTTCTAATTATCCGTGTTTTTCTTACCAATTTGTGTTTTTTTTGTAATCACAAATGTTGTTATCTTCTAATTCATAAGGTTCATAGTCTGTTTGTGTTTCTGCTGTGCCAGGATTAGGGGGGAAGAGATTTCAATATGGAACAAAGCGACAGCACAACAAGAAAGTTCAGTGGTTACTGTTCTCCTTCTATTGCTGTCTTTTCGAGTTCTTAAATTATTTATTTATATATTATTTCAAAATCTGCAGTCGAGTTTTATTGCGATTGACTTGTTTTCTTTTTTCAATATTATTGTTTTTTTTTTTTTTTTCATTAGAGAAATATTATTGTTTTGTTTTCTTTTTCTTTGACGCAGCGTTGCAAAATATGTTACTAACTACAAAACAACGACCCTGTTTTAACAAACAGCACAGTAATCAGCTGATGAAACATATGTTTTGTTCATTTACCTCAGAAAATGTTGTGCTCCACACAAATAACTTGTACGTTTTGATAAAATGCTAAAATTGTCGTTGTTTGTATTCCTTTTTGTTAGTTTGGTCCATGGAGTGGTCTACGATTGCTCTACTCTGCTCATGGGCCAGTATTTATGTCCCGAACCTGGAAGAAATCAAATTGATCCCAAAACCCAGCAATTTTATGGCTGCGAAAGAAATGGTGTCGCGAAGGGTAAGAGATTATTTCCAATGGAACTCGCAGTCTTTTAATGCTGAAACCTTCCTTTTTAGTCTGGTGTATAGCGGTTGAGGGAATTGAGTGCGTGGGCACCAACAACAATACATTCACAAAAGAAATGCCCTGCAAATGGACGTAAGTATGAACATTATTGAAACGTTTTTATGGAACATGAATTCATGATGTGGCTACTTAGGCTGGCATCGCAGCAGTTGTTTATGTTGAGATCAATGGCGAGTCGAAGTTCCAGGACTGAGTCCCACTAACTTAAAAATGGTGATACCACCGCTTTAAAATCTGCATCAAATTGTCGCTCTTTGAGAATGCATGGGCAGCTCGACTACCACGAGCGGGATTTCCGATCCCGGGTGCATTCATTTCGTTCCACAGAGATATGATACTGGCTTTCTTATAACGAAATGTGGTCTCTACAAATGTATTTGCAAACTGCGTAGAAGTAATGGAGGTTTCCAAAAGTCAACATGAGTTTAGGGGCTCGTATACCTCTACAACTAGAACATTTCACCGCTAATAAGATGATATTTCCTCGCGATTCTAAATGTTTTTTAACTTCTTGGTAAACTACATGAAACGATACGTTCTGTCCATTTTTCCTCGTCTATTAAATCTATCATTAGTACCCTAACAAATCACTGTCAATCGAAATATGTCATTAATACACACATTATTTTATCTTTCCAGTAATGGCTATCATTTGGACACTGTTCTCTTACTTTCCGTTTTCACGGGAATGTTTGGTTTGGATCGTTTCTATTTGGGCTACTACGGCATGGGTTTACTGAAAGCCTGCACTCTGGGCGGATTCTTTATTGGCCAATTGGTCGATATCATATTGATAGCCCTGCAGATTGTACGTCCTGCCGATGGTTCACACTATATTATACCATATTATGGCGCCGGTGTTAATATTATCCGGAGTAATAATGAAACCTTTCGAGTGCCGCGTGATGATTGGAGAGTGGACGTCGGAAACTGACGGGCAGAGAGAAAACAAGGACTGTTTGATATGTATTATATTTTTCGTAGTTGTAAGTTGTAAAATAAAAAGCAAATCTCATGTAACAAATTAGTTTGTAATAAATATCTTGAATAAAGGTAAAAAGTAAATCATTAAGTATGGTGACGCCAGTCTCGGGAATGTTTTACGTTTCAGTCAATTCATGAACCGTTAGTCAAATTGTGGATATTGTTAATAGATGTTAGCATCGCCCGGCTCACAATTAAATCACATTGACCGAGTGATATGTAAGACTCTGATATGGGGGACACTCGCTCTATTGTGCCGTCCACTACTCAAACGATCTTCTTAAAATGTTTTTGAAGGTAAATTCGATTTTGAAGGTATATTAGAATATACATTTGTTAATATTTCAAGTGTCAGTGTCATCTCCACCACACGTCAACATACGAAGGGCCATGTATCATGAACCTTTTAGCGGTCCGAAGGTAAGGATTAGTATATACACTAATATACATTTCTATTGATTTTTATTTGTTAGGATCGATTCAAAACTAAACTGTCTTCAACTATTGCTCAGCACACGACGTTCCCATCAATTAGAATATAATGAGAAGTCCCCTTTCCTCATATTAACGATGCAAATGGAGACAAAAACGAGTCACTTCGAAAATTATAGACAATTTAAAAGAGACACAATTTCGAAACGACGCAAATCGAAGTGACACAAACTGAGGTATTGATGTATAACACCGATATCAAGCAGAATATGATTTTAAAAAGTGACCTTTCCGGGTCTAGGCTCAGGAGTAACATAATTTTCAGTTATATTACGGCCGAATAAAGTTTTTTTTAAGGGCTACTTTGTTCCAGGTCATGTTTATTTCTCTACCAATACCATATGTACCAAATCGCATATTTGTGGCTCTAATAGACCATACATTTTAAGGAGTATGGGCGGGGCCAGCTTCTTCGCCCGAGCATGGCCTACAATAGCCATGACAATTTCCCGGTCGGCAATCATCGGTCAAAATCATTACGGCATATATAGCAATTTCGATTGGTGTAAGTTCCGTTCGAAAGTCTATTTGGCGTGGAAGAAACAAAAAAGTTACGTAGTCCGCATGAAATCTCTATTCCTTCGATTTCTGAGAAAACTGTCGAGCCCATTCCAGTCTCCATTTTTGACTGTAAAGAGTGAGATCTGATCCTCCTCCATGAATGAGTTTCTGGCCCATTCTTCTGTAGGTGGTATGTAAGTATTTGAAGGTTTTATCGACTTGTTTGAGCATTTTGGTTTCTCTTACACGGGAGCAACTCTGGATAGCCAACTCCTGAGATGGACAAAGATTCACAATTTACCGAACAAGCTCTATGACCTTCATATCAACTGACTTTAATGAAAAAATGAAATATATATGTACATATGAACATTTTTAGTTTAAAACATACACCCTTGCCAAAACCGAATTAGAATTGACCAAAAAATCTAAACTAAAATTTGGAGATGAACACATTTACATATTCATGTGCGGTAGGACTATGGCCGGATGAATAACTAGGCAATATACAAGGTTCAAGAAGAAGATTTTTATATTCCTATAAATTGCATAAATATCGCATCTAAAATATTCTAATTTCAAATTAATATATCGACTTTTCCAATTAGTTGTGAGACCAAAAGCAGTGTCACATAAATCATCCCCCGAAGAACCTGATTTCTAGAAACGTCTTCAACGTAGTCCCATCTGACCGACTGTTATTGCTGCCAAAGTTCATGTCTAGGTGATGACAGCACAGCAATGTAATAGTCTTGATGCACCCTAATATACATACATATAGTGGAGTTCTTATCGATGCACCAATATCTACCAACTAAACTTCTTCTTTTTTTATATTTTGTTTTTCCTTTTTTCCTGTATTTATAAATTTAATTACTTTTTAAAGTCAATATCATGACGAGGAAAAAGTTGTGCTCTTGTCGTTGTTGTCCGTCGTTCTGTTGTTGCTGTTTCTGTCGCATTTTGTTAATTTTCGTTGACCATGTTTGAAAATGTTATCTTTTAAGCCACAACTAAACATGGTCATGACTGAATGCCTAAATGACTTATTGACTCAATGACTGACTGCGCTGAATGAGTGAGTGATGTAAGTGCTTTTTCCAGCTTCAGCTTCAGCCGCAGCAACAGCTTCAGTTTCAATTTGGTTTAACTCGTAAATGCATTACTATGCCATGCCCGTGGTGGAACCTATGAATGAACCAATAATGTCGATGTGTCGTCAGAGTGAATGAGTGTGTGTGGTATGATGGCATACACACATACGGCTGTTTGATGCTGATAAATCCTACGATATTTCTCTACATGACCGAACCTTTTTAAGAAGACAGGGTCTATCAACAGTACAAGAGACTACAACAACAACCAAAACAAAAAGAATGAGGAAAATGTTGCACACGTAGGTATGGATGGATGGTGGTGGAATGTTTGCCTGCACTTCATCATGTACGAGACTAAACAGACACTATGTACGATACTATCCTGTACTATTTGTTCGAAGGCGATATGTATCGTTTTATATAAAGGTGATATGATAATTATGGTAAACGGTGTAGTAAATTTATTTGGTCGATTTGGGCAAATATACCGAATAGTTTTATGATTCAGGTATTATTTGTAGCCAATGGCACATGTTATTAATTTAATGTTGAAAATTAAATTACTTTTTAATACAATTTCTGTTGAAATGGTGTTATATTTAGAGCCTGCAACGAGAGGAAGAATAAGTAGAAGTTTTGCTATGCTACTGCCCAGGTCTACTGGAACGTCGACTCACTCACCTTGGGAGAAGGCCATATGCCTGTCTGTGGGCTTACTCCCGAGAAACCAGATCTGCCGGTTACGAAAGACAATGCACCAGCAACGGGGGCTATAGCCCCCTAGGAATATTGTCTAGTTCATAATCTTGCTAATGCTGATTCCCACCACCAATAAAATCACCCTCTTATATCACCAAAGTGGGTCAATTCATGGCACCCAAGAGCTCTCACTCTCACGACAGAGGAACCCATAAACACACCAGACCTGGCTCTGTTAAGTTTATAGACACGATGAGGTGGCAGGAAGGGAAGTGGAAGACGAAGTAGCACGTCAGATGCTGATCCCGATAATATAAACCGTGCATGGCCAAGGAGTAACCAAATACATGTTCACCAGATCCCTACACATAACAAACTCAAGATTTCAGTAATCAACATAGCGACATTTGAACGCGTTTCAAAGAAAATAGTATTTCATTCATAGAAAACACTGGTTATTTCCTAGAAAAATGCGCAAGTGCTCTCTATTGGAAACGACTTGGATCGTCTGCCTTCTGTATGGTCTGTGGTAATATTACAGCCGCATTAATGGTGTCTGATTATTACACATCAATTAGCAGCACCTTTAAAGATTGATCTGACCATGTAAATGAATCTGGATGTTCGTAAAATTCTAAGACAATCTAGCCATGGTCGACCGTTAGAGTTCTTTTTAAAACAATACAAAGGTATTGAGATGTAACTCATATTTACAGTGATGATGGCTAACAGTTGTATGTGATTGTGAGTTGTAGAACTCGGACTAGTGGGAATTAATAAAGCAACAAAATACATCCATTTTGTACGAAGAACATCAGCCTTTCTAGTAAATGCTTTGATGGCGTCATACATTGGCCCTAGTGAACATGATTTTGGATGAGTGAAGGAGTTATTGTGCCATGATCTTTATCTACAATAAATAATGTCATTTAGAACTTTCATATTTCTCTAAAACAAATTTTACCCTTTACATTTTTGGAAAATAAATAATTAAGTGGGCGAACAGTTGGTATTGCTCCCCTGGTACTACATTCGCCAGCTAACTAAATTGTCCACACTCATCCTCGTCTTACTTCATTCTACATACATAGTAGCATACAACACGAGACAATTAAACACATAAAAGTTGCTCCAACTCATTTTGAACGTTAGCATGCATTTCTGAACGTTCCTTCTGTCGCCGTTGCAGCAGTCCTTTGCCTTTTCTTTTGCAAACACTTCGAAAATTTTTGTTCTGCCATCATCATCCAGCGCCGCCAAGCCATGTTGTGGCAGGCACCTCAGCAGATGACCACACTTCAGGGCAATCCCTCATTGGCATGTAACTCAGTGAAGCGATAATGTAGTTCGTACGACTCGATTCCTATTCCTCACAACAGACGAGATTGAACTTAATGTAGTTGGTGGGGTTTTTTTTTGTTGTTTTGGAGTGTTTACCCTTTTGTGGCGGAATATCGTTTTGTTTTAATTCGGTTTTTTTGTTAACTTCGTATCATGGAGCATACATACGTATATACTTACCTCTTCTTTCATCCAGTGTGTTGTGATGCATGACTCACTATCCCACAAACACTAGGATCGTCGAGTGGCGGTTTTTTTACATTTGGATGATTGGCTGGCTTGGGTTTAAGGGTTTAACTTAGCCGACGCTTTGCTCTTGTTGTGGCCCGTTTTTTTTGTCGTCGTTGTTGCCCTTTTCTTCCTTTTTTGCTGTAACATTGTGTATTTTATATTTTAAACAACAATTCTCATGCCAGACTTTGACGCCGTTAACGTCAACAAACGACCGCCACTGTTGCAAACAACAGCAAAAAAAAAAACAAACAGCAACAACAAGCCGTGGAATATCAACATCAGGAACAAGAACACCAACAGAAATAATACACACATATTGCAAATGCTTCATATTCTTACGAAATTCGATTTTATTGTAAGTCCCGGCCCTACTGTTGGTTGATATGTTAAGTTACTCACAGGAGTTCAGACTAAAAAGTGGAAATGTTACGAGGAGCCTTGAAGCTGGATTACTTGATCGTTGATGCAACGTAAACGTAACGGTGAGTAGTTCTAATTACCCAAGTGACGTCAAGACCATATGTTGTAGGTGAAGAAAATGTCAAACAACATAACCTGTCTAATTTCTTTTTATAAATCAAAAACGCAAAAAAGTTCAGTAAAGAGAAAAATAAGTTTAAACTTTTTTTCGTTTATCCAGAATACGGCCAATTAATTGTTATTCCTGCCGTATATAAGAAAGGATTTGAAAGCATGGAAGCATTTCTTAAACACACACGACCATCCACAATGTTGTTGTGTGTTCCGAATCCAAGATCTTCAAGTTGTGGCAGGCGTTGTTATTCGCTCAGGGAATCACGGTCACATCGAAGACTAAAAGAAATGGAGAAACGAATTCCTCAAAGGTGACGGTGATTAACAACACGAGGCCACACTTAGGGAAGATGGATCTATTGATACACAAACCCCATTGAACTAATTATCCGGGAAAGGTAATTCAACGACCCTCTTAATTACCTCGTTTGGGTAAGTCTTTGAATATATTTTTATTTAAAAGTAGTTGACATCTTTTCTTTAATTGACAACAATGATATTTTTAATGCGAATTTCTTACATTCAAAAATGTTTAATTTTCCAATAATTCTGAATGAATGAGATAGTCGCACTCGGAATTGATTAATGTTTGGAATCTGTAGCCAAAAGCTATTTCGGGTAAATATACGAGAGAAATTCAGTCATTTCCGGGGGATAAAATCTTCAAAATGGGTTCCAAAATGGACGGTGATTCAGAAAATGAGGAAAATAGACAAAAATGCAATTAATTATGGGCAATTAGCGGGGAATTTTGTAGATATATATCTGTAATGGCCAACACTAATCAGAATAGACATCTTGCATATTAAGCGACATACATAAGTTAAGCGATAGATATTAGCTATAACGACGGCTGAATATAATACCAATTAAACCATACAATCATTCGTCCGACTCTCTATAATATTAGGCTTCATTGAACTCCACATCGCCGACAACAAAAAAAAAGACTGATCGGAAGGAAAATGATCACAATGAGCTTCACCGGATTTCGAATGGTTTCAAAAATAGGAGGTACCGGTCATTTTTTTTAAATTCCATCGCGATTATTAAAACGAAGATATGGACAATAAAGTATTGAAAAGTAGTTTTAGTTTAACTTGGACTACAGAATTTCGTTTCATGATAGAGTGTTGAAGCCATTGTGGCAATTTCATGTAAACATGCTCAAGAAAATCACAATTTCTCTAGAAAATAGACGAAGGCGAATAAATAACTGTGTTGTGACAGGTGGTGTGTGCGACTATCTTACAGCAAACTTTAGTTTGTGTTCTGGTACAACATCATCAATTTGTCGGGGGCTGTTGCCGACTTGTAAATGTCGGTTACTTTTCAAGTAAGAGAGTAATTTGTAAGTCTATGGTCAATAGGTATTATGCGAGGCTATTCAACTGTCGTGTAAAAACCTCTACAATTTGGTGTACAAAAAACTTAATAACAATTAATAAACTGCTTTACAATGAGAGAAGTTTTTCGTTTGCTTCCTAACGGGATGTCGTGTGGGACTTTATTGTGCTGTAACATAGATACTTGCTAAAACAAATGAATTAGAAATGGTTATATTTGAATCAAATGTGTATAAGTTCTCCTACTTTCTATAAGGAGTATAGGCGCATTTGATATCCATTGTGATTTGTCCGATTCTATTCTGTTAATTTCGTTTGGCCGCTTTGATTTCGCGACGCCAGGTGTGTGATGTTCTGCCTCCTTTACGGCTTCCTTATGGAATACATTCCATAACTTACCTTGTGATGTCGTCAAAACGCTTTCGCAGTGTACACATCTTTCATTTCAACTAAGTAGAATATTTGTAGAATTCTCCGCATTTTCCGATCACGAAAACCACTAGCGAGTTATTATACCTCTGAAGTAAATTCTGCAATTCACTTCCATAAATAGGAGAGTATGCTTTGCAGGAGTTAAATCTATTTACCTTTTAGGAGCTACAAATATATTTTTTGGTTTTAGAGTTTAGAGACGATGTAAGAAACCGGCTTTAAATCGTTTTCGTACATCGTCAACAGAACCACCTGCTACAGTCAGAAGTCGTCCGGTAAGGAACAAGATTCAAGATCCGTTTTGTCATGTTGTAAGCATTTGATCTTATTACAGACAGATCGCAGCCCTGTCTCACTTTAATCGAATCAAATATTCTTCGGAAAGTCTACAGGCTAATATGTTGAAAGTGCAGACGACAAACTAACCGTGATGTAGTTAATTCCTTTAACATATAGGGATTGGACAGACTAGAAACTTGAGAGGACATTTTTAGAATGGACGACTTCTGGTGCATCCTTTTTTTTGCTGGAATATATTCGAGATTATATTGGTTCTGTAGTCTAGAGTGGGCACATATATAAACGATAATTCTTTTGTGGATCAATAAGTGAGAAAAACAGAAATCCCTTTTGACAAATGAGTATCCGGCCTGAGATTAGAAAGAGTTTTTTTAATGGCAAACTTTTCGTGAAGTGCATATTGTGTTCGTTGTCCCACTAGACTAAAGCGCCTGCTGCTGAATGTTCAGATAAATTTGTGTGTGTGTGTGCGAGCGGGTTGATGTGTTATTATTGCTGGTGGTTCTTTAATGTTTCTGGTATTTCCGATACTCAAACATTCACCACATTTGCGTCTGTTGCTGTTACTGGCGCTGTCGTTCTCTTTTGTTGTGTAGAAGTGTATTGTTTAGACACTTTATTTGCTTTTGTCCAAGATGTGGGGGCCCATTATTAGCTAGAGTCGACTAAGTCGCCGCATACATACATGCCATCGAACACACTCGCATTGTGCCTGCAATAAAACAAAACAATGACCAAATGGCAATTGACACGCAGCATACTTTTCACCAGTCATCATTACTTTGCCTGGTTTGCTGTTGTCGTTCACGATTAAACGGGTGATATTCACACTCAGTCATCAGTTGTGGTCTGGGGACCGAGACCGAGTGGTCGATTGCTTCTATGTATCATTCATTGCCAGCAATGTTTACATTTGGCGTGCAATGCAAAAATGCAATTGAAACAAATTGATTTCTAATGAAAAACGGCTCAAATACTTTTAAGATAACCACCACTAGCCGGGTCATACATATCCATTACATGTTCTTTGCTGTGCTATGGTGAGTCGTACTTCCAATTAATTTTCTTACAAGATTGAGTTAATCCACAATCAAGTTGCAATTTTGTAATATTTTGCGTGTGGGCCTTTTCAGACTAACGACAGATACGCTTTATAGATAGTCTACCAAAGCGAATGACAACCGAAGATAGATATTTTCTACTTTGCATTACTTATCAATACGTGTATTTCGATATTGTTTTGACATGTTCGGAATGGCAGTGTGTATTTAAAGCAGGGTCGTTATTTTCCCATTTCCGCAGTCATTGAAATTCCTTTTGCCAAAATATGTAAATCTAATCATGGTCCAACTTGACATGGATCGTCCCATACAGAGATTATCTTCTTTTTTGGGGGGGATCTCTCACTTGTCAACTCATTAAACGAGAAACACTTAACATTCCCATAAAACAAACAGCCACGACACTAATTGCAAATATCGCCAAACAATCATCATCGCATTGTGATATAATTGAGGTCCCCAGGGGCGTTTAACCGTCTCACTTAGCCAGCCGGTAAGTTATTTGTCCACACTTGATCTCTGAGCGTTGACTGGGGCGATTAAGTGAGATTTCGCGTGTCATATTTATGTCAAGATTTTGGCTGAATCACATGAAGTTGACCAACAACAAAACACTGTGGCAGACTCAAACGTCGCACCAACAAATGTCACAATGCCACAATAAACGTGATGATATTCGATTTCTAGGGGATTGCACATACGAAGTATTTGGCAATTGGCTTCAGGTTTCGATTTCCATAGAATCAAAACAACAAATGTCGCTTTTCCAGTTTGATGAATGATGAATTCAGAATTTTCCCTACTGTCAATCAGTCAGTCAGTAGTCAGTGTGGGGCTGCCTGCCTGCCAGAGTTGAGATCATTTGTGCGCTTAAATTGGCGAACGAGTGGTGGTTGTCGTTTTCTGTTGCCGTTGCCATTGCTGTTTCAGATTCTGATGGCAATGTGAACAAATGTGACAAGGATACACCTCTATTCTGACAAAATACGCTAACATTGATTGACATGGTTGGGTTAAACCCCAATCAATGGAAATTTGTGTTGTGTTAACATGCTATGAACAAAAAATACAATAAAATCGAACACAAAAGTAAAACAGAATTGTGAAAAGTAACTTAAAAAAAAAAATAATATACGAGGATCAGAGGAAAAGTCAAATATCCGTGACTCCAATCATGCCAGGTCTTTAACTGTTATTGGTGTCTTTTAAGTTTGTTTTTTAGTTTTTAAGTCTCTTAAAAAGGCGAATAGGAAGACAGTCAGACTACACTGGACCTCGAATTTAAAAAAAAAAGGATTATTCTTCGTACCAAAATATGTAGATGTAATTTATTTCCATGAGAAAAACCGACGATGAGGAAATTTACGACAAGAATGGAAGCTGTACCATGAAGGTTCTAAAACCGTCGCTGAAGCTAAGAACGTGTCATACAGAGCTACAGTCGCGCCTATCGTGATTAACCTAACCTACTTCGAGTATTTTGAAGCAACAGTCATCCAGATTGTTTAGAGACCAAAGAACTATGTAAGGAAAGAAATCGGGAACAAGCCATAGATGATGGTGTTGTCCGTCCTCTAACCAGTATTAGGTTAAAGCAGCAGTTCTGAAGAATAACAACGGAATGCCAACGAAATACTGGTAGTCTACAACATCTTAAATAACAACCGGATCGGCATACTTTGCCAAAAATGCCGTTTGCCAAAAATGAGACGTTGTAGATTAACAAAGGGAAGTGAAAATTTATGCTGGCAACTGATATGCGACGACAGAAAGTCGGCTGTTGCTGTGTCGAGATAGTGAACAAATTTGTCTACCGCTTCTTTCTTACGAGTCGACTTCAGTTGATGTTTTGTTTCGCCAAACCGACAATCATTCTAATTTTAAGTCTGCTTCAAACCATCTACTGCTGTTCTCCCTCGTATATTCCAACCCATTTTTAACTGTGCGCCCTTTTAATGTGTATGATTTCACGTTTCTTACAATTCAGTTACACACATATACATACATGTCTACATGTAACGATATGTGTGAACAGTGTACTTACATGTGTACATTTAACAACTGCCACTGTGTAATGTTGCACGTGTAATCCATGCAAATCAGGCGCCAACAATTTGTTCGTATCGTCGGTTGGTTGACTGGCTGGCTGGCAAAAGCGAAATTGCCATCACTCAAATCATCTCAGAATCGTTCGCTGCACAGAACAATTGTCATTGCACACTTGTTGCTGGCTGTGTCAGATAGATACGAGCGACACTCTAGACACCAGCGGCAACAGCAGCAGCAATTGTAACAGGCGATGCATTAGCAGCAGCAACATGCTGTCTTGGTTGGTGTTTTTTTATCGTATCGTGGCTCGCTGGTGTTGTTGCTGTTTCTTTGTTGCGCTTTTGATTTTGTTATCAGTCGACTTGTCAATCGCAAGTGTCACATCGATCTTGTTCAACATCTCAAATTAAAACAATTGCCGTTCGGTTTATTCTGTGTGAGCTTTTTACCCCGCCCCGTTCGTTATCCAATTCATTTCATTTAATTTCATTTACAGCGATATTAGAACAGAACAAATCAAAGTACTGAGTACGGCAAATTGTGGCACGAGTTTTGGGGTGTGGAGAACTGAATGTTTTTTGTTTTCTATTACAAAGCAAATCCAGTTTCATATTTTTGTAAGAATATAAGATCGTGGACATCTGGTGACTTTACGAGTAAGGGAGTAATCGGTAAAACTTTTCTAGGAAAAGTATTTTTGCAAATAGACTTTGGTCAGTTGCCCTCTGGATTGTCCTTGATGACATGCGACCAAATTCCAGATGCCACTAATTCTTTTATGGAAATTCAATGCTACGTTCTTAGAAAGTACCATAGCTGCAGATGTTATTGTTGTCGTTGTACTGCCGGGGACTTTAGCTATAGATATTGTTAGACGGTCGGTGTTTCGCCACTTTGCGGGACGGCCGTAGCTTAAGCAAGTCCACAGCACTTCACGCTCATCCCTGGCTCTAACCTTATTTGTCCAAAGGGATTCACAGCTCCTTTCACTTTGTGTCTGACTTAGGATGGACACTGATTGTTGGGCAAACAATCCTTAGCAGGTTTGCTGGAGTACTACTATGTCGGCAATATCTAGTAGTTGACAGTATGTATTATGTAGCAAACAAAAATTGTTGCAAAGTGTAAGACAAATTCGCAAGAGAGTTCAGCCTTTATTTACCAATCGAGCACTGGGGGTTTTTACGAACCCAACGCCGGTTGCGGTGAGAGACGTCGTTCGCCTGCCTTTGATGTTGTTATTTCTAACATCTGATATCCTGAAATGATCGTGGACGTGCCACTGGTGGAACAACCCAATAGCCAGACATTTAACCATTAACCACGGCCTGCGCTGTGTGTAAGTAAGTGCGACAATGGAGGCATGGATTTTAATATGCAACAATTGTTGCAGTTTGATTTGATTGTTCATTTGTTCAGATATACATACACGTACAACAGGTAGTACAACTCTCGTAAATCCTCCATGCGAACAATAGTGGTAGCACCACTACTATTCAGTCACGGCCGCGGCACCGTCATCCGTAGAATTATTGACTAACCACCAACTCGAGACTACTTGAAATTCCATAGGGCAAATGTTAGTGGGCGCTAAAAAAAATACAGTCGGCATTCCTAAAATATTTTCATAGTCTCAAAACGTGAGCATGGACTGCTGGTGGACGGCGGACTAACTGATGTATGTCGTCGGTCTCTATTGGCGTGTCTGTCCGTGAATGACTTCAAATGGCCGGTGGTGGTGGTTGGTTGGTTGGTCGGTTTGTTAGTTCTGAGGTGTTCGGACAGTAAAGTAATAAATTATTTAAAGTAAAATGTAATTTATACTGATTGTAATTTAAATTCGGTCATAGATTTCTATATTAACCGTTAATCTTGTAATAAAATCTATTCGTGAGTACTCATATTAGAGTACCCATAAAATATGTAAATCCAATTTGTAATGATCCAATGACGTTTTTTTTTTATATTATTATTATTTTCTGTTTTTAATGCGGACATACACATACGCGCGTATGTACTCGTACATATAATAATTGTCAGTTGGTAATTGCTTTTAATGTTTATCGGCAAAATGAAAAAAGTTTATCAAATAGATACATTTTTTTTTTAAATTTATCGCTTGAAGTAGCGACGGAAAGATTGTCATGGTGTTGGAACATTTTCAAATGTGTATGGGATGAAGACCAATTTTGGATAATTCTGGAGAAAGGACAATGCTGACATTAAAGGGGAATGAGTTTTTCGAGAGGAATCAATTGACAACCCATACAACAGTTATTTTGCTTTGATTTTCTAACTTTTACGTCCGTTTACTAGTTGTTATTAGTTAATAGGGTTGGCATTTTTGAAAGTAGAAAACTAAAAAATGTTTGATGTATATCATGATGCCAATTTCTGTTTTTTTTTTTGCTAGTTATGCCCTTTTGCATTTTAGGTGACGATATACATTGATAATTTCTAATAATACGAAAATCGTGCCATCGATAACCAACAACCAAACATGTTTTTTATATTAAATTTACAATATTCCCACAAAGTATTCCTTTGTTTATTATTTTGAGATGAACGAAACTGTTTTCATTCATTCATATAGACTGTCTCACATTATCCGGGTATCTGCAATATTTATACATTTTTATAATTTATAAACTTCAATATAACTTAATTTTTGTTTGGTTTTTTTTTCACTATAAACATTTAAAAAATGCCATTAATTATTCTAACTTCAAAGGGAAATTCTGCTAGAATTTAAGTGTATACTAACATTCAGTCGTTCATAAATAGAATTTAAACAATTGAGATAATAATATCGTTTCATTATCGCGATATTGGCTTTTATTTCAACAAGAAATCTCAACAAGACAGAAACGGATGATCAGTGAGGCCGAGGCCGAGGCCAACCAGACAAAGTTACAACGGAATTAGAGTGTTCAAAATCGAAACCGTATAATCGGTTAAACGAATTTGGCTTGACTTTCTTTTAATTGTCTTTTGAATTTGCTTCCAGAAGTCACATGAATTTATAAAGGGTTATCCATTTTGCTTTTTAAAAGTAAACGTAAATAAAACACATATAAAATATTGTTTTTCATGATATTTCTTGTTTATTCTAAAGTTTGAACGTTGACATTATGTGTGAAACAATACATCATTTAAATGACCACCACGAGAAGTGTTGCAAGCATTGATTCTTTTGAGGTCATTTTGGACCACTTTTTGGCAAATATTGGCCGGTATCTCAGCCATAACTTGACGAATGTTGCTTCTTAAGTGCTCAAGAGTTAAAGGTTTATCAGAATAAACACGGTCCTTCGCGTAGCCTCACAAAAACAGAGTCTAATGATGTCAAATGGCATGATCTTGGTGGTCGGTTGATGTCGCCACGACGAGAATTTACTAGTGATTTAACAACTAGCGATTTCTTTCTTTGGGGCCACGTGAAAGATAAGGTCTAGGCCAACAGCCCAGCGTCGATTCAAGACCTCAAAGATAGAATTCCTGAGGCCATCGAGAACAGCCACTTTGCGCTTTTTGTTATGGAAAATTTCATGAATAGGATATGGTCCTGTCAGCGTGGTCGTGGTAGCCATTTGGCTGATGTTGTGTTTCATTATTAGCGTCATACCTTTTCCCACAAAAAACGAATTGTAATAAACAAAAAATAAAAAACACGACCAATATTGAGAGAAAACTGAACTCACCATGTGTATTGAACTTGGCCACTTTGTGTGGAACGTATAATCGACGATGCGACGAGCCACACAAGTGGCCGCAACCAATTGAATTCGACAAGCATCGTTAGTAAAATTGGAAATTTGTGGCAACGATTGCAAAGTGATAATTGATTTGAATTATGAATACATAAACAAATTGCAATGGGTTCGAACACAATAATACAACACAACATTTTGTAAATGTTTACACACGTAAGACATGGAAATATAAACCGGTGCAATAACGTAATTAAAAATTAACAACTGAAGGCTAAAAGACTAGGACAAAATGTTTCAATGATGTGGAAAGAGGAATGAGGGTGATGCTCAACGACATGAAAGTACCTTATTTGGACATTTCTTACAAGTGAAAGAAAAATATTTATTTGGATTGATAAATCAGTGCCGAAGCGGGTGATCGATTGCTCACCAAATTCGTCTCAATTGCTTTAATGATATCACCTGCAGTGTGGCATGTGACAGTCCAATTCATCCACATCCACCTTGGACCATCATCGTGTTTTTATAAAAAGGCATTAGACGATGTCAGGCAGTTCCATCTGGTTTCTTAATTGTTTAGTGTCCTAAACTATACCAACATTGGTCAAGATCGATAATCGAATTTAAAAAGTGTATAGAGCAGGAATTGTCAGGCAAAAATAATAGGCAAAAGAAAGAAAGCAAAATTGCCCACAACGTATCAGACAACATTTTGCATGCACATTTTCCCTAAACTCATATAGGTTTTTTGTAAATTTGTATCTTAATTTTTCACTATCACTTGTAAATCACTTTGTAAATCATTATTAATTACAAAGTAGAAAAAGAGATAACTCTTAAACTCTAAAGTATTTGTATAGCTAAGTAAAAGAAATATGTAAATATTACGAAACTAGTAAGTTGTAATGCGCCTATGAAAATATGGAAATATGGAAAAAAAACTTTGTTGAAAAAAAAATTTAGTGGAAAAAAAAAATTTTGTTGAAAAAAAGAAATTTTGTGGAAAAAAAAAATTTGTTGAAAAAAAAAAATTTTGATGAAAAAAAAAATTTGTAAAAAAAAAATTTTCTAAAAAAACAAATTTGTAAAAAAAAATTTTTGGAAAAAAAAAATTTAGGTAAAAAAAATTTGGGGAAAACACAATTTCTGTACAAAAAAAAAATATTATTTTTTTTATTATTATTATTTATAGAAAATTATAGAATGCCTATTTAAATTCCTACGTACTGCGTGACAGAGTCAGTGAATCAGGGAATCAGTGAATCAGTGTCGAGGGTAAATATATATTAAGACTAATAAATAAATTGAATTGAAAAATTGAAATTTTCCCTAAACCATCAAGTTCGCTCCCAATTGTAATTTGTTAAAAATATAGGGGCGTGGCTTATCGCGAGATTAGAGTTCAAATCCCATATGGAATCCATATCCGTGTAGCGGCTGCTTTTGATCGGGCCTGGTAGTGTGCTTCTTATGTAGGCCACGAACTACACGATGGACTAACAGGTGCCACAATTCTTACCACGACCCCCATTGCCAATGCACAACATTGACGAGATATTTCCGTAGAGACCTTGTCTTCCATTCCAATGGGGTTCGTTCGTTCGTTTGTTTGCTTGCTTGCTTGGAATCACTTGAAGCGTTGATTGATTATAATTGCTTATTGTCTATTTATGTATTTATAATCGACAAACGATATAAATATCGAACAATTGTTGTTGCGGCATGGCAGCATCTAAGCTAAGCGCCATCCATTGGGGTTGCCCCGATCCCGCCATTACGGTCACCGCCATTAAACGGCAAGCCACTTGAACGTGGCTTTCGTAATTGCTTTTCGATTGATTTCTACCCTCTTAAACTCCCACCTTTCCTGCGGTGGTGTACAATGTGATGGATTGTGGTGGTGGTGGTGGCGCACTGGCAAAGGAAGAGGGAGTGGGGGGTGACAGCTGTAAATCAACGTTTTAAAATCAGTGCCGTTGTGTGTGTGTGTGTGTTGAAAATCTGTTGTTTGATATGAAAGCGTGAACACAGTGGCGGAAGGGGGGACCCTGTGGGCCCACCTACTATTCTCCACACACAGTTCATGTGTGTTGGGACTCTGTGAAGAGGACCGACGTCTTATTTGGAAACTATAATCTACCTGACTTTTATAACTTCCACGGTAAAATTGATTTTTGATCTAGACCTAATGATGGCTCTAAATTAAATAAGCAGGATGTTTTTGAGGTCTACTCTAAAGACTTGAATCTTAATACAGCACGAAGACTTGCTGCTCAATCTATTTTTTATAAAGCTGAGATTTTGGCCATTAAAAGCGTAGCACAATAACAGATATCGAACGTCATCACCACCGTGGAAGTCAAACTGTCAACATATTGCGTATTCCTAAACTGAACATCTCAACGAAATGGCTTGGCAGGTCATCGTTCACTTCCAGGACAGGAATCAAAAATATGTCAGTCATGAAGGCAACACAAGCCTTAGACTTCCGTAGATCTCTCAACGAAATGGCTCAGCCGTTCATCAGTAAACCTTATATGGGCATCGGGCCACATGGACACACCAGAGGATACCAGCTAGCTAAACTCGGCACTGCCGTGCACATTTCAGCCGATCTGGAATCCGATTGATATGCCTCTAGCTTCTAGAAAAACACAGCTAAGTGCGGGGAGAACAACGCGAGCCAGTCTGATTGAACGGCATGCCATGAGACTGAACGACTACTGCAGAAGCTTCGGTGTTGAAGAGATAGTGCCCATAAGCACTCCCCAGATGGAGTTTATCCTTGGATTCCTATTTCTTTAAGCACCTAGACAATCGAAAATAGCATTAAATCCTTTGAATGTTTCGATATCAAAACACAGGTGTTCTTGCTTTGTATTTTGCCACTGGGTTTCCACTCTAAAGGTTTTCCGGTTTCCCTATCAAGCTACCATATATTTAATTCGTGACGCCCCTCTTGACAGAGCCTTCCCCCACTGCCGCCACTGGCCGGTAATTGTATTTATAGATACAACATGTTTGTTGTACTATCTGGCGTTTTGTTTTTCATTTTCATTTTGTTCTTGTTGTTGTGTTTTTCTATTGTAATTTACTTAGAATGAAGCGTCAAACGAGCAAATTAATGTACTTGTAAACAATGTATAATTAAGAATAAATATAAACAATAACAGCAACAGCAACAACAACACAAAGAAGCTGAAAATCACAGCGGTTGAATTGATTGTGTAGTCGGTGTTTGTCAGTTGGTTGGTTGGTTTGCATTTATTTAATTACGACGTCACTGGGCGTAAGGGAACCCTCGAAGAAAAAATCCTGTAATGCACTGGGGTCGGAAAAAAAAATTTGGAAGGAGTAATTAAATATGAATTTTCCCAACATCATACTTTAGAATTCGCACGGATGTCAGACTATAGAATTTCTTTTGATAAAAGAGAGAGATAGAGATACAAATAGAAATAGTGATAGAAATATAAATAGAAATAGAGTATGAGATTGTGATTGTGATTGAGATAGATAGATAGAGATTGAAATAGAAATAGAGAGAGATAAAGATAGATAGAGACATAAATAGAAAAAGAAATAGAGATTAAAATAGAAATAGAGTATGAGATTGTGATTGAGAGACAGATATAGATTGAAATAGAGATAGATAAAGATAGAGATAGAAATATAGAGAGATAAATAGAGATAGAGAGAGATAAATAGAGATAGAAATAGAGATTAAAATAGAAATAGACTGTGAGATTAAGATTGTGATTGAGAGAGATAGATAGAGATAGAAATAGAGATAGAGAAATAGAAATAGAGATAGAGAGAGATGGATAGATAGATATAGAAATAGAGATAGAAATATAAATATAAAAAGAAATAGAGTATGAGATTGCGATTGAGAGAGATAGATAGAGATTGAAATAGAAATAGAGAGATAGAGATGGATAGAGATAGATAGATTGAGATATAAATAGAAATAGAGTATGAGATTGAGATTGTCATTGAGAGAGGTAGATAGAGATAGAAATAGAGAGAGATAAATAGAGATAGAGAGAGATAGAAATAGAGATTAAAATAGAAATAGAGTATGAGATTAAGATTGTGATTGAGAGAGATAGAAATAGAGATAGAGAGAAATATATAGAGATAGAGATAGAAATAGAGAGAGATAAATAGAGATAGAAATTGAGATAGATAGATTTAGAAATAGAGAGAGATAGATAGAGATTAAAATAGAAATAGAGTATGATATTGAGATTGTGATTCAGAGAGAGAGAGAGAGAGAAAGATGGATATATGACTTGTGTTATTATTAGACGGAATGCAGCAAATGTTGGTTTAGCGTAAGCGAATATTAAAAAAATAAATTTTAACAAACGCGAATTTTCCCAAATGTCTTCTGGCATCTTCCTAAATGCTGAACGGAATGGTCTTAGTTATATCAGTTTTTGTAAAAAATCATAGGATTTTTTCTAACTATTAGAACGAGAATTAAAATTTAGCATATAATTTCTTTACAACGCCTGTATGAAAATCCTCCTTTGGACATTTCTTACTGATACTCACATATAAAATCATCAGCTGAATCCGAATATTAAGGAGATCATTTTACACAAGCATCAGTTGGTTTCGTCCAAGGTAGGATTTTGTTGTAGAACAGTGTTATTAGTAAGGTACATGTCATTACCCGCAATGTAACGGGTGGCGCAAAAGTAATCCTCCTATCATATAATGCTATACATTTTGCGATTGGCCCCTAATGTCAGTTGCAACTCTGGCGGCGGCCATTTACATGAAATCATATTCTCGACTTGATGTAAAAAAAAATTAAAAGACCAAATAAAAATAATCCACAAGAAGAATGAAAGTTTTTAATTTTTTTTTTAATTACAGCCAAAAAACATCGGAAGTTTACTTTTGCGCCACCTTGTATATGCAATATGAATATAACTTTCTTAAATATTTTTTTTTATAAAGAAAACGGTGTGGAGTTGTCTGAATATGTTTTCGTTTACCCTACTACAGTGTAGTCTCCCATAAGCGGACTCCTAAGGGACTGAGGATTTTCTCCGCTTATGAGAGGTGTCCGCATATGAGAGAAGTACACAAGAGGACTAAAGCGGATTGGTACTGGAAAAAGTGTCCGTTTATGAGAGGTGTCCGCAAGGAGATACTACACTGTAGTTGTATATTTTGTAGAGTTCTAAGCGACATTTAGCATTTTCGCTTGAGCTTTTGACCACAACACGCCGCATGATTCTGATCCCGAACAGAGTTCCTCTGTGCGGCATATTTTGAAACCTTCGTCTACTCTTTCCACAGATATTTTCCCCTTTGTGTATTGAGCGCGGTACAAATTGGTGCAAATAGAAATCCCCTCAATCATTGTGATCGAACGTATGTAAGCATCGTCGCCATAAGAGATAAACGATGTTTACCACACCACAGCAACGATTGAACCAGCCAACCTAATAATGAACGGAATTATAGTGAAATAATTTTCAAATTGCAATTAACAAAACATTTTATAATTGTATTTAATTAGTGTAATAATTAATTATGATGTTGTATGTACTCGCCGGCAGCGGCGAGTATTTGCGGGCAACAATTATTGTCTACAGACTGTGGTAGACTTGCAACTTGTTATGGGACAAGAACTATCGCAATACATGCTATTCCAATTGCTATTCCAATTTTACGTAGTCTTTAATATGTTGTCAATAGCTCATTCAAGGACAGTAGTATTAGTTGTAGGCTATTGGGATTTTTAGGAAAGTAAAATGGACTCTTTATGGACCCTATTCGTACCAGGCAGTGACTTCGGGTCACTAATGAAATTAATACTTGCATATTTATTTTAGTTTGCATTTGTCATTGTCATCCCATACGTCTTCCTTTAAATAGTTTTCTTAAAAAAAAAATGCTCAAAGCGATGGGCGAATGAATGGAAACCGATCACAGGTCATATCATAAAAAAATAGCTGAGGCAGGGAATTTAACTGACATAGCATCAGTACCCGATAGAATACCCGAAACATCAATAGTTGTTGAGACCCTAATACCAGACAGACAATCTTGGATTGATGGAACCCTAGCGCAAACACCAGCTGAAAACTGCTGTTATACAGATGGTTCGAAACCAGGGAAAAGGTCAGGGCTGGGACTTTCCCAACTCTTCTCAACCTAACCTAAAAAAAAATACCTACTAGAATTTTTTTAATTTTTGTTTTTATAAAGCATTTTCTGTTTTGCTGGGTTAAATGTACCAGTGACACACAAACTGAACGAAGCATGAATCTTCGGGGAAGTATTCAAACCGCGTCCTAAGAGTGTAGAGTCGAATATTTGAAATTTTATAGCAGAGGCTGAATACTTGCTGAACATATTTTTGTTTCTAGTATTTTATATCTGGGATAAGGACTTAGGGCCTTTACATATCAGCGGTTAATCACAACAAAGTTTTTTTTTTGTTTTTTTTCTTTTTGTATCTATTTTTTCGATGTATTCTCAGATTATCTTGCGTTCGGCTTCAAAGAATACGTTTGGAAAAAAGTGGACTTGGCGCCTGTTCAGTGTCAGGTCGGGATATTGTGTATTCAGTTATGCTTGGAAGGGATAATTTGTATTGGAAGTATCAGTTGAGCCATAACTTGACTGGATGACAAAGTCGAAATCTTAAATATCCAATTTTCAAATTTTAAAATCTGCAAAAAAAAGAATTTTTTTTATCTGCCCTACGAAAAATTACCTCAAAATGTATAGGAAAAAACTAAAAACTGAACAACCAAAAATACTAAAAAAATTTCCTTCCTTAAAATCGAAAAATACCAAAAGTAGCCAACTTTGAAAAAAATTCTAAAATATATCAAACTGTCGGATTTTTCATGTTAGTATCTTAATACCTCGTATCTTATACCCTCGACACTGATTCACTGATACACTGATTCACTGACTCTGTCGCGCAGTACGTAGGAATTTAAATAGGCATTCTATAATTCTATAAATAATAATAATAAAAAAAATAATATTTTTTTTTTGTACAGAAATTGTGTTTTCCCCAAATTTTTTTTTTACCAAAATTTGTTTTTTTAACAAAATTTTTTTTTTCCAACATTTTTTTTTTACAAATTTTTTTTTTACAAAATTTTTTTTTCAACAAAATTTTTTTTTTTACGAAATTTTTTTTTTACAAATTTTTTTTTTCTACAACATTTTTTTTTTCAGCAAAATTTTTTTTTCCACAAAAATTTTTTTTTCACAAATTTCCCATTTTATTTTTTTTTCGAAATTTTTTTTTACAAAACAGTTTTCTCAAAATATTTTTTACAAAAATTTTAAAATTAAGTAACAAATACTTTCTCAAGCAAATTAACGGGCGCCATAGGCGCATTACAACTTACTAGTCTTAAAATAATCGCCTGCATCACTTTTTTACAGACCTCAAAAATGTTTTCTATATCAAAAGTAAGAGACGATGGAGTTGGATTTTCGAGCACTGGGCGTTGGTCAACCGCTTTTCCTGGAAGTTGAAGTTCCTTTTTTTTTCATTAGAGATAAACACTTTTTTTTTATTACTAACACTGAGGCGATAGAAAGAAAGGGTGTTGGAGGGAGGAACGAGGGAGTAGTGATTGTTGATGTTTGCCTTGAATGTGACAATGTCAGGAACACACACTTGCAGGAAGATTATTCCACATACGAACAACGAATTTCCTCTATAGTTGCATCAGTGTTGCATCAGTGGAACTTTTGTGTAACAATAACCAGCACTTGGTCTGACGTGCTTTAAAATTCATTTAATCCCACTCTCAAATCGTGGCCAAATTGCAACTGAATAAGTTCTTTATTCATCGTCTTTTGTCCCTGATATCCACAGGACTTGGCCGATTATCAAATGAGTATGAATGACAGAGATTGCTGTCATCCGCAACAGCGTAGATCGGGTTTACAGTCTGATCCAACAAGTCGTAAATGAAAATAAGAAGAGAGGATACTGCTCCTTGAGAGCGGTTAACCGCACATTTTGGTACTGTCCAGTGGCTTGCTGTCTCTGCTAACTTATGTTGTCCTGTACAGGGACAAGTCAACCACGATTGCTGTCAACATTACATTGAAATTTTAGAATAGACCAGCTGAAGCTTGGGGTACACTCACCTCACCTCAAATTCGTTATTCTTTAATGAAGAATCATTTCAATTATCGAAAAGAAAATTCCCCCCCCCCCCACCCCCTGAACATCGTGAATTAAACTAAAATGGCAACTGTTGATCTTGAACTTTAAACCGAAAGACAAACATAAATATTTCCTTTCGGTTTTAATTGAATCATAATTAGTTCGGTGGTTCGGAAACACAATTCTAAAAATACTCGAAATACAAATACAAATGCCTTATGTACGGATCGTTTGGTATTATTAAACGTTGCAATGCAAATAAGCGTTTCTACGTCATGTGGACAAAAAGGGGGCTCGCATTCACACGTAAGCGCACATGCGGAGACGTAATTTGGACGTTAATAAGAAATGAAAACACTGCGTGTATTTACACAATACTTTAGAAATAATTGCGCAAAACTACCAAATCTCTGAGATTCATGAATATTTTGTTTAATTAAATATTCCAGTATTTATACGTACGTACATCGACACTTTAAATACTCGTAAAGTGTTTGGTTTTGGGCTTATTGTTGGTGTTGATGTTGGTTGGTTGTCGTTGTGGCTCTTCACAGTTTAACATTTTCGTCGGAAAAGATTCCCACGTTATAATTTCAATATTGTTTGGTTATTGGTGCTGGCATTTTTGTTTTGTTTTCCACCAAAAATAATCATGAATTGTCTTCAAATGGTTTATAAATCAAAATACGTTTTTTTCCTTTTTTTTTTTTTTGGTTATAATAATATTGAATATGAACAGCATTTATAGCGACAGACATACAGATCTCTAGACAATATGTTGTTATTGTCATGATCATTGCTGTGGTATGCGGTGCTATTGTCGTCGTTGCTGTAATGCGGGGGTGGACAATCTTGGAAGCGGCAACGGTGCCAGGTGGAAAACTTGGCAGTTAAATGCCGCTTACGTTCTCACAGTTGCAGATATTTTGGCTCTTACTTAAATGTAGAATCGTCAAAGGCTGATGTGATCGAATCGAATACAGCAAAAACTGAGACACAATTAAAGAGTACGGCAGTTAGGCGTTCGTGTTGCTTTGGAGTTTTCTATGCGAGATGTTGGAAGACCCAAATAGTTTTCTTTTATTTGACCAACACACAGGGGTTGACTCCTTTAGATGAAGTGCACAGTGTTAGCGATGGGAAATCGGAGAATTTCAAGAAATATCATGATTAAGGACGTTAGGGTATGGGGGGGCCTCGGGGGCCCTCAAAAAGGTATGGGTTCCTTAACATTGTGTGGGTACTCAAATGAAGGAAAATTACCCAAGAATTATAAATATGCATGGCCCTCAAAAGTAATGTATTAAGCCGCTGGGTCCCTTAACTTCGTATAAGTGAGGCTATAAAAGCCAAAAAAATGCACATGTCTAATCATAGATTACGGGCGCTCCGGTCCGAGACTCAACTGCAGGGAATTACAAATGAGCCTAACAATGGAGTGTTGTCCCCCCAAAAGCAGGTCTGTGGTGTCGGAGTCCGACAATTTGGACCGGAGTCAGAGTCTGTATGCGAAAAATTTGCTCGACTTCGACTTCCATTTTTATTCACCTACACTTTCGCATAAAATAAATCAAATGTATTAAAAAAATATATTAAATATTTTTTAATTTTTTTAAAATATTTTCGATTATATGAACTTTTTTATCTCAATGATAAAAAATGCACCTGAGTGTGATATGGAGTATAAGAATAGTGGGCGGAAATAAAATTTTCTAAAGTCGGAGTGGAGCAAATTTGCCTCGACTCCACAGCCCTGGCCAAAATTATAGGTTTTGCAACTTTTTTTTTTAATTTTTCTGCCCCTCTTTTTCCCAATAAAATTAATAAGCCAATCAGGAAAAAAATATTTTTTTTTTTTAAAAATGTGATGCCATAAATGTAATCCATAAACACTTTTGTCCAAAAACGACTTTAATTTTTTTTTAAATCGCACGATTTCTTTAGAAGGAGTTTATTTTTTTTATGAAATAATTTGTTTGCATACAATTTTTAATCCAATCAAGAAAAAAATATTTTTTTAAACAAAAATTTAATCAATAAACACCTTTGCTCAGACATAACTTTAACTTTTTTTTTAAAAAATCCCGCAATTTTTTTTTTATTTGAAATATGTTAAATTTATTAAATAAAGACTTTTGTCGAAAAAAGAAATCAATAAACACTTTTGTTCCAAAATAACTTAAAAGTTTTTTTTTTTTAAAAATCCCGCGATTTATTTATTTGAAATATTTTAAATTTAATAAATAAACACTTTTGTCGAAAAACCATCAAAATTTTTTAAAAAATATTTTTTTTAAAAAATGTTTTTGCCTTTTTTTTGCCAAAAATTTAATCAATAAACACCTTTGCTCAGAAATAACTTTAAAGTTTTTTTTTAAAAAAATCCCTCGTTTTTTTTTATTTGAAATATTTTAAATTTAATAAATAAACACTTTTGTCGAAAAACCCATCAAATTTTTTTAAATAATATTTTTTTTACAAAATGTTGCCCCGCTTTTTTTTTTTTGCCAAAAATGAAATCAATAAACACCTTTGTTCAAAAATAACTTTAAAGTTTTTTTAAAAAAAAAAATCTCGCGATTTTTTTGTATTTTAAATATTTTAAATTTATTAAATAAAGACTTTTGTTAAAAAATAACTTTAAAGTTTTTTTTTTAAAAATCCCGCAATTTTTTTTATTTGAAATATTTTAAATTTATTAAATAAACACTTTTGTTGAAAAACCCATCAAATTATTTTAAATAATATTGGTTTTAAAAAATGTTGCCCCGCTTTTGTTTTCAAAAAATGAAATCAATAAACACTTTTGTTCAAAAATAACTTTAAATTTTTTTTTTAAAAAAAAATCCCGCGATTTTTTTTTATTTGAAATATTTAAAATTTATTAAATAAAAACTTTTGTAGAAAAACCCATCAAATTTTTTTTAAATCGCACGATTTTTTTGGAAAGATTATATTTTTGTTTGCATAAAATTTTTAATCCGATATTGAAAAAAATATTTTGTTTTTTTAAAAAAATTTACCGCCGCTTTTTTTTGCGAACAATTTATCAATGAACACTTTTGTCCACAAAAAAGTTTAATTTTTTTTTTTAAAAAATCCCGTGCATTTTTTTATTTGAAATATTTTAAATTTATTAAATAAACAAATTGCATAAAACTGGCGGCCCCCAAATAATCTAATCAGGAACAAATTATTTGTTAAAAAAAAATGTTGCCGCCGCCTTTTTTTCGAAAAATTTAATCAATAACATTTAATCAAAGATAAATTGAAATTTTTATTTATTTGAAATATTTTAATTTTAATAAATAATAAACACTTTTGTCGAAAAACAAAATAATGCTAGGGCCATATTTTTTTTTTTTTAAATTTTTGGAATTCTCACACAAATTCCTTTGACTTTTGTAATATGAAAGTGCCGTGCACCGGGGCTCCTTAAATCACCTTCACATTCTCCGTTTCCCAAAATGGCGCAATTTTGCTTATTGGCGCCGCCTTTTAGTGTCTCATTCATTTATTAGTTTTTATTGTTAACTAGTGTAATTTCTCCACTCTTAAACGCTGCCAATTAAACATCTACTTAATCATTTTTTTTCTGTTTGCTAAGATCCCCCAATTTAGATACGATCGTCATGCGGCAACACTTTAATAATTTTGTAAGGTCACGACATAAATCACTTATCGACTGAAGTCGATCAAATCAAAGTGGCTTCGTCATGGACAGGTTTCATGGGTGCTTCTAATTATTTTGCTCCATTTAATAATTTGTCAAAAATGGCAAATGTGATACTTGACGCCGCCACCAATTGCCAACTTAACAGAGTACATAATTTCAGCGTCCATAAGAGGATTTACCGTTGCACAGTGATTAGGAGGGACTGCGTTTTTTGTTGGAATTGGAATTTGAATTGGAAGTGATTCCACTTTTTCTGTTGTAATTGTTTTTGTGGAGAATTGGACAAATTCTCCATCTTATTTGTACTACCGGTTAATAACATTGTCATTACCCTCATCAGTGGTCCGAAAGAGATAGCTAGAAAATATTGGCCAGTTTCTAGTAATTTTTTGGAGTTTTAGAAAAACGACTCTCCAAAATCTCGGTAAGCACATCGCATTACCTGGTAAGGCCTTAATGTCCTTACCCTCAGCATGAATTCTAAGTAAACAATAATGACTTACTGAGAACGACAGTAATTAGTAGTTAGTGGTTATTATAATTTGTTGCTCTCTCGCTCAATCTCATTTTTGTTTTATTTCTGCAGCTCGCTTTCTCCTGCACTAAACATCGAAGGTCTGAAATAGAGGGTGCTGTTGCGATTGTCTGTTGTGCGTAGAGTAGTATATGTCTAGTAAGCGGAGTGTTACAAGTTTTTAAAAAATACAGGAGGTCCAAAATAATTTTTGTTTTAATTAAAAAAAATTATGGCTGCATTTTTATTCAAAATAATAATCATGCCGATTATTTGTGGAACACGTTTTTTGCAGCAGCAGTTGCCCCACTACACAGCAGTGACCTTGGGGAAATGTATTGAATTTATGTCAAGGTTTCCAGCGGGAAAAGCTGTTACTGTTAAATTATTAGGATGATTACGATTTTTAACCAGGGTATTCTCCGGATGTATGTCGCGGGAATTTTGTCGATTTTTTTACTTACTTGATTCCGACTTACTGGATTCCCGGATTTTTTAAATTTTTATGAATATGGAGGTTAAATTCAACAGGATTTTTTTTAATAATAATTTTCTAGGATTTTTAATTAAAGTTTTATTAAGAAATTAATGATTTTTAACATATTTTGGTTTAAAAAAACAATAATTGTTTTTTCGTAACGCTTAAGTAGTTTAAAAATTTGGAGTCTCTTCAAGTTATGCTAAGAAAAGTGAAAAAAATATTTTTTTTTCAAAAATAATAAAAATTGGGGAAAATCTGAGAATTGATAAAAATCTATTTTTTTTTTTAAAAATTTGACGTGATACTGACATTTCCAATCAGCTCGATTGGATCACTGAAAAAGGGTTAAAAATCGATCCAAAGGCTTTCACACAGGCCACTACGAGCTTCATACTTCAAACTAAAAAAAAAAAAATTCTGACGTGTACATGAAAATCGCCGATACACGTGTATTTTTATTTTTTCCCCTCTATCCGAATATGTGCATTTGGTTCATAGGACAGAAAAAAATCTATTTTTTGAACACGGTGTAATAATCCCATGTCTTCTTCGTTGTAGATTTAATAGAATTTCTTATCATGATCTCCTGAATTTGGCATGAATTTCTCTGAAGCGATGTTCGTCTCATGTATGTGTGTGTCTTTGCATTAAAAATGTGTTTCACATAAACTGTGACTGTTCAATAAAGCGGATTTGCGTTTAAGCGAAGTACAATGCATGGGAAATCATCCAGAACAATCGTTACTAATATTTATTTTCAATTAAGCGATTTTTTTTCAATTAAAAGGCGTGCGCTTATCCGAATTCGGATTTTTGTTTAAGCGAAGTACAATGCATGGAAAATCATCCAGAACATTCGTTAATCAAATTTTTTTTTTCAATTAAACGATTTTTTCAATTAAAAGGCGTGCGCTTATCCGAATTCGGATTTTTGTTTAAGCGAAGTACAATGCATGGGAAATCATCCAGGACAATCGTTACTCAATTTTTTTTTCAATTAAGCGATTTTTTCAATTAAAAGGCGTGTGCTTATCCGAATTCGATTGTATTTTCTAAAGGTATCCAGAACCGCTAATTTCCGGGAAGACGTCGAAAAATTCCCAATTTAGGAAATTGAAAACCCTACATCTGATTCGGAAAGAAAATACTATATGGAGAACACGGCATTTACTAATTTTTTTCTTTTATTTTTACTATATTTTGTAGTCCTTTCGGTCTGATAAAGAACTTACCTCCAATAGATTAATATGAAGATGTGGCTGAATTGTAATCCTGAACAAATGGGACTCTTAGAGGAATATAATTTTAAAACACTGGTGAAATGTGAAGAAAACCCGTTGCCACCGCGGTTGCCAATATCTGTGGGAATATGATTTGAAAACAATGCCTGTTTTTTTTTTTTCTTCTTTTTTGCCAAAGACCTTTATACATCAAATTTATTTTGGTTTCTTCTAGTCTTCTGGAAATATTTGATATTTAGCATGCAACGTAGCGGCCATCTGAGCACAGTGACAATTTATAACAGATAAACACAAATAATAGTATTTTATTAGCTAAACATGCATGTACGAGTAGACAATTTTCCAAAAAAAAAACAAAAAAACAAACGAAAAAAAATAGTCAAAAAACATACACTCAGAAAATGGACTTCGTCCAAATAGTCGTCATACGTGGGAGTGGAGTTGGGTGAATATATTTGCAATTTTTCCTTGGGTTGTGGGGGGGGGTGGGGGTAATGAAAGATAAAACCTCCTCTTCGTGGTGGCATTAGAAAATGAAATGTCGTGATATCTGCTGTTGGTTTTATTGCTCATGCTAACAGTGGTGCCTGTTTCGATGCTTTATCGTCCGGCGTATCGCTGTCGCGATGGTGTCTTTAGCCTTAAAGTTGAGCGCTGAAACTTTAAACATCGGCCTGACTGGCTGGTTGGCTGGCTGGTTGTGTGTGTGTGTGGTAGATGCCCGGAGATGTATCGTCTGCATACAATATAAATATATGGATAAATCATCATAACGATTAGTTTCTCTGGTTGTTGTTATTGTATTTTTTTTTTATTATTATTATTATTTAAAACTTCATGTATTGTTATGGCAGTGCATTTTCCATTATCGTTATAACTAAGAAGACATTTAACAATTTATTGTGGAGTTTAGTTGTAGCCATGGCTGTCGACTGTCACATGTATTCGATAAGTGGTAAGTTGCAATATCGCCCTTGCTTCACATATGCTTGAGTATGATTTTCAGCTACTCGATCATCATCGAGGTCTCCTGTTACAGTGTGAAAATGCGTTGGTTAATTTGTAAACCACCCAATTGATGGATTAACTAGGCCGGACGTGCTTAATCGTCCAGGGCATACAGAGATAAATTGGATTTTCAAGAAATTCCATTTGGTTATTCATCATAATGTAGTTGACTCACAAATTTGTATCCCCCATTTGTTTGGTCATCTTTGGAGAATAGCATAAAATCGTATATTTCTGGCGCCTTCGGTCCACTCTCATACAAATGATATCATTAAACCTAGGGTCAATTCGCCGCATATCTCTTTTTCCATTATTCTTTTTGTTGTTAATATTTCTGTACAATACCATGGGCCTGGATTGCTATCTTTTCTTGTTGCAACCGCAGTTGCCCCAGCACACAATTTTCTTAAATTCTGAATAATGGATTTCAATTGAAATTAATCTCAAGTCTTGGAGATTTGTTTGAACGAACTACTAAATTTGTATAATGATCTTGCATTAAACATGGAAATCTTAGATATTTTATGAGTGTGGGTTGTTGCATGTATCGCATGTACAGAAGTTCAGCCATATGATCAAAATGTCAGGCCTTAATAGAAACATAATTAAAATCACATTTCATGAAAATAATTGCAATCATAAAACAAAAAGACTTTTTCATAAAATGTACATACATTTTTATTAAATTGTATTTGTTAGGTTAGGTTAGGTTAGGTTAGGTTAGGTTAGGTTACGTTAGGTTAGGTTAGGTTAGGTTAGGTTAGGTAAGGTTAGGTTAGGTTAGCTTCGGTTGATTTCTTACAACCATTGCAAACTTTGGTCAATTGAATGAGCTCTCCTTTCTTTTACAATTAAATTCCGAAATTTCTGATATGAAAGTACTTTTGAAATTGTCTTCTTCTCCAGAGAATTACAGACGTCCGGACAAATATATGTTTAATGCAATTGAAAACGATCAGATCTAAAAGCAGTTTACCCGGCGGTGTGCAATTATTTATCTCACCGTCAACAGCTACATTTTGAAACAATTTTTCTTGGAACTCTCTGCCTTTCATCTGCTGATCGAGTTTGCAAACATGTGATTGCGAAACAAAAATGCAATAACGCAGGAAGTCAGTTGACACTGATAACAACATTGTGAATCTGTATGAAATACTTTATCGATGTGTCATCGTAGTTTTCGCTGTAAGGAAAAGAAAAAAAAGCTACACAGCCAATTAATTATTGCACAAAATATTGAAATTTCGTCTTGTCGGAATTTGTGTTTCGGGCACAATATCCGATCACAATCACTCCCAGCGTGTCGTGGCAAATTGTGAAATGTCACCGCCATGGGAATGATGAAACAATTCATTTCACTCCCCGTTAGACGTTGTGGTATTTATGACAATTCGAAGTACAATCATAGAACAAGGAACACATGCTCAAACACAATTGGAACAAGTCGATATATGAGATCGGGTAATGTGATACGACTAGTACGGCGAATGTTTAGACAGGCAGGCAGACGGGCGGACGTATGAACGGAGATACATTGACTCCTGACAAAATAACAGAATTTCAAATTTCATTTACGAATGAAATTGAAGTAACGCCGCTCTTTGTGATTTTTTTTGCCTACGAAATGCCGCTCAATCGCAAAAGACAAAGAAGGCCAGCTGAATGTTGTCATTGTTTTAGAAAATATTGTAATTGCTGGAGTTCTCATTTGTCATTTGTTTACGGTGTTTGTTCGTTTTTCGATTTTTTATCGAATTTCAGGTAAACTGTGCAACTGAAGTAATCAATCGACCAAGAATAATGGTGATATTTGATTATTCATATCGAGCTTTAATTACTCTTGTCTTGTGAAATATGCATTCAATTTTTAGATTTTTTCTGTTGTTGTTGTTTGTGTGTGTGTGTTCGTGATTAGCTTGGCATGGTTGGCTTGTCAAAAGTTTCATCAAAGGCAGCCGCATAGAAAAAACAAAACAACACAGGTTCATAGAACTTTTCGATATTGAAAGTGATGACACAATATTGGGAATTTGCAAATTAAGACAACCGAAAACATCTATTATTCTCTACTTAAGAAATGTTCGAAAATACATCTGTTTTGATTAAAATCAAAATTTGAAAACAGGGAAAAAATTAAACGGTGTTTATGTTTCAAGTTTTAGTTTCTTTTTCAAATGCTGAAACTGAACACCAATTATAAAAGGAAATTAAGTTATGTATGTCGTGCGGAAAATACAATTTTTGAATGATATCGTGGAATGTCGGTTGTTTTGGTGGCATTTTATATTAATTCAGACCAAAGTTTTTAACGAATGTGCCTCCAATGGAGTGCCGAAATTTAAATGTTGGAATTTTTTGATGAAATTTTTTAAGGAACGCCTCATTTAATCCGAATAAAATTTTCTGACAAATAAAATAAAGTTTCCTACAAGCGGTATTCCAGAAAATTGCTGTAGGTGAAATGCCCTCACGCTGGCACTGAAAGTTGTTTTGTTTTTTATGGAATAAAATATAAAAATATATTCTTTATGTAATAAAATATTTAAAAGATATTCTTTTATGAAATAAAATAATAAAAAATATTTCTTATGAAATAAAATATTAAAAAATGTTTTTTCATGAAATAAAATATTAAAAAATATTTTTCTATGAAATAAAAAATTAAAAAATATTTTTCTATCAAATAAAATAATAAAAAATGTTTTCTATGAAATAAATTATTAAAAAATATTTTTCTATGAAATAAAATAATACAAAATATTTGTTATGAAATAAAATATTAAAAAATATTTTTTTATGAAATAAAATATAAACAAATATTTTTTATGAAATAAAATAATAAAAAATGTTCTTTTATGAAATAAAATATTTAAAAATATTTTTCTATGAAATAAAATATTAAAAAATATTTTTCTATGAAATAAAATAATAAAAAATGTTTTCTATGAAATAAAATATTTTTTTATGAAATAAAATATTTTTTTATGAAATAAAATATTAAAAAAATATTTTTTTATGAAATAATTAAATAATTAAAAAATATTTTTCTATGAAATAAAATATTAAAAAATGTTTTTTTATGAAAAAAAATATTAAAAAATATTCTTTTACGAAATAAAATATTTTCATGAAATAAAATATTAACAAATACTGTTTATGAAATAAAATATTAAAAAATATTGTTTATGAAATAAAATATTAAAAAATATTGTTTATGAAATAAAATATTAAAATATATTTTTTATGAAATAAAATATTAAAAAATATTTGTCTATGAAATAAAATATTAAAAAATGTTTTTTTATGAAAAAAAATATTAAAAAATATTTGTCTATGAAATAAAATATTAAAAAATATTTTTCTATGAAATAAAATATTAAAAAATGTTTTTTTATGAAATAAAATATTAAAAAATATTTTTCTATGAAATAAAATATTAAAAAATGTTTTTTATGAAATAAAATATTAAAAAACATTTTTTATGAAATAAAATATTAAAATATTTCTTATGAAATAAATTATTAAAAAATATTGTTTATGAAATAAAATATTAAAAAATATTGTTTATGAAATAAAATATTAAAATATATTTTTTATGAAATAAAATATTAAAAAATATTTGTCTATGAAATAAAATATTAAAAAATGTTTTTTTATGAAAAAAAATATTAAAAAATATTTGTCTATGAAATAAAATATTAAAAAATATTTTTCTATGAAATAAAATATTAAAAAATGTTTTTTTATGAAATAAAATATTAAAAAATATTGTTTATGAAATAAAATATTAAAATATATTTTTTATGAAATAAAATATTAAAAAATATTTGTCTATGAAATAAAATATTAAAAAATGTTTTTTTATGAAAAAAAATATTAAAAAATATTTGTCTATGAAATAAAATATTAAAAAATATTTTTCTATGAAATAAAATATTAAAAAATGTTTTTTTATGAAATAAAATATTAAAAAATATTTTTCTATGAAATAAAATATTAAAAAATGTTTTTTATGAAATTAAATATTAAAAAATGGTTTTTATGAAATAAAATAATACAAAATATTGTTTGTGAAATAAAATATTAAAAAATATTGTTTATGAAATAAAATATTAAAAAATATTTTTTATGAAATAAAATATTAAAATATTTCTTATGAAATAAATTATTAAAAAATATTTTTTATGAAATAAAATCTTAAAAAAATATTTCTTATGAAATAAAATATTAAATAATATTTTTTATGAAATAAAATATTAAATAATATTTTTTATGAAATAAAATATTAAATAATATTTTTTATGGAATAAAATATTAAATAATATTTGTTATGAAATAAAATATTAAAGAATATTTTTTAATAAATAAAATATTAAAAAATATTTTTTTGTGAAATAAAATAATACAAAACATTTTGTATGAAATAAAATATTAAAAAGTATTTTTAATGAAATAAAATACTAAAAAATATTTTTCTATGAAATAAAATATTAAAAAATGTTATTTATTAAATAATATAATACAAAATATTTTTTATGAAATAAAATAATACAAAATATTTGTTATGAAATAAAATATTAAAAAATATTCTTTATGAAATAAAATATTAAAAAATATTTTTTAATAAATAAAATATTACAAAATATTCTTTATGAAATAAAATATTAAAAAAAATATTTTTTAATAAATAAAATATTACAAAATATTTTTTATGAAATAAAATATTTTTTTATGAAATAAAATATTAAAAAAATATTTCTTATGAAATAATTAAATAATTAAAAAATATTTTTTTATGAATAAAAATATTTAAAAATATTTTTAATGAAATACAATTTTAATTTTTTGTTGTTGTTGTTTGGTAACACTTTGCAACGTGGTTCTGCAAGTCAAGCACCACTATGGAGGTTTGTTAGTGTATCCAAAATGATGACGATTGCTTAAAGGATTTTTCCGGTGGTAACCGTATTCGGGGGATTCCCGGCCGCGCTCCCCCTCCCCTTTTGTTATCCTATGGTGTTTTGTTTGTCATAACTCTAGAACGGCTGTGCCGATTTTGCTAAAATAAGTTTTCAATCAATTCCTATAGTGTTTCTCTATATTAGAAGAAAAAAAATAATGTTCTGCCTAAAAAATTTAAATTTGTTGTTTTTAAAAATCAAAAAAACGGAAAAATATGCCAAGGCTTATTACTTTCGCTTAAACCTATATAACTTATGAACAAAACGAAACATAGATCATGGAAATCGATGCACGCGTTCTGCTTTTATTCACAATTAATTGAAGTTATCTCATTTTGAGAAGACTTTTTGTTTCAATGAATTTGGGTGATCGTATTTAATGAATTTTAAAAACTTGCTAGTGGATAGATCCAACCTTAATATAAATCATCACAAATTTAAATTTTTACACTTATCTATTTTTTATATTCTCTCAAAGATCGAGAAATGATGAACACACGGCGGTAGGCAATGGGTTATTGTAATAATCTCTGTCATTGAGATGGTACTCGAGGAAATATCCCGAAGACAATCTAACGATCTTTTTGGCCAAGTTGTTTGCCCCAAATGTTTGCAAAAAGTGTTCGAAAATGGGCTGGAATTTATTCGAGCCAGCCACGGCTGCCACTTTCCCGAAATCATTTCTAAAAAATAATGGCAAACCCTTACCTTCATAATGAACATAAATTCTTGACCATAACATTCCATTCCATGCATTCTATTTCTTCTTGAAAACCACACGTAAAAAAACACCCTTAAAATAATTTAAAGCTATCGACCTTAAAAAATACCTCTACCATTCTTTGAACACCTCACGGATTTCACAGTGTTACTTCTCAATTCGACATACGAGCTTTTTAAGCGATTTGATCTAAAGACAAAGAGAAAGCGATTGTCTCGATTATATTTCGTTATTTAATTAATTCTTTATGAAATAAAATATTAAAAAATATTTTTCTATGAAATAAAATATTAAAAAATATTTTTCTATGAAATAAAATATTAAAAAATATTTGTTATGAAAAAAAAAATATTAAAAAATATTTTTTATGAAATAAAATAATACAAAATATTTTTTATGAAAAAATTTTAAATTAAAATAAATTAAAGTTATCGACCTTAAAAAATACCTCTACCCTTCTTTGAACACCTCAAGGATTTCACAGTGTTACTTCTCAAATCGAAATAAACGATTTTATCTAAAGACAAAGAGAAACCCATTGTCTTGATTATTTCGTTATTTCGTTGTTTAATTAATCTGTTTCATAAACAATTCGGGCTTGCGAAAAGCAACATGATTGTATTCTGGATGCTGACTGTTATTCGGTTTCTTACATTTTTGGTCCTCTTTAATCGCCACCACCTGCACAAACTGTCTGCCGCTTAGAATTCTGTACACAAATCACAAAGGATTACCAACATTGTTGTGTTCACAGAATACTGAATAAATAATAAATAAATACTTTGATCACATATCGGAGATTGTTCACATGACCGACCATATGTTTGCCGTTTTGCTCTATATGTGACAAATTTTCATAACAAGATTATCAATTAAAGTAAATCCCACATTGAAATATCCATAAACTCGAGGATTAGAAAAGCAAATGTGAGAAATGTAAAGAGTCACAGTGGCTGGAGAATACCCTACGGGAATTGCAAACACTTATTCCAGTTCTTGTTTAAAGGAGCCCGTTGGCAGAAGGTCGCTGCTGTGAAGAACATTTGGAAATCGCTAGCTTTACAGTTTCGTGCACTAGTGCCTGCTGTAGGGTGTATTAGGTCTTGTAAATAATTGTTCCACTATAAATAACCTAAACAATGTTTGTTTCCATAATAAATCATTGAAAGTGGCCACAGAGAGCTCTGTGGTGCAATCCAATCTCATATGGTTGCGGGCAAATCATACTGCGGCGGCGGCGGCGGCGGCGAGTACCTGTGAACAAATTGTACGGGTGTCTGTCACCTACGCCTGCCAGCCTGCCTGTCAATGAGCTGGCATAGGTTTTATTGTTTCTATTTTTTGTTTACTACTATGGGAGTTGTAGTGTTTTGATTTGGAATATTTAATCATTCATTTCATATACATTTTGTTGATCTTACAAAGAATCGTCTGGTCGCATGTTGAAGGCGGTGGACGAGGGGGCGGCTTGCTGTTGCTGTGGCTGGGACGACAATTATTTAATGATATGTCAGATTAGTCATATGTTAATTAATTAGAATTTAATTATATTTCTCCAATAATAATAAATTATAACAACAACAACAACAGCAAAATAACACAAACCACTAAAAATCAACAAATGCCAATTTCAATTGCACTGTGGTCGTCACTCCATTGTTGCTGTTGTTGTAGTTAAATCCATCTCGGATGTGACAAGTTAAGTGCAACGCCACTTATATGGAGTTAGTCGATATTTTATAAATTACCGACTACAGTACGGGGAATAGGGGCGATCTATTAAATGTGTGCCACGGAATGTACGAATTGTTGGAATGGAGTTTTTTTAACCTTAACATTTTTAACATTTGTCGAATATATTCGAAACTTCATATTATGTGTAGCACGTCAAAAAAAAAAAATGAATTGCCACGGAAAGGGTTAAACACCTTGTGTGAAGGTTTACCAAGTTGCCGACACAGACGCAAGTTATTAGATTAACCCATTTCTTAACGCCGTGTGTTTGAACACACGTTTAACATTTCTCGTCTTTGAGTAAATAGAAAAAATAGATAAATCTATATAATTCAATTTGTTTTTTTTCTATATTGAAATTTAGCCAATTAACAAACAAAAAAAATATTTTTTAAAAATTTTCTTAAGGCTTCTCCGCCCTTTGAAAAAGTGTCAAATATCCAAACCGGTCCGAATGGATTTTTTTTTTCGTCAGAAAATGTTATATTGGTAAAAACAGAAGTTGCTGAAAATGTCATCAAAAACATTGCAATGTTTCAATTTCTGGAAATTAATGGGTTAATCGAGATTGACATTTTTTAATCGAAAACTTGAGTTGACCAAAAAATCCACATTCTAAATGAAAAATCTTAATTTTGGTGAACTCTTGGAAACAAAATCGTCACCACTGCCAATGACAGTCCATGTCATATAACACTATGCAACGAAAAAAATCGGCTTCAAGTTTCCTAATATTTGCGTTTTCTTTATTTATTTTTTTTATCCAGCGAAAAAAAAATTTAGAAAAATTATATTTTGGTTGAACAAAAAAAAAAAATCATAAAAAATTCTAAACATTTTGTTTGATTTTATTAAAAAACGTGGTTTTTTAATTTTAGCAGTTGTTGAAAAATTTACCATAAATTGTTTCAACTTACTTTCGAATCTTTTATTTTGGAGAAACCCCCATTTTCTGAACCTAATTTCTCCCAAACAATTCGTTCAATCTAAAAAATGAAAACACCATCATGTTCGGATTCAGATCCGCTATGTCTGAACAAAATTTCAACAAAATCGAAAATTTGGATGGGTTTTTTTTGGTCAAAAAAAATTATTTTCGAATTTCCCTATCTTTTGCTCTTGGATGTATTGCTCACACATTAAAAAACGTTGAGGCATCCAGCTTCCTAAGATCAACGAAAAAAATCAAGAAAAATTATTTGTTGATGGCAAAAAAAATCATAAAAAAATTTAAAAAAAATTCGAAGCATTTCGTTTTATTTTATTTTTGAACAGTTTGCATGGTAAAAACGTTCGTCTGCTTTGGGGCACCCAACTTCCTAAAATCAGCAAAAAAAAAAAAATGAAATCTAGAAAAATTATTTTTGGGCAGCACAAAAAAAAATCATAAAAAATTAAAAAAAAAATCTAAACATTTCGTTTGATTTTATTTCCAGAAAATCTAGAAAAATTAATTTTTAAAAAAAATCATAAAAAATTAAAAAAAAATCTATACTTTTCGTAAAAATCTGCATTGAGGAAACCATCTTCCTAAGATCAGCGAAAAAAAGAAATCTAGAAAAATTAAAAAAAAATATTTTTTGGTGGCTCAAAAAAAAAAAAAAAAATCATAAAAAATAAAAATCTATACTTTTCGTAAAAACACTCGCCTGCATTGAGGCAACCAGCTTCCTAAAATCAGCGAAAAAAAAAACTAGAAACATTTTTTTTTGGTGGCCCAAAAAATTATAAAAAAAATCTACAATTTTCATTTTATTTTATTTTTGAATAAGAAAACAAGAAATATTTGAAGAAAACCTATGGATAAATGTGGAAGTTATGCCCCTTTTTGTAGAAGTACCACAATTTCCGGTGGTATGAAGAAATCAATTAAAACCGGAGCGAGAGTTGCGAGTAAACCGACTTACCCTTCACCCTTAGTAAAAAATACACGACTTTCCAACAAGAGGTGTTATTTTGGTATTGAAAGTAATATGGCATTTTTTGAGATAAATGATCGAATGTTTATTTCATAATAAAGAGGAAGTTATGCCGTTAATAATGAACAACAACTGCAGTCAAATGGCCACCACGACCACACTTACAGGACCATATCCATTTGATGAAATTTTCCATAACCAAATGGCAAAGTGGTTGCCCTTGTGTCCTCGATAGCCTCCGGAAGTCTATCTGTGAGGTCTTGAATCAACGCTGGGCTGTTGGCGTAGTCCTTATCTTTTACGTGGCCCAATTTTAGTAATGGCGTAGTTTTTACTTCTTGAAATGTCTAAAGAGTAAAAGCTTCAAAAGTAACAGCTACCCAAATAGCGGGTGATTCAAAATAACACCTCTTGTTGGAAAGCCCTTTATCTCGAATTTGTATTTTTTTGGACTTGACCACTTTTGAATCTCTGCCCCTCAATTCTCGTACTCCATATTATCTAAATTTCCAATTCGAACGTGGTCACTACCTTTGAGTTCTTGCACTATTTTCCAAATGTGCGGGATGGTGCAAATATTAACCCAATGCCAAGTTTTAAAAGCAATTGGTTAATTCTTTCAAAAGCTATAGTCCTGTGAAGATAAAACCGCCTTATTGTGACATTGTGGTTCGTTTACAAAAATTTCTGCAGTTATCCCTAAATAACCTTCAAATATGGCATTCCGTTCTTCAATAGGGTTCGAAACTAAAATAACACGAATTGTTAAGAATTTGTTTTCTAATTTTTTACGATTTTTTTTCTTAACATTTTTTTTTATTTATTTATATTTTTATTACAATAAAACATCATAATAAACTAAACTAAAAAGGGCACTAGCAACAAAGGCTATCGGCCTAAAATATATCGATTTATTGTGCCCACTTCTTTTTAGTCATTATTCTTGAATTCTTACCTTTAGTTTGGTGTATTATAGAGTTTGATTGGACGTCTTCTTCCAAACTTATAGACAAACTAAACTGACCGTGCAAATGGTGCCCTGCCAATTAGAGACATCTGTAGTCTGCAGCCAACAGACTTGCTCGTCTGCCAGTTTTTGAAACGGTTCAATTTGTCCACACGCAGCGTATTGCATTGTCGTGTTCGACCACCGATTGTTGACACCCCAGAATAACTGTTTCGAGCCCCTTTCAGCCTTCAATTGGAAATTGTACGATCTCACGATAAATTTAAATTGTGATGTAAATGTTTAATTGTTGGTTCTTTTGTTGTTTTTTGTTTGTTTAGTGTGTATCTGTTTTATTAAATGACATTTTAAAAGGCTATTATTATTATTATTATTATTCGAAATACAAAAAAAAAATATATATAAAATATTTGAGAAGCAAACAATAGCAACAATACAGAACAGCAACAACAACAAACAAAATGACAACCAATAATTTATTCGAGTTAATGAAAATGTTAATTTTTCAAAATTAGTGCCATTAACTACGTGTGTACTCAGTCGTACAGCAACAACGACAACGACTGCGATGACGACGATATCGACAGCGATTGATCGTTAAATATAAATTAAACGATAAATTTAATTTAGTTATAAATCTTACAAAAGTTTATCGCCCCAAACTGAAAGTGTCAATTAACAATACACATATGACAGATTTGCATTAGCATTTGCCTCAACTGGTACCGCATCCTCGCATCGCAGCGATTAGCATGCAACATTAGCAACTAACAATTCCATGTAATTCTCGTTGACATCATGACGCATACACACACTTATGTAAGTTGTGTGTGCTGGCGCTTGATGTGCTTTGAATGAGCTAATCAGTGTCCGTTGTACTTTTAATTTGCCGGGGAAAACTCTTCCGCTGGCTAGAGTGAGCAATCTATTAATGCAAATTGTTACAGATTAGTAACCATTGGTCAGTCAAACTATTGCTAAGGGTTTAAAAGGGCACATTAGTTTTTTTTTAAAGGAATTGCATTTTTCTGTTGACTTTATCTCGGCTGGCTGGCGAACAGTAGTGGGAACAAATCTGTATCAGGATAATCAACACAACCAAAACAAACGTTTCTAGAGAAAGCATGCATCGATTAAAAAATTCTGTAAAAAACATTCATCGATTAAGAATTTTCTATAGAAAACATTCATCGTTAAAAAAATTTTATAGAAAATCGAAATGTATATATAGAAATCGATCAGAAATTTTCAATAGAGAATTTTTTTATCGATCAGAAATTGGGTATAGAAAATTTTCAGCAAACATTCCTCGATTAAAAATTTTATAGAAAATTTCCGATCGATGAAAATTTTCTATTGACAATTTTTTATCGATGAGAAATTTTCTATAGAGAATTTTTTATCGATCAGAAATTTTCTATTGACAATTTTCATCGAGTAGAAATTTTTCTATAAAAAAGTTTGTTTTCACTGGTTCTCTATAGATGAAAATTAAAATTTTTCTATGGAAAACAATAAAATTTTTGTATAGAAAACATTAACATTTTTCTATAGAAAATATTAAAATTTTTCTATACAAAACATTAAAATTTTTGTATAGAAAACATTAAAATTTTTGTATAGAAAACATTAAAATTTTTGTATAGAAAACATTAAAATTTTTGTATAGAAAATTTTCATCGATTACAATTTTTCTATAGAAAACATTAAAATGTTTCTACAGAAAACATTCATCGATTAAGAATTTTCCATAGAAAAAAATTTTACTGACCAGAAATTTCCTTTAGAAAATTTTCATCGAGCCGAAATTTTCTGTAGAAAATTTTTTATCGATCAGAAATTTTCTATACAGAATGTTTTATCGATCAAAAATTTTCTATAGAAAACTTTCATCGAATACAAGAAAATATGCAACGATTAAAATTTTTCTCTAAAGTAAGGTTTCATCGATTAAAATTTTACTGTAGAAAATAGTCATCGATTAAAATGTTTCTGTAGAAAACATTCATCGATTAAACTTTTTCTGTATAAAATATTCATCGATTAATAATTTTCTATAAAAAACATTCATTGATTTTCCATACAAAATTTCTGTTCGATGAAAATTTTCTATAGAAAATTTGTAATCGATGATTTTGTATAGAAAATTGTTAATCCATGATTTTCTATATAAAATTGTTAATCGATTATTTTCTATAGAAAATTTTTAATCGATGATTTTCTAGAAATTTCTAGAAAATTTTTAATTGATGAAACTTCTTTATAGAAAATGTTAATCGATGAGTATTTTCTACAGAAAAATTTTTCAGAAAATTTTTACTCGACGAATGTTTTCTATGAAAATAATATAGTTTGATTAAAAATTTTCTATTGAAAATTTTCTGAAGAATTTTTCTGTAGAAATTACTCATCGATTAAAAATTTTCGATAGAAAATCATCGATTAACAATTTTCGATAGAAAATCATCGATTAACAATTTTCGATAGAAAATCATCGATTAAAAATTTTCGATAGAAATTCATCGATTAAAAATTTTCGATAGAAAATCATCGATTACAAATTTTCGATAGAAATCATCGATAAAAAAATTTCGATAGAAAATCATCGATTAACAATTTTTGATAGAAAATCATCGATTAACAATTTTTGATAGAAAATCATCGATTAACAATTTTCGATAGAAAATCATCGATTAACAATTTTCGATAGAAAATCATCGATTAACAATTTTCGATAGAAAATCATCGATTAACAATTTTCGATAGAAAATCATCGATTAACAATTTTCGATAGAAAATCATCGATTAACAATTTTCGATAGAAAATCATCGATTAACAATTTTCGATAGAAAATCATCGATTAACAATTTTCGATAGAAAATCATCGATTAACAATTTTCGATAGAAAATCATCGATTAACAATTTTCGATAGAAAATCATCGATTAACAATTTTCGATAGAAAATCATCGATTAACAATTTTCGATAGAAAATCATCGATTAACAATTTTCGATAGAAAATCATCGATTAACAATTTTCTATAGAAAATCATCGATTAACAATTTTCTATAGAAAATCATCGATTAACAATTTTCTATAGAAAATCATCGTTTAACAATTTTCTATAGAAAATCATCGTTTAACAATTTTCTATAGAAAATCATCTTTTAACAATTTTCTATAGAAAATCATCGTTTAACAATTTTCTATAGAAAATCATCGTTTAACAATTTTCTATAGAAAATCATCGTTTAACAATTTTCTATAGAAAATCATCGTTTAACAATTTTCTATAGAAAATCATCGTTTAACAATTTTCTATAGAAAATCATCGATTAACAATTTTCTATACGAAATTTTCTATAGAAAATTTTCATCGAGCAGAAACTTTTATAGAGCACAATTTTTTTCTATAGAAAATGTTTTTCTCATAATTTATACATTTTCTATAGAAAAATTCCCATTGATTGCAAGTTTTCTATAGAAAAATTCCCATCGATTGCAAGTTCTCTATAGAAAACTCTCATTGATTGCCAGTTTTCCATAGTTTTCTCTTGGTTTAACCATTTCCTTTAAACGGGGTTTCTAAGAAAATTGTCAACGGCACTAATTCGGTAATGACACTTTTGACAAATACCAACATTTTCTTGAGAAAGTTCTCATCGATTGTCAAGTTTCTACATTAAATTGTCATAGATAAAAAAGTTTCGTTTTTTACTTGCGGCAAATTATTATATAATTTCCTTGTGTTCACACAAGACAATTCGTTTTATGTTTTCCATTGCAAATGGCTTTCAAAGTGTCAAAATAATCTGCAGCCAACTTCACACTACGTAAAACTATAAAAGGGAATTGTCAGTACGAGCAAGACTGATAGAAACAAAGATTACGCCATGTGCATGTTTTCCGGTTAGATGACGTAGTTTTTGCCTTGTATGGGTTGCCACCTCCATTTGTATGTATGTCCAAGTTTCAGATTGAACACACAGCGTAAGAACTATTGTTGGCAACCCTGCAATTGAAACCACTTTGACTATCAGCCAATAGGAATACAATACGCGTGACGTCATTTGAGCAACCTGCGCAGAACATTTCAATTCTCTGCGCAAGATGGGGTAATCTTTTATTCTATCATTCTTGAGTACGAGCTTAGTTTAGGTTTGTTAACGAGCTTCCCACATACAGTCAAAGATTGGACTGATCGAATGGACCATGTCACACATAGCCGCAGTGTCCATATGCCATGACATTATCTACCAGATTGTAATAAAATTATTAAATTATGTTTTGTATTATCATTTTAAAAACACACCTTCGATGAAACGAAAAACCATGGCAACCCTTAGGGAATGCACTCGTCCGAAGATATAAGATAAAATATTTACACGGAAATTTAAAAGTGTTGACAAAATACTTCCGACCACCCTTTAGCCATTCCGTGTTGGCGTTGGCGTTGGTCACATGTCACACCTTTCACAAAAATAAAATCAAATAAAAATGGTTTCAATACCAATTGTCTGCTGGTCATAACTATTCAGTGAGACAGCCCCCCAACCCCAGCAACTTATCAATGAATTGTTTCATTCATTGAACAGGAAAGCGCCACAAAACCACCAACGGACTAGCGACAATGAATGACGATGATTCACAGTTTGTGTAAAACAATATTTGATGAGTTTTCTGTTTTTGTATTTAATTAAATGATTTTTGTTATTTTATAATTTGTGCTTTCCAAGAATTGCCATATTACGCATGGCGCAGACAGATGTGGTGGTGGACAAAAATAGTACAACAGGAATGTTATTAAAAATCTTGTTTGAAACCAACAATCAGACAAATAAAATGCATTTTATGTCTGGTGTTGTTGTTAAGTTCATAAATAACAGACAGTTGCGGTTAACAGCAAACATCGAGAGACAGAGAGAGAGAGAGACTAACATAGCTGGGTAGATTAACAGAGAACCCTTTTGGGATATACGAAAAAACAGTTAACAGAGCAACTCAAGCATAAGATACAAGGAACACGAAGTGCGACTGGCCTGCCGGCTAAAATGTGTGTGTGTGTGAGAGACATTGAGAGAGAGAGAGTGAGAACTAATGAAATTTCATAAGTAAAGAGCATGCATGTGGCCCACTTAGAAGAGAGCTGTTTGGTGGTCTCGTTCTCTTAATTTTTAAAACCCCCCCCGTCCACCATGTAGGGTTTGGGCGCTGCTTCGGTGAGTTCGTTTGGTTGGTTTGTTGTGGTTGCCTGGTTGGATGGCCCCCGTTCGATTGGTAGTTTCAGTTCGATACGATATGGGTTTTGTTTGGTTCACTTCACAATTGCGAGTATTCGAGTCGGCCGTATTCAGCGTATTTGAATTAAACAACAGTTTGAAAACAATCAGTTGTAGTTAAACCGTAGCGCCGAACGGTCTAACATTTTGACGTCTTCGTTTCAAGTTTTCATATTTTCCGTTTCCAGTAAAGAACCAAAAAAAACAAAAAAAAACCGCTTCAAAATAAATACAAAAAAAAAAAAGAAATGAAAGAAAATTGTCGCCGTTCCGCCCGGCAAGAAAATCAGCAAAACAAAATAGAAAAAATCTCCGTTTGAATTAAATCAAACTTAATGAAATGAATTAAACCTACTAGCAAAAGGTTTAAGCAACAACAACAACATCAACAACAAATAGAAAACGTCGGAGCGAGAGTGTGAGAGTAAGAGTGCGCTTAGTTTGTGCAGTGTGTGTGTTGTGTTGTGTTTTTTTTGTCATTTCCTTTTTCTTTTTTATTTCAAATATATATTTTAAATAAATTGCAAAATTAAACAGAAACAACAACGACATCCAGCTGGTGACGTTTTACTGTTTGTTATAAGAAAAAACAACAACAAACAGAAACAGAACTTCCCTCTCTGCAAAGAGTGAGAGGGAGCAAAGAGTTAACCCAAAATTCATTACAAGTTGAAATTCGTTTTTAAATTTTGGCGCGTTTTCGTTTATTTTTCTTTTTTAATGCCTTAACAGAATTTGTAAATTTTATTTCCACAACAACAAAACAAAAGTAAACTTGTGGTCCAAAGCAGAAGAAAATCGCCGTTGTGTTTTTATTGTCTCCGTTTCAGTTTGTTTTCAAGTGAGCTTAAAACAAAAGCAAAGCAAAAACCACAAGTTTCTTTTCATCGAGCCTAACCATGGAGCGTATGAGTGTTTTTAATTAAAGGTAATTAACATTATTTCAAATTTCCGTGATACCCTACGACCGTTGTACGGGTTTTTAATTTAATTCTTAGCCATATAAAGTGTAAAGTACTTTCTAATATCGAGTTATTTTTTGGCAAATGCTAGTGATAAATTTTGTTTCATAGAGTTTTGTTGTGCGAATTTTGTTCAATGCGATGACGGTCGGTAGTTTTAAAAAAAAAAAATTATGCTGAACTTCAGAAGTCAATGAAAGAAACAAATTAACGATAGTTTGTAAGATAGAGATAAACAGAGAGCATATAATTTGTAGTTTTAGTGAGAGAGACACACAATTAAACACAATTATTGAAGACCTCCTCTTGGCGATCTTGCCGATTACAGGGTTAACAGTGACAAGCTCGTATAATTTTATTTTTTATTTGGCTCGCATATAAATTAAAGCAAAACCCATCGAATTTACAATTAAAAAGGGAAATCTGTGACAAGATTCCCTAGCACCTACTGCATTTACCATGAGGAGGTAAATCAATTCAATTGTGTTTAATTTCATAAAAATATTTCATGAACAAATGTATCCCTCTAACCGGCCAAACAGAAATACTGGAAAATCCTTTCAACCTGCTTTTTCTTTCCACCATTTATGCACAAACAAAATTTGTTTTACGAAATTAAACACAATTAATGCAGACATCCTCAGATTGGTATTGCCGGTTAGAGGGTTAAGCTACCGCCGACGCACAGTGGCTTTGAATCCAATTCCATCGGCCAAAAGTCTGTAGCATGAGTTGGTAAACATTTTTCAGTTTTGTAAAAAATTTATTGTAGGCCAGGAGTGATGGAAGATTTCAAGGTATTAACATTCGAAATCGAATAATGGGATGTATATTAGAAATATTTCCAAAGTCAACTACTTTTGGTTTTTGTTGATTTCAGTGGGGAAATGTGAAATACTTTTCGTATTTTTCAATTTTAGGAGCGACATTTTTTTTTCTATTTTTTGTTATTCTTTTTTTCCTACTCATATGGAGGTTATTGTTCGTATTTTACTTTAAACAAATTTACTTTTTGTAATTTAAAAAAATTTCCACTTTTTTCAGATTTTGAAAATTGAAAAAATGTTATTTGATTTTTGGACTTTAAAGACTATTTCTCATAGTTTTTTGTGGAGCTATTGTAGTGAACTTTATTTTGATTATAAAGTGTGTTTTCTTAGCTTTATTATGATGTCAACATTTTGTTTCTAGCGCATACCGTTTGGTTGTAGCAACTATTTTCAAAAATATCGACATTGACAAAGTCGACTTCTTTTGGTATTTTTTGATTTTAGTAGAGACATTTTTTTTGTTATTCGGTTTTTCATACACATTTGAATGTAATTGTTCATATTTTACTTTAAAAAAAATTTACTTTTTGTAATTTCAAAAAATGTTCACTTTTTTCAGATTTTAAAAATTTTAAAAAAATTTAGTTGATTTTTGGAACTGTATCTCATACATTGGGAGAGCTATTGTACTCAACTTTATTTTTATTATAAAGTGTGTTTTCTTAGCTTTATTATGATGTCAACATTTTGTTTCTAGCGAATATCGTTTGGTTGTAGCAACTATTTTAAAAATATCAATTTTGAAAAATATTTGACTTTGGACCAACAGAACTTTTTTTTTATAGTTAAGAGCTGTTAAAGAATGTAATACCGATTCGAAAAGTTGGAAGTGTTGGCTATTTTTAGTGGCTAACTTTTTCCCGCTCGAAATTCCAGACTTGAAAGATACAGAACATTTAGTGCAAAAAGTCCAGATTTGTAGTCCCAAAACGCGTTTTTTTTGGTAACTTTTGAGAACTTTTGAAATCAGATAACAAGATTTACAAATTTCCTATATTGTAATGCCAAATTATATACAAATCGAAGTTCATTTGCATTTCAATATTCCTGCATCGGTGAAGTTAAGTGAAATAATTGCTCGCTACGAACAATTTTGTGCCGAACTCAAAAATGCTTACTAGATCAAAAGTTTCTGGACCACTGACCGACGGTACTTAGTAGCCTAGATTGAAATTTCATTAAAATAGACTTTGGTGCTGGCCGGACCAGCATCACTTGAACCATGGCCAGCCAATATTCAGGCCACCATTCAAGCCACATGGCCAGATTAATTAGAAAAACTAGACAAAAAGCGGACTTAAGGAATGGACCACGTAACTCGTAGCCTCGTAGGACATATGACGGAAATCGTATGTAAAACAAAAATGCCATAAAATTATCTACCAGATTGTAATACAAAAAAAATCCCTTCCAACTATATTTCTATCTGATATTATCATTTTAATTTCTCAAGCTCCTGGTAAACATCGCTTAAAAAATAATAAAAAAAATTTAAAAAAAAAAAAAAAATTACAAAACGTATGATTTCTTTATATTAAATTAAAGTTCAAACATGTTTCTTTCGAAACGATGACTCAAAGTCATACAAAATGTCTTTCTTTCATAGACGCACTTATGCTCCGAAAATCCCAAAAAAAATCTACAACTTTTCCAAAAAAAAAAAATCAGAGAAAAATTCTCAAAATTAATTTGCCCCATAAACCTTCAAAAACAAAGTTTGAGGTTGGACATCCTATGGTACATCCTTTGAGCTTGCTCGAAGTAGTGACCGAAACTAGATCTCTCGAATCTCATTTACAAAAAGTGATTAGTGATTGGAAAGAAACTGTTCAAACTGTTATTTCTAAATTGATTTTCTCTCTCGAGCACACTTAAGCTTAAAGCTCTGTGCGGTTGTTGAAAATCGATTGCAAGTTAATCCCTAGGCCATTCAAAACTTCACCACAAAAAAAGTATGTGCCAGTCGATGTCGGTTTTTTTTTTAAACATGTCATTAGGTCATACAGAAATCAAGCTAAATAGATTCCGATTGCCTGTCTAGATTAGCAAGAAACCTAAACCTAAACCTAAAAGAAAACAACAAAAACAGAAAACAAATGTAAATTAAATACAGCAAATATTTTATGCCCACAATGCAATGCAACGTCATTAGAGAAATACACCTGTACAGCAGGGGAGGAAAAAAAATATGCAAATAGACACTGACACAATTTCCGTTTTTCTTCTTCCCATGCCCTCCACTTAATGGGGGATGGTGTAGAAATGCAGACAGGGGAAAAATAATTTCTGAATATCCAACAGTCGGTAGTGGGTATTTTAATGTAATTGTGGCAAAATATTTTTATTTTTTTATAAAATTCATTCCTCTGGCATGGGCATATATATGTTTATACATGAGCATATATATGTTTGCACGTGAGCATATATATGTTTGCGCATACACATACAATTTATTGCATGCAATCACATACATGATACATCTAGTCGCCAAAAATATGTCGGCAAGAAAATAATAAAAAAAATGTGGTGGTCAGAACATCCTAAAATACGACGTCTTTACGAGTAGGAGAGAAATGTCTAAGCCATGCAAACCTAGAGAAAGCAAGAGCCATTCGAAGCCGGTTTTAACAGTGTAGTTCCGCGCGCAGTGAATATCCAAATTATATAGTGATCAGCTCACAGATTTGAGGGAATTTCCCCAGCTATTTCTACATTGATTTTTAAGACACAAACGTTACGTTCTTTTTACAATTTTTACAATAATTGATTACAAAAAAAGGACGAATACTTAGTTATAGATCCAATACAATATCTGTCCCCGATCAGAATATTTTCAATGCTTTCTCATGTTTATATCTCCTTCTTCCCCACATTTAAATGAATACATTCAAAAGACTTCAAAAGATTTCGTCCTCAGTTTTGGGTGACATATTTTTGTCCTTCTACGTTGACCATATCCCCTTCCATACCCCTGTTTACCATTTGACTTTCCGGATGGGTTGTAAACATACACAAGTGCTGACATTATTTTAGTAAATAAAAAAATAACCCATAACTTCTTTACAGCATTGTTTGTAATCATTAAACTAAGAATATACACAAAAAGAAAAATCAGTTTCAAAGGAAACTCTTACGATTTTAGTGCAAAATAATGATATCTTATTGATGGCAAAGTGGGCCAAGAGCATTTCCCACAAAACACTTTCGATTGTTAAGGCACCTCCAAATTCGCTGAGACCACCAGCCCGCCAGACAGCCAGCCACCTCATAAAAGTTATGTTCCTTCCGCAAGACATTCGTCTTTTTATGGAGATTTTTTTTCCATTAGATGGAGGAAAAAAACGTAAACGACTACAAATAAATAAAATTCAGTGGAGTTGAAAATGTTTTCACTACATAAAGGAAACCAGAAAACACAAGTGTTGTTGGGAAAAATACAACAACACAATGGGCAAATAAAAAGTATACAAATAAAAATAATAACATAATAAAACAAAAGAAAAAAAAAACAATACAAAACACAACAACAACCAGCGAACGCTGTCGTGCTGAATATTGTAATAATTTTAATGACGGCAAATTAAGAATTAATTATGCTGAACGTGTCGTGTGTACTTCTTAAAAGCGCACAACAACTACAAATAACAACACTGCTGTTATGGACAACAACACTATCCAGTTGTTGTTGTTGTAGTGTTTTGTTTATTTCAACAACGTTTTAACATCCGAACGAACACTTACAATTCGAACAACAATTAGCTGAGACGATCGCACCAACACTTATTAGGGCTGTCGATCGGGAGTGTGTGTGTTTTTTTTCTTTTAAATATTCCGTTAATTGGGATTTTCTTGTTTATCCCAGTTTCCTTCGAAATTGAACTATTTGAAACCACTAACACACTGAATGCAAAGTAAACACATCTGGAGTGAGAGGAAAAGGTTTTCCTTTTGTCGCCTAACCCGTCATTGGTCATCCAGAAATCCCTCGGATCCTTAGGTGATATTTCATTTTTCCAGCTCAAATGAAAGAGAAGTTAAAACTCATACCGGAATGAATGTTTTCTTTTCATTCCAGTGTAGCCAACATGTGCATCACATACTCATTTGCGGCAAAGTTAGAGATCGTGGGAGAAGCGAACAGGAATGAAAGACTAGAAATATTTCTCTTTTTTTAAAAAACATAATTTTTCAAAAAAAAATTATTTTTAAAAAAATATTTTTTTTTCAAATTTTTAAAAAAAATATTTTTTTTTTCAATTTTTTTAAAAAAATATTTTTTTTTCAAATTTTTAAAAAAAACAATTATTGTATATTTCTATTTTTTTAGAATAGAATTGTATATTTTTAAAAAAAAATATTGTATATTTTCTAAAAAAAAAAAAATATTGTATATATTTAACAAAAATATTGTATATTTTTAAAAAAATATTGTATATTTTTTTAAAAAAAAATATAGTATTTTTCTAAAAAAAAAAATACATAACTAATCTGATAAGTAATTTTCGAGTTACGACATTTTATGTCACAAAGAAATATGAATTTTCTTGAAAACAAAAGAATTTTTTTCAAAAAATATTTTTTAAGAAGAAAACTTCTTAAATATTTCACAAAAAAAATTCTGTTTTTCTTAAAAGAATTGCATTTTTCTAAAAAAAAATGTATTTTTTAAAAATTGGATTTTTTAGAAAAAATATTGTCCGATTTGTTTAAAATAAATTTTGAATTTTCTACACATACGTATAGGTAATAATATTTTTGTTTTTAAATTAATTGCTTTTTTTTTTAAAAAATACTATTTATTTAGAAAATCTAAATATCTTTTGTGTAAACAATGTGTTTTTTTCAAATGTTTTTTTTTAAAAATGCCAAATTTTTTAAATTCTTTTGTTAAACAATTTATTTTTTAGAATTTTTATTCCAAAAATACATTTTTTTAGACAAATACAATATTTTTTTAAGAATTATGTTTTTTTAAAATGTAACATTTTTTTTGAAAAATTATGTATTTAAAACTACAAATTTTTTTTTTTTAGAAAAATTATGTTTTTAAGAATTACAATATTTTTTGAAAAATTATGTTTTTAAAAAAATAAAATATTTTTTTTAAGAAATACAATATTTTTTTTGAAGAATTGTGTTTTTAAAAAAATAAAAAAAAATTTTTTTTGAAAAATTATGTTGTTAAAACTACAATATTTTTTTTGAAAAATTATGTTTTTAAAAAATAAACTATTTTTTTTTTGAAAAATTATGTTTTTAAAAAAACAAAAAAAAATTTTTTTTTGAAAAATTATTTTTTTTTAAAAGGCAATATTTTATTTGAAAAATTATTTTAAAAAAAAATATACCTGGTTTATTGAACAATGCGTGAATATTACTCAGTTTTGTCTCTGAACTTGTTGTTGCTTAGGCGTATGCATAATATTCGCACGTTGTTCAAAAAAACTCATACGCATGTGTAGGAAAATTGTAAATTTATTTTAACTTTTTTTTAAAAAAATAAAAAAATTGTAGAAAACAATTTTTTGTTGTCGTATTTTCTGTCTAAATGAAATTGAATTGAAATTTATATTTCTAAAAAAAAATTATTTCTCTAAAAAAAATTGCAATTTTTTTTAAAAAAAAATAATAAATTATTATTATAAAAGAAATTGTAATTTTTTAAAAAAAAAAGGGAAAAATGGAAAAAAAAAATTCTAGAATTTTTGCACTAAAGGTACCACATCTCATCACAAGAATAATTATTCATTAGAAAAAATTAACCTTTGTTACATAGTGTAATTATTTCCAAAAAAAAAATTCAATTCCAAAAACTATTCAAGACTCTAGCAGTAAACGGGATGATAGCTCATCACTCTATAGGGTATTACAAAAGGGAACACAGATGATACCACATGTCTTCCAGTAGTTTGGCATACACTTCAGATGAAGGCTAGCCTGGATAAGAATTGGGTTTTGTCAGATTCTGATAATTTTAAAATTTAATCACAAAATAATAAATATTCCTGAGCGTCTATAGGCCAGAATAAAAAAAAAACACCCCACATATGCATTGACATCCCTACCCTAGTAAAACCGACAACATCCCCAACGAAAGTGTTTTTTTTTGTTTTCCTCTTACAGCGTTGAGTAGAATGGAATAAAGAGAAGAACAAAAAAAAAATAACAAAACATTTTTATTTCTTATTAATGGGCTGTATTCTGATTATTAATTGTACTATTTTTTTTTGTTCCTAATCAAACGTCGTTGTCGTCGTCGACGTCTTCTTATGATTCGACGCGATTCGATTCATTGATGAAAAACTTATCAGCAGCCGTAGCAGCTGTTGGCCGTAGTACTATAAGTAGTACGTACTCGCTTTCAACGCTGAGATTCATACGAATTTTATTACACGGAAATACAGTTCAAGCAGGCAAATTCCACTAGGCATGTCGAAACAAAAACAAAAACCGGTTAATCGGATTTGACTCGTTCACTGTAACTCTGAACAAGTTAAATAAACGTTAGTAACGTTAGTGGCGGTTAAATTCGATGGAACTGAATGAATTTCTTCATTTAAGGAATTTGTGGAATTTTCCCCCGCATTATTTTCCCATTGCTCTGAAACCGGAAGTGCTGTACGAAATTTGTCAGGGGGCTGTTGAGAGAGTTTTGAATCGGCCAAAATACAATCAAATAAAGTCAGAAATTGAAGGATTTGAAAAACAATTCTTGCAAATTGTCTCTCTTTACTCGCTCAAACATTTGCAAATTTCGTCCTCTATTAACGTCCTCCAATACGTTCACTATAGTTTATCGGGACTGTATCTGGAGAATATGCTGGTTGTCCTTTAGGTTCAGCATTGCAATAGTGAATCGTAGAAAATATTATTGATTTAGCGTACTTTGTCCTCCATGGCTGATAAGTATGTCGTCATCCCGGCCACTGATGGCAAAAATATATTAACAAATTATGGAAATGCTCTGTAAATGACAAATCTATAATTTTGTACATTTATTTATTTATATATGTATGTACATATAAAGCAGGTCGGATGGATTCTGTAGTATAACTGAAATGTGATGTATTGATCATAAATGTAAATAGAATTTCCTTCAACAACTGTGAATGCCCTTCTTTCTCCAATATTCATTGCCAATGGAAGAAGATTTAAATATAAATTGAATCGATGGTAAATGACGGACGTATTGGGGTCAATGTATAAGGGACATTAAAAGCACATTAAGGTTTAGGGCGTTAGCATTAAATGCTAGTGCCGATGATATTTGAGTTTATTATAATTTTAATTGTATATAAATAATTAAAATATATAAAAATAAATAAATAAAATAAAAATAAAACTTATTTAATTCCATTACCTAATATTTCTTAATATTTAATAAAAAAATAGCAAAACTTTGTGGTCGAGATCTCGAGACCATGTATTCACGGAGACTTTAAGAGGAGAAGTACATCAGATGCATCTCTCATGCTTTGGAGCAACAGTCGCGTCATACTAGCTGTAGATTTGGGCTGATCGCATGAAAATGAGATACCCTCAGTTCAATTGTGAATGAAACGGAATTGCGTTCATCGATTTTCATGATCATATTTACTTTTAATCAAACGTTATGTGACTTTACGTGACACTTTATTCGTCCTGGGATTTTTAAAGATTTTATTAAAAAAAAAAATATTTTTTTTTTAAATTTTTTGATTTTTTTTAGAAAAATGTTTATTAATTTTTTTTCCTAAAACAAATTTTATTTTTCCTTAAAAAAAATTGATTTTCTTCTTTAAAAAAATTTAATTTTCTTCTTTAAAAAAATTTGATTTCTTTATAAAAAAATAGATTTTTTTCCTAAAAAAAAATAGATTTTTTCCTAAAAAAAAAAAGATTTTTTTCCTAAAAAAAAAATTTGATTTTTATTTTAAAAAATTTAATTTTCTTTTAAAAAATTTTTTTTTTAAATGGTATTTTTTGGAGAAAAATATTTTTTTTCTTCATAAACTTATTTATAAATTTTTTTTAAATATTTACTTTTTTTTCTTAAAAAAATTTGTTTTTTTTTAAATGTTTTTTTTTTGAGAAAAATATTTTTTTTCTTCATAAACTTATTCATAAATTTATTTCTTTTAAAAAATGTTTTTTTTTGGAGAAAAATATTTTTTTTTTGGAGAAAAATATTTTTTTTCTTCATACATTTTTTTTTATTTTTTTTTAAATAATTTGATTTTTTGGAGAAAAATATTTGTTTTCTTCATAAACTTATTTATACATTTTTTTTTAAAAAATGTGTACTTTTTTTTTCTTCATAGACTTATTCATAATTTTATTTCTTCTAAAAAATTTTAAAATTTTTTTTTTTAGGTAATTTTATTTTTTTCTTCATAAATTTTTTTATTTTTAAAAATGTTTACTTTCATTTTCTTAAAAAATTTGTATTTTTTGTTTAAAAATATTTTTTTTCTTTATAAACGTATTTATAATTTTTTTATTTAAAAAATGTTTACTTTTTTTTAAATTTTTTTTTTTTAAATGTTTTTTTTGGTGAGAATTATTTTTTTCCTTCATACACTTATTCATAATTTTTTTTTTTAATAAATGATTACTTTTTTTTTCTTTATTATTTTTTTTTGGAGAAAAATATTTTTTTTTCTTCATAGACTTAATAAAAAAAAAATTTTTTTTTTTTTAAAAAAAATTATTTTTTTTTTGGAAAAAATATTTTTTTCTTCATAAACTTATATGTAAATTTTGTTTTTTAAAAAATGTTTACTTTTTTCTTAATTTTTTTTTTTAAGTATTTTAATTTTTTGGAGAATAGTATTTTTTTTTTCATCATAAATTTATTTATAACTAGAAAACTGTTTATGTTAAGAACCAGTTTATGGATTAAACGAAATGTAATTCTTAATTTTTCTAAATTAATGCCAGCAACATCGAACTAGTCCTTTTCGAGTTATGTCAAACGAATCTCTTGACAAAAATATAACTAAGCGAAAAAGGTACGTGTCCATTAAAAATGTCCCAAACAAAATGAAGAATTCCCCAAAAAAAAATCTCATACAAAATATGAAAATGAAAGATTTACCCAAAAAAAAATGTTGGGTAGGGGAACTTTTTCATTTTTAGGTAATATTTCATTTTTGGCTTTTTTTTTCATATGAAAAATGCGCCATAAAGTTTATAATAATATCCAATTTTTTTTTTAATTCATTAAAAAAATTCTAAATTCCATATAATTGAAGAAGTTCGTTACCAAATTTTGAACATTAAATTATGAAAAAATAAGGGGAAATTAAAAAAGTCATACAAAAAATTGACCTGAGAACGCCAAACCCTCTTGGACATTTTACTAGTACCTAGTACTTTTTCTTTTACTTGGAATTTCCCACCCCCCAAGCAATGAGCCCGAAATTTTAGTAAAATCCGACGTTATAAAAATTTAAATACCGATTTTTTTTTTTTTTTTTTTTAAAATTTAAATTTTTATAAAAATTTCAAATTTTTTTTAAAAAAATTTCGGTATCTACATTTTTCGTTGGATTTAACGGAAATAAATTTCAAAAATTGCCTACAAAAGTGTTTTTACGAAAATGGTCAAAAATGGTCCCCGTAGTCATAAAATATGTTTTTTGGAAAAAAAAAAAACAAGTTCAGGGTCCAAATTTTTATAAAAAATTTTTGGAAAAAAATATTTCGGGACCTAAATTTGTATAACGACTAGTCGGATTTTGCTGAAATAAAATTACGAAAATATGGGTAGAATAATGTTCGAATTATTCTTCTTTTCTAAAAAGTTTTTTTTTTTAAATATTTTGGAAAAAATTTCCGAAAACTAAATTTTTATAAAGGCAAATTTCTGTTAAATTTTTTTGAAAAAAAAAATTACGAAGCTAAATATTTTTAACCCTATAACGACTAGTCTTATTTTCCTAAAATAAGTTTCAAAACAAAAGATGACAAATTTTTATTTACGAAAATGGTCCCCTGAGTAGAAAAATGTTAGAAACAATTTTGTTCTATAAATTATTTTTTTTAAATTTTCTGAAAATAATTCTAGTTACCTAAATTTTAATAAAGGTAAATTTTTTTGGAAAAAAAAATTTCGTGTCCTAAATTTTTATAACTTGATAACGACTAAACGGATTTTGCTAATAAAAAATTTCAAAAAATTGGCCACAAAATTCTGAGAAGCCTCACGTAATTAAACGCCTGTCACCGTCAATTCGGAGCGTTATGGTCGTATGATAACCGACTTTTTGTTTTGCCTGCTATTGAAGAATACGACTTGGAGAATATGTGGTTTCAACAAGACGGTGCCACATGCCACACAACTCGAGCGAATGTGGCTTTATTGCAAGAGACAGTTCCTGGCCTCGTAATTTGTGGCGTTGTGGCCACATCAACTGGCCACCAAGATCATGCCATTTGACACCATTAGACTTTTTTTCTGACTTTTATTTTACGCCTTTCGCCTACAAAGTTGAAAATCATGATTTAAAAAGCAAACAAAAAGTCATCGTGTAAATCGGAACTTCGACAGAATTCGCACGAACTTATAAAAAATATAGCGATTACTTTGTCGCTCCGCCCTAATGTCTGACGATTATCGGACTATTTGTCACTCAAAAATGAAATGTTGTCTTCAATGATTTAAAGTCGAACTACTTTAGGACATAACTAGTCTTTTTGAGGAGACATTTTTGAAAAGTTTTCTCAACGGTTGTTAAATAAATAAAAAAAATAACTTGACTTACTTGGAACTTGAACTGAAGAAAACCTCAAAACACGCATACTAACCTGTAAAGATAAAAATAGATAATAAATTGATTAAAAATGAAATACTGGAATATCATTTTTAATTCAGATAAATAAACTATTGCAAAGCTGACCAAACCATTAGATGATCCTGATGATATAGAGAGTTCTCAAACAAGAGGTGTTACTTTGAATCACACGGTATTTCGGTAGCTGTCACTTTTGAGGCTTTGTATTCTTGGACATTTGAGAAGTAGAAACTACGCCATTACTAAAAATGGAACGGTACACGCTTCAACAACGCATTGAAATTATAACAAATTCACTACAAAAAATGGTGAAAATCTTGCAGTGACAATTCGCAAAACTAAAAGGTTTGTTATCTCTCGAGATCTTGTGATTTAACACCTTGCGACATCTTCTTCCTTTGTGGCCACGTGAAAGATAATGTCTAAGGCCAACAGCCCAGGGTCGATTCAAGACCTCAAAGATAGAATTCGTGAGGCCATCGAGGACACAAGGGCAGCCACTTGCGATTTGGTTTGACAAAGTCCATGCTACCATCAGCTTGTCCTTTTATGCAACTTTATAATATTTTCTTTTGTATCGAACAAATTTTTTTCTTTGAGTGTCACCACCAAACAATGAGTTAACGTTGTCTTGTGGTGGTTGTTGTTTTTGCTGTTTTCTGACTGTCTGTCGATGGTGAAATTGCACTTTGTACGTATTTGATTTAGAATGACGCATAATTTAATACGTTTCGAGTTCCCAAAACGATGACTGAAGAGCGTACTCGTACACACACACACGCGCACACACAGGCGAATACTCAGCCATTCGCATTCGGTCGTCGTAGTAAAGCGATGAGCGATGAATGTAATAAAATGTAAATGTAATAAAACATACAACAACAAGAACAACAACTATGATGTTGGTGTTGTTGTTGTTGTTGCTGTTATTTTTATTGCCATTGTTGTCATATGAATTTGTGGCCGTCAATGAAGGGATTCGGTTTTTAAGCGAACAAACAAACAAACGAAAAACGCAACTAATGCCGCTTTTGATTGGGAAAGCTTTTTGGGGTGAGTTTATTGTTGTTGTGGTTGTTGTTGCTGTTCTATGTGTCTGTAATGCGGCTGTTCTGATTCACATACGGATGGCATAGTTCGACGACAGACAGATAAAGTCACAGACGGACGGACACAGATTTACGTCACACATGGAGGCTGTAGACGCATATGTCTCCGGATATGTGTGTAGCTTTGTCGTTACACATGTTTGTCGGAATGTACACTTTTGTAAGTTGTTCACAAGTAGGTAAATTTGTATTTAGGTCACACACTCACACTCACACACACATGCATATGCTCGAGTTGTAAAACATTTCCCAATGTACATGTGTATGTCGCCATGTTTTGTGCGTATGCTTGAGAGTTGCCCCCCCCCGATGGTGTAAGTGTATTGTTGCCTACACGTATGTGTGAAGGACTTAACGGCGTCATCGTTTGTTGGTAATAAGACTTGAAACTATCAAAATATCATGTTCAGTTGTCGCATTTTTCGACAACCAAATTAGAGGCGAACAAAAAAAAACAATCCCAGACACACATACATACATGTGTATGTATGTACATGGGCATACCATGGGTAGGTTTCTATGTTGTCTATACTCACAAAGTGAAGAGATTATGTGTGTAGTAAAGAAAATACCAACAAGAATCGCTGATAGTTGTTAAGTAGATCGGCAAGAAATAAAGAAAAACAAATCCCCAACATAATGTGCGAGAGAAGGGTGGGTGGGTCACTCTGAACCGTTTGAGAAAAAACTTAACAAACAGCAGAATATTTGCGGATATCCTCATCACGTGCATTTTAAACTAACGTTTTCAAATGTCCTGTGGTTCCAACTATCGACAGCAACGATTCAATGGAGGCTGTATCGATAGTTGGAAACACCGGACATTTGAACAAGTTACTTTAAAAGCACGTGATAAGGATATTCACAATTATTATGCATATTGTTAAGTTTCTCTCATATATTTTTTTTTTAAGCATTCACCAAAGTTGGCTGATTATACTGTGAAACATTTTCGGGCTCATTGCTTGGGGGGTGGGAAATTCCAAGTAAAAGAAAAAGTACTAGGTACTAGTAAAATGTCCAAGAGGGTTTGGCGTTCTCAGGTCAATTTTTTGTATGACTTTTTTAATTTCCCCTTATTTTTTCATAATTTAATGTTCAAAATTTGGTAACGAACTTCTTCAATTATATGGAATTTAGAATTTTTTTAATGAATTAAAAAAAAAATTGGATATTATTATAACCTTTATGGCGCATTTTTCATATGAAAAAAAAAGCCAAAAATGAAATATTACCTAAAAATGAAAAAGTTCCCCTACCCAACATTTTTTTTTGGGTAAATCTTTCATTTTCATATTTTGTATGAGATTTTTTTTTGGGGAATTCTTCATTTTGTTTGGGACATTTTTAATGGACACGTACCTTTTTCGCTTAGTTATATTTTTGTCAAGAGATTCGTTTGACATAACTCGAAAAGGACTAGTTCGATGTTGCTGGCATTAATTTAGAAAAATTAAGAATTACAAAATTTAAATACCGATTTTTTTTTTTTTTTTTTTTAAAATTTAAATTTTTATAAAAATTTAGATCAAATATTTAAAAATACAAAATTTAGATCTTGTTTTTTTCAAAAAAATTTCAAAAAAATCCTTTTTATTAAAACATTAAATATAATTTTGTAGCCAATTTTTTGAAATCTATTTCAGCAAAATCAGAATTAAGGCACCGACCATTTTTTCCAAAAAATTTAAAAAAAAAAAAAAATATTTCGAACATTTTTCTACTGAGGGGACCACTAATAATGTTGTAGCCAATTTTTTGAAATTGATTTCATCAAATTGATTTCAGCAATTTAGACATCTAAAACTTTTTAAAAAAAAAAAAAAAAAAATGCCTTTTTAAAAATTTAGGTACCGAAAATTGTCCCAAAAAAAAAAATTAAAAAAAATAATAAAAAAGGAAAATGTATTTCAGCAAAATCCGCCTAGTCGTTATCAAGTTATAAAAAGTAAGGTCACAAAAATAGTTGTTTTTTTTCCAAAAATTTAACATTTTTATAAAAATTTAGATACTGAAAAATTATTTTTTTTTTCAAAAAATAAAAAAAATTTTTTTTAAAAATTTAGATTCCAATATATTTTTTTTCAAAATTTTTTTTTAAAAATCTTTACACAATACCGCGAATTTCGAAAAATTTTCTACTCAGGGGACCACAGTATTTTGTATTTTTTTGTTGTTGTTACATAGTGTTATTCTGTTTTAAAATCTGCATTCTCAACGATTTTTGTTTTAAATACAACTGAATTTGGAATTCTAAATCCAACCGATAGCAACACATTTTTCTCAATTTGTTGTTGTCATTGATTAACTTTTTTTTTAATTTTACTTTTGCTGTACGTTTTTAGTTTTTAAATTCCAGCCAATTCGATCTGGTTTTGTTCAGCATTCGGTTTTCTGAAATCGTCGACCGCCATATGGCCCACTTTACTTTAGGTTTTTTTTTTGAACATCCTTTGAATGCACACTTTTTGCTCGAGTGTGTGTGGCCCCACTCGAACTTGCAACTCATACCACCATCATCACTTATCATTTCGTAGTGGGCACATTCAGTTCAGAGTAATTGTTCGATACAAACGCGTGGAGTTATTCCAGGCTTATTTCACAAAAAGTGCCGCCGCGCTTTTTTCTTCTGCTTTTTTTTTTTTTGCAAAACGTCATTCGTTCCTGCTGGTCTGTGTCATCTATCCCATGGATGTACACAATCTTGCAGATACGTAAATACGGCTCTATCTCTCTATAACACGACGACTATGTGCAGATGTTGGAATAAATTCTCAATATTTTCGAGTATAATTACGCTGCGTCATAGATGACTCGCTCCGTTTGTAGGTTTACATGAACGTACATGAACGTTTGTATGTTTTGCTCATACGTAAAGTATCTGTATCTGTTTCGATATCATGTTCGCTTGTGTGTGTGTGTTTTTTTGCTTTACTGTTGAAACAATAAGCTGAAAATTTACACAACAGCAATAACAGCGACCGCACTCAATACAACAGCCATAAGACAAACAATAAAATATCGTACGTACGACGCGAAGTACGTTCTACATTCGTTACGTACGTACGTACGTGCATACGTACTTACGTAGGGCTATAACAATGAATAAGTTCATACCGAAAATCTGCAAAAAGTTTAAAAGTCAACAAATGATTTATTTTTATTTTTCTTTATGTTTTCACTTACACTCACACTCTCCCTCTTTCTCTCACTCACTTATGGCTGCGACTGTATCATTTCTTAGCCGTCCACCAGAAAACACCAGTTTCTACTTAACACACGCTTTTTCCCGGAATGCGTAACACTTGGGCCGTTTATGGCTGTTTTCATTGTCGCCGTCACATTGGCTCACAATGCAGTTGTCTGGGGCCAGCCAGCCCCCCCTCCCGTCTCACCCCTCAAGGCGATGAGAGAAAAATTGGTATATAGATCATGTTGTGACATGTGTTATGTTCTGGCTTTTCCCCATTTAATATTTAAAAAAACACTTTTTTCACCAGTCACACTTGGCTGATGTCGTTTGTTTTCCCAAAATCACGTGTAACGTCGCACCTCGCTGCTGTTCAGCGTCATTCGAAACAAAGACATTGCGATGAATTTCAACAATTGATGAAACAAAAGACAAATCAATTCGTAAATGGCTAATTTCATCACAGTTTTAGGACTAATCAAACTGCGCACTTCAGAGGGGGTGACTAGCAAAGGCGTTGTGTATTTTTTAAGAGATTTCGATATGAATGCCAACATATTCCATCCTTCTTATAAAAAAACAAAGAACAAAAATCATAGGCTCGTTATAAATTCTTTCCATTTAATTATGTATATCTCATGGTCTTCAGTTGCCAGCTAATGTTTTGCAATACAAAATTGCATACATGTTGATTTTGACATTAGAAATCGAAGAATTGAACAAGATTCACACAAAAGAATTCCCAAATTCCTAAAATGGGGGGGGGAAATCCCCAAAATTATGACGTTTTTACTAAACTGAGGGGATTTACTGTGCAGTTCGAGAAAGTGTAATTCAAAGTGGGAATTTTTAATCCACCCACTGTGCACTTCCTCACGACGTTTGACGGATTAGCACGTCCTGCCGTTTTCCCATCTAAGAGAACAGAAAAATTAGACTTGAGACATTAGTCTGGCCAATGACATGTTCTTTTTTTTCAGCGGCCAGTTTTCATATTTGGGACGTTCTTTTTTTTGGGGGGGGGGGGGTAATTTCTCATTTGGGTGAATTTTTGATCCGTTCGTCATTTGGGGAATTTTCAACTTTTAATAGAGGATTTACATATTTTTGGAAAGTCTTTATTTTCGGCCGTCTTCATTCCTCCATTAGCCGAATTGCGAAGCTAAGTTTAAATAAAAAGTCCCAGTGGCGCTACGACATAATCCCGAAATCAAATATTCCCCATATCGAAAAAAAAAATTTAATAACAACCAGAAAAATCCCTCTTCTGTGGGTGTTATTTCACTTCAAGGGGTTTTGAAGGTTATTTTATAACGAAATAAAATAAAAACCAAACCGTTTTCCTTGGGAAATGTTTCATTTTGGCTTTATGAAAAATTATCCAAAAAAAAACCCATACCAAATGGGAGCATTTTTTATTATGAAAAATATCTCCAAAGGAATTGAGTATTTTTTTTCATAATTTTTAGATAATTTTTTATTTTTTGGGCCTCGGGGATTTTTTTGGAATTTTTGGGTAAATTATCCTGGTGACCTTTTTGGTAATTTCGTTTCGTCTATATTTGGGGTACTTTCTCATTTGGGTGAATTTTTGATCTGTTTGTCATTTGGGGAATTTTTAGAAGATTTACATGTTGGCCTTTTTGAGGGGGAAGTTTTCATATATTTTTGGGAAATCTTTATTTGGGGCCGTCTTCATTTTTTTTTTGGAAAAGTTTCTTTGAGGGATTTCCATTTTGGAATTTTTGGATGCATTTTTCATTTATTTTTGTGTATATTATTCTTTTCTTTTTTTGGGTAATTTTTGGAAATTTTTGAATTGGGACATTCTATTTTTTTGGGGGTCATATATTTTTTGGGAATTCTTCATTTGGGACATTCTTTTTTTTGGGAAATTTTTGGAAATTTTTGAATTGGGACATTCTACTTTTTGGGGGTCATATGTCATATATTTTTTGGAAATTCTTCATTTGGCACATTCTTTTTTTTTTTGGAAATTCTTGAATTGGGACATTCTACTTTTTTGGGGGTCATATGTCATATATTTTTTGGAAATTCTTCATTTGGGACATTCTTTTTTTTTTTTGGGTAATTTTTGGAAATTCTTGAATTGGGACATTCTACTTTTTTGGGGGTCATATATCATTTTTTTTTTTTTGGAAAATCTTTATTTTGGAAGTTCTTCTTTTCTGGACTAATTTTTCATATATTTTTGGGAATTCTTCATTTGGAACTTTCTTCGTTTTTTGGGCGATTTTTCATTAGACGATTTCCATGTTGAACTTTTTGGGCGATTTTTTCATCTATCTTTGGGAATTTTCCATTTGGGGTATTTTTTTCTTTTTTTTTTTTTGGTTAATGTTTCATATATTTTTGGGAATTTTTCATTAGGGATGTAATTTCTTTTTTTTTCGGGTAATTTTTTTTTTTTTTTCACCTATTTTTGGGAATTCTTCATTTTGGGTATTTTTTTTTTGTAGGGAATTTTTCATTAGGTGATTTCCATGATAGCCGTTTTTGTTGGGAATTTTTCATCTATTATTGGGGACATTCTTCTTTTTTTGGGGATAATTTTTCATATATTTTTGGCTATTTTTATGTTTTTTTTATGGATTTTTCATGAGAGGATTTTCATGTTAGCTTTTTGTTGGGAATTTTTCATCTTTTTTTGGGAATTCTTCATTTTGGGTATTTTTATTTTTTTGGGCTAATTTTTCATATATTTTTGGAAACTCTACATTTGGGACATTTTTTTTGGGCTAATTTTTCATATATTTTTTGGGTTATTCTTCGTTTTTTGGGAGATTTTTCATTAGAAGATTTCCATCTTGAAATTTTTGGTGGCATTTTTCATCCATTTTTGGGAATTCTACATTTGAGACATTTTTAATTTTTTTTATTAAATTATTTACATGTCGACATTATTGGTGGAATTTTTCATCTATTTTTAAGAATTCTTCATTTGAGAAATTCTTCTTTTTTTGGTGTAATTTTTTCCTATATTTTTGGGAATTCTTCATTTAGATTATTCTTCGTTTTTTGGGAGATTTTTCATTATGTTGAACTTTGTTGGTGAAATTTTCATTTATTTTTGGGAATACTTAATTTTGGGTATTTTTATTTTTTTTGTGTATTTTTCATGAGAGGATTTTCATGTCGGCCTTTTTGGGCGAATTTTTCCTATATTTTTGGGAATTCCTCATTTGGAGCATTCTTCGGATTTTTCACTAGGAGATTTCCATTGGGTCATTTTTTCACCTATTTTTGAGAATTTTTCATTTTGCGTATTTTTACTTTTTTGGTCGATTTTTTATTAGAGGATTTACATGTTTTTTTTTTTTTGGGAATTTTTCATCTCTTTTTGGAAATTCTTCATTTGGGACATTTTTCATATTTTATGTGGATTTTTCCTTTTAGGCCATTTTAGGTGGATTTTTTTTTTTAGTTTTTGGCAATTCTTCATCATTTTTTTCCGGACATTTATCACAGTGCTGCTTAATTCTTATATTTTTTTTTTTTGGGTAATTTTTTATTTGGTGATTATTTTATAACGTTTGGACGTTATTTCAGGTTTTTTGCTATTGGATCTTGGTTTTTTCTTTCATTTGGATGTTATCCCCGTTCTCAATCGAAATGTCGCTCAGAGTTCCCCCTCTAATCCTAAGAGTATCATTTTTTTTTTTTGTAGATTTTAAAACATTTCCCCAGCACAAAGTGTTTTTATTACTCCATTTATTACTACATGAAACCGTGGTATGCAACATTGTGCTTCAGTCAACATGATTGTCAAGGAAATCAACATTAATCCCATCAAAACGAGGAAAAGAAGGCTGGAAGGGTCACCCCTTCTTTTGCAGTTCCAGCAAAAATACATGAATGATGAGTGTTACTTAAGACAGCAGTTGTTGTCATTTACAATAGCCAGCCAAAGTGGCAACACCACCGTCTTCATCATCATCATCATCGTCATTGTAAGTCATCATTTTGTCCATCATGATTATCATCATTGTCCTTGTCATTATTATGCTCATCGTCAGCGTCAGCGTCATCATTATCATCTGCGATGTCGATTGCCATTTCTTAGCTCACATGTAACACCTGTCTTGCTGTAATGAAATGCTCGAATATTTTCCAGTCAATGTGGAGTAACGTGTGTGGAGTGCCTCCGACTGTGTGTGTGTGGAACGTACCACCACAAAATAAATGCGAATCTGTGTTCGTATGTCTGTCTATCACGGCCGTCTGTCCACAGCATTTGTCCGTCCGTCCGTCCATCTGTCTGCCACAACACCACAGGCTGTTTTGGCTTTTAGTCGCTGTGCTAGGCTGGGCTGCAATTTAAAGATCGAGCAACACTTGCATGCCGGCATGCAACAACGGCCTATGACAGGTGCGTGCAACAAATGAAACTTATGCAAAAAGCAAAAAAAAACAACAACAACAAACTGCTGCTGCAGCAACAATGTTAAGAGCGTTATGTGTGTCTTTGCCGCTAAGTATTGTTGTTTCATTGGTTTTTATTGTTGTAGTCGTAATTGTAAAGTCATACCGGTTAGTAGTTTGACATCAAAATGTATCTGTTCAACAAATAAATCTGTTACACTGGCAGACAATATTTTGCCACGTTGCTCCGGCTGGCCGGACATCATTTTAGGGTGACCCGATTGTCCACTGGAATGTGAGTGTTGCATAAGATGTGCGGTGTATGAAAAGGGACGAGTTGATTGTTTGGGAGTTAAAAATCTAAATTAAATTGTGCTCGAAAACGAATAAAAATTCAAAGTAAACTAAAATTGTACTTTGGTGGTGCTGAGAAAGAGACTTCGGTCTTATAGATGTACACTACTAATAACGTTTATAATGTCGCAGATTTTTGAACTGGTTTTTGACAAATCGACTCTACGATGATCTTAAATCTGGTTTTTGTTTTTCTGGGTCAAAATTAATTTCTTAATAGCCCACAGAAAGATATTTTGACCTTTAGAAGAAAGAAATTTACGCTGGCTTTCATTTAGTCAGGTGTTCTTGTTTCCGTAAAGACAATTTAAAAAGGATCCAGTGGCTTTAATGTCAGACTAAAATAACCTATCAGAGTATCAATATTTTCCTGCTTATGTTGGATGATACGTACAATATCGAGAATAATTGATGTAAACCTCATGGCTTTGGCCAAAAGCCAAAAATCGTTTTTTAAATCACTTCTTTATTTCCGTTTTAGGTCTTTGGTTTAGTTTGTATTCCATGTGCATACACGTGCAAATATAAATACAAATTTTAGGCAGAACAAACATGTACAGGGACTGAGACTTTTGTCCGCTTGTGAGAGAAGTACACAAGAGGACTGAAGCAGATAGGTACTTAAAATAGAGTTCCTAGGGTTAGCTTTAGCTTTAGCTTTAGCTTTAGCTTTAGCTTTAGCTTTAGCTTTAGCTTTAGCTTTAGCTTTAGCTTTAGCTTTAGCTTTAGCTTTAGCTTTAGCTTTAGCTTTAGCTTTAGCTTTAGCTTTAGCTTTAGCTTTAGCTTTAGCTTTAGCTTTAGCTTTAGCTTTAGCTTTAGCTTTAGCTTTAGCTTTAGCTTTAGCTTTAGCTTTAGCTTTAGCTTTAGCTTTAGCTTTAGCTTTAGCTTTAGCTTTAGCTTTAGCTTTAGCTTTAGCTTTAGCTTTAGCTTTAGCTTTAGCTTTAGCTTTAGCTTTAGCTTTAGCTTTAGCTTTAGCTTTAGCTTTAGCTTTAGCTTTAGCTTTAGCTTTAGCTTTAGCTTTAGCTTTAGCTTTAGCTTTAGCTTTAGCTTTAGCTTTAGCTTTAGCTTTAGCTTTAGCTTTAGCTTTAGCTTTAGCTTTAGCCTTAGCTATTGCATACAATCCTCTCAACACCCATTGTGTCAATAATACATATGGATCCATACGTTTGAGGTTCTTGGCACAACTCCCGATAGGGAAACACATTTTCGTCCAATTTAAGGAGTCTTTGAATGACATTTCGCTGTGTCAAACTCTGTTTACCAACCATCCCAAACATTTAAATGTTTTTCCATCCATGCACTTCTTGCAGCCGCTGTTGATTTAGATCAGATGGTGGATGCACGACTCTGAATGCTGTATGCACTTGTATGTTGTTGTTGTTCTAGCTTCTTGTATATGTCCGCATGTAGAACATACATACATTTGTACCTACATATGTTCAGCGGTATGTCTAGCTGTGGCGGGGCATTTCGTACGTTTGTGTGGTTGGTTGTGCGCCATTTGTTGTGGTTCATTTGTCTCAATGGCAGGCGGTGGCTGGTGCGAACCGAACCACAGCAGCAGCAGCAGCAACAGCAAAAAACTGGTATGGTTGCATTTTTCTCTTATTTAGACGCATTATAAATTCGTTACTATTTGGTCACATATCACAAAATGAAAAATATAAAAAAATATATTTTTTTTTCGCCATACAACTGTGGCCATTCGTACTTTGTACTGCACTACAGAGAGTGGTTGGTTGGGCGGTTTTTCTTGCAAGGAATTCTAAAGCATAACAAATGCGGCAACTACGAGGTTCAATTGGCGAAAGGTTTTGCTAGCAACCAAATGGACAAGTTGGGTATTTTGGGATATCTTGTGTGTGCGTCTGTCACAACTCCAAATCCAGTTTCTCTGCTTGGTTAGATCATTCAGGACATTTGTTTAAGCGCCACAACCACCTCTTTGATTTTGGACCATTTAGAAGTACGAAGGACATCCGTATGGCACATATACAACTTTCTAGTAAAAAATTGGCCCTTTGAAGGAGTCTTTAAACAGTAGATCTCGATCTGTGAGTGTGCAGAGTAGATCGAAAACAGCTCACTCTATTGAGAGAAGTTTCTTCTCAAATGCAGTCAATTTCTCAGACCCCTCACAATGTTTGCTCTATAACTTCTGGTGCATTTAATTTCAGCGTCAGACTTACCAATATTTTCACCGTTAACAGTCAATCGGCACCATCGAGCCTCCAAAGGCGACCCTCGTATGCAAATAAATGATAATAAGATCAAAGCTCAGAAAACGCACATTAGTCTGGGCATACACCACAATACGGTCACACAAATATTTATTGTCTTAAATGCAAACATTTCCACTACACACAAATACAAATATGTATCTATGCCAGTACACACACACACGTACACACACACATACAGTCTATGTATGCCCCACTGTAAAACAAGAATTACAATTTGTTGTAAGAATTTTGCTGGTCTTAAATTACACGATGTTGCATTTTGTTGCACATTTGTTATTTCGCGCAGGCAACACTTTGTGCAAGTGTTTGTTTTTCCTTTTTTTTTTTCGGAAATTTCAAAATTAAAACAACAACAGAAATAAACACAAATGTATGTGGTTTAATTTGTTCTTTTGATAAATGTCGGAGTGTCCGTCGGTGGGTCGTTGTTTCGTTTCGTACTCACTCATAATAGGCAAATAATATTAATCGATCATCGGTTTATTATCATTAGCTCGAGAGATTATTCATAGTTGTTTAAGCTTTAAATAACAAACGCCAACTTAAACCGAATATTAATTTGTTTAATGCGAATATTAGCGTAAATACGAACAAAACTGACATCTCGTGATAAATTTATCGCCCCGCCAAATCGCGACGACTTTCAGGCCCCATTTAAAATCAGCGATTATGTTTTCATTTAAAGTTGTCACGGTTTTCTGTATCGAAAACGACAACAACAGCAAAACCATCACAACCATTGGGGCCATTTACTCTAGAGGCCAATGCTGTCGCTGTTGTTCTGTACAGACTTTTTGCAGACTTTGTCCATCAATGGACGAGTGTCCCCCCCTCATATTTGGAACATGTTCAAAAAGTCGACATCTTTCGTGTGTGTTTTTTTTCTTCTGGGAGATGGGGAGTTGACCGTCGAACACAATGAGTGTGGTTTCTTTATGACACCACTTAGACTGAATTCCTGTGCCAGCAAATGACGAATCTTAGACAGGCGACCATTAAAATCGAAACACTTGAAAAACTAAAAAAAAAAAAAACAGAAATACAAACATCAAGTACTTTATTTTAGATGGTCATTTCTAATGTTAGCCGGATTTGGTGTTTTTTTTGTGGATTCTCACAAAATTTCTAATTCTATGTGACAAGGCCTGAATTATTCAATAGGCAATGGCTTTGTAGTTTATGTTCCCTTTTTTTTTTGCTAACCCAATCATAAGTATATGAGGAAGGACATTTTATTTATCCTTGGAGTGAGGTATTTGTTTTTGTTATTTAATTACAATTAATTCTAATTTTGAATTCAAGAATGGACCGGGTGACACAGTTAATATGGCTAGATTTTTGCAGCGACAGACCAAAGCCTCTGTTAGTTATCGAAGCCACAACCACCACGCTATCAACTTGCCTACCGGGGCTCTTTGAGTTCGTTTTAGTTTCGATTAGTATGGGATGACAATAATCCATAAGTGAAAATGGTTAAGGCGGAGACCGTAATTGATTCAGTGTGATTAATTTCCCGTCTACAGCTTCCACAAAAGCCAGAATCTCACAAGCTGCCTTTACAAAAGCCCACAACTTCCATGAATTGATTTCCCATAATCTGCTGTAGCCCCCTATGTGATGCAGTGTAGCCCAATACAGGAGATAATGCTATGACTCCGAATTAGAGGACATGTGGAAATCTAATGGGAGAAATTGTTCTAGAGAAAAGTCCCTTTAGAGGACTACAGAATATTCAGACGGACCATACAGTCTGTGACCTTCTTAGCTTGCCCTGCTGTTATTTGGAATTCAATAATGAAAACCTCAAATATCATTTGTAATTGAACAATTGCCAAATTTTTGAGCAGCTTTAGGGGTTTCGTGCCCGGCATTCACAGAAAAAATGCTGGCCCTACAATTTGAATCACTAATTTTATAGCCAAAAAATTGAAGAACTGATTAAAAAAAACGTATCAAATGAATTACAATTTTATTTGATTTAATTTGTAAAACGCTTTTTTTCTCTATTCGTTCAAAAAAAAAAAAATTTCACCACAACATGGTGTCAATGGTAAACTAGAGTTGCAATATTTGGCCCAGCAGATAAACTAATCAAATACACAATTCTCGTGTTTGAAATCGATGTAAAATTTAGTCATATGTGAAATTAAGTGAATATTTGGATTCCTTGGAAATTTTAATTTCATTTGTGACCAATCGTAAGGTCCTTGGGTTGGTTAACATTTTTTTAAAAGGTACTTAAATTTTAATTCGAGAGAAAATTTTATTTGATTTCTCATAAAATAATTTCAGAAAAAAAATAAAAAATAATATGAAATAATTTCATAAAAAACATGAAATAATACGAAATAATTTCATAAAAAATATGAAATAATTTCATAAATAATACGAAATAATTTAATGAACATTTTATTTCATTTTATTTTAGTTCCCATGAAATAATTTCAAAAAAATAATATGAAATATTTTCATAGAAAATATGAAATAATTTCATAAATAATTTTCATAAAAAATATTAAATAATTTTCATAAAAAATATGAAATAGTTTCATAAAAAATATTAAATAATTTTCATAAAAAATATTAAACAATTTTCATAAAAAATATTAAATAATTTTCATAAAAAATATTAAACAATTTTCATAAAAAATATTAAATAATTTTCATAAAAAGTATGAAATAAATTCATAAAAAATATAAAATTTTCATAAAAAGTATCAAATAAATTCATAAAAAAAGTAAAATAAATCATAAAAAATATTAAATAATTTCATAAAAAAATATTAAATAATTTTTAGAAAAAATTTTAAATAATTTTCATAAAAAATATTAAATAATTTTTAGAAAAAATATTAAATAATTTTCATAAAAAATATTAAATAATTTTCATAAAAAATATGAAATAATTTTCATAAAAAATATGAAATAATTTCATAAAAAATATTAAATAATTTCATAAAAAATATTAAATAAATTCATAAAAAATATTAAATAATTTCATAAAAAATATTTAACAATTGTCATAAAAAATATGAAATAATTTCATTAAAAATATAATATAATTTCATTAAAAATCTGAAATAATTTCAAAAAAAATATTAAATAATTTTCATAAAACATATTAAATCATTTCATAAAAAATATTAAATAATTTTTAGAAAAAATTTTAAATAATTTTCATAAAAAATATTAAATAAATTTCATAAAAAATATTAAATAAATTTCATAAAAAATATGAAATAATTTTCATAAAAAATATGAAATAATTTTCAAAAAAAATATGAAATAATATTCATAAAAAATATGAAATAATTTTATTAAAAATATGAATTAGTTTCATAAAAAATGTAAAGTAAATAATAAAAAATATGAAATAGTTTCATAAAAAATATTAAATAATTTTCATAAAAAGTATGAAATAACTTCATAAAAAATATTAAATAATTTTCATAAAAAATATGAAATAATTTCATAGAAAATATGCAATAATTTCATGAAAAATATGAAATAAATAAATAATTTGAAATAGTTTCATAAAAAGTAAGAAATAATTTCATAAAAAATATGAAATAATTTCATGAAAAATTTCATAAAAAATATTAAATAATTTTCATAAAAAGTATGAAATAACTTCATAAAAAATATTAAATAATTTTCATAAAAAATATTAAATAATTTCATAGAAAATATGCAATAATTTCATGAAAAATATGAAATAAATAAATAATTTGAAATAGTTTCATAAAAAGTAAGAAATAATTTCATAAAAAATATGCAATAATTACATAAAAAATATGAAAAATTTCATAGAAAAAAAATATGAAATCTTTTCATAAAAAATATGAAATCTTTTTATAAAAAACATTAAATAGTTTCATAAAAAATATTAAAAAATTTTCATAAAAAATATTTAACAATTGTCATAAAAAATATGAAATAATTTCATGAATAATACGAAATAATTTAATGAACATGTTATTTCATTTTATTTTAGTTCCCATGAAATAATTTCAAAAAAATAATATGAAATATTTTCATAAAAAATATGAAATATTTTCATAAAAAATATGAAATAATTTCATAAATAATTTTCATAAAAAATATTAAATAATTTTCATAAAAAATATGAAATAATTTTCATAAAAAATATTAAATAATTTTCATAAAAAGAATGAAATAATTTTCATAAAAAATATTAAATAATATTCATAAAAAATATGAAATAATTTTCATAAAAAATATGAAATAATTTTCATAAAAAATATTAAATAATTTTCATAAAAAGTATTAAATAATTTTCATAAAAAGAATGAAATAATTTTCATAAAAAATATTTAAAAATTGTCATAAAAAATATGAAATAATTTTCATAAAAAATATTAAATAATTTTTAGAAAAAATTTTAAATAATTTTCATAAAAAATATTAAATAAATTTCATAAAAAATATTAAATAAATTTCATAAAAAATATGAAATAATTTTCATAAAAAATATGAAATAATTTTCAAAAAAAATATGAAATAATATTCATAAAAAATATGAAATAATTTTATTAAAAATATGAATTAGTTTCATAAAAAATGTAAAGTAAATCATAAAAAATATGAAATAGTTTCATAAAAAATATTAAATAATTTTCATAAAAAGTATGAAATAACTTTATAAAAAATATTAAATAATTTTCATAAAAAATATGAAATAATTTCATAGAAAATATGCAATAATTTCATGAAAAATATGAAATAAATAAATAATTTGAAATAGTTTCATAAAAAGTAAGAAATAATTTCATAAAAAATATGCAATAATTTCATAAAAAATATGAAATAATTTCATGAAAAATTTCATAAAAAATATGAATAAATTTCATAAAAAATAAAAAATAATTTAAAAAAAATATGAAAATATTTCATAAAAGAAACAATTAAAAAAATATGAAAAATTTCATAGAAAAAAAAATATGAAATCTTTTCATAAAAAATATGAAATCTTTTTATAAAAAATATGAATTATTTTCATAAAAAATATGAAATAATTTTCATAAAAAATATGAAATAATTTTCATAAAAAATATGAAATAATTTCATAAAAAATATGAAATAATTTCATAAAAAATATAAAATAATTTAAAAAAAATATGAAAATATTTCATAAAAGATAGTGAATAATTACATAAAAAATATAAAATAATTTAAAAAAAATATGAAAATATTTCATAAAAGATACTGAATAATTACATAAAAAATATAAAATAATTTTATAAAAATTTTAAATAATTTCATAAAAGCGAGCGAATGTTGTGTTATTTCGAATAAAAACCAACCAAAAAAGTAGATTTTTTCGAAACAAAAATGTCAATATTTATATATTTGAAGTACAGATTTGAGCAAAGTTGATATATTGCGATTTTTAGACAAATAAATAAATGGAAATAGAATAATCTGACTTCCAAACTTTAAAACATTTTGTGGGTGAAATGAAAAACCACGAAAAAGTAAAATTATGTTTTTTAAATAATTTAGAAATTTCAAAAATTTTAATTAAAATTTTAGCCCAGTGCTAAGAATGAACAAAAATCAATAATATATCATTTACAACCATTACATTTTCGATACTCAGGAGTCAAAGTCCAGGGAATTATTATAGAAACTCATGACTCGGGTGGGTACAACAATCGTAGAAAGTCTAGAAATCCTACTTTAGTGTTGCATAAACAAAATCTTTAAATCTTTTCGAAGAAAAACTATTTATAAGTTTATAGTCGACATAGAAAAAAAAACAATACCCGTCAATATCCGAATTGCTGGCAATACGATATTTATTTAATGACTACAAAACGTCAAGAGAGTCACCTTTTTTTTTTTTTTGGAAACAATGGTAAACTTCCACTGACAAAAGAAACGAGTAAATTTAACGACTTTTGTTTCGCTATCAAATTATGGATCTCGATCGCATTCATATTAAGTTATTAATAAAAAGAAATATTATTGACGAAAAACCTCTGGTGTCTGATGGTGTCGCCTCTCGAACGTCAAAATACAGGCGACGACTACAACGTCAACGACGACGACGGCGACTACGACGACATCTTATGGCGATAATCCCCCCTAGATGGCTTCATCTCGTAGATGGCCAGGCAAACAAAAGCCTAATCAAGATCAATCTCTAGATAAAATGGCTATAAAATTTATATAAAATCAATATTTATTGAAATGTACATTTGCATAATTAACCATAAAAATCACTGCCACTAAATCCCGGCCGGCGCGCACCGTCCACGAGATCGATCGACGATTGACGATCGCAGATAAGATTGTGGACGTGTGAGTTTTGTAGGTGGTGGTTGTTTTTTTTTTTTTCTTTCTTTCGTATTTATTTTATAACTTGAACGAATTTAAAATTCTAATGTAAAAAAACATCTACGAGTTGAGGTTGAAATTTCTAAACAAATGCGAATGAGTTTCGGTATTTTTCGTTTGGTTTTATCACGACATTTTGCGTAAAATCATTAGCACGCCGTTAAATGAAACAGAAAAAACTGTTGCCGAGATTTCAGAGATGTGATTGTGAATAATTAATTAAGCATTGGCAGCTATTCCGAACAACTCGACCTAGTGTGATTTTTGTTTTATTGGCATAGCGATGTTGCTGGCTGGAGTTGAGCTCTTACGTTGCGTTTACATTATCCTATTAAAAGTGGCTGGCATGAGGAAACCATCGGGCGTCAGAAGATGTCTATCAAATGTGATTTGATGTTTTTCAATCATTATGTCGATGACATTTCTGCATTAATTACCCGGCAACTGTGGGCCAACATTATTAACATAATTTAATTAGTTTAAATTGTTTGGCCATTCTAGAGACATTCCGAATTGATAAGTTGGTTTGATTTGAAAATTGTCACTTTTTAGTGGTGGAAAATAAGTTAAACTCGTTGGATTTTCAAGGAAATGATTGAAAAGAAAACTGGAATTTTAGGTGATGATTGTATTTTTTGAGTTTAAATAGATTTAGTATTGATATTCTTTATGTGCTCATCACAAAATCATAAAACAAAATTTTGTAATAAATAATCACTTTACAATGTGACCGATGTACTGTGGTCACATTTCTTTCTATAGGTAGTTTTTTTTATTTATTCTTTTAAAATACAAATTTGTGAGAGCTTATTTGTCATAACTCGAAAACTAATTGTCCGATTGAAATAAATTTTAAAAAATTTATGACTAAATTATTTTTAATCTTCGCCTTGGGAAAATTTTTATTTTCTATCCATAATTTTTTTTATTAATTTTTTTTAAATAAAATTTGTGTTGAAATAATTTTTTTAAAAATTTATGATTACATTTTTTCATAATTGTTTTAATTTTTTTTAAAATTAAATTTGTGTTGAAATAAATTTTAAAAAATTTATGACTAAATTATTTTTAATCTTCGAAATAAGGAATTTTTTTTATTTTTTTTTCAAAATAAAATTTGCATTGAAATAAATTTTTAAAAAAAATTTAATCTTCGCCTTGGAAATTTTGGTATTTTCTATCCATAATTTTTTTATTTTATTTTTTAAATAAAATTTGTGTTGAAATTAGTTTAAAAAAACGTATGACTAAATAATTTTTAATCTTCGCCTTGGGAAAATAATCCATAATTGTTTTAACTTTTTTTAAAATTAAATTTGCCTTGAAATACATTTTAAAAAATTGATCACTAAATAATTTTTAATCTTCGAAATAAATAGTTTCTATTTTATATCCCCAATTTTTTTTATTTAAATATAATGAAATAAATTTTTAAAAAAATTTTAATCTTCGCCGTGGAATTTTTTTGTATTTTCTATCCATAATTTTTTTATTTTGTTTTTTTAAATTAAATTTGTGTTGAAATAAATTTTAAATTAAATTAATCACTAAATTATTTGTAATCTTCGAAATAAGGATTTTTTTTTCAAAATAAAATTTGCATTGAAATAAATTTTTCAAAAAAATTTAATCTTTGCCTTGGAAGTTTTTGTATTTTCTATCCAAAATTTTTTTTTTAAATAAAATTTGTTTTGAAATAAGTTTTAACAAATTTATGATAAATAATATTTATTTAATCTTCGCCTAGGTAAAATTTTCCATAATTGTTTTAACTTTTTTTTTAAATTAAATTTGTGTTAAAATAAATTTTAAAAAATTGATCACTAAATTATTTGCAATCTTCGAAATAAATGGTTTTTATTTTATGTCCCCAATTTTTTTTTTAATTTTTTTTTCAAAATAAAATTTGCATTGAAATACATTTTTAAAAAAATTTTAATCTTCGCCTTGGAAATTTTTGTATTTTCTATCCATATTTTTTTTTTTTAAATAAAAATTGTGTTGAAATAAGTTTTAAAAAATCTATGACTACATGTTTTTTAATCTTCGCCTTGGGAAAATTTTCCATAATTGTTTTAACTTTTTTTTTAAATTAAATTTGTGTTGAAATAATTTTTAAAAAATTTATCACTAAATTATTTGTAATCTTCGAAATCCCCATTTTATCCCCATTTTTTTTTAATTTTTTTTCAAAATAAAATTTGCATTGAAATAAGTTTTTAAAAAAAATTAATCTTCGCCTTTTAAATTTTTGTATTTTCTATCCATAATTTTTTTTATTTTTTTTTCAAATAAAATTTGTTTTGAAATAATTTTAAAAAAATTTATGACTAAATTTTTTGTAATCTTCGCCTTGGGAAAATTTTCCATAATTGTTTTAACTTTTTTTTTAAATTAAATTTGTGTTGAAATAAATTTTAAAAAATTAATCACTAAATTATTTGTAATCTTCGAAATAAGAATTTTTTTATTTTATATCCCCAATTTATTTTTTTTCAAAATAAAATTTGCCTTGAAATCAATTTTTAAAAATTTTCAATCTTCGCCTTTTAAATTTTTGTATTTTCTATCTATAATTTTTTTTTAAATAGAATTTTCTGAGAAATAAATTACATAACATGAAAACTGCTTCAGATAGATAATTATTTGTTTGGCAAACATTTAAAAAAAGAAATTCTAAATTTTAAACTGACAAATGTCTGCCATTTTTCTATACTTTTGCAATAAAAAATTACTATTTAAATAAGATGTAAACCATTAAAATCGATAGAGAATTTTCGCTTTTATTGCCGTTTTAGTAAAAGGCCTCTTTTGGCATGGGAGGTATCTGAATTAGACTTCACCATGTTGTCAATTTTCAATCCTCCAGTGATTTTTATGAGCAATACCTCTTTTTAATCTGTTCGTTTCTCGATATGCATTTAAAATATTGAAAATGTTAGCGTGGTGGCTGTGGGTTCGATTACCAACAGATGGCTTTGGTCTGTCGCTGCCAACATCTAGTCATATGGTCTGTGTCACCCGGTTTACCCTTGGACCCAAAATCAGAATATAAATTTACTTTGTATTGTAATTAAATAAAAATAAATAAATTTCAAATATTCGTATTTCATTCGATAGTGGCTACACGCCCTGCAGAGATCCCCCTCCATTCCGAACGCAAGCTACAGTGGGACCCCTGTTGATACAGAACACTAAACACCTTGACTTTTACTAATTGCCGGCAAAACAAATGTTGCCAAATATTATTATTGGAATTCCTTAGCCCACCACAATGGATACGGTGTTTTTCTGCGACTTCTTCGTCTCCCACCTTTGCTGAATTTGACTAATTTGATTTTATGACTTCTTTTGTATGGCGTTTAATATCTTTTTTTTTGTTCGTTGTTGTTGTTAATGTCTTTAAATTTGAGTTTAGTTTTGCTTTTGATTTTTAATATTTTATATTATGAACTATTCAAATGATTTCTTTTCGTTTTCTTCGGCTGATCGGTTACCATGAGAAGGGTGATTGGGCGGTAGGGGATGGGCAAAACTGGTAGCATTTGCCACGAAGATGAGTCCATGGTTTATTTTTGATGATTTTGTCTTCTTTTTGTCGATTTGACAAACAAACAAAACAACAGCATTTTATTTATATTTTTTTTTCGTTTATCTCCGAAATCGAAGAAGTCGAAGAAGTGGAAAAAACAGTTGGTCTAAACCAATTTAAACTGGATTGATGTTGTTAATACAATGTTGCCGATTGGAATTTCAATCATAAAAAAAGAAACAAATGGGCATATGTGAATATGGATGTGTGCCTAGTAAGGGCAGATAACTAATTCGTTTCAATTCAGTATTTCCATTTTATACGATTTGGAAAAACTAGCATTGCAGTAGTTGTGACTTCTTAAATGTTATTTCTATATAGAATCACACTTTTTCATATCTGTTGATTCTATTGGATTTCGTTAAACATCTCTACTATCACAGCATCGATCCTTCCCAGCCGTTTGAGAAATACAGCGCTGTTCTGTTTATGAATTTAACAAGGAGGCCATCCTTTTTTGTTTGTACCTTCTCCGTAATGGGTAGGATGACCTATATCATGTGGAACATCTAAAAATTACAACATTTCATCTATCCATCTGAAGACTTATGAACTGATATTGATACATAATTTTCATTAAATGAATGTAAAATTTTCGTTAAATGAATGTAAAATTTTCATTTAATTAATGTAAAATTTTCATAAAATTAATGTACAATTTTCTTTAAATTAATGTACAATTATCATTAAATTAATGTAAACTTTTCATTGATTTCATTGAGATGTACAATTTTCATTAAATTAATGTACAATTTTCATTAAATTAATGTACAATTTTCATTAAATGAATGTAAAATTTTCATTAAATGAATGTAAACTTTTTATTAAATTGATGTACAATTTTCATTCAAATAATGTAAAATGTTCATTAAATAATGTACAATTTTTATTAAATTGATACATAATTTTCATTAAATAAATGTACAATTTTCATTAGATTAATGTAAAATTTTCATTAAATTAATGTACAATTTTCATTAAATTAATGTACAATTTTCATTAAATTAATGTACAATTTTCTTTAAATTAATGTACAATTTCATAAAATTAAGGTAAACTTTTCATTAAATTGATGTACAATTTTCATTAAATAAATGTATAATTTTCATTCAAATAATGTAAAATGTTCATTAAATAATGTACAATTTTTATTAAATTGATACATAATTTTCATTAAATAAATGTATAATTTTCATTAAATTAATGTAAAATTTTCATTAAATTAATGTAAAATTTTCTTTAAATTAATGTACAATTTTAATTAAACTAATGTACAATTTTAATTAAACTAATGTAAAGTTTTCATTAAATTAATGTAATTTTTTTTTCATTATATTGATATATAACTTTCATTAAATTAATGTGTTAAACCTAGCGTTTGGCAATATTTCGACTACAGATTTTCACATTCGGGAAAATGTAAGAATTATTGAAAAAAAAACCTGTAATGTCTCATGTACGAAAATCTTCTATTTTCCTACTTAGTTGCATACAACTGCCGTCTATCCCCTCTCTCTTCACGAAACTCAATGTGATTGATGCCAGTAGTTCGATATTATGAACAGATCATGATATCATAACTTTTGCTAATGTCTTCTCCCTTTAAATGTCCTGACAAATCTCGGAAAGACAATAACACGTGTCAGCACAATATTTCCCTGTGAGCAAGGGGGCTAACAAAAAAAAAATATAAAACCTCAGCACAAATTTCCTTACATCACTTTGGACGTAGGTCGGAAACTAACTCACTCCGCAATATGAATCGTCTTTGGGTCATACTCTCAAGAAAATGAAACGGCTTTTAAGGGCGATTATTTTCTTACCAAACAGAAATGTGTAAAAATGCCGCAAGTTTTTTGTTTTACAGCATTTTTATTGTTTATAGTTTCATAAAAAGCGAAAAACTCCATCTAGCCTTTGATGTGAATTTAATAATTTTAAAACAAATCTTTTAACAGAATCTCTCTCTTTTAACGGGTATACAAATCGCACATGAAATTTTACAAAACCCCACCTCCAAAAAACTTTTAATGAAGCACAAACCCGAGAATGAAAAGAAAATAAACAAAACGAAATGAAACGAAAAAAAAACAAACGCTAATACCACTACACTTATGAACAAATATAATAAGTGAATTTGTATACCAGACAAATTGTAATTGTTCTGTACCACTCACACACTCCAGCATTTCCAGCAATACGCCACCATTGAGTACAATTGAAACTGAACAGAACATGTAAAGGGGCTGGGGGGAGGGGATGGTGAGGGTTGGTTATACAACCCCACATATTACAAGAACAACCGAAAACCCACCCACCCATCCGGCTAGCTACAAGTTATGAAAATATAAACGAGCTAAAAACAAATACAATAAAACAATGAATGAACAACAACGCTGGCAATAGATAGCAATAGCGGCAGCAGCACAAAATCTTTGCTCGCCACATCCATAGTTTTACTCTGGAACTCGAACGATACCGCGCACAACCACCCACACTCAAAGTCACTGCCCCCACCCACTCGGCGGCCACTATCAGTGGAAACAGTCAAGTCAAAGGGAACCAACAAAGAAAACTAATGTCGGCCCATTACAATCAGTCCTCGAAACCTGCTATGATTTTGCCAATTCATAAAATATTTTAATTCAGTGGTGGATTTAAAAATTGAATTTGTCTGCCACCGACCTCCCGTATTACGTTGTTAGTTAAGAAGTTGCATGAAAACACAATGTCGCAGCAATTTTCGAATTTTTTCAAAATTTGAAGAAAATTGCAGATTTTGTTTAACCAAAAACTAAAGTGAATTATTAAAATTGTGCCATGTAAAACTCTAAATGCTTTGAAACATACCAGAGAGATTTTTCAAAATTTAAAAAAAGCTACAGACTTTTTCTAAGCGAAAACTAAAGTGAGAAGTATAAGCCCAGTATTCAAATTGCCAGAATTTTTTTTTTTTTAATTAAAAAAACTGCAGACTTTTTGTAACCGAAAAATTAAGTGAGAATTATAAGTCCACTTTTAAAATTGTACCACCTTGTAAAACTTACAAACTTTTGAAAATAAAAAAAAAAATTTTCCCAAATTAAAAAAAATTCAAAATTTGTGTATCCAAAAACTAAATTGAGAATTATAAGCCTGCTTTTAAAAATGTGCCACCTTGGAAATCAATAGGTGAAAATTAAAAGGGAACTTTTCCAAATTAAAAAAACTAAAGTGAGAATTATGAGGCCGATAGGTGAAAATGAAAAGGGAACCGTTCCAAATTAAAAAATAAACTAAAGTGAGAATTGTGAGCCCATTAAAATTGTGCCACCTTGAAACTCAATTGGTGATATATCCTATAGAACTCAAAAAGCTTTTAAAATTAACAGGGACTTTTTTCAAATTAAAAAAAAAAATTAGAATTTGTGTTATCGAAAAATAAGGAGAGAATTTTAAGCTCACTATTCAAATTGTGCCACCTTGAAACTCAATGGGTGAAATATCCAGTAAAACTCAAAAAGCTTTGACACATACCACAGACGTTTTTCACAAATACCCAAAACAATCCAGAATTTGTGTAACCAAAGACTAAAGTGAGAATTATAAGCCCACTATTAAAATTCAGCCACCTTGCAACTAAGTAAGTGGAATTTTCTGAATTGGATTCCACTTGCCTTCATTTGTAATTGCCATGCTCGCTTATTTGAATCACGTTCTGAAATAGATTTGCACTTTTCCTTACACCCAAAAAAACCGGTTAATTACCTTCAACTTATTACCCACTTCGTTTAATTAACCAACTTATAAATGATTTTATAAGTTTTATCTATTTAACCGAATTCCTAGAATTACCCAAATGAGGTAATTAAGTGGGTTCGTTTAATTGCCTTATCCGGATAATTACTCTAAATGCTTGGGATTTTCATGAATTATCTTGGAGGGGTTTCATTGATTCAGTTATTCAATTATTTAATTTTTCAATTCAATTGTACAATTATTCACTTATCCCATTACCTTCAATTACTGAACCGATTATTGTGTTCTATATAATGTCTCCATCCCTTTCTCTTCATTTAAGGATATTTAAAGGATACACATGAACAAGTAATCTCTTTGCCCTCCTGCGGTGTATTTATTGCATGACAACTGCTCCACATGTCGTCTTACATGAATAAAGTTTTAATTGAAACAACAACAAAAAAAAACCAAGAATTATCGAATACACAAATAACTGGGTGGGGGAAGAGAAGGCAAATAGCCAAAGAAGAAAGAACAATTTACTGAAATAGCACAACTTATAAGTAAATAGTAATAACATACATTGAAATACACACGCACACACAGAGACATATGTACGACCATAACACTGTGTACATTCGCATAAATAAAGAGATTTACCCCGAGTACCCTGGCGTAAATACACATGTGTATGTCGGTTTTTATGCATATGTACATGTACATACATAGAATCTTACTATGTACATATGTATAAGCCAACGAATTTATGTATTCACTGTACACAAAATAAATATAAACTCGGTTAAATATTACATGGACGAGCGCGAAAAGTGCAGCAACCTCTTTTCTTTCAAATCGTTCCGATTCAAAGTGGAAGTGTTTTGTTTCACGAGGGTCATGTGATAAGTGTGGCAGAAAGGCATTCTTTTGTTCTGATATGTCAATGTAGTCAGTTCAACAAAAATTTTGGGGATTTTTATCTCTAATGTTGAATTAAGGAAAGGGGCGTGTCACAATAAAAAATGGCCCCGATTTTCGGGGTAATTATAAAAATGAAACAATCTCCCAAATTGTAGAACTTGCAATATGAAAAATGGCCCCACAATGAAAATACAAACGTTTTGTGACAAAACCCATGCAAACAATTAAAATAATATAAAATTGAATTTGGTGGCATTTTTGATTATGCAAAATGACTCCAAAATCAAAAATGGAAAAAATCCTCCATAAATTTAAAAACAAATTGGGGTAATTTTTTCTACTGAAAATATGATTGTATGTAAAGTCACCCTTAAGAAAAATGAACTAAACATTAGAAATAAAAAATACCCAAATAAATAATCGCCATAAAAAACGAAATTTTACCCAAAAATAAATATGAAATTTAATCCGAAAAACAAAACGAAAATAAAAACAAACCAAAAAAAATCGCCCAAAAACATGTTAGACCGGACAGATTTACTAAATAGAAAAGCATTATATTTCTTCATTTGTGATAATAATTTTTCATAAGGAAAAAATTCCAAAAAAAATTCGCCAACAAATTTGACCAAAATTTGTATGGAGGAATTTTGAACGATTTTTTGGTAATTTTTCTCAATGCACGATTTACATACAGCCCCAAATTAGAATTGAAAAAATGACCCCAAATGATGTGGAAAAATTGCCCCGAAATTTTCGTGTTGTTTGTCTCAGTAATAAAATTTGGGAGTATTTTTATACACTCCATCATAGGATGGAGTATATACTAAGTTTGTCATTCCGTTTGCAACACCTCGAAAGAGTGATCTGCGACCCTATAAAGTATATATATTATTGGTCAGTGTAACATTCTAAGACATTCTAGCGATGTCCGTCTGTCTGTCCGTCCGTCCGTCCGTCCGTCTGTTGTCTGTTGAAATCACGATAGAGCGCGAACGACTAACCCTAAAAAGCTGAAATTTTGTAGGAAGATGTTTTTTGCCCATAAGCAGGTTAAGTTCGAGAATGGGCCCATGATAAACATGCGAAGTGCAACGAAATTTACTCACGAACCCAAATATGCCTTTATTTTCATGATTTGCCTACATTTTTTGATCCGGTTTCTGGGACTACCGGGTCACCAGCGGCCCAAAAACCGTCCCTTGACAAACATGGACATATGGGTATCGAAATGCAACGAAATGTTCTCGCGAACCCAAATATGCATTTATTTTCATGATTTGGATAAAATTTGTGATCGGGTTCCTGGGACTATCGGGTCACGAGCGGCCCAAAAACTCAGTTAGTTATACCCTCACCCTACGGTGGGAGGGTATATATCATTTGATACGGCTCAAAAGTGTAACACATAGAAATATCCACATTAGACCCCAGGTGTCTTTGAACCAAATTCGTTTTATGACTTTCTGAATCGTTTGAGCCATGTCCGTCTGTCCTGCTGGTACGCACGATAACTTTCGAAAGAGTTAAGCAATCACTCTGAAATTTGGCATGGCTTAATATTTTCCTAAAACTGCTTATGGGATAGCAAATGGGCTATATGGCCACACCCCTTCGGGTACCTCCAATACAAATCTGCTATTTCGCCCACTTTAGAAATCGTGTAATAATATCAACACGCCTAGTTGGATCATCCCCAAATTTTGTATTTAGTAAAAGTAGAGTTAGACTAAGTTTTGGACACAAAGTTGGCAGTCTGGCAACTCTCCTTCGGGTACCTCCCATACAAATCTGCTATTTCGCCCACTTTATAAATCGTGTAATAATATCAACACTTGCAAGTTCGATCTTGTCCAAAATCCGTAGTTAGTAAAGGTATAACCGGACAAAGTTTCCGACAAAATCTTGGCTGTCTGGCAACTCCTCTTCTGGTACCTCCCATACGAATGTACCATCCCGCCTGCCTTAGAAATCGTGTAATAACACCAATATGCCCAACGACATTTTGCCCAAATTTTGTATTTAGTAAAAGTATAGCTAGACAAATTTTTAGACAAAAACTTGGAAGTCTGGCAAATCCCCTTCTGGTACCTGTCATACAAATTTACCATTCCACCCATTATAAACCGTGTAATACTTTCAATACGACCAACGCGATCTGCCCAAATTCCGTATTTAGTAATGGTATAACTGGACTAAGTTTTGGACAAAAACTTGGCAGTCTGGCAACTCCTTTTCTGGTACCTCCCATACAAATGTACCATTGCACCCACTTTAGAAATCATGTAATTATATAAACTCGATCAACGATTCTTTCCGAAACTCTATATTTAGTAAAGCTTTAACTACATACAATTTTCTAGTAAAAACTCTGCTTTATATTCCGTCCTTTTTGTAAAATCATGTAATACAATATTTTTCTAAAACATTCGGTATTCTAGGTTGCTATTATGACTTTTCATCAGATGTTACATCAAATGATGGTAGCTACTCACACATTTAACTTTCCGATACTTTGAAATATGAGACTTGTATGTTTTTAATGAGGGTGAGGGTATATATAAGTCGGTTTACCCGACTGCAACTTTTTCACTGGTTTTCTTATTTATTGACTTTTTAAGGATCCATGATGGAGGGTATATAAGATTCGGCCCGGCCGAACTTACTATTTGTCCACTTGTTCATTGTTACTTTTGGTCTATTTTGCATTGGTATAATTTTGTCGGGTTCTTTTTAACATTTTGAGGGGTAATTTCGTTTTACAATTATTCGATTTTAAGGGCAGAGGATCCTCGGTACTTTTACAAATTTTTAATCCACAAATCCATAAAAAAATTGCCCCGAAATTTTCGTGTTGTTTGTCTCAGTAATAAAATTTTTGAGTATTTTTCATTGTTGCATTGGGATAATTTTTCGGGGAACCGGGTTCTTTTTAACATTTTGAGGGATGATTTCGTTTTACAATTATTCGATTTTTAGGGCAGATGATCCTCGGCAATTTTAGCTTTATTTAATGAAAAATCCTCCTATATTCTAAAACGAATTTGTAATCCAAAAACGAAATTTAAAAAAACCTCGGTGAATTTTATTTTAAAAAAAATTGTATTTTTTTTTTGTAAAAATCGGTGCATGTTTTTTTTAAAAAATTGGTGCCATTTTTTTTAAATCGGTGCTATTTTTAAAACTGAATTTTTTTTAAAAAAAAAAAGGTGGATTTCGTGTTTTTAAAATCGGTGATTTTTTGTTTTTTAAATAGGTGCAAATTGTAGATTTTTTTGTAAAAAAAAAATCCGTGCATTTTTTTTTTTTTAAAAAATCATTGCATTTTTTTTTTAAAAACATCTTTCATTTTTTTTTTAATTAATTTTTTTAATTGATGAATTTTTTTTTTAAAAAAATCGAGGAATTTTTTTTTTAAAAAATTTATGATTTTTTTTATTAAATCGGTGAATTTTTTTTTTTTAAAAATCACAGAATTTTTTTTAATATAATCGGTGATTTTTTTTTTTCCATTATTTTTCGGGGAAACGGGTCTTTTTTAAATTTTTAGGTGTAATTTCGTTTTACAATTATTCAATGTTTAGGGCAGATGATCCTGGGCACTTTTAGCTTTATTTATATAATAATTCACGAAACTTAAAAAACAAGGTGCATTTTTCTTTCACTTCATATTTATGTATATTTGTAACATTGAACCACAAGAAATAATTTGACAACAACATTTCCATTTACTTATTCGAAGATCCTCGTATTTTCCTCTTCACTACCACACTCAGTTTTAATTTGTTTCACAATGCTGGGTGGCTGGTGCTAGAGACGACTTTTTTTCTGCTACTGGTTTTGTAGACTTGGTGTCACCAACAGCCAAACCAGAAACAACAGCACCAGCAGCAGCAGATCTACCCAAATTCGGGCAACATGAACAATAAACAACTTAACAACAGCAAAACAAAAAATTACTGAAATCTCCAACTGAAAGAGGGAAAAACCACCGAAAAAAAAATTAATACTCGCGTATAAGTTTTGAAAATGACAATGAAATTGAAACCCCTGCGCAAGTGACAACTGCCAAAGGCAATTGACAATATTTCGAAAAGTGTAAGGGGAATGAAACAATTTTGAGTTTCAATTTCATTTAGCAATGATTGCGTTTTGTTTAGTATGAGTTTTCGTTTGAGTTTTTTTCTTTCTGCTAATTGCTTGTTGACAACAACAACAACAACAACCGCGGCAACACCAGCACAATCATTGTCGTCACAAGTCCAAGCCCGCAACATTTCCCCTCAACACAGCGGGCATACGAGCAAAATAGTATAAAACGTAGTAAAATTTCTATTTCGTTTCATTATAATTTTTTTGATAATGAATTGAATGAAGAAAAACACACACAGTGAGAGAGAGAGAGAGAGGGGGGAAGAAGAAGCAAAACACACAAAAATGAAATATCGTATCCGTAGTGAAACTAAAAATTAAACAAAAACAATCGACACAACCGCCAACTATGACGTTGATGACAGCCGCAGTAGCAGCAGCATTAACATGTTGTTAATATTCAATTGATATTGAAATAAACACTTGTCAAAATAAGAATGAATTTGAATTTAAATTGTTCAAATATGAAACAGAAATTTCTACAATAAGCGACTATTGTTTTTGTTTTTTTTTTTGTTTTGTTTTTTTGAAATTAAACAAATGGGGCGAGCGAATCGTACGAACTACAAACAATGAAATTTGGAGGGCAACGCTAAAAATCATCGCCATAATAATTGAAAAAAAAATTAAAATTAAATTGAAAAGGTAAATGACTTTTCAAAAAAAAAAAGGAGTGGGGGGGGGGGTTGTCAATGAAAGTGGGTAAATTCTTTTGGTTTATTAAAAATAGAAGAGGATGCCGCCGACTTTATGAGTAGGCGAGTTATCTGTAAGCCACGAAGAACGGCTCTAGTAGAAAACATTAGCTAGTAGATCCCGGTCTGTGAGTATAACAAATGTTTTCGTACACACACAAATTCCCCGCCTGCTTCTTCATTCTCCAATGAGAGGCATTTCCGATGAGAATCCTTGGAAATCCACAACGGCCAACTGTCTGGCGTTTAATTTGAAATGTTAAGTTTCGTAAAAAAATCATAGTAAATTACAAAACGTGGTTATCTATATACCTAAAAGTAACCGGTGGTAAAAAATGTTCTTTGCCCTTAGTTTGTGTGTAATTAGAAGTTTTTTTCGAATCGAATATTTTTCCGAATCATTTTGAATAACTGAAATTTTTGAATGTTTTCTAAAAAAAAACACAAATAGAAAACAATGGACACATTTTTTGCAAACGGTTATTTTACATCGATAACCAGTTGCCAGAAAAAACCGGTTGATTTATTTGCGATATATTATTTTCATTCGAATACTTTTGATTGTGTGAAATGTCTTCGGATAAACCTAAAATAAATAAACCATAAAATAAATTGGTAAACCGGGAGTTCAAGAAGGGATATTTTCAAAACCGGTTATACGAAAATGGAAAATTTGTTTAAAACCGTTTATTTTATATCGATAACCGGTTGCCAGAAATTGTGTTTGATTTGTTCTTCATTCGAATACTTTTGATTCTCTAAAATGTTATTGTCATAAAATAAATTGGTAAATTTTGGTTTCGGTTATTCGGAAAATTTTCTTAAAAACCGTTTATTTTACATCGATAAAATGTTATTGTCATAAAATAAATTGGTAAACCGGGTATTCGAGAAGGGTTATTTGCAAAAACGTTTATTCGGATTTGTGTTGAAAGGCCGAATAGTTTGATTTAGCAAAAAGAAAAATTTTTAGAACCGGTTATTATGGCCGGTTGCATGATATTATTCATGATTTATTTTTAAGTTTTTTTTTAAATTGAATTTTTATGATTCTTTGGTTTTTTTTCCCCCCAGAACCGGGTATTTGTCAAAAACCGGTTATTCGGTTACGGTTTTGTATACTCTACCACATTTTTCTTTAAAAAAAAGAAAACAATTTCATGCGATTGGTTACTTTATAACAATAATCGGATGCCAGAATTTGTTCTTGGTTTAAAAAATCTACTAAGGTTTTCTAATTCAAAAAGATTGTCCTTGATTGACTTTCAAGTTTTTTTTTAATTTAAATTCTCTTGATTGTTTGGTTTTAAAATTGTAGTGTTTCTAGAAAATGAAAGTCCCCGGTCACTGACATAAATTAAACCATTTTAAACGGGTATTCGAGAATGATAGTGTTCAAAGCCGGTTATTCGGTTACGGTTTTGTATACTCCACTATTTTTTTTGAAAACAAAAATCTTGCAATCGTTAATGTATGTCAATCAACGGTTGTCAGAATTTGTCCTTGATTTAAAAAAAATACTACTCAGGGTCTAATTCAAAAATTTTCGGTTTTTAGATTTTCATATTCCTAAAAAAATCCCGTTAACCGGATATGTCTAAGTTGTTAGTTTCAAAACCGGTGATTCGGTTTCTGTTTTCAATACTCCAGCTTCAAGAGTCTAAAAAGTGCAATTTCTTGCCACCGGTTATTTTATATCACAATTGTACCTGATTCAAAAAACTGCTCTGGTTTCGTAATGCCAAACCTTTTGAGATTGTCTGACATGTTTGGGTTTTAAATTTTTATGTTTACAGAAAAGAAGGCGGCTGCAAGATTTTTTTAAAAAAAAAATAGTGGAGTATACAAAACCATAACCGAATAACCGGTTTTGAAAATTATCATTCTCGAATACCCGATTTGTTTAAGTTTGTTTTTTTAAATTTGAATTCTTTTGATTGTTTTGATTTCCTAGAAAATGCAAGTGCCCGGTTAATGACTTCAAATAGGCGGGTAAACAGGGTATTCGTCAAAGGAATTTATTAAAAACCGATTATTCGGTTTCGGTTTGGCATACTCCAGGAACTCCCTTTATTTTTGTGTGTTTTTGCCAACTTTATTTCGTCTTTTCCGGTGACGATATTTTGTAGTTTCTTTTCTAAATCTGTCACCACGTTTTGAAATATTTTCTAAACTTGTCCTCTGGAGTTGCAATCCTATAACTTTTACAAACTAGAAACCTTTGCCATATTGTGTTGAAAATTTGGATTAAACTAGTTCGGTATGATTTTCAGTAAAGTCAACAAAATTAAACAAAATATATTCTCTGCATAAATTAAAATAAACCTATTTTGTCCATTCGTTATTGAGATTAAATAAAAACTCACACACATTTCTTACAGATTTACCAAAACTGTTAAATGAAATTTTGGCAATTCATGGCCATAAAGCCATAAAACCAAATCCACTTAATTTGAATTTCCAGGGAAAACCTTTTTCTTATTGCCAACAAAAAAAAAAAAAACAGAAACAGAAACACACACTCATGCAATTGCATTTTGCAGCACAGCAAACTACTCAGCCGTGACACAACAAACGAATTCTAATAAAACATTTCAAATGTTCTTCCATTTACAGATCAATAAAAACAAGCCGTCGCCGCAGTCTCCTCTTCCCAACAGCCAACAAGAACCAAACTAATTGCGGCAAACATCAGCAGTAGCAACAACAACGACAACACAAATAACACCAGGAGCAAACAAAGAGCAACCTGTCACAGTGGTCTCGTAAATGCAGAAATTAAAAATCCATTGCAACAAGATTTGTATTGTTGTTGTTCCGATAACTCGTCTCTCCTTCGATTTATGGCCACAACACAGCGCAAACCATTAAAAAACTATAACAAATTTTCAACGACCAATAGCAACAGCAACAACAACAATAAGAACTTGCAGTTGTCTGGTAGCCGACGATATCGATAAAACGTCAGCATCAGACAAGAATACCTACTCTCGTAAAGTTCGGTTGTAATTATAATATCACGAGCCAAAGTCACAGACATTGAGTATACGTAGAATAGCAACAACAACGATACACTTGTTTCACCGAGAACAAACACACCAACGCACACATGTGCCTTCACAGAGCAGATATCCAGCACAGCACAACAGTCTCTGAGATATAGAGACACAGCAGAGCACAGCACATACCCGTCATTGGCATACAGGTAGCAATGAGAGCCGGCTGTTGTGTGTGTGTGTGTTAATAGCAACAGGTGGCTGGCTGAATAAGTGGACAACCAAAAACAACAACGGATCGCTGTGTGTGCCTGTGTGAGAGTAAAACGAAGAAATAATAAAAAGAAAGGCATGCGAGTTGCAGCAACAACGTTAACGTCGACGGCAACGGCAACGTCACCCATTGGCAGCAGGTCTTTTTGCTGCTTTTTGTTGGACTTCTACCAACACTCCAGCACGCTTGTGTGTTTGTTATTGTTATTGCTTTTCTCGCAAGAGGAAAACGTCACAGACTCGTTTATGGCCGACTAATGGGAAACAACAAGAAACGATAGACAGACAGTTTGGTAGCGGCGCGCGCTTAGCACGGAGGATGCTGAAGAAGATGCTTCAATTTTGTTTTTCTTCTATCTCATATGTGTTGCGGTTAACGAACAAAATATAGAAATACACACGCACTCATCCGTACTCACGTATACTAACAGCAACAACAACGACAACAGCGAATAGCCTCGTTATCGTTGCCGTGTGTTGAACACCAATTCGAAATCAATACAAAACACTCGTGCGACAACGTAACACAACGCGTCGCGCATCGCAACACAGCGCGTAAACAAAATAACGGACGGACAACAACTGATACGGTACGGCAATTAGAACAGAGGATTTGTGAAAATTGTTGTGGGGAAAATCCCAGCTGAGAAAGTAAACAAAGGACCTTCTCACAAACACGAAGAAAGTTAACCCGAAAAGAGTTAACGCTGCCAAAGAGTAAGAGAAATAAGTAAAAACCAAGTGGAAATCAATAATCGAAACAACGCGCATTCTTTAAATTCTTTTTTTTAAACATCATCAACAACAACAACAGCAATACCACTCAGAGAGATCAGTGACATCTGTTGAAATTAACAGCGGTAATATTATGAAAAAAATAAACAAAAACGACGACGATAACACCAGCTAACATCAGCTGTATTGAATACCCACCTCATCGACCATACAAATGTCAATTAAAACAAATCATTAAAAACAACAACAGCAACAACAACCAAACAATACATCCCAACAAATTGAAACAAATCATTTCGAAATCCCCGAATCTTATCGTTTCAGAAAACCCAAAACCGATTCGAGCAAAACAAAAACAAAACAAAAGACAACAACCACAAAAAATCAAATTAAAATGATTGAAAATAAGAACGAAATAATGTCTCATCGCCCATGTTAACGGATCAATCAATATCTCGCCACACAATTGAAACAGACCAACACCAACACCGTCGCCAATTCTGAATTTTGTCGCAAAAGAAAAACAACGCAAAGTGAAAAAAAAACTAGATAAAAAGTTAAGTGAATCATCAATCGCCAATTTCTTCAAATCCAAACAATAACAAACGGGGGAAAATTATAAATCACAAATCGAAACGTAACGATTCAAATGTTTCAAGACCAATTAAGAGAAAAGTTTCAAAATAAAACAGATACGCCAGGAACACAACAATATTAAATTAAAAAAATTAAAAATCAAATATCATTGGGAAATTGAAAAAGAAATCTCCAAATAGAAATCAAAAATCAATGGGAAATTGAAAAAGAAATCGCCAAATAAAAATCAAAAATTGAAAAAGAAATCTCCAAATAAAAATCAAAAATCAATGGGAAATTGAAAAAGAAATCTCCAAATAGAAATCAAAAATCAATGGGAAATTGAAAAAGAAATCTCCAAACAAAAATCAAAAATCAATGGGAAATTGAAAAAGAAATCTCCAAGAAATACAAAAACTCCGATAAAAAAACTAAAAACCTAAGAACTGTTACAAAAATCCCAAAAAAAAAATGATTCAAAATGTTAAGGCTGTTTCGAAAATATTGAAAATAAATCAAAATTGAAAACAAAAATCTTACAAATTTGGAATAAATTAAATAGCCCATTGCCCATGAAACCCCCAGCCCGTTTACAATGAAAGCCCAGCAAATCAATAAATGCAATGAAAATCACATTTAAAAAAGAAATGAAAATGTTTAAAAAGTGTATAAAATTTTGAAAAAATCATTAAATGAAATCTTTGAATATCACAGTTGACAAAAAGAGTCTTTGAACAATAATTTACAAAAAAAGAATTATTTCATTCAATTTAAAATTCTTAAAATATATTCAAAAATAAAATGTTTTTGAACATGAAAGCGCCATGAGGAGATGTCGTTAACAGGATCGCCCAACGCACCAACCAAAACAAAGGAAATGCATTCCACGCAAAGCGTAAAGGTCCCCAAGTCAAAATCCACATTAACGATGTTGAACACAAATTAAGTAATTTAAATTCTACGATATTAGATATCAATAATAGAAAATAAAAATATTCAAAAATCGTAAATTGAAGAATCGCTTAAAAACGAAAATACACAAACAACAAAGAATGCGATGTTGAAATAGATCTAAGAATAGCTTGAACAGGGTGTGGCGGAGATAAAAATAAGAAAACTTGTTGAGAGCAAAAAAATCACCGAGATCTAAGATCTCAAAGTCTGCTTGACAAGTCCCGAGCTATCATTAAATAAGGTTGGGAAAAACGTTCTAATAAAAAAAATCAAGAAACGGAAGAAAAAAAACACTCAGAGATCTAAGATCACGAAGTCTGCTTGACAAATCCTTATGGTTTGAAAAAACGTTCTAATAAATAAATCACCGAGATCTAAGATCACAAAGTCTGCTTGAAAGGTCCTGAGCTATGATTAAATAAGGTTTGAAAAAATGTTGTAATAAAAAAATCAAGAAAAAAAGAAAGAGAAAAAAATCACCGAGATCTTAGATCACAAAGTCTGCTTGACAAGTCCCGAGCTATCATTAAATACGGTTGGGAAAAACGTTCTAATAAAAAAAAGTCTGCTTGACAAGTCCTGGAAAATAAGATTTGCAACAACATTCCAATAACGAAATCAAGAAACCTACAAAAATGTAATGATAAATCTTTTAAAGAAACCTGTTTTTTTTTTTAAAAATTATTTACCAAAAAATCCGAAAATTACATCAATGATAAATATAATTCTAATACCTCTTTCAGACGGAACACATGCTACACAACAAATCTCCAAAGAGTTGAAAAAGAAAATCAATTTTTGCTAACAAAAAAAAAAAACCATAGAAAACAGTTTACTAAACAGAAATCTTAAAAAAAGAGAAAATGATGACACAAATGAAATTCCAACAAAAAAATAAAATGTATTTTTAAAAAGGAAAAAAAAATCGACGAAAATGTTATTCATTGGCCAAAAAGCTACACATCTCTGTAAAAGGCAAAATAAATTAATCTAAATAGTGCACACAATTTAAATCGATGGAGAAAACAACAAATGAAACTTTGTTTTAGAAATGTCATCGAAATCATCGCCTAATTCGTCAGCCTTACAACAGCAGCAGCAACAGCAGAGGATTTGTTGAATATTTCTCAGAACACGGTGAGTTTATTTTACGCTTTGCAATTAGTGTAACATTTTTCAAAAAAAAAAAAAAAAAAAAAAAAAAAAAAAAAAAAAATGCCCCTAACAAACTTTGAGGATGGAGAGACTTCTCCCCAATAGTTATTGGGTTGTTTTTTTTTCGAGCCCTTCGATGCGACAATTTTGCTTGTTGACGTAGCCACCCAGGTAGACCGGGACCGACTGTTTTAAATGTTGCCCCCCATACCACAAACTGACAAAGCCTTTGTGGAAATGTATGGACAAGCAAATTGTATACTTCCAAATTATTATTATTTTATTAGAATAATGCACAGAATTCAATGGTTTTAAACCAAAGCCCTTAAAATACAACTAGACAATAAAATTATCCCATAAATTGGCACATCAAAAACGTTGTTAGGGAACTCTAACATTCGTGTTAGGGAACAAGAACTCAAGCCGGCCGGCCGATCATCAACAACGTCGTGTCTTTGCTGATTGGGTCCTTGAAATGCATGAAAATGATTCGTAATTCCATGCGGAAAATCATCTTGACTGATGAGGCCCATTTCCACCTCGATGGCTACGTCAACAAGCAAAATTGTCGCATCTAAGGGCACGGAAAACCCCAGAGTTATTGTTGAGAATTTTCGTTTGGCAATAGCAAAAATGTGTGTGTGTGTCTTAGCAAAAAAGTGTGAGTGTGTCGAGTTTTTCGAACCATCACTAACAGGTGTAACTGCTAGGTTATATGGTCCATAGTAGTTCTTGACTCTCAGAATGACTTCCAGGGTTTTTTTTTGTTATTTTTTTCTCCCCCAAATTCACATATTTGTTTTTCTTTATGATGTGATTTTTTTTGTTTTTTTTTTTATTTGCTTGGCATTTCTTTGAGGAATTTTGTTTGGTAATTTTTTTTCTTTTTCTTTGCCATTGTTGTTGTTTTTGTTTTGCCTTTCGTTTATATGTCAATAGCGTCGTATTTAACTATGATTTTATAATACAATGTATCGCTATTTCTTCGTATTTATTTTTTGTATTTTTTTTTTATTATTTATGCGTCTTTTTTTGCGCCTTGTCATTCCAATATAATATAAATTATTTTCTTCGTTTAGTTGTCGGTGTGTGTGTGTGTCGGTGTTAATTTTTTTCTCTTCTGTTATTTATTTAAAACAAACGAGTTGTGTTTTATTGGGAAGACGAAGATTGAATGAGGGAGAAAAAAAAACGGAGACAGACAGAGACTCTGTGCTTCTGGCGTCATTTTAGCGGAATTCCCATTTAAACGAAAAAAAAAAATTGCTTAGTTTTTGTTTATTTGGCACTTTTTTTTTTGGTTTGTTTGGAGGTCTGACTTTTTTGTGAGCTTGATTTCTGTAAGAAAAAAAAAACGCACCTAAAATTATTATCGTTCATCTTAGCAATCCGGTTTAGATTTCTTGATTATTGTTATTATTATTATTTTTATTATTTTGAATTTTATTTTACTTTCGCTTTAATTAAAGCGAAAACAAAGTAGCGATCGTAGACTTCAAATGAAATTTGTGTGTGTGTGGTTGTTTATTTTATGGGATTCGGTAATAAAGTAAAGTTCTTCTTTCACATGTTTAATAATACAAAGTTGTGATTTTATTGATCAGATTTTAATTGTAGAAATTCCATGATTGGGGTTTTTTTTAGGCTAACGGCGATTTCTCTAGAGTCTAAATGGAAATGGTGGTAGTTTTTTGAAGTTCAAGGTGTTTGGGATTTCATTTAAACATTTTAGAAACATTGCCATCACTTACCGTTCACTGTTATGGATGGAATTCTAATTGAGGCGGCAGAAGATCGTTGATCCGGTAGTGAATGATTCTGAAATTCACAATTGTCAGGCATTTTGAAGATCTACCACATTAGTGAGACAAAGGTTATACAGACGGAATAAACAGATGTGTATGCCCTCTGATTTTATGAAAATTGAGAAACCATTTTGGGCTCGCTGTGATTGTTAATGTTGCCTAATATTCTCGAATAGAAATTGGTCAACTTGGTTGGCAACAACTCCAGCCTTAGAGGAATACAACTTTCTATTCTATTTCTATTTTAGAAATAACCAGCAAAATTTCATTTCGACTCCGCAACAAATTATTTTTATAATATGAAAAAATCTCATTACAGGACTCGGCTGAGTTGAATTTTTACCGCGGCCTTTACAAGCAACATATTTTCATCATCCAACTTTGTTTTATTGAGGAGTAACAAGTGTGTAATATTTATGTTTGAAACTATTTCAGCAACAGTAAAATAGTTACATCTACTAGTATGTGCGTTCCGGATAAACAACAAACTGTTGCCAGAACAAAACAATATGAACTATTTTTACGCTGGTTATCATAGCTCGCCAGTTTTTTGTTGCCTCTACCATTTTTATTGAACAGCTAGCAATAAACAATTCTTTTTAGTTGCCTCTACCTTTTTTTTTTACACCATACATTTTTTTGTCTTTGATATGAGACAGGTGAAACGGATATTTGTTTTGGGAGTTTCTAGTTGCGTCTAACATTTCTTTAAACTTTTTTGGGAGTTTCTAGTTCCCTCTACCATTTTTTTGTAATTTGTTGTTCTAATTAAACAGCTAGAAATTTAAATTTTTTTTTAGTTGTCCCTACCATTTTTTTGTTATACATTTTGTTGTCTTTGGTGTAAGACTGATCCAACCGAACATATTTTGAGAGTTTTTAGTTGCGTCTACCATTTTTTTTAATTTTATAAGACTGGTCAAATTGAAACTTTTGTTGGAGTTTCTAGTTGGTCACCGTTTTTGCGAGTTTCGAGTTGCGTCTACCATTTTTTTTTTAATTTTGTTGTTGTGCTAATTACACAGCTAGTAATTGGCATTTTTTAGTTGCGTCTGGCATTTTTTTTTAAGTTTTTTGTTGTTGAACTAGGATTGCAGAGGTCCAACATTTTGTGGCAATTTGTAGTTGTCTCCACCATTTTTTTTAATTTTGTTGTTGTTGGATTGAAAAATCAAGAGGTCTCTACCATTTTTATAAAATTTCGTTGTTGAAATAACAATAATTATAAGTTCTCTAAAAGAGTATGTACTGTAATCTAAAATATGCTAGAGTGTTCGATTATGGACCAGTGCGTAAACTTAGTTTATGTAACTATTTGTTTATTTTTAGATGATCTATGTTAAAAAGTATTAATAAATAAACAAAAAAAAAATTCCTTTCACTCAATTCACAAGCATTTCTTTGAAATATCGATAAAAATCTTTCTTGTCCATACACTGAGTTCCTCTAACCTCCAATAAATTTAAAAAAAAAAACTCAAAATTGTCCCTTGAAATAACCACGACAATAACAATTAAAGAATTCATATGAATTTTTGTATCTTTTTCGCTTAATTGCACAACCACATTCCGTCAAAGAAAAAAAAAAAAAACAAAAAAAAACAAACCAACACAGCCTATCATTTTCACATTTAATTTTCCAAATACGAATGAATGCATCTAAATAAAAACGTAACGTGAGTAAATTTTATTAATAACCACAAACTATCAATGGAAAATATAAACTAAAAATAAATGCACGTTTTTGTTGTTGTTGTTGTTTTTGTTTGTCTACCAACGACATTAACACGGAAAGTGTTAATTAAAATGTGCCGCACTGAGCTGCCATGTACGACGTTGGTCTATTAATGGGAGTGCACTCCCATAAAGGAAATCATGAAAATGGAAATGAAAATGACAAATGACAAAACGAAAAGGCGATAATAAAATGAAAATTATACAACATAGTATCAATTGATTGGAATTTTTATTCAATTGTTGTTTGAAAATGGGAATTATAGAGATGAGTGTAAAGGGAATGAGTTAAAAAACAAACAAAAAAACAAAACATTTGAAGAAGCAGCTTGGAGTGACTTGAATTTCCTGCTGGACTGGGTGATTTTTTTAGATGGTTTTGGAGAAGCAGACATTATTTTCAGTTGCCTCTACCATTTCTTTTTAATATAAATTTGGTTGCGAAAATTTTTCGGCAATTTTTAGTTGCCTGTACCATTTTTTTAAAATATAAATTTGTTTGCTATAATTTTTCGACAATTTTTAGTTGCCTCTACCATTTTTTCTATATAATAATGGTTGCGAATATTTTTCGGCAATTTTTAATTTTTTTCCAGTTGCCTCTACCATTTGTTTCATATAAATATGTTGCTGTTGTCAACCGAAAATTTTCGCCAAATTTTTAGTTCATCTACCATTTTTTGTTAATTTTGTTTTTATGGAAATAAGACTGCAAGAGGTTCAATCAAAAAATTTTTAACAGTTTTTTTTTAATTCTCTCCACATTTTTTTTAATTTTCTTGTTAAAATAAGACTTCGATCATTTGCCGGCTGTCGTCTCCAGTTGCCTCTACCATTTTTTCCAGATTTTTTTTTAATTTTGTTGTCTTATAATGATTTTGAAATGCCAAAGTTTTTTTAAATTTTGTTTTTGTTGAAATTCCTTAGTAAAGTTTTTTTCAGTTGCCTCTACCATTTTTTTAATATAAATTTGGTTACGAACATTTTTCGGCAATTTTTAGTTTCCTCTACCATTTTTTTTAAATATAAATTTGTTTGCGATAATTTTTCGGCAATTTTTAGTTGCCTCTACCATTTTTTCCATATAATTATGGTTGCGAATATTTTTCGGCAATTTTTAATTTTTTCCCAGTTGTCTCTACCATTTGATTCATATAAGTTTTGTTGCTGTTGTCAACCGAAAATTTTTCGGCCAATTTTTAGTTGCCTCTACCATTTTTTTTTTAATTTTGTTTTTATGGAAATAAGACTGCATGAGATTCAATCAAAAATTTGTTAGCAGTTTTTTTTAATTCTCTCCACATTTTTTTTAATTTTCTTGTTAAAATAAGACTTCGATCATTTGCCGGCTGTCGTCTCAAGTTGCCTCTACCATTTTTTCCAGATTTTTTTTTAATTTTGTTGTCTTATAATGATTTTGAAATGCCAAATTTTTTTTAAATTTTGTTTTTGTTGAAATTCCTTAGTAAAGTTTTTTTCAGTTGGCTCTACCATTTTTTTTTCATTAAAATTTGGTTGCGAACGTTTTTTAAATATATAATAGTTTTTAAAAATTTTGTTTTTGTTAAAATTACTTAGCTGGTAAGTAAAGTTTTTTTTCAGTTGACATTTTTTTAATATAAATTTGGTTGCGATCGTTTTTCAACAATTTTCTGTTGCCTCTACCATTTTTTTTAAATTTTGTTTTTGTTGAAATTTAATAGCTCGTAATTTTTAGTTGCCTCTACCATTTTTTAATATAAACTTGGTTGCTGTTGTCAACCGAACTTTTTCCGGCAATTTTTAGTTGCCTCTACCAATTTTTTTTTTAAATTTAGTTTTTGTTGAAATTTCACAGCTGGTAATAGAATTTTTTTTCAGTTGCCTCTACCATTTTTTTTCATACACAATTTGTTGCGAACATTTTTCGGCAATTTTTAGTTGCCTCTACCATTTTTTTTTCATATAAACTTGGTTGCTGTTGTCAACCGAACTTTTTCCGGCAATTTTTAGTTGCCTGTACCATTTTTTTTTAATTCTATTTGCATGGAAATATGACTGAAAGAGGTGCAATCGAACATGTTTCAGCAGTGTTTTTTAATTCTCTCTAAATTTTTTTTAATTTTGTTGTCAAAATACGACTGCGATCATTTGCCGGCTGTTTTTAGTTGCCTCTAAATTGTTTACCCGAAACCTATTGTTATATATTTTTGAAAATCCACATGATCTGAACTTAGTATCGAAATCTTTCCGGAAGTTCCCCAAAATTCGTGTATAAATATTCAATTTCAACAAAAAAAAAAAAAAAATGAATTTAAAAACAAGATTTCATCTGAATTTACAATACAGGTCGTCCTAAGCCAATATCACAAATAACAAACAATACAAAGTATTCATAAAATAACAAAAATAACACACCAAAAAAAATAAAAAAAAAAAGAACTGAAACCGAAATAGCTCTCGTTGTCTATCAGCATATCAGTCTAACGCTCTGTCTGTCCGTCTGTCTGTCTATTTGCCCGTCGGTATGTAAATGAATCTCCTCTAATTTATGCCCCAATGTCTGTCTATTTATCTAATCAAGCCGAGCCGAGCCGAGCCATTGTGGCCACGTGTTCCATGTAATTTAACACAAAATTTATGTTTTTATTTCTTTGAATCACTTCGACCCCCGCCCGGTTCCAGCCAGTGCAGATGTCTGCCATGTTAAGCTTCAAAAAATATTTTTCTCCTCCTCTCGCAGGGGGGTATTAATGATAGACCCGCATCGGAGAGGCCGGCTGGAATTGTGAAATTTTTTTTGATTTCAGAAGGCAAACTGGAGACAGGCACCAAGACCCAAAATGAATGACAATCAAACGCTTAAAGTCAGTCAAAATCTTATCATAAACTTCGCATATATGTCAAAATCTATAATTTTAAGTATAAATAATTTACAAAAACAAACCTCAGCATCAGCATCGCTCAGCATCGGCCACAATGGACAATATTAGTTCGTCGAAGACCACAAAAAAAAACAAAAAAAAAAACTACTAAACAATAACATCGGCTGAGACTACGAAAAAAAAACAAAAGTCGAAAATAAAGAAAAGAAAAACTTTATAAATAATTAATAACCGACCAACGAATTTACATATTTGTCTGTACCGCAGACAAACAGATGTGGACAGACGACGACCGATGGCTCACTGATTGACTCGGCAGTTAGATGGATGGACGGCTTACCAATGGCTGGGCCGCTGGACAGCCATGTCAAGCGCCAACATCAATGTGTGACTTTATTATTAAGATTATTAAGCTCTGTAACAATGGCATCCGCTGTTAATAAAGTAGTCTCAAATTCAGCCAGGCCGCATCTTCGATACCCTACTGGTGGTAGTGTTTTATTCGTTATAACTGGAGATGTTTTCGTACAATTTTCTATCACCAGAACCGTATTTAGTCCAAATAGAATTGCAATTTTAAGAGGATCCCCGAAAATTTGGAAATTAAAACCTTCTTTGTTAAGTCAATCTGCACTTTGTGGGGACGGAAGTAGAGCAAAGTCACCGATTTTGAAATGTCTTCGCTGTCATTTAAAAAATGTCACAAACTTTGTGAAAAACATAAACTATTCTCCCGATTATCGGCTCGGTTAGAAAATCAGTGTCAATTTTCAGTGCAATCATTTCTTTTTCGTATTTAGTTTCTAACCAAATTGACACATTTTAGTCTTTGTTTTAAGACATTTTCGTCTACGTTTCAGATAAGCCAGATTTGGCTATCTAACACTCGTTTTGGATCGATTTCCATTTTTGGTATATTTTCGTTTTATTACACTTTTTCTTTTATTGGTTTGTTTTGTTTTGTTGCTATCGTGTATGGGTGGTGACGATATTTGTAGCCTTCGTCACATCAACGCCAGCACTCGTACGTTCGCGCTTTAATGGAGTGTATCACGTCCAGAAACAACTCCCATATAGTCGTACACTTTTATTGGCTTCCACCAAAAAAGCCACTCACAACTCCAACATGTGTATCGGCGGCCACAGAATCGCTGACCACACTAGACAGCCCACATTTAATGGTGGCACTCGACATTAATTGCTTCCTTACGCTGCTCACCCCACAAAGGCCAAAAAGCATGCTGGACATGGCGTTACAATAACAATAGAAAGAAACCCAAAAAAACATGAAGACATTAAACTGGAACATGTGTCGCTATGTCTGCTGGGATATTTTTGTATGTAAAAGCCCTTTTTTGAAGCTGTTCTTCATGTTCTCGTGATGGTTTTTTTTTCTCAGTTTTTGTTTTTAATCATTTAAAATGTCTACACGACCCTGAAGCATTACAGTAACGTGTGGTGTTTAGATGCGCCTCATTGGAAGCGGAGAAGAGGTGTAAGATCTTCTCGATCCCAAAGGCGGAGATCAGAAGTACCTATGGGAATATTTGTGATTTTTTTTATTATGGAAAATTTGTGATTTTTTTTCATTATGGAGAATTGGTGATTTTTTATTTTTTTTTAAAAAAATGTCAATTATGGAAAATTTTTGATTTTTTCATTATAAAAATTATCGATTTTTTTTTAATATCAAAAATTGGTGATTTTTTTTCATGGAAAATTTGTGATTTTTTCATTATTGAAAATTGGAAAATTAATTTTTTTTTAAAAAAATGTCAACATTTAATTTTTTTTTTAAATTGGTAATTTTTTTTCATTATGGAAAATTGGTGATTTTTTTCATTATGGAAAATTGGTGATTTTTTTTTCAATATGGAAAATTTGTGATTTTTTCATTATGGAAAATTGGTGATTTTTTTTATTATGGAAAATTGGCGATTTTTAATTTTTTTTTAAAAAAATGTCATTTAATTTTTTTTTAAATTGGTGATTTTTTTCATTATGGAAAAGTGGTGATTTTTTTTCATTATGGAAAATTGGAAATTTTTTCATTATGAAAAGTTATCGATTTTTTTTATTATCAAAAATGGGTGATTTTTTCATTATAGAAAATTGGCGATTTTTTTAAATTTTTTTTAAAAAAAAATGTCAACATTTAATTTTTTTTTAAATTGGTGATTTTTTCATTATCGAAAATTGCCAATTTTTTAATATTTTTGTAAAAAAAACGTCAACATTGATTTTTATTTTAAAAAAAATTGGTGATTTTTTCATTACGGAATTGGCGATTTTTTATTTTTTTTTTTAAAAAATGTCAACATTATTTTTTTTCTAAATTTTTTTTTATTTTTTTGAATTGAATTTTTTATGAAAAATTATGGATTTTTTTTATTATCAAAAATTGGTGATTTTTTTTCATTATGGGAAATTGGTGATTTTTTTCATTATAGAAAATTGGCGATTTTTTTAATTTTTTTTTTAAAAAAATGTCAACATTTAATTTTTTTTTAAATTGGTGATTTCTTTCATTATCGAAAATTGTCGATTATTTAATATTTTTGTCAAAAAATTTCAACATTTATTTTTTTTTAAAAAAAATATTTTTTTTTTCATTATGGAAATTATCGATTTTTTTTATTATCAAAAATTGGTGATTTTTTTTCATTATGAAAAATTATCGAAAATTGGTGATTTTTTTCATTATGGAAAATTGATAATTTTTTCATTAGGAATAATTCATAATTTTTTTATTATAAAAAATTGGCGATTTTTTTTTTTTTTTTTTTTTTTTTTTAAAAAATTTGATTTATTTTTTCTATAAATTTTCAACATACGAGGCTTAAATATATTTTTTCTCTTTGTGAAGAAAAATTTTTTTACTACGGGGAGGAATTAAAGACATACGCGTACAGTGTGATCTGGTCACATGTTAATGTTGTGACCAATTGTTTTCTCTTTTAATCCAGTAAACGATTAATCTGTTATAAAACGACCAAATGTATTTATAGAAAATCATTAAGAAATCCATTTCGGGGGAAATCCACTGGGAATATAATATATAAGCGCACAATATAAATACAGACCGAAAACAATCGCTGTCCACAGCACTTAGTTGAAAATCGCACTTATCTCTACCCAAACCGAAACAAAACAAAAAAAAAATCATAACTTCAAAATAAATCAAGAAATATTCAGAGAGCCATCTTTGCCCACAATAAATATTTCATCAAACCGTGAATTTAATTAATGTATCAATAAATTTGCAATTCGAATCTTTGTCATGCAACATGTACGGCCGTCCCAGTCCGGGCCGGGCCAGGCCGGCCGGTCGGCCAATGACCATAAATATTTGCAAACATTTAAATCATGTCATCTTTTTCAACAACATTTTCTTGTTGTCGTCGCTGTGGTTGTTGTCTTTGTTGCTTTGTTCAAAATCAAATTTGAATGTGTCGTGCTGATGTCCATTTGTGTATGTGTCATCCGTTCATCCGTTGCTTATCATTCCTAAAATGACTAATGCCGTATTTGGTGGCGGGCTAACTAAGTCAGACAGTCTGACAGAATGTGATGTGTCCTGTCCGCACGACGGTGGGAGTGGGATGTTGTCTAAATTGTCTGGATTTGAGATTATTAATCATGCGCACATGTCGCACATTACAACCGTTTTGCATATTTTTGTTCTGATTGGTGTTTCTTTTTGTTGTTGTGGTTGTTGAGCCAAATCAAGACGCTACAGCAACAATTGTGTTGCTGCGAGACAAAGACCCCAAACAAAAGATTGTGTATTTTTGTTGCTGCTGTTGCTGAACATCTGATGTATAATTTGTGCAAAAACAATTTTTGTGCTGCTGTTGTTGTTACATTCTTTTGTTTAATCAAATTTACAGCACACGTATTGATAAAGCCCGAACGACAACAACATCTCAGCAACATTGAACACCCCACCATCACACATCACTTCTCAGGTTTATTGACATCGGCCGATTCGGCTTTCGTTAGTCGAATGAGTGCGGTGCACTGCACCAATGCGGCAATTTGGCGGCATAGTGGGTTTCGGCGTGTTTCTGGCCCGTTGAGACTTTTCGAAGCGAATGGTAGTCGTTCATTCTTTCAATGATACATTTTTGTTGATGCAATGAAAAAGTTTCATTGATGCAATGAAAAAGTTTCATTGATGCAATGACATTTTTTTATTGACGCAATGAAATGCTTTCATTGATGCAATGAAATACTTTCATTGATGCAATGAAATACTTTAATTAACGCTATGAAATACTTTCATTGATGCAAAGAAATACTTTAATTAATGCAATGAAATACTTTAATTAACGCTATGAAATAGTTTCATTGATGCAAAGAAATACTTTAATTAATGCAATGAAATACCTTCGTTGATGCAATGAAATATTTTCATTAACGCTACGAAATAGTTTCATTGATGCAATGAAATACTTTCATTGATGCAATATTTTCATTAACACTATGAAATAGTTTCATTGATGCAATGAAATACTTTCATTGATGCAATGAAATACTTTCATTGATGCAATATTTTCATTAACACTATGAAATAGTTTCATTGATGCAATGAAATACTTTCATTGATGCAATGAAATACTTTCATTGATGCAATGAAATACTTTCATTGATGCAATGAAATACTTTCATTGATGCAATGAAATACTTTCATTGATGCAATATTTTCATTAACACTATGAAATAGTTTCATTGATGCAATGAAATACTTTCATTGATGCAATGAAATACTTTCATTGATGCAATGAAATACTTTCATTGATGCAATGAAATACTTTCATTGATGCAATGAAATACTTTCATTGATGTAATGAAATACTTTCATTGATGCAATGAAATCCTTCCATTGATGCAATGAAATACTTCCATTGATGTAATGAAATATATTCATTAACGTCATGAAATACTTTCATTGATGCAATGAAATGCTTTGATGGATGTAATGAAAGTCTGTCATTAATCCAGTGAAAGTCTGTCATTGATCTAACAAAAAGTTGTTGTTAATGCCATAAAATAAGGGGTGGTCCAAATAAAATGTTGTTTTTAAAATTTTTTTTAGAACATTTTTTGATTTTTCGAATCATTCGGCTTATGGAGTCGCCAGTTTCTTACCTTACCGTTTATGTCCACTCTAATGGGTGTTTTTACTTACATAATTTCCCTTAACATTCCATGAAGGAACAGACGGGGAACTTCTCTCGAATCGGTGAGATGTGTACGATATGGTGTTGTTTTACTTTGTGTAAATTTAAAGTCCACGTGATTCGACTTAGTCGCCCCGTTCATCACATGAACAAATGTTTCAGCTGATCATGTGCATAATCTTGTTTAAGATTTTGTATTTCAATCGTCTTCAATGCAAACTCAGCGTACAAGTGGTGTTTGGTGGTGGTGGGCGTGGTGGTAAGCGTTGAGGGGGTTACGCTATTTCATGATTTCGTACATTTGAAATATTTTGTAAGACCCCAAGTCAATCAAAATTAGAATGCATCGCAGGTGATTGAATTTTCAATGGGGATTTGTTGTTGAGATTTTACTCAAAATCGAATAGGAATTCCTTTGAATTTGAAATTGATTTGAAAGATATCATCATGTGTGTGTTTTTTGTGGTGATTTCGGGCGGTTGAGGAGATGTAGTCACCCACTCACTCACTTACTTGGCTGCAAGTGCAAAACGAATGTCAATCATTTGCTCTGTTGTCCCATCTGACCCCAAAATGGTTTTGTTTCGTGTGTTTTTTCTATGTCTGCCGCTTGATAGTCGTTAGGAAATAAACAAATCTGTTAACCCATCCGTCGTCAGTCTCGTCATCAGATGGCTGCTCTTCGCAAGATCTCAGCCAGCTGGTGAGGTCTTTGGCTCTCGTCAATGCTTTCTTTCTTTCGTTCATTCTTTTTGTACGGTTAAATGTGTTCTCGATAGTTTTCCTGTAAATTGTAAAGTGTTATTTTTATATTTGGCGTCAATTTTCGTTTGAATTATCCTAACAAGCCAATTTCTGTTCTGTTTTTTCTGTATGCCGGACAACTTGTAGGCGAAATTGTAGCCATGACTAACATCTGGCCGAGACATGAGTAGATGTCATGATTACTTGCAGAACCCAATCTCTTTGTCATTTTTTTGGTTGTCCACAAAATTGCTTGTCCGACTGCTATGGTAGTTTTTGTCATTGCATTAACACCATCGATGCCATTTCAATCAATCAACTGTCAAAATTATTCCCTAAGTGTTGCCCAATTTTTCGATTTTTTTTTTTGGCTGGTACTTCACTTCTACTTAGAGTGCCGACATACCTACTTTTTCAAGTAGCAGAGCCAACAATATTTTGAGAAATTTTTGTTATTTTTAGATATTTATTTATGTTATTGTTGTGGTGCTACACTATTCAAATCGCATTTGAAATGTAGAAATATTTCAGGAAAATACTCAAGAGTCCCGCTTAAAAAACAAAAACTTTAAATTCACAAGCAAAAATATTGCGATTGTATCCAATGCGTACTTGTGACTGAATGCGGTTGGTTTAAGTGGACTGAACTGAGTTATGGCTCAGTTGTTGCGGAAAGGGTGTGTAATAGGGTGTCCCCTAAAAGGCCGATTAGGAAAAAGTTCACTTGGGTTGAACTTGATAGGAATTTTTAACATTACCAATTGAGACACTTTGATGCCCAGCCTTTTGCAATTAGGAATTCAAAAATAACATAGAATTTAGTAATTCAGTGCAAAGAATCCCAGAATTCCCAAAAATTGTGGGGAAATCTTCAAAATTCCACAATTCTGGATAGACTTTATCAATTGAAAAATTACACAAAATTTAGGAATTCAATTAAAAAGAATCCCAGAATTCCCAAAAATGGTGGGGAAATCCCCAAAATTCCACACTTCTGTATAGACTCTGAGCTGGTAGGGGAGCCTTTTTATAAAACCAATCAATTGAAAAATAACACACAATTTAGGAATTCAATCGAAAGAATCCCAGAATTCCCAAAAATGGTGGGGAAATCTCCAAAATTCCATACTTCTGGATAGACTCTGGTTTTTATAAAACCAATCAATTGAAAAATAACATAAAATTTAGGAATTCAATCGAAAGAATCCCAGAATTCCTAAAAATGGTGGAGAAATCCCCAAAATTCCACACTTCTGGATAGACTCTGAGCTGATAGGGGAGCGTTTTCATGAAGTCACAGAGACAACAAAATTGTGCTTTAGTTTGAATAGTTTTGCTTTATCTCAATTCAATTGAAAAAAAACAACAAATTTAGAAATTCAATCAAAAGAATCCCAGAATTCCCCAAAATTGGCATTTTTTGTTTACTAAATTTACCAAAAATTCCACACCAATTAATTGAAAAATAACACAAAATTTAGGAATTCAATCGAAAGAATCTCAGAATTCCCAATTCAATTGAAAAATAACCAAAAATTTAGGGGGTAAAAATCCCAAAATTTACTGCAGTTTCCACACTTCTGGACAGATTTTTAGCATTTTTATGAAGTCACAGAGACAACAAAATTCTGCCATACTTTTGATAGTCGTTGTATTCCTTAAATATACAACACTCTTTTGTGGGCCATTGTGTTCTAGGCATAAAAGAAACCACTAAGGAAATTAAGTCCTAAATACTGAAGTCAATTTGTGTTTCACCATCAAATAACAAAAAAAACTTCTCCTTAATCTATGCCTCCCTCACCCTACAATTGCCTACCTTTCAACATACGTGTGACAAATCGCCTGTTAATAAACTTCCATCGCCCTTTTAAACAACCACTCAAACCTCTGCAGCACTTTCCCGCCCCAGAAAGGTGTCAGTCAATATTAAAAAATCATATATCATACAATTTATAGCTTTCGCATGTACCCCCCATCAAAAAAAAAACATGTCTCGATTGGTAGTTCCAACCAAATATCTATTTATTATTTATATTCGACACCAAACAAAACAAAAAAAAAAAACTTTAATGATTTTCGACTGGCGCCATGCGTTGCGTTATTGCTTCGATTATTGTCTTATTTCAAGTTCTTATATGTGAAACGGAGCCACAAAAAAAGAAACAGAAACAAAGCCTTACCCATATTTCCGCTTTTGTGATATTTATTAATTTTATCCATGTTTTGTAACTAATGAAGTGATTTGCGCCAATAATTGTTGTTTTTTGTTTTTTTTTTTGGTGGATTTTTTCGCATTTGCACGCATAACTTAAACTAATGATATTCAAATGAAAAGAAGAAGAGAAAAAACAAAATCGTATAGGGAAAAATAATTAGAAAAATCTAATTCATATATTAGTGGGTACTATGTGGTTGCCGGGGGGGTTTCTATCGAAACTAAAAAAAAAAAATCAAGGTCATGGTGGTGATATTACTGGAAAACACTTCATGGCCAAAAGAAGTTAAACTAAAATCGCTAGTGTTTCTTTTGACTTTTCGATTTCTCAAAGTCTTAAATGGTCTACCATTATTTCCAATACTTTCATACCTCTCTCGAATCATTTGTTAGAATTTGTATACCCACTGTTGAAACCACATATTCGCCATGTCGTATTCTTCAATAGCAGGCAAAAAAGTCGGTTATCATACGACCATAACGCTCCGAATTGACAGTCGTTCCCTCGTCGTTTTCGAAGAAGAGCGGTCCTTCGGACCAAAGAGCCCACCAAACAGTGACTTTTTGTGAATGTAATGGCTTCTTTTCAATTACTTGAGGATTGTCAGAACCACAAATAAGAAAATTTTGTTTGAAATTGAGAAATGTGCTTCATAACCACAAAACATTAATCTCCTCTTAAAGCACGATATGTGTCTGTGCCAGAATCACCGTTTTTTGTAGCAGTTTTTAATAATTTTTACGCGTTGTGTGATAGTTAAGCGATCCATTTTCGTCTGAAACGAAAAAAAATTGGTTTAACAACTTGGTTTGACAGTTGTCGAATTCCAGACCTATTCTATTGAAACCACGAAATGGATAACCCTATATTATAAAAAACGGTTTATGACTCACTTTTGTTTTGAAAATAACCCAAAAGTAAAATTTCCCAAAATTAAAAAATTGGGAAATTTTTCATTGTTCATTTGTATGAGATTTTTGGGGAATGCTGCATTTCTGATATAATATAATTTCTGTAAAAAAATTGACATTTGTTTTAAAAAAAAATCTCAAAAAAACGAAAATTTTTCCAAAATTAAAAAATTATAAATTTCATTTTGTTCAATTTTTCAAACATAAAAAAATTAAATATTACCTACAAAATTATGAAAAAATACCAATTTTTTTGTATGAGATTTTTTTTGGGGATTTCACCATTTTTTTTTTGGTCATTTTGTATTTGGGGCATAGACTTCCATTTTTTTTTTGTATGAGATTTTTTTTTGGGGAGTTCTTCAGTTTTCATAGAGCCAGATAGTATGTGAGACTATAACACGGCCTGACCAAGACCGTCTCCTGGTAAGACCATAAAATATTTTTACCAGGAGACGGTCTTGGCCAGGCTGTGTTATAGTCTCACATAAGTTTATCATAATTTTGCAAGTAATATTTAATTGAAAAATGCTACAATGAGAAATTTAATTTTTTGGGAAATTTTTGGTTTTTTTTTTTGTGATAATTTCAATATTTATTTGAAAAATGTAACAATGAGAAATTTTAAATTTTCTTTTTTTTTTGGATATTTTTTGGTTTTTTTTTGTGATAATTTCAATATTTAATTGAAAAATGTAACAATGAGAAGTTTTAAATTTTTTAATTCTTGGGAAAATTTTTGTTTTTTTTTGAGATAGTTTTAATTTTGGGGAATTTTTTTGTTTTTTTTGGTAATATGTGAATTTTTTAGAGAAATTATATTACATCAGAAATTCACCATTCCCCTAAAAAAAATCTCATAAAAAAATCATTTTAAATTTTTCTAAATTTAATAAATTTTTTAATTTGGCGAATTATTCTTTTTTTTTGGGGATATTTTCCAAACAAATGTGAATTTTTTACACACATTCACATTCAACTCTCTGATTTCCGGAAAACATCCTTGTTGGTTTCTCAAATGCTGAAATGCTAGGAGTAGAAAACCTGAAAGTCATGTATAAGAACTTGATGTTTTGTTCCTTCAATTGTTTTTAATTTTTTCCATTAAGAATTTTTTCTTTTTTAAAAAAAATCTTCTCACAATAACAACTGGAAACTGGTTCTGGTTTTCAGAATGAACAAAACAAAAAAAAACTGCCTCACTGGCATTTCCTTTAAACACCGCGCTGATTACCGTGTTATTTATGGCACTTCAATTATTTTCCTATTAATAGATCAATCGGGGTGTCACTGTCGTTGTTGTAGCTGTTGTTATTGGCTGCTAATCTAAATATGTGTATTCTGGCAAGACACATACATATGTATGTGCTAACAAGGCTTGTCTGGTCTTACCTCAATCCGTTTCAATTGCAGCCAACTTGACTGTGGAGACACACGGAACAGTCACCTGAACAACATGGGCAGGCCGCTAAAGTGAAGTAAATAATCACCCATAAACGATTTTGATATGAGATTTGCGCCCCAAAGGCACGTTAAGACATGCATGCTATCGCAAAATTGGTAGTTTGCACAAATCACAAATCGCCCAACAAAACAAAACATGCACTGACACCCCCATGTGCCACAATATAATTTAATTAAAATTCTAATTTATTGGTATCAATAAAAACCACGAACGAACTGGTCCCAGTGCCGGCCAAGTTCTGCTGGGGCTTCTGTGGGAAAAAAACAAATCAATTCCAATGAATGTGTTTGTCCATCCGTCGCTGTTCATATTATAAATATTTAAATTCGACAGTTATTGATGTAATTGTATAAGCGCAATAAAGCACCAGCAATCACAAGTAGATGGGATATCAGGCGGTAAAGACTTTTGGAAGACCCTACGCCGAATACGATTTACAAAAAATTATATTCGAACAAATAAGTTTATTCATGGAAATGTCCCCAAAAAAATAAATTCTTCTTTGGGAATTCTTCATTTTGACCATATGAAGAATTCCTAAAAATAGATGCAACATTCCCCCAGAAAAGGGGAAAATTCTGAAAAATCGCACAAATAATTTAAAAAATTCCCAAATGACAGCTTCCACTATTGTCCACTATTGTTCTGTTGAAAGTGCCCCAAAAATTAAATCAGAAATTCTCCAAATGAAAAAATCCCAAACATAAATGAAAAAATACCCAAAACACCAAAGTGAAAATTGTCTCAAGAATTCTAAAAAATCCCACAAATAATTTATAAAAAATTCCCCAATGAAATATAGGTGCGACCAGAAAGCTCCGCCTCTGTTTATCGTCCCTTTTGAAATCTTTCACTACTCCCAGCAGATTTTGAAGATTTCACGAAGTTTCTTTGGAAAGTGCCCCGAAAATAATATGAGAAATTCCCCAAATGAAGAAATCCCAAACATAAATGAAAAATTCCCCAAAAGACCAAGTTGAAATTTTTCCCAAAAAATTCTGAAAAATCCCAAAAATAATTTATGAAAAATTCTGGAATGAAAAATTGGTGCGGCCAGACAGCTCCCCCTCTGTTTGTCGTCCCGATTGAAAGCTTCCACTACTCCTAGCAGATTTTGAAGATTTCAGGAAGGTTCTTTGAAAAGAGCCCCAAAACTAAAATGAGAAATTCGCCAAATGGATAATTTCCAAAAATAAATGAAAAATTCCTCAAAAAGACCATATAAATGTCAGCAAATATTCTGAAAATTCCCCAATTTAAAATCGGCCCTTCCATGGTGCCGAAAACGAGCGGTCTTCAAACGATTTAGTTCAACAAAGGCTTTACGAAAAATGTCCAAACAAAAATTAGAAATGTCCCAAATGAAGAATTCCCAAAAATAAATGAAAAATTCACCAAAAAGGACAATACGAAAATTCCCCTTAAATTTCGGAAAAATCACTCAAATAAATTATGAAAAATCATGGGTCTTACACATTGTCTCTGTTGACGTCCCAAAAAATAACATGAGAAACTCCCCAAATGGAGAATTCCCAAAAATAAATGAAAAATTCTGAAAAAGTTGAACATGAAATTTTCCACAAAAATTCTGAAAAATCCCCCAATTAAAATATGAAAAATAAAAAATTCATCCTTCCATTAAAAAGGCGCTAAGGGGGCGAGTAGTCGTTTGCAGAAATGGCCGCTTTAAAGAAACGTTTCGGATATGCTGTACTTTTAATGTTTTAGCGATTGAAAGCGTTTCGATTTTGGCGAATGTAATTTGAGATAAACACTGTAGGCCTTTTAAAAAAAAAGATGGGGGAATTTTTCGTTGTTCAACTTTTGGGCTATGATTTTGAATTATCTAAAAATGCTTTAATTTATCTGAAAATTAAAAAAAATCCCAAATTTTTTGGGGATATTTTTTCATAATGGAATTTTTTGGACCATCTTTCGTTTTTATTATTATTATTATTTATTTATTTATAGCAAATATAATTTACAAAAAATAGTAAAAAAAAGGGGAAAAGGCTGCTTTCGTTTCGTCAATAAACAGTGCTGAGTTAACAAATATCTGCTGTTCTTTTTTTCTCCCCCCCCGTTTTTTGTTAAATGGTTTTCATTAGAATTCTTGTCACACAAACACACACACACACATGTCGTTTGTTAATTTTGCCTTGTTTCGGTCAACGTCTGCTAGACTTTTTTGGTGGCTCTGATTTTTGTCGTCTGTGGTGTTGATTGGCGTCCGGCTGGTTCTTTGACCAAATTTAAAGACAACGAACGAACACTGAAATGAAAAAAAAAACCCCCACCGATCAGACACACAAATTTCGAGTGACACTTCTTGGTGATGGTGGTGATGGAGGGGTTCGTGATGTTGTTGTTAACCAAAAAAAAAAAAAAAAAAAAAAAGTATTGACAAGAAACAAGTATTTATTGCTATTTAACACCTCAATAAATACATGCTACAACCAAATCAATAACTTATTTAAAAGTCATAAAAAATCAAGATTTATACTCCATTTAAGCTGTGAAACTATAAAAAGACACTCGAAGAAAAAATGTCCGACAATGGAAAATTTATGTTCTCTTTCAAGTTGGACTTTCTTTTTCAAAGGCAAATTATATCAAATTTATCATCAATTTACGAATATTCTAAAAATGTCCAACGAATGCAACGCTTACAATTATTTGGGGCGACATTTTTTTGGGAAAATTTCGACAAAATTGTCTCTCGGTTTCGGCAACTTCAGGCCGTATGTGATCTGTCAGTGCTTCAATTCGTTGTTTAAATAAAACGTATCTCCTAAATGGCACCATGGAAAATAGTCCAACAGCATTAAATATGGCATCCAAATTGGTTCAGAATTTCATAAAATTGTTTAGCTTTAGCTTTAGCTTTAGCTTTAGCTTTAGCTTTAGCTTTAGCTTTAGCTTTAGCTTTAGCTTTAGCTTTAGCTTTAGCTTTAGTATTTATTGCTATTTATTTATTTAGCTTTAGCTTTAGCTTTAGCTTTAGCTTTAGCTTTAGCTTTAGCTTTAGCTTTAGCTTTAGCTTTAGCTTTAGCTTTAGCTTTAGCTTTAGCTTTAGCTTTAGCTTTAGCTTTAGCTTTAGCTTTAGCTTTAGCTTTAGCTTTAGCTTTAGCTTTAGCTTTAGCTTTAGCTTTAGCTTTAGCTTTAGCTTTAGCTTTAGCTTTAGCTTTAGCTTTAGCTTTAGCTTTAGCTTTAGCTTTAGCTTTAGCTTTAGCTTTAGCTTTAGCTTTAGCTTTAGCTTTAGCTTTAGCTTTAGCTTTAGCTTTAGCTTTAGCTTTAGCTTTAGCTTTAGCTTTAGCTTTAGCTTTAGCTTTAGCTTTAGCTTTAGCTTTAGCTTTAGCTTTAGCTTTAGCTTTAGCTTTAGCTTTAGCTTTAGCTTTAGCTTTAGCTTTAGCTTTAGCTTTAGCTTTAGCTTTAGCTTTAGCTTTAGCTTTAGCTTTAGCTTTAGCTTTAGCTTTAGCTTTAGCTTTAGCTTTAGCTTTAGCTTTAGCTTTAGCTTTGCTAACAGCAAGAAATAATTCCTAGGAACCTTTTATTTTATATAGACTATAGGTCTCTCTTAAACAATTAAACATTTGTGTTTGTTTCAAAATTCTGAAAAATCCCACAAATATTTGAAAAATTCAGCAATGAACCAGACAGCGCCGCCTCTGTTTGTCGTCCCGATTGAAAGCTTTCACTACTCCCAGCAGATTTTGAAGATTTCACGAAGTTTCTTTGGAAAGTGCCCCGAAAATAAAATGAGAAATTCCCCAAATGAAGAAATCCCAAACATAAATGAAAAATTCCCCAAAACACCAAAGTGAAAGTTTTCCCAAAAAATTTTGAAAAAACCCAAAAATAATATATGAAAAATTCTCGAATGAAAAATTGGTGCGACCAGACAGCGCCGCCTCTGTTTGTCGTCCCGATTGAAAGCTTTCACTACTCCCAGCTGATTTTGAAGATTTCACGAAGGTGCTTTGAAAATTGCCCCAAAAATTAAATCAGAAATTCTCCAAATGAAAAAATCCCAAACATAAACGAAATATTCCCCAAAAGATGTTTCAAAAAAAAAAAAAAAAATAGATACACCCTTCCACAAAAATATTGCCCAACATCGTTAACGTTCGTCCCCACCCAATTTCCTTACATTATCATTCATGTATTCCACTGCTCCCCTCCTCGGTGGTTGCGCTTGTCGTCATTTCGGTGCGTTTGGATCCTTCTCGCCGTTATCGTCAACAAAATTACAAAATGATGGCGAACAAAAATCAAAAAAAAAACTAAGAAGAAGAAGAAGACTGTAAGTACTTCTGTACAATGTTATGGAACAGTCAGCAAGCGGAGTGGGCACTCGAGCGGAGTAGCAATCAATGACTCAACAATTGGCAACAGACGTTGTATGTTTTTCACGGTACCATCAGTCAATAACCAACCGTATGAGGCCACACACACACACATATGTATGTCTATATATTCAGTAAGAGATCTTTTAATGGTTTTCATGTAGCGAAATGCTCGTCTGCTACATCTACTTCATCGTCATCGTCATCTTCATCAACTGCCTGACGGACTGACTTTTACGATACGCAATTCAGCAAAGAGATGTCAACATTTTAAGGGCACCATTTCTTTGATTTGAGGCCATCAGGATTGTTTTATGTTTACGACAAGAAGTAGAAAGCAGTGATTTTGAGACAAACGAAGAACGAATAAAACTATTGATGGCTCTTGTCCGATGTGTGCTTTCATGGAGGATGGTTTTAAAAGTTAGGGTAATGTTTGCTATTGAAATACTGGAGAACAACACTGACTTCCCATAACATTCCACCAAGGCACAGACGGGGAACTTCCATCGAATCAGTGAATTGTGAGCGTAATAATTTTGTATACTCACTGACCGGGACCTATTGGTTTAAAGCCGGCTCCGAACGGCTAATGCTTTCCGACAGAAGTTTTACATGGCTTAGAGATCACTCTCTCTTACTCGTAAAGTCGCCGGCATAGACGAGATGGAAAACAACCGCTGAAAAATGTTGGCCAGGTTTCGAAACTGGATTTACCACTGCTCGTCTGCCGCCATTTGTGTCGAGACTTCTTCGAACCAACAAAACCACCCTCGTTCTGCGCACCCAAGAAACAATTTCATTTTAAATTGTCGACCGTGTACACAGTTTATGGCGAAACATCAATCGTCCAGGCGGACGTACCATCTGAGCGACACAACGACCGACATAAGTACTGGGCAAACTTGAATGGTTTGGCCAAAAAGACAACACCAAACCGCACAAAACTGTCGTATGTAAATCAAAGATCATTGATTTGTTTCCTTCTTCGTTGTCGTTCTCCACCGATGGTCCTCTGAGCAGCTGAAGATCGATCTGCTGGCTTGGCGGCGGCAGGCTGTGTGTTGCCGTTAAATGCCGTTTTCCGATCATGAGGCCTAGCCGGGTACCTGCGGCTGCTCTTCATGAGTATGTCGGCATCCACGTTGTTGCAGCCAAGTCAACAATGTTTAGGAAAGTTGAACTGTTTTTTTGTTGGCTGTCGTGTGCTAAGCGCATGTTTGTCTTTCTTGTTCGAGGCTTTAGTTTGTGCTTTGTCTTCCCCAGCTCTGTCTCACCTCCCGCTTCTCCCCCCGCACAGCTGGTGTTTAGTTTATGGATCTCCTTCAATGTTTCAGTGTTTGGCTCGGTGTGCGCGTGTGTGTAATGTAAATATTTGTTGGCGCCATTTGTTTATTATCGCTACTCAAGGGATTACCACACTCTGATCTCGGTTTAATGACTTGTTTTCCCTCCTCGACAGCAAACAATTCAACGTTCACATTCACATTCAGGTTTAGTTCCAGCGCACCGGTGCTCGTACCCAAATGTTGGTCGGTTTCATCGTCTCCCTGAATGTTGTGACTGTTTCGTGTCTTCGCCGGGCCCGCTCATCGTTTACAAAGCGACAAATCTTCATTTTATTTTCCTGTAAGTTGTTAATTGAATTAAGGAAACCAACAACAACAGCAACAACAGCAACATCAGCATGCCATGCCGTTGAAAGCAACTATTTATTGGCTTTCAAGCTGCTGCCGCCGCCAGGCCAGCCGTATCGGGCTAAGAACGTTCAGATCGTTTTGTGCCACAAAAAAAAAAAACAAAAACAAAAAAAAACGTTGTTGGACGATTTGATTTTGTTTCGTTGTCATTGATTGTGTGTGTTTAAGTCATCGCATCGTCATTGTTCAATATTTGTGGTTTCTTTCGTTTATATTTTTTTTTTAGTGAGTGGGGGGGGGGGGAGGTTTCACAGGAACCTTTAAACAATTTAAATGGTTTCTGTTTCCATTCTCTGCCGAAAACGCAATTATATTGACTTGACGAAAAACGTTATCACTTATTTGTGTACCCTACATCATAGCGGGACGGTATGTTCGGTGTCATCGATGAAAATGAAATGAAGCAAGAACAACAAACAAAATGTTTGACAAAAAACCATAAATCTAAATGAATTTTTGATATCGATAACAAATACTATCGATGACTACATCTGCTGCTGAACATTCTAGGCAATAACACAAAGATTCCCGGTGAAAAGTTATCGTTATCGATAACAAGGTTCCATTGAGAAATGTTTGTTATCGATAACGAATTTTTTTAATCCAAATTTTTTTTTCCAATTATCTTTAGGAAAATTCGAGAAAATTTAATACACAGGGTTTTCCAACAAGAGGTGTTATTTTGGTATTCCAAGAAAAATGGAACTTTTTGCGATAAATGTTCGAATAATTATTTCATAATAAAGAGGAGGAATGGACAAACCCCTGGCTTCTGCACTGGTTTTTCTTCTTCGCATCACTAACACTTCTTCCAACTGATCCAATTTTTGTTTTATTTAAATATTTCTCACTTCTTTTGTCAGTTGAACAACAGTTGTCCTAACCTTTTTTTGCCCACGATAACAAATTTCATTTTATCTCTATTTCTTGTTCAAAATTAACCTCGATCCATGACTGAGTCCATTTAGCGCTGCTAATTTTCCTGCCATACCCCTTGCTATCTCTCGCTCTCTCGCACTGTGTCGCTCTTGGCCAGCGGCATGTTAACACAGTTTGTGAAAAAATTAAATTATATGTTCGTTTTCTTGGTGAACACAACACACCCCCGCCCATTGCAACGAAACCGAAATCTATGCAAATTACTCCATTTTTGTAGCGGTTTCTTTTGGTCAATTAACACAAACATCACCGACCGACAGAGTCATTAACTCCAACGACTCGAACGGAGCAACGAAAAATGTCTCATGCATTCGGTTTGGGGCGAACGAACATAAGACATGATTTGATTATAGCCTTTTTTTCTTCCAAATTGAACATTTACACCAACACACACACACACACACACATGCATACATATATGTTTGCACACACATAGCCATTGATACATGCATGTATGACGAGCAATTTGCCCAAGCGATGGCAGCTTAAAAGTACGTGTTAAACTTCAAAGATTGTCGCCACTAAGGCGGAACATGATACTTACGACCGACTACATGAACATTATTAGAGCACATTTTTCTATTTTATTGCACAGCACTCACATGTACAGATTTTTCTGTAAAATAAATAAACACAACAACAGCGACAACAACTGCATCTAGCAACTGCGTTTAAAGTGCGGAAGTCTGAAATCTGAATTGAAATATTTGTTATGGGAATTGGACGATTGACTGGCGAGATGACAGTTCAAATTTTTTGTGGCTGGATAAATTTCTCAACCCCTTTCCGGTTTGCCTGAACGGCAAAATACTCGACAAATGGAGAAATATCGATAACCCTATAAATTGGAGCAAGTTTGATAACTCGATAAACAGAAAAAAAATACGATTACTCGATAAACGGCTAATGTTTGATAAATCCATAAATTCACAAAAGTTCGTTAAATCGACACTCGGAAAAAATGCTAAAACTCTATATAAAAAAATCTCCATAAATCGATTAATTAAAAAAAAATGGATAAATGATAAATCGATGAACTAAAAAAGTACTCGTACTCGATAAACGTAATAGATTCAATAAGTCGATAAATTAAAAATTGTTGATAACTCGATAAACGCAAAATGTTTGCTAACTGGATATATTTAAGAAATGCAAACAAAAAAGTTCGATAACTCGTTAAATTAAAAATTGTCGATAACTACAAAATGAAAAGGTGCGATTACTCATTAAATGAAAACCTTTGATAACTGCATAAATTTAACGGAAAAACTACTGTTGCTCCATAAACGGAAAATTTTCGATTAATCGATAAACTCAAAAAATTTAATAAACTTGATAAATAGAAATTGTACTGCAACTCGATGACCGTAAGATGTTCGATAAATTCAAAAATGTTTAATAAATCGATAAACTAAAAACGTACGGGTATTCGAACGGAAAAGATCCAATAACTCGATAAATTAAAAAAAATTCGATAATTCGATAAAAAAAAAATTCGATAAACTGTAAAACTACGATTACTGGATAAACGGAACAGGATCGATGGCTTGATAAACGAAAAATGTTAGATGAAGCGATAAATTCAATAAAGTTTGACAAATCGATAAACTAAAAACGTACGGGTATTCGATCAAATGAAATCAATCAATAACTCGATAAATTAAAAACATTTGATAAATCGATAAACTGAAAAAGTAGGACTACTCAATAAACGGAAAAGTTCGACAACTGGATAAATTTAAATAATTAAATAGCTCGATAAACTGAAGCAACAGTGCTTCTCAACAAATGGCAAAAAAATCGTTAACGCGATAAATTAAAAAAGTTCTAAAACTCGATGAACTGAAAAGATTCTATAAGTTGATGAAAAGAAAAAAATCGATAACTAGGTAAATTAAAAAAGTTCGATAACTCGATTACTTGCTAGGCTTACATTCAGTTTAAAAAATTTAAAATTACGTTAATTTTTTGTGAACTAACTTTCAGCGACGTTCCATTAATATAGTAATTAACTAAATTAATTGTTTTGATCTTTCAATTAAATTGAAAATTGTAATTATTTTCTAAATTTATTTTTGAAACATCAACATCGTAAAAACAATGTCATTTACATTTTTATGAAGAAAATCAATGGTGTTGAGTTTATACCCTGTAATGTCTGACTTAAATACCTTTAAATCGGAGTTATCGAAATGGATTTGTTCCAACAACTCATGCAATGATATCAAAATTACCACAAAAAAAGATGTAAGCACAATTTTTTTCGAAACTCACTTTTTAATGAAATTCAATACGCTCTTAATCCCAAAATATTAAAAATTTCTATTTACAAAGATACAGCAAATTCAATTGTATCTTAAGCCCAACATGGCTGTTTCCTTGCCCACAAAAAACTCTCTTCTGTAAATTTTGGCGCTCGCGTCTTTTTTTTGCAGTTAGTACTCGATATGTTTCCACAGTACAGTCCTGGTTTTGTGCGGGGCAGTCGTTTCCTCCTGCACACCAGACAATAGTTCAAAGTACACAAAGTCTGTTCAAGAGCAACAGAAGTTCCTCCACAAACAAAAAAAAAACTAAATAAAAAAACTATCCCTCCTGCTAAATGTATGCATGTCGTCTGGCGTTATTATCGCCACAAAATAAATGGCCAACGATAACTACCGTTTTACTACTTGTAGCTGCAGCTACCAACACATACTCCTCCGTCTCCCCCCTCCCCATGCATCGTTCATATTTTGATGGTTGACGTTGATGTCTGTGTTCGTTCCTTGTCGATTTTTCTTTTTACATTTTTCATTTTATTTAAATGTTATTAACCATAATCAACCACTGGTGTTTAAATCAAACGAACATAAAAACAAAACTCACCGTAGAGAAAGAAAAAAAAACTTAAATTTCCTTGTTTTGTATTTTATTCTGTTTATTCTTGTTGAACATTTATGGCGCATAAGCATGTGATGTTGTTTTGTCATGAAAAACGCAAGTAACGCAGACATTTTTATGGCGAAATTATATACACTCCGAACACCACACAGGCCATAAAATATTCGAATGTAAACTCGGTGTTTTGAGTGGGTTGCAGAAGGAGTTGGGCTAGATTAGCTGGCACTGCGTAAGGCTAAGAACAAATATGAGGTAGACGAAATTCATTCAGAATTCTTCCAACTCACTTTAGTGAAATTTAATGACCGATATTTGTGCATGGTAATAATATTGTTATCGATAACACATTGATGTTGTGTTTTTTGTCACAGCCAACACACTTAATAATAAAAAAGAAGTTGAGTACACTAGATCTTCAAATGTATGAGATACAGTTCGGAAAAGTCGACAAATCAAATGACATTTTTTCAAAATCTGAAAAAGGTGAAAATTTAAAAAAAAAATTAAACGCAATAATCAGGTTTAAATGTGTAAAAAAAATAAAAAAAAAATGTACGCTCCAAAATCGAAAAATACAAAAAGTAGTAAAATGTCCACCCTAAAATCCAAAAAATAGAAAAAGTAGTCAATATTTGTAAATATTTGTAAAATAGATCCAATTGCAATATGAACAATTGCATTAAAATGTGTAAAAAAACCGAATAATAAAAAATGTAAAAAAAAATGTACTCTCTAAAATGTAGAAAAATACGAAAAGTACTCTAATTTTGTCCCGAAAATCGTAAAGTACTCAAATTTCATCCCTAAAATCGAAAATCACGAAGAGTAGACACCTTTAAAAATACTTCTAAAATAAAGGGTGTTTTTTATTGAGGTATAGAACTTCGAATTGAAATAAAACACAAGAAAATCGTTTTAATATCCATCAATTTGGCTTTATTGGAAGGATAATTTTATGCCATTAATGTTTAAATATGATTTCGGGCATGTGGCCGCCGCGGCTGGCTCGAATAAAGCCAATTCTACAGGTCCAATTTTCAACCACTTGTTGGAACCACAACTCATCCACATTCATGCCATCCAATTCGGGAAGAAAATAGTCGGTTATCATGGCTCTATACCGGTCTCCATTAACGGTAACTGACTCTCCAGCATTATTTCGGAAGAAGTATGGCCCAATGACTCCACCAGCCCATAGAGCACACCAAACAGTCAGTTTTTGTGGATGTAATGGCATAAAATGGACGGAGCTTGCGGTGAACTTCGCGAACTGAACCATTGCTTTCGAAATAAATTTGCACGATTTGCAAGCGTTGTTCTTTTGTCAACCTGTTCATGATGAAATGGCAAACCAAACTAAATATTAATCACTTGACAGCTGACAAAATGGCCGCCAGTTAAAAAAGTGATGCCAACTTAAAGTTCTATACCCCAATAAAAAACACCCTTTATATCCAATTGCAATATGAACAATTACGTGAAATTGTATGAAGAAAAAAAAAACCGAATAATAAAAAATTCCAAAAAAAAAAATGTCTAAATAGAAAAAACCTAAAATCGAAAAATACAAAATGTAGTCAAATTTCCCCCTAAAATCCCCCCCCAACAAAAAAATAGAAATCTTTCTGAAATATATCCAAGTGTCCGATTGTTAATACCTTAAAATAATCGCAAATTTTCTACAGAACTCACAAATGTTTACTAGATCAAAAGTTACACTCGCAATATTCTTGCTTCTCATCCTTTCTGATTATGTTGAAATATTTTTCGGATTTGTTTTTTTTTTACTCTCGATACTGTCTTTTTAATGAATTGGTCGTTCTTTGTAATTCATACACTTATATATTGTTCACCCCTAAGCGACCAGTTGGCGAGTTGTGCGTGGGGGTTGTGGGTTCAATTCCCACCAGAAGCTTTGGTCACACGGTTTAGCCTTGGACCCAAAATTAGAATATTATTGTAATTTGTATTGTAATTAAATAAAAACTAAATATATAATATGTGTCACCTAATGGCATATTTGATCTCTCTCCCTCCCCCTTTCTCTCTTACCCCTCTCTATCATCTCTCTCTCTCTTATATATATCTCCCGTCTCTATCGTCTCTCTCCCCCATCACTATCTCATCTCTCTATCCCTTCCCTCTCCACCGCTTCTCTCTCTTTATCGTCTCTCTTTCCTTCCTTTCTCTCTGCTCTCTCTCCTCTCCTCGATCTCTCCTCTTCTCCATCTCTCCCTTCCTCTCTCTCTAACTCCTTCCTCTCACTCTAACTCCTTCCTCTCTCTCCTCCCTCTCTCTCTCCTCCCTCTCTATCTCTCTCCTCCCTCTCTATCTCTCTCCTCCCTCTCTCTCCTCCCTCTATCTCTTCTCCCTCTCTGTCCTCCCTCTCTCTATCCTCCATATCTCTCTCCTCCCTCTATCCCTCCCCCTTTCTCTCTCACCCTCTCTATCGTCTCTCTCTCATATCTATCTCCCTTCTAAATCGTCTCTCTCTCATCACTATCTCATCTCTCTATCTCTTCCCTCTCCATCGCTTCTCTCTCTTTATCGTCTCTCTTTCCTTCCTTTCCTTTCTCTCTACTCTCTCCTCTCCTCCTTCTCTGCCTTCCTCGCTCTCTAACTCCTCCCTCTCTTTCTCCTCCCTCTCTTTCTCCTCCCTCTCTTTCTCCTCCCTCTCTTTCTCCTCTCTCACAGTCTCAACCCTCTCTTTCTCCTCCCTCTCAGTCTCAACCCTCTCTTTCTCCTCCCTCTCTTTCTCCTCCCTCTCTTTCTCCTCCCTCTCTTTCTCCTCCCTCTCTCTCCTCCCTATCTATCCTCCCCTTCTCTCTCTCTCCTCACTCTCTCCCTCTCTATCCACCATCTCTTTCTTCTCTCTCTCTCTCCCGTCTCCCTCTCGTTACTCTATCTCCTTTCTCTCACCTTTCCCCACGCCCAGATCCTTGGCCTAGCAATTTTGTTTCGTCTTTTACGTTTTTCCCTCTTTTCCTTATTTTCACTTTTTTGAAGCATTTCTGTAGCTTTTTCATCTTTTTTTTTTATTTATTTATTAGAAAGGCCTGAAGCCTTTTTATTTGACTCCCTTTATCAAATTCATGCCTTTTTATAATTCAAAAACTCTCCGATTCCATACACGGAATTAGTTTTCTGCTATCCAAATTCAGAATCGTTATTGTAAGTTTTAGCCAATAACAGTCCAATTCCAATAACTGGATTTAAATAAAAACTATTCTTCGATAACCTGAAATAATAATATTATGGGTTTTATTTAACATGTGTGTATGCACAATGAATATCAAGGTCTTCATCCAAATGATTCGATTGGATTTCATCCATATTTATTTGCTCGTTATTCAATTCCATGAATTCAAACACTTATAAGGAAATTCGAATTTTGTTTATAAGACAACTTTTGTTTTTCAAAAGTAACAAAGTATTTCTTCCCGGTTTCATGAACACAGACACGCGCGCACACACTCATACACACACACACACACACACACCTGTTGCTACCGCAAAATCTCAGCGGATCTCATCAATATCTCTGAGGGGCTATAACAACAATAAAATGTTTCTTATTTGTAATTGCCAAGTGAACAAACAAATTTATTGACCAAATTTATGTTTAATTTCAAATTTCAGGCAAATCGCGCCCCAAACAAACACCAACGCCCAAAGTGCAGGCGATCAATTGCAATTGATTGGCCGCAGTGGAAAGAACAACACAACACAACGAATCGTTGAGCGAAACGAAACTGCTGCGAAAATGTTTACCTTAGAAAATTACACAAATCTAAAGCGACGACGGAATAAAGTCCATCAAACGCCCGAGGAAACATCATCATGTGCGGCAGAGTTAGCGGCTGCAACATCACCTTCATTGACATCGCCAACAACAACCTGCTCCACAGCATGTTGTCCATCGACAGCAACAACAGCAGTCACATCAATACACGATGAAGAGGAAGAACTGCTGCATCAGCATCACCGTCAACGTCATCACAAATCTCATTTAATCGATAGAAAATCAATGAAAAGTATTAGCAACTATTTCCATTACATGCCATCGTGTAAAAGAATATCGAGTGACGATTTATGGAGAACCCCAACAATAACACGATTCTCATCCTCAGCAGCAGTATCCTCGCCATCGCCATCAACAGCAAAAGCCACACCACCACCAACAGCAGCAGCAGCAGCAGCAACAACAGAACGGGCACCTCGAACAGTTCGACAACGAAATGTTGCAACATGCACTACCGGCCACTGCAATCGACGGCACATGTTGTTGACTTTGATGCTGCTGCTGTTTGTCTGCTTTGTCAACACCTCATCGGTGAAGGCTGCTGACAGCTTACTTGGTAAGTGTTAAGAAAATCTTAATCGCAATGCGCAAAAACACACACACGCACAAACACACACACCAACTACTTATACGACAGCGTACAACAACCAATTGAAAATTGCAACAACACCGATTTTCTGTAAAAGAAAAACTTACAGTCACATGAGAAATGAAATCGAACACTTCGTGTTGGCAGCAACGCAATCTAATCGCTTTAAGTGTCTTGGAGAATTATCAGAGCCAATGTTGTGGTAAAACAGAAGACATACACGTATCGCCGTTGACATATTTCTGGAAATTTGAGCTAATCCCAGGACAGACGCAACAGCTAATCGACGGTTAGATAGATAGGGTACACAGCGGGATTAACAGCGACCCATGCCCAAACATAGAGTTGGCTTACGTGCCATAGGGAAAATGAAGTTTTATATCCAAAAGAAGTCTGGTGGATGCATTTTTTATATGGGAGTTTTTAAGTCCTTTGATACATTTTGGTTATCGATAAAAATTGTAAAATCCCTTTCGCATTATACGATTCGTCTTTGTGATATTTTTTTTCTATTACTTGCAGAACTTTAGATCTTTGTAAACAATTCGGCTGAGTGTGGCAAGCAATTTGATGACAGAATCTCAAAATATGTGGACTGTCGTTTAGATAAATCTATCAATTGGCCGTAGAAGTTACTTATTTCCCTTAACATTCCATGAAGGAACTAATAGGGGGAGCTGCTCTCGCATCAGTGAGGGGCCTACTGTTTACACCTACCTCCGAATGGCTAATGCATTTTTGGGGAGAATTTTTACATGGCTTCGAGATTACTCTCTTAATTTTAAAGTTGTCAGCGTAATAGTGTTGCATGATCTTACCAGGTTTCGAACCTGGGTTATGCTGTGTGGTAGTGGCCTACCACACCATGGCCTTACAGGTACTAAAAGACAATATTTCAATGGAAAACATCGATTTGAATCAAAAAGAGACAATTATTAAAACTTTGAAACCGTTTTCCCAAGTACTCAATTAAGCCTTTATCGATAACAAAAATGTAAAGACAATTTTACAGAATTTTTTTTATATACATATGGATAATTTAGCTCAGGAAAAGTTGTAGGTATTGAAGTCACTTTGAGATCAAGTCTCTTGATACGATTTATCGTTTGAATTTTATTTATGCTATCGAAATATGAAAATTCTTTGGAAATTTCGCTTTCATTGAGGGTTATGCCAAAAGGATACATTTTTTTTTGGATTATACTGCCTGACAGAAATGTGAATTAAAAATTCTTTTATCGATTAATTGTTTTTTTTGTCGATTTGAAACTTTATCGAAATATCAAAATTCTTTGGAAATTGCACTGGATGGCAAAAGGATAAATTTTTTGTCGATTATATTGCATGACAGAAAATTAAGCTAAAAATTCTGTTATCGATAAATAAAATATTATCGATAGAAAAACATTGTTTTTTTGGTCGATTTTATCGCGTGATATAAAACTGGATTAAAAATTCTGTTATCGATAAATAAAATATTATCGATTTTCAGTAGAAAATTTGATATCGATAATAATTTTTAATATATAATAATTTTCTGGAGAAAATAATTTTCAATAGAAACATTGTTATCGATAATAATTTTCAATAGAAACACTGTTATCGATAATAGTTTTTAATAGAAAAATTGTTCTGTTATCGATTAATAAAATATTTTCGATAGACAAACATTGTGTTTCTTCGGAAATTGCACTGGATGGCAAAAGGATACATTTTTTGTTCGATAAAAATTCTGTTATCGATAAATAAAATATTATCATGGGTTTTTGGTCGATTTTATCGCGTGACCGATAACTGGATTAAAAATTCTGTTATCGATAAATAAAATGTTATCGATAAACGAAACTTTTTTTCACTATCGATAACACCAAAAAAGTCAAATTATTCTCTTAAATAATACCAACCGACAGTTCCTTTTACAATTTGTCATCAATTAGACTATGGATTTGGAAAATTGATATTTCGATAACTGCTAAAGGACAAATTGTATTGTAAAATGGTTTCAAGAGTGGAATATATATTTATGTATATACGTATGTATGAATATTCCCTCCCTGGCGAAGGTTTTTGCTGGCGTATGAGTCCGGATATCATGGGTTCCATTTCTATGGTCTATGTGATTGACATGGAATATAATTCACAAATAGGAACAACAATTTCCAAAATTTACTTTTTATTGTAATTTACAAATAAATATATTTTGCTAAACACATTTATCACCCGAATCGTATACAAGCTTTTGTATGCCTACATCGTTAATCTTTTAATCGAAATGTGTGACTTTTTTCGATATCCTCTGTCCAAAAAATATATTCATCTGATATTCTAATCGATGACTTTTTTGGGGGAAGTCCATAAATTTCGATAGGATGCTACAAGGTTATCATCAATTAATTGAAGTAATTCTGCAGAAATCTCATGAGGTCCTCAAGCTTTTTGTTTATAATTGTATTCCCCTCCTGCTGATAGGAGTTCCCATATGTCGTTGGTGTATCAGCATTTCAATGTTCATTACTTGTTAATAATAGTCTTTATTCACCTGCTGTTCACCCCGCCAGCTAGGACAAATCGTATGCTATGACATGACCTTTGGAAAACTGTTCAAGATTATATGTGTTCATAAAGCAGTTTGTATCAAATTTATTGCACAGATTCAATTAATTGGAAAAAATGTTACTCCTAGCAATTGTTACACTAAATGGTTACGATCCAGGAAATATATTCACACTTTGTTGTATAAATCTCTGTATCTGTATCTCTCTCTCCTATATACGATTTATCATAATTCATTTGGACTTGAAAGGAAAACACATTCCAACATTTTCCATCATATCAACAGAGTTTACGCAATTCCACAATTGGCATTTCTGTTTCAAATGTCTATAAAAAGTCTTAACAAATTACACTGAGACTCTTTGGCGTATTTTACTTTGTGATATCAAACGATTTCCGATTTCCTGAACATCGAAGTGTTCCTTATTGACATTATAGACCTTTGCTGCCTGCTATGGAATGCATGCCCACAACGATGATGAAGTCTGCAATAGATGAACTTTAACAGATGCATTTGTGATGGGATACTTTTGCGATGCACTCCTTACTCACAAATTCACTGATGCCTCAATCGCATCGTTGCCTTTTGTAATGCCACGATCGTGTATCATGGCACTTGTGCTGCGACGTGGCGGTGTACAGTTTGAAATTTATGAACAGTGTAAATCTTAAACAAAAGCTGTCAAATCATATAAAACAATAATAAAATATTATGGTTTTCAAGCAACACCCGTGAGCCAGCCAATAATGCAAAAAAAAAACTAAAACCGATAAAAAAAAACTGAGATGAATGTAATGCCTGTGTAAACAACACCAACTACAATGTATGTTGGAATACGGCCGCCGCCAAGAATGTGGAAAATTAAAATGAAATTTTTAATGTTCACTCAAACGTGCGGATGAAATAATGTAAAAAGTCACACGGAGTGAAAGATACTCGTATGGCTTTCTTAACAGGTGTTAACCCATGTCGAGGCAAGCCAAGTGATAACCATCGCTTACATGGAGCTATGACCATACAGTTGATGTATTGGCATTTTACTTGAAATTAACATTTGCCATTTGTGTTGGTCATTTTGGCCATTCGTAGGATGACAATGGATATGATCACGATTGCTATTGGAAGAGACTTGAACCTTCAATTCTGTTGAGTTTGCCTTTTTCAATTATTACGTTTTTTTTTTTATTAAAAATTGTCGGAAAATGATAACTAATGATTTCGTCAATATGGAACTCTCTGTTTAATTTACTTGCCATTTTCATGCATATTCTGCTTACACAATATAACAGCATCTTCTATTGAGAGGTTATCGTTGAGAATTTTCTTTATCAAATTGTTCTGAATGATAAACATTTTCGATATACAAAAGACAAGGAAATTATTTCTCTTTTACGACGGTTAACAAATTAATATAAATTATATTAACATATTTTATCGATATCGGGAAATAGGTTTCGATGAAAATTTTCTAAATTGAAAGTTTCTTTAGTGCACACATTTTCGATTGATATTATGATTTATAAATTTTTGTCACTATATGTAAATTCAATAGAAATTTTTTATCGATAATAATTATCACTAGAAAAAGTTTTAACAATAATAGTTGTTATTTTTGTTTTAACAAAAATAGTTGTTGATAATAATTTTCAGTAGTAAAATTGTTTTCGATACAAAAATTACAATAGAAAATTTGTTGTCGATAATAAATTTCAAAATTGTTTACGATAATAATTTGCAATATACAAATTGTTATCGATAGTAATTTTCAATAGAATATCGATAATAAGTTGCAATAGAAAAATTGTTATCGACAATAATTTGTAGTAGAAAAATTGTTAACAAAAATAATTTGAAGTTGAAAAATTTTTATCGATAATAATTTTCAGTAGAAAAATAGTTATCGATAATAATTTTTAGTAGAAAAATAATTTACAGTAGAAAATTTGTTATGAAAACAAATTTTTAGTAGAAAAATTATTATGGATAATAATTTTCAGTAGAAAAATAATTAACGATAATAATTTTTAGTTGACAAATTGTTATCGATAATAATTTTTAGTAGAAAAATAATTTTCAGTAGAAAAATTGTTAGCGATAATAATTTTCAGTAGAAAAATTGTTATCGATAATAATTTTTAGTAGAACATTTTTTATCGATAATAATTTTTAGTAGAAAAATTGTTAATTTTCAGTAGAAAAATTGTTAATTTTCAGTAGAAAAATTGTTAATTTTCAGTAGAAAAATTGGTAATTTTCAGTAGAAAAATTAGTAATTTTCAGTAGAAAAATTGTCAACGATAATAATTTTCTGTTGAAAAATTTTCAATGATAATAATTTTCAGTAGAAACATGTTAACAATAATAATTTTCATTAGAAAAATTGTTAACGATACTAATTTTCAGTAGAAACGTGTTAACCATAATAATTTTCAGTAAAAAAATAGTTATCGATAATAATTTTTAGAAGCAAAATTGTTAACAATAATAATTTTCAGTTGAAAAATGTTAACGATAATAATTTTCAGTTGAAAAATTTCAGTAGAAAAATTGTTATCGATACTAGTTTTCTGTAGATAATAACGATAATAATTTTCAGTTGAAATATTGTTATCGATAATAATTGTTAGTAGAAAAATTGTTATCGATAATAATTTTTAGTAGAAAAATTTATCGATAATAATTTTTAGTAGACAATTTTTTATCGATAATAATTTTAGTAGAAAAATTGTTGTCTATAATAAATTTCATTAGAAAATTTGTTGTCCATAATAGTCCATTTTTAATAGAAAAATTGTTAATTTTCAGTAGAAAAATTGTCAACGCTAATAATTTTCTGTTGAATAATTTTCAATGATAATAATTTTCAGTAGAAACATGTTAACAATAATAATTTTTCAGTAGAAAAATGTTTATCGATAATAATTTTCAGTAGAATCATGTTAACAATAATAATTTTCAGTAGAAATTTTTTGTATCGATAATAATTTTTAGTAGAAAAATTTTTAATTTTCAGCAGAAAATTGTCAACGATAATAATTTTCTTTTGAAAAGTTTTTAATGATAAAAATTTTCAGTAACAAATTGTCAACGATATTAATTTTCAGTAGAAGAATGTTTGAACAAAAATAATTTTCAGTAGAAAAATTGTTATCGATAACAAATTTCAGTAGAAAAATAGTTATCGATAGAAACATTGTTAGCGATAATATTTTTAATAGAAAAATGGTTATCGATAATAATTTTCAGTACAAAAATTGTTATCTTTGTTGGAATTATTTCGATGAAAAATTTGTCCATACAAAAACATTTTCTAACACTTCTTTTTTATAAAATTGCAATCATAATTTTCTCAGAAATTTCTTATCGGATACAATTTTTCAAAAAATTATTATTGGGAATTTATATTATCAGAACAAAAATTTCCGTTATCGATGTCGGTTTTGTCATTAAAAAACGTTCATTAATAAAAAACATTTTTTATCGATGCAAATTTTTGATCTCAAATGTATTGGAGACAATTCGTTATATGAAATTAGTTAAAGAATGTTGAAATAATCGATGGTATTTCAAAGTTTGCCTATCTATGTAAAATAGATTATGTAGAGTTCTCGTGTTTAAAACCATCAATGTCCTTAACAACCTCGTCGCCTGCTGAGTTCTCTTCATAACGAATAACTGGATACTAGTTATAATAGCTGATGTTTTTTTTTTGTTAAAAAAAGTGTTTGAATATCGCTGTTTATGTTGGCCGCTTCCACTTTGGTTCTTCAGGAGTTAAGAGCCATAAACTCCAACGCCAACTTTCTTTTATGCCAACGTCTATTAAAACGAATGAATTGATTTTGACGATTTTTTTTTTTTTTTGTTATGACAGTTTAAGTGGGTCTCTCTGCGAGGTTTATAACAGTTACACGATGCCACTTTCGAGATTGACTGACTGACACTGGCACATAGAAAACAACAGCAACAGCAACAACAACAAACGCTAAATGATACTTGAAATACACGCTCCGACATACAGACACATATGGGCTATGCTCGAGATTATCTTAAGTTTTATGGTTTGTTTGTTAGCGTTCCAATATGTGAGACATACGAGGGTGGGTGGATGTCAAACCAGTGGATACACAGCATCGGCAATAAAAATTCTTGAACTGTTGAAAACAAATGGGAAAATTATAGATAACATTTTGTCTGTACTAGCAGGACCTACTTTCAAAAATCCCTCCAAATGGCTAATTCTTTTTTAGACAGGTTTTACACTGACAATGAAAAATGTTTTATATGTTTTTAGCAAAATATCGTGCTGGGTCGCACACCCCAGCTATTGTCTAAAGGTCTTCCTATATCATGGTAAACGGAATTTATCTTCAGCGACGGGCAGAATCATATGAATACTAAAATAAAATATTTTTCTTATTCACCACTCTACCGGAAATAGTCGAGCAGTAAAGATTTAAAATTGCCAGCTATGGATTCATTTCCATACATGCCCTCTCTCGATGCTTGCCCTAATAGGTGTAACCACCTTTTCCAACCACCCTCGCAGCCAACGGTATCTCGTAGGTCGCTTGTATCTAATGTTTGTCGATTGACTCAGATATATCGTAGCCAGCAACAACAAAACCAATAAGAATAGGCCGTATTGTTATTGTTCGATACAGCATTTGGTGGGTTATGATGTGTGATAGTTTGTGTCTTTCATTGTGGTCCGCACAACGTGTATGGTAAACTTTCCTTTACCGACATGTAGGCGTTTTGGTTTTCACAAAAAAAAAAAAAACACAGATCCCTTGGCACTGAAGTGTTTATTGCGACGAGTGCCGGCCCCACATCGCACAACATTCGAGTGAAACAATACAAGCGCCAATGTTTGTTTTGTTTTTGTCTTTATATATATATATAGTATATACTATATCAGTTCAGATATCAGTGCTCTGTTTGTTGAGAGACACAAATATTTAAACCGTTTCTATGATATGCCGCACTGCCACACAGCCATCCCATCGCCTCACAACGCGCTGAACCGTTTGAGTTGAACCTTTTGAAGTGGCGCTTAAGTTGTTGTTGGGCTCGCCTGCGATGCTGCTCGAAACATGCTAACAAGCAAGCAGCGGCAAACAAAGGCACTAACAACAACAGTAACAACAACTGAAAGGTATTGTCCCCAGTCGAGTGCTCGTGCTCGTGTTCGTATAACAAACGCCAACACCAACACCAACAACAGACCAAACCGATCATAAAACAAATTACAAGATCACCCCCCCACCCACCATTGTAGCCATGAAGTGTGCGCCGCGATCTCTTGATGTGTGCGTGTGTGTATGCGCCTGCTGTTATTTCCGAGATTCGAGTACCCGCGCACATGAAAACTTCCCCCATATCAGATACACGTACTGCTGGTACACAATACCTTAAATTGTATCATTTACCGATTACACTGTTCAAACATTTAAGGAAGAAGGGGGGCATAACATGACACAGCCCGGAGAGACTGCATTGGGTCAAAGGCATGCTCCAGGTCAAGCTAAACGCCCTAATAAGAGCTGTGGGATTTAATGGTTCCCGGACTTAAGGTCCAAACAATTTATGATTCCCGTTGACTTTTTGCTTGCGACTCCGTTCGATTATTGTGTTGACGTTTACACTTGAATCTTGTTGATTCGTAAAATTGAGGGGCTGAGACTCAGAAGTGGTCAAGTCCACAAACAATAAAAACTCGAGATATTTCGCCAAAAAAAAAAAAATATTTTCTGTTTTCGAACAGACTGCGAAGACTGAGGTTAAAAAAATTTTGTTCATTGAAATTCATTAATTTTTAAAAGTAAAGTAACTGGTCAATTTCAGCGAGTTCAGTTTCAAAAGCGGTCAAGTCCATTTTTTTTAGTTTTAAACTAAAAAACCCAAATTTTCAAAAAAAAAGTTGAAAAGTTCAACTTCCATGATGGAACAGACGGGGAATTTCTCTCGAATCAGTGAATTGTGAGCGTTATAATTTTGTATACTCACTGACCAGGACCTACTGTTGTAAAGCCAGCTCCGAAGGGCTAATGCTTTCCGAGAGAAGTTTTACATGGCTTAGAGATCACTCTCTCTTACTCGAAAAGTCGCCAGCATATACGAGATGGAAAACAACCGCTGAAATGTTTGATGGCCTTACCCGGATTCGAACTGGGGTTCTTCTGTAAATACAGGCTTTTCCAACAAGAGGTGTTATTTTGCTATTCAAAGAAAAGTGTAATTTTTTGAGATAAATGATCGTTTGTTTATCTTAATATATATTTACCCTCGACACTGATTCACTGATACACTGATTCACTGATTCACTGACTCTGTCACGCAGTACGTAGGAATTTAAATAGGCATTCTATAATAACTAGTAAGTTGTAATGCGCCTATGGCGCCCGTTAATTTGCCTGAGAAAGTATTTGTTACTTAATTTTAAAAATTTTGTAAAAAATATTTTGAGAAAACTATTTTGTAAAAAAAAATTTCGAAAAAAAAAAAAATTTTTTTGAAAAAAAAAATATCTTGAATATATTATTTTTTTTATTATTATTATTTATAGAATTATTATAGAATGCCTATTTAAATTCCTACGTACTGCGTGACAGAGTCAGTGAATCAGGGAATCAGGGAATCAGTGTATCAGTGTATCAGTGAATCAGTGTCGAGGGTAAATATATATTAAGATTCTATAAATAATAATAATAAAAAAAAGTAATATTTTTTTTGTACAGAAATTGTGTTTTCCCCAAATTTTTTTTTTACCAAAATTATTTTTTTTTCAAAATTTTTTTTTCTTACAAATTTTTTTTTTTACAAAAATTTTTTTTTTCCAAAATTTTTTTTTCAAGAAATTTTTTTTTTCAAAAAAATTTTTTTTTTCCACAAAATTTTTTTTTTTCACATAAATTTTTTTTTTCAACAAAATTTTTTTTTCAACAAAAATTTTTTTTTTCAGCAAACATTTTTTTTTTCCACCAAAATTTTTTTTTGCACAAATTTTATTTTTTTTCGAAATTTTTTTTTACAAAATAGTTTTCTCAAAATATTTTTTACAAAATTTTTAAAATTAAGTAACAAATACTTTCTCAAGCAAATTAATGGGCGCCATAGGCGCATTACAACTTACTAGTTTCATAATAAAGAGAAAAGTATGCCGTTAACAATGAAACACAACATCAGATAAATGGCCACCTCGACCACACTTACAGGACCATATCCATTTCATGAAATCATCTTTGTTATTTTCTGCATACACACAATTTTCTTGTCTATACAATATGTTATTGTTTTTGTTGTTCCAATAACAATAGATACTATTCAATCACAATAAAGCAACAATTTTCTCGTGCACACACATAACATTAGAAAAAAAAAAAAAAAAAATCATCCATCCATCCAAACAAAACCAAATAATTCAAATGTCATTTTTTCCTTATGTTTGTTGTTTCAGCGTATTCAAAGTATGTTTACAGATCTGAATGTTTGTTGTTTCTTTTATTTGGGTTTTTTTTTTTCAAATACCAAAAAAAAAAAAAAGAAGAGGGAGTTGCTCATTGAATGTGGAATGTTTGAACGCGTGTGGGCCAGATCAACCAAATTGGACCACCTGCGTTGGCAACACACGCGCCGGTAATTTTTCTTCTTCTCAAAAAAAAAACGGCAAATTGAAAAATTGTTTACACACTTTTTTGCCTTATAAATAAATAAATGAATATCATCCATTTTGCCGGTAGCAAAATGTGAATTGTTTTTTTTTTATTTCCAATTTGGAAATTTAAATATGAAATCTTTTTTTTTTTCTTTTTGTGTGTAGGTTAAGATCATCAACGAAAGTAATAATGTCTAAATAGAGCACAGTGGTTAGGAGGTGTACATTTTTAAATCTTCTGTCAAAGTGGAATTTGTGACATGTATTATCCCATGACATGTACGAAATCGTTTTAGCAATTAGCTTATCTCCGAAATAGTTGTAATTCTCGATTTCCATGAAATACTTTTCTCCCATGGCACCATGGAAATGCCAGTGCCAGTTCAGTGATACCATTGTCCCCGCCGTTAGGCGTACGTGTACCACCTGGGGTTTAAATTATTTCCTTGATGAGTTTTCAATTATTCTCAAGTTGAAGTAATAAACTCAACAACAGTCACAAAACTAAAATCAACACCAATAAAATCACAACACACATACGTACAACGTACATACAAAGCAGTCGCTGTCGGTTGAACAAATCAATAAATATTGATTTTAATATGTACATTAATTAGCCCAAAGGGATTGTTATAATCATTTACTCAGCAGGATGTCGAAACAACAACGCCAATTACGAGCACAAACAACACAAAGTTGTTTAGAGCACCCCGGATCCACCACTCCGACCGACCGAACGACCGACCGACCGACCGACCACCACCAGCGATTCCCGCATTGTATTGTACCACCTCCCACCTTTGGCGATATTGAAATCGAGGGAAATCAATTTCGAAAATCGGATACATTGACTGTGAGTCAAACATAAACTCGTAATTTTCATTCAATGGATTGTTGTTGCGGTGGCGGTGACGGTGACGGTGCTTGTGGCACACAAGCCACACAATGAAAGACGTCACTCATTAACCTCAAGCAAATGTTTGTTTGGCGTCGCTGTCACGAATGATGATGATGATCTTTTATGGGTTAAATATTCTGTGATTGATTGACGATCAAGCGCCAGTGTGAGAGTGGGGAGAATAACAATGATGGGGAGATCCAAAAAGAAAAAAAAAAAAACGTCTATGGAAGTTCATTACACAAATGAACGACGGAGGTGTCGAACATGGGGCACCAGGTAATTGTAATAGCGATAACAAGTAGAAAACAAGAGTAAGACCAAGACCAAGACCAAGACCAGACCAGACCAAGACGAAGACCAAGATAGATACAGATACAGGTATAGATATAGATACAAATACAGATACAGATACAGATACAGATACAGATACAGATACAGATACAGATACAGATACAGATACAGATACAGATACAGATACAGATACAGATACAGATACAGATACAGATACAGATACAGATACAGATACAGATACAGATACAGATACAGATACAGATACAGATACAGATACAGATACAGATACAGATACAGATACAGATACAGATACAGATACAGATACAGATACAGATACAGATACAGATACAGATACAGATACAGATACAGATACAGATACAGATACAGATACAGATACAGATACAGATACAGATACAGATACAGATACAGATACAGATACAGATACAGATACAGATAGAGATAGAGATAGAGATAGAGATAGAGATAGAGATAGAGATAGAGATAGAGATAGAGATAGAGATAGAGATAGAGATAGAGATAGAGATAGAGATAGAGATAGAGATAGAGATAGAGATAGAGATAGAGATAGAGATAGAGATAGAGATAGAGATAAAGATAGAGATAAAGATAGAGATAGAGATAAAGATAAAGATAAAGATAAAGAGGACTTTCGTGGTTGAATTTTGAATATTTTCCATACGCAAACACAATATTCATAACAATAGCATTTATGCCAGTTCATGCATACCTCAATTGAAAACCACGTAGATGACTTTTCGTTCTTAGACGCTTTCCAGGCATAAACTCTGTCTTAAGAATATCTTTTAAAAATGGTCCATTAAATTTGTAAACTTTGTAAAAATTTGTAACTGAAAGAAAATTATTTTTTTTTTCGGATATAAAATATATTTCTTTATAAGCGCCTCGGTGGGCGAGTTGTTAGCGTGCTGGACTATCAGCGTGGAGGTTTGTGGCTTCGATATCCACCACCGGCTTTGGTCTGTCGCTGCAAAAATCTAGCCCAATGGTCTGTGTCACCCGGTGTACACTTGGTCCCAAAATTTAAATTTACTTTGCAAATGTAATTAAATAAAGTAAATAAATATATCTGTATTGTAGTTTTAATGTATTTATAATAAGTGGTTCGTAACTCATGTTCTTTGCCTTTACTCTTTTCCAGGTGATCTACAATCGTGCCCCAATGAAGGTGAAGAGATACAGGTTGCCATCAAAAATTCCAAATGCTTCAAATGTTCCTGTCAGGTAAGAAGAATTTAATTTCTAAACCTTGAGCCAAGAATTTGTTTTTTTTTCCTCCAAAATATCAACACATTCCTCTTTGAATGTTGTACTGCTGCATTATGTTTGTGTGCGCGGAACAGAAACTCCATAGACCGGAAATACAATACATGTGTAACATATCGCGTGTATGTATGTACATAGCATGTACATGTGGATATGTGACACAAAAGTTATATGAATATTTCACATTCAAAAAAAAAAAAAGAGAGAGAGAGAGAAAAAACTAAAAATACATGTATTGGAAGGCGAAAAAGTTATTATGCATTTTTCGAAAAAAATCTATTACTAAATAAAATGTATGACCTAACATAGAGTTGAATTTAAAGATGTATCCAAGAGCAAGTACTCGTATGTGCGGAAAAATCGAAATGTGACCGATAGAGGCGGGATATGGGGACAATGAGGCCTAAGAGCGGGCCTTAATTTATATTATAGGATATGGCTTAATTTCTTTCGATCCTGTTGGGTTTGGACACCTCTGTTAATTGAAACCTTGTTAATTGAAAAGAAAACGAAATATTTAAATCAATTAATTCACCCAACTTCTTTGAAACCACGCTTAATTGAAATCACCTAATTACAATTAAAAGTAATTTCAAAAATTTCAAATTTCGAATATCAACTTGGTTTAATTGAAAACATTCAATGATTGTAAGGGAATGCAATTTTAACAAATCCACAATTTTATAAATAATTCGCATAAACAAAATTTGTATGCAAGACGTTAATGAGTCGAGTTTGAGATCTTAGCAAAAATATAATTTTTTAAAAAAGCCTTCAAGCGTTCTATTTGCTTTGTTTGCAGTCAAGGTAGACGAATCCGAAGCTGCCACACTCATTTGCAATGATTTCTGCTGCAAAATGCCTGTGGAGAGCCTGGCCAACTCCGTCTCTGCGACTTCCTGTAAATCGTAAACTGCACGTTTGCCAGTGTGTGGTCGTTCGTAGCTGGCTTCGATTCTTCTGGCGATTGGTGTAGCACTGGCTTGTTGCTTATAATGTTTTTTTTTTTATTTTTTTTTACTTTTGTTTGCAGTTGGCTTTTTCTTGGCAACACAGTTACCATTAAAAAGCACAACAGCACTACTTGACCTGGCCTTTTGCCATCGAAACACACTCACTCACTCACTCGCTCGTGAAGAGAATTCGTTTGACATAAAAACTTTTTGCAAGGAAAAAAAAAATACAAAAATATTCCCGAAAAGAAATCAATTGTAATTTTGAACATATATTTTATTTTGTAGCCGTATTCTTTAATTGTTTTTAATTTATGACTTAAGAGTATTTTAAACATTTCCATTGTCCGATTCAAAGTTTCCATTCAAATTATTTAATTAGTTTTATAATTAAAACTTTGTAGAAGTGTCGCCATTGGTGGAGGGGAATAATTAGTTTATTTCATTCGGAGAAAAAAGTTTTTGTGCAAGTTTTTTGTTGTTGTTGGTGTGTGTTTATGTTTGTTGCATTTGCCAGTTCGTGACTGTCATGGCTGCTTCCACTTTGTGAATTATCATTGCCAATTTAATCCTTTTTGGGTTGGCGAGGGTTCAATGACTTAATACATTCTACGATTAGGTTTATTTTAAAGAACTTTACTAAGACAGTAAACAATATTTTGATATCCTTCAATTAGTGGAGTATTGAAATAAATAAACACACATCTGGCAATTCATTCCTGAAAATCTCACAACTAGTTTCAGTAATAACATCACCCATTTCCAGTATTACAAAAATGTCTTTACTCAAATTCCTGACGGGAAAATGGGCTTCACTTGGGAAAAAAGGGCCAAGACGGGATAAAAAAAGTTACAAAAAGGGGGAAAAATCAAAAAAAAAAAAGGAAACAAATTGTTGGCAAAACAAGTTGATAATAGTGACAAAAACGTATCAAAACGGGATAAAAAAAAATACAAAAGGCGAAATAACAAAAATGGAAATAATGGAAAATGGGACTAAAACCGGCCCAAAACTGGTATAATATAAATGGAAAATAATCTACAACAGGAGGAAATAACATAGATATGGGACGAAAAAAAGGACAAGACGGGATAAAAAAAAAGTTACAAAATGGGGAAAAAATCCAAAATAAAACAATAAAAAAAGGAAACACATTTTTGGCAAAACAAGTTGCTAATAGTGACAAAAACGTACCAAAACGGGATAAAAAAAGTACAAAAGTGGAAAAACAAAAATATGTGAACAAAATTTTAATCGACAGGAATGGGAAAATTTGATGTAATGGAGGAGGGTCCAAAACTGGTATAACATAAATGAGAAATAATGTACAAAAGGAGGAAATGAAATAGAGATGGGACGAAAAAAGGTCCATGACGGGATAAAAAAAGTTACAAAATGGGGAAAAAATCCAAAATAAAATAATAAAAAAAAAAGGAAACACATTTTTGGCAAAACAAGTGGATAATAGTGACAAAAACGTACCAAAACGGTAGAAAAAAAGTACAAAAGTGGAAAAACAAAAATGTGTGAAAAAAATTGTAATCGACAGGAATGGGCTCAAAATTGGATGTAATGGAGGAGGGTCCGAATTGGTATAATCTAAATGAGAAATAATCTACAAAAGGAGGAAATGAAATAGAGATGGGACGAAAAAAAGGCCAAGACGGGATAAAAAAAGTTAGAAAAAGGGGAAAAACTAAAAAAAAAATAAGGAAACACATTTTTGGCAAAACAAGTGGATAATAGTGACAAAAACGTACCAAAACGGGACAAAAAAACAAACAAACAAAAGTGGAAAAACAAAAATGTGTGAAAAAAATTGTAATCGACAGGAATGGGCTCAAAATTGGATGTAATGGAGGAGAGTCCAAAACTGGTATAATATAAATGAGAAATAATCTACAACATGTGAATATGAGAGATGAGGTGGGCGGAAAAAGGGTCCAAGACGGGATAAAAAGGGACCAACTAGAGTAAAAAATTAAAAGCGAGCGAAACAAATTTTTTGGCAAACACAAGTATATGATTGTTAAAAAAGTAGCGGGTATTTCCTAGTGTTTTAAATATAATTGTTAGTAAATAATTAGATGAACTATATTCCGGCCTCTAACCGGAATACAGAATTTATTGAGACTCTTCAAAATCCCATTCATCTCACTGCCGTAGGCCCGCATGGGGTTAAGGTTAAACTGCCATTTTTTTTTACGTTTTGGACAGCGAACAAGTGACCGGAGTCGTATGGCCACCAGTGTGTGTGTGTTAGCCAAACATACGTAATGGTCAGTTTATTTCAGCAATGGCCAAAGTTATTGACCTGTTTTAAGTAGTCCCGAAAACGTGACATGAACCGAATGTACCGAATCAACTGAATGCCTTTAAAAAGAAACTTTTTTTATTTATTGTACAGCATGTACACATGTATCTATTTCCGCCAAGAATATAATCTTTCGATTACAACAATAGTTTATGGAATAGAAAACTTTATGCCACTTATCATCTTTACAATGCATACGCATTTCCCCTGCTGCAAATGCCGCAAATAGCCAAAAAAACGAAAAAAAAACAGAAAAGGATGTGCCATCACAAGCAATGGAATAAGCAGGATAATGTGAATGCATTCATGCTGATTTTCATTAGAAGTGTACAAAGTTAGGCGCCACTTTATGTGGTAACGCCATTTCTTATTCCTTTGTCGAATTGTGTGAAATAAACAACGGACATTGGGAAATATTTTCCAAAACAAAATGATTTATAAACTTGCTGGTCGTCCAACAGACTGTCAATATGCCACAAAATTAACAGCTTTGTCAGACTTCAGCATACATTCCAATGCACAGTGGGTCAAAATATGACCAATTCCACAAGATGTAAGATGTAATGTAATAAGAAAAAAGAATAGAAGATCCAACCTATGATTTCAAAAAATTTGGTGTATCTTACTACCTCGTTCGAACTAAAAATTCTTGACAACACAATCAAATCAAATCAGAACACTACATTTCTTGTGAATAAGCGCCACGGTAGGCGAGTTGGTAGCATGCTTGCCTATCAGCGTGGGGGTTGTGAGTGCGATTACCACCACAGGCTCTGCTGTGTCGCGGCAAAAAATCTAGCCATATGGTCTGTGTCGCCCGGTTTAAACTTGGACCCAAACCTAGAATATAATTTGTATTAATAAATAAAAAAAAAAAAAATATTTCTTGTTCACCATTTTTTTTCCGCAAATTCCTAATTTTACTAAATTCTTCGGAAATTAAAAAATAAATTCAATTCGCTTTCCAGCCCCCTCTTTAAAGTTCACCATTTTAAAAATTACTAAATTTTTCAGAAAATAAAAAAAAATATTTTTTTTGGCGATTTTTGTTAAAAAAAATAAATTTATCATTTTCGCAAAAATTTTACAAAATTTTTCGTAAATTAAAAAAAAAAATTTTGGATGTTTTTTGTAAAAAAAAAATCTAATACTCTTTCCATCCGCCTCCTTTAAAGTTAACCATTTTTTTTTCGGAAATTCCTAATATTACTAAATTCTTCGGAAATTAAAAAAAATTTATTTCAATTCTCTTTCCAGCCCCCTCTTCAAAGTTCACCATTTTTTTGCAAATTCCTAATTTTACTATATTCTTCGGAAATTAAAAAAAATATTTTTTTGGCGATTTTTGTTAAAAAATAAATAAATTTATCATATTCGCATAATCAAAATTTTACAAAATTTTTCGGAAATTAAAAAAAATTTTTGTAAAAAAAAAACTCCAATACTCTTTCCATCGCCCTCCTTCAATGTTTACCATATTTTTTTTCGCAATTCTCTTTCTAGCCCCCTCTTTAAAGTTCACCATTATTTTTCCGCAAATTCCTAATTTCACTAAATTCTTCGGAAATTAAAAAAAAAAATTTCAATTCTTTTTCCTCCTTCAAAGTTTACCATTTTTTTTTTTGCAAATTCTTAACTTTAGTAAATTCTTCGGAAATTAAAAAAAATATTTTTTTGTGATTTTTTGTTAAAAAAAAAATTCATCATTCTCGCAAATTCCTAAGTTTACCAAGTTTTTCGGAAATTAAAAAAAAAAATTTTTGGCGATTTTTTGTTGAAAATAAATAAATTCACCATTTTTGCAAATTCCTAACTTTACTAAATTTTTCGGAAATTAAAAAAAAAATAAAAAAATTTCTTGGAAAAAAAATTCGCAAATTCCTAAGTTTACTAAATTTTTCGGAAATTAAAAAAAAATATTTTTTTTGGCGATTTTTTGTTGAAAAAAATATAAACACTATTTCCATCCGCCTCCTTTAAAGTTCACCATTTTTTTTTTCTCAAACTCCTAATTTTTATAAATTTTTCGGAAATTAAAAAAAATATTTTTTTGGCGATTTTTTGTTAAAAAAAATAAATTCACCATTTTCGCAAATTCCTAACTTTACTAAATTTTTCGGAAATTCGCAAAAATATTTAATTTTGGGCGATTTTTTGTTGAAACAAATATATTGAAATATACTCTTTCCATCCGCCTCCTTTAAAGTTCACCATTTTTTTATTCGCAAACTCCTAATTTTACTAAATTCTTCGGAAATTAATCTCTTCAATCTCTTTCCTCCTTCAAAGTTTACCATTTTTTTTTTTTTGCAAATTCCTAACTTTACTATATTTTTCGGAAATTAAAAAAAATATTTTTTTTGGCAATTTTTGTTAAAAAAATATATAAATTTATCATTTTCGCAAAATCAAAATTGTACAAAATTTTTCGGAAATTAAAAAAAAAATTTTTTGGATGTTTTTTTCGCAATTGTCTTTCTAGCCCCCTCTTTAAAGTTCACCATTTTTTTTCGCAAATTCCTAATTTTACTAAAATTCTTCGGAAATTAAAAAAAAAATTTCAATTCTCTTTCCTACTTCAATGTTTACCATTTTTTTGCAAATTCCTAACTTTACTAAATTTTTCAGAAATTAAAAAAATATATTTTTTTGGCGATTTTTTCAAACACAATTTTACAAAATTTTTTGGAAATTAAAAAAAAACAATTTTTTTGGATTGGTACTCTTTCCATCTGCCTCCTTTAAAGTTCACCATTTTTTTCGCAAATTCCTAATATTACTAAATTTTTCAGAAATTAAAAAAATATTTTTTTGTCGATTTTTTGTTGAAAAAAATATAATTCCAACACGCTTTTCATCCGCCTCCTTCAAAGTTCACCATTTTTTTTTATAAACTACTTTAGCAGGGTCTGTGTGAAATTTCATTAAAATTTAACCTTAGCTCGCTTTCTCCTATATGACCAGGGCCAAAGGGATTAGTACTCGTATGCCTTTTGTTTGTTGCTGGTGATGATGATGATGATGCCGAAAACTTTTAGTTAAGGATTTGGTCCATGTGTCGTGTCGCATGTTAACCAAAACACTTTATAGTGTCATAAATAATAAGAGTACTTTTTTGCTTGTTTAGTTCATCGAGTCCAAAAATATACAATAATTTCCAATCATGGGTTGGCTGATTTCAGTTTAGGAAATTGAAGCAAATCACAGTTGTCCGTTCGTTCGCCATTCAAGTACTTCCGAATTTCGCCCAAGAAGAAGAAAACAAGTAACAGAAATACCAATGAAACGAAATTTACATTTATAAGACATCAGTTTTATGGTTTAAAGCATCATAAATATGCTGGAAATTGCTGCGCTTGTTTTTTTTTTCATTTTATTTTTGATTTGGACTTTTGGGACGACAACAAACTGTGGCCAGAGAGAAACTTAATAATAAAAAAAAAAGCAAAACAACTCCAAAATTATACAGTATGAGAGACTGTCATATAAAAATCCAAAGATATGTTTATGACTCGATTATCCGTGAGATTTAGATTCAATATAGAACATATACATATGTATTTTTAAGAAATATTAAAATATTTATGCAAATTGGCTGTGGTGAACATAAGAACCGATGAAACTGTCATATGAAATCTGGAAATTATTAAGGATCTCTCAAACGAAAGGACATAGTCCATAATTGTTGTGGTAAAGTGGATGGGACGAACCAAATGATGACATGTCCTAGTAACACACACACAAAATGGTTCGCTGTTGAAGCAACTGATGTCTGATAAGGAATTAACTTAAATCTCAAAACGACAACAGAATAATTTTAAAATACTATTTACATATTCGGAAAGAGGGGAAAAAATAAAAATACACGTGTATCGGCGATTTTCATGTACACGTCAGAATTTTTCTTTTTTTAAGTTTGAAGTATAAAGCTCGTTGTGGCCTGTGTGAAAGCCTTTGGACCGATTTTTAACCCTTTTTCAGTGATCCAATCGAGCTGATTTTTTGCAGGCAGACTCGTGGAAATGTCTGTATCACGTCAAAATTTTTAAAAAAATAGATTTTTATCAATTCTCAGATATTCCCCAATTTTTATTATTTTTGAAAAAAAAAATATTTTTTTCACTTTCCTTAGCATAACTTAAAGAGACTCCAAATTTTTAAACTACTTAAGCGTTACGAAAAAAAAATGTTTTTTGAACGGAAACCTTAAAAAAACGATAACCATTTAAAAATAATACATGTGTATTTTTATTTTTTATCCCCTTTTCGGAAAAGTAACTTTGGTTCATAGGACAGAATGTGTGTAACACGGTGTAATTGGTGCATACTTTCTTATGTTCTGTTTGGCATTGCCTACTTTTAGGCATACATGACATTTCTTCCCTTCAATGTCCAATAACTATGTTGTCTTGAGACCAAATTAGCGCACTAAATTTTCGTCAAATTATCACCACCAAAGTATTTCCAATACAGTTTGTCATACGTGAGAAATGGTCATGGTCGACAGACACCCAGTCTAGTAATTCTGCTCTAAACATATATATGTTGCCAGCAAAATATGTTTGGCACAATATGATATAGAGGCCGTTATTTCGTCCATGTAAAGGGGATCAGTTCTACTTGAGATAACTAAAAATAAACAATTTTCTTGTTTGAGTTTTAAGATTCAAGCCGTCTCCTTAGTGGCCATCATGTCGAACCCTTACCGTGAAATAGACGCAAACGACAATTTTTTCGAAACTCGCTTTATTGAAATTAGATTGAAAATTGTCTAATGCTTTTCATCCAAAAATATTAAAATCCAAAAATGTATAGTTACAAAGATATAGAAAATTCAATTGTATTCAATTGTAAAAAACTTCCCTTGTAAAATTTTCTTTTTGCCACTTACGACTTGTTCACAGTTTCACAGTCAATATATGCGATTATTTGTTTTAGTTTTAAATAACTTTTCTTTTTCTTATATGAAATTACGAAAAACTTTTAGTTTCCCTGTAATTACATCTGCTAAACAATCTTCTGATTCATCTGGAATGATGTCAACGAAATCTTTATTAATTATTTAATTAACAAATTCAACAACTCACACACAAAGTGTAACGCAAACATTCCGTCTGCCGCCTCGAAAAGCAACACCATGCGAATTTATCAACACAAACAAATTATAAATTTTCTTAAGAAATTCTTCAGATTTCACAATTATGCGAATTGGAAATGACATGGTTGGTGGTATGGTTGATTCTTTGTCTATGTGTTGTTGCGTTAAGTTCTTGGGCAAACTTCACAAGTATCAATAAATTTATTACTTACAAACATTTTCTGTCAATTTTAATTTAGATAATTTCTAGCAAACGTTAGAGTGGAGGAAAAAAACACACATTTGAAATACAAGAGATACTTTGGAAATGACAGCAGGACGGACGGACGGACGGACGGAAAGATAACTAAACTAGCATAACAAATCAGCATTAGCAGAATATACAAGAAGCTGAAACTGAGATGAAGAGAAGAGAGAGAGAGAAAATGATAGAAACAGCAGCAGCAGCAGCGGTAGTCGCAGCAGCACAGAATCGAAATCGAACATTCAAAACTTTTGAAATTGATTTTTACGACTCAAGGTCGTCAAACGAGTTATACATAAATACTCACTAAGCTCGAGCGCGATGTATGGATATTTCATTTGTTTATAATCATCAAATCCACAATAGATGCGAGAGATACGAGAGATACTCGCATTGGCAGTAACACTCGCTCGTACTATATTTTCAGTTGCCCATTAAACTATTACACACACTTATATGTGTGCGTGTGTAAATGTTGGCCATAGCCAACTCATGCCTGGCTGGCAGACACATGCACTCCCCTTCCTGCCAGCTGACAAATGTAAACGTAATCTTAACTGAACTTAGCCTGGCTTAACTTCACTAACCACAAATACACGACAAAAGAGGGGAAAAACACTCACACACAGCAAACAACAACAACAACCACATGCACAAGCGACGACGACGACGACAACGATCATTTGGCACACTTGGCGCCGCATTAGACAAAATCAACAACAACGGCGGCGGCGGCGGCAGCAGCGCAACATCGCCAGAAAACAAACACAATCAATCGCTACGACGACACAAATACGAATTCGATATTTCATTTGGTCAAGACGAAATCTCAACGACTCGTAAAGATGCCCTATGATGGAGATCCTGGTTCTGTCCTATGAACCAAATGCACATATTCGGAAAGAGGGGAAAAAATAAAAATACACGTGTATCGGCGATTTTCATGTACACGTCAGAATTTTTTAAAAAAAAACGATAACCATTAAAAAAAAAATTAGGAAAATCTGAGAATTGGTAAAAATCTATTTTTTAAAAAATTTCCACGAGTCTGCCTGCAAAAAATCAGCTCGATTGGATCACTGAAAAAGGGTTAAAAATTTTTGGAAGGCAGACTCGTGGAAATGTCTGTATCACGTCAAAGTTTTTAAAAAAATTTTTTTATCAATTCTCAGATTTTCCCCAATTTTTATTATTTTTGAAAAAAAAAATATTTTTTTCACTTTTCTTAGCATAACTTGAAGAGACTCCAAATTTTTAAACTACTAAAGCGTTACGAAAAAAAATGTTTTTTGAACTGAAACCTTAAAAAAAACGATAACCAAAATTAGGAAAATCTGGGAATTGATAAAAATCTATTTTTTAAAAAATTTCCACGAGTCTGCCTGCAAAAAATCAGCTCGATTGGATCACTGAAAAAGGGTTAAAAATCGGTCCAAAGGCTTTCACACAGGCCACGACGAGCTTCGTACTTCAAACATAAAAGAAAAAAATTCTGACGTGTACATGAAAATCGCCGATACACGTGTATTTTTATTTTTTCCCCTCTTTCCGAAAAAGTAAATTTGATTCATAGCACAGAATGTGTGTAACACGGTGTAATACATATATAGGTAGGATATCTAGGGGAGATCGCATTTCTACAGCTCAATTAATCTTGTGAGGATGTTAATTTGATCGACACATCATGTGTCACTTCTGACGCCAGCGCCATCTATATGTGAAGTTTTCCAAGGTGCCAAGTGGCAATGGAGATTTTAGTTTATCTTGTACGTAAATCTTTTGCTTAGCCAAAAATATCCCACATTACCCTGTGTGTCTATAGCGGAACCGAGCTAGACAAATTTATAGCGCCTCTTGAATCTTGAATTAAAATTTCAAACATTTGGGTCATCTACAGTCAGACTTTGTCATGGCATGTTTGGCCTTTTTTTCTCATTCGGTTCTAAAAAAATAAAAGCCTTTCTCTCACAGCGTTACAAAAGCCATATTGACTTAAATATAACCATCACCCGGAGAGTAGAACGGATATTTACGTAGAAACGATCTGTACTATAGTTGATTCTAAGCAAGACATACATACGTATGCAACTACATAGAGATAATGACGCCGTCTAAACAATCTATAAAAGTTAATCTCTAATACTAACAGCACAGATTCAAAAGAGCGTTAACATCAGAAGCCAGAAGCCGTTAAGACAGAGGAATCCAGAGGCGAAAATATCTGTGTGTTTAAATTAAAGCTGATATATAAGCTCAAAAGCCACTGACGCCGTCACAGCTGCCGCCGGTGTCAACGACAGAGCCATCGTCTAAGGCAGCCAAGACACGACAGCCAGTGCAGCTAACGTTTTTTTTTTCGCTATTGTTGTTGTTTGTTTCGCTTAGAAACGAACAAGCGATAGAGAAGAATCTGTGCGAGTTGGCCGTTGATGTCTCGGTTGTTGTTGTGGTTGTTTGTTTTCATCTCGCAACAATAGCGGCGCTTGACTGATGGCGGGACGGTCTGGCTGCATGGCTTTGAAGCGGCAACTGCTGCTGCTGCTGTTACTGTGCCGGTGTTGGTGACCGTAGCCAGCGGCACCGATGGCCACAAATAGCAAGCGTTTGTCTATTTAACTGTCGCCAGCCAGCCCGTCGGCCCTCTGGCAACATAGATTTGAAATCTTCGCCCCTTCTACCTTAACCGGGCATCCCGCTTGGATTTGTTGGTGAGGGGTGATGGACCCTTAGATCACGTACGCTTCAGCTGTGTAGAAAATCGAGAAATACCGCACAGTGTTTGCAAACCACGTTATTTCGTTACCGGGTTACTAAGGTTGCTAAGATTTTTGTCATGGAATGGACTTGGGAAAAATGTTTCAGGGCTAAAACATATCAGAAATGTATATGTAATGGCAGTGACAGTCCCAAGACTGAATAGACCCTCGGCAATGGTCGGCATAAAGAGAGCAGCTAGCAAATTATTCCGCACACGCTAAACTATTCCTTGTTCAAATACTCCCTAGAAATATCTCTTCGCCTGACAGCGCTCTCACGTAATGTGGTAGGACGAAGAGAGTAACCCGTGGTCGACTCGAAGAGAGTAACCCGTGATCGTTTCGAAGAGAGTAACCGATAACAAAGGATTGTATGTTAGAATTTCTGATTTGAGATGAGCCGAAATTCTCCACAGATTAAAAATTGATCATTTCTTGGCTATTTTTTTTTTTATTAATTTATACTAGTAAGTTGTAATGCGCCTATGGCGCCCGTTGAAATATGGAAAAAAAAATTTGTTGAAAAAAAAAATTTGTGGAAAACAAAAATTTTGTTGAAAAAAAAAAATTTTCTTAAAAAAAAATTTTTGTTAAAAAAAAAAATTTGTTGAAAAAAAAAATTATTGTGGAAAAAAAAAATTTTGCCGAAAAAAAAAATGTTGGGGAAAAAAAAAATTTGGAAAAAAAATTTTGTAAAAAAAAAAAAAAAAATTTTAAAAAAAAAAATTTTGTAAAAAAAAAATTTGTAAAAAAAAAATTTTGGAAAAAAAAATTTTTGGTAAAAAAAAAATATTATTTTTTTTATTATTTATTATAGAATTATAGAATGCCTATTTAAATTCCTACGTACTGCGTGACAGAGTCAATGAATCAGTGAATCAGTGTCGAGGGTAAATATATATTAAGATTCTGATTCATTAATTAATTTATATTCTGATTGTGGGTCAAAGCTTAAACCGGGTGACATAGATCATATGGCTAGATTTTTTGCAGCGACAGATCAAAGCCTCTGGATGAAATCGAACCCACAACCCCCCACGCTGATGGGCAAGCACGCTACCCAACTCGCCTACCCGGGCGCTTTCTTGGCTATTTCTGTTTGATCCCTTCAAAAAAATAGTAATTGAAAATTCTTCCTAGAGTGGGAAAACAAAATATCAAAAAAAAACGGTTTCATGAAAGTACAATTGGAAAAGCCTCTGACGACTTTACATATATTTTTTATGGTTAGCGTGAAATCGCCTTGGATGCTGGCGAATCTAATAAAAAATAAGTCTATCCTTTACCAAACTCAATTGTATTTAATATCTGAGGCAGATTTTGTAGAAGCAGTATTTCCGATAGGGCTTAAGAAAAATCGTATAAAAGAAAATTGTGACATCGGTCAAACTCTTCCATTAAATCACACCATTAAAATACACCAGTTCAGTTTGTTTTTTTTTTTTTTTTATTATTTTTAATATTTGCAACATTTGTTCTGTTTCGAAGCACTATCCCACTCTTCTCTGTGAAGAGAGAGCCGAGACCCAAAGAGAGCCACCATCTAAGAGAGAGAGAGCGTCTGTGTGAGAGTCAACGAACAGCTAAGAGTGAGTGTGAAATTAACGATCGTTAAATGATATTGGAAATTCGCCAATAAATCATTGAGAGCGACGTTATTAATCAAATGCATTAAGAAACCGACAAACCGACAACTACAACAAATACAGTCATTTGCAAATCCACTTAATGTCGCAAAAAAATAAAAAAAACATAACATTTCTAGGGCATTGGATTACGGCTGGAGCCTTGGAAAACATTGTTGTCGTCTGGCGATGTGGTTTTCAATAATGAACGCGAGCCACCGATGGACAATTATTAATATTTATGACATTCTTTGTAACCCCTCGGGTTAAAAACTGGGTTAGAACACTGTGCCACAGCATTATTCTGCAATGGGAAGTTATCACGACAAATTCTCCATGGATGGTAGTTACAGACTTTCGTTCAGAGATTTCCAATCTTTGATAGAAAATTAACTGAGATATGTAATTTGCTGTATAACAGCCCAGCCTGTGTCTGGCTTAGGATTTAGACATATTGTGGAAGGGGTCTTTCTATGAAATAAACCCATTATCGGTTTATAGGCTACTTTCAGCTTCAGAGCGAATCATTTAAGCGCATTCGTGCTGTGGTTCATCATGAGAAAAGGCTGTGTACTTCAGCTGTTTGCTTAGGCCTAAGTAGCATCTATTTGCCAGCATAATCCATAGGTTCATATTTCTTTTTATTCTAGACCCGAGTTAGAGAAGCCACTGCCCTGAACTCGTCGTCGCTTCGGTTTTCCATCACATGAAAATCTAAATTTACTTTGTATTGTAATTAATAACACCGTGTTACACACATTCTGTCCTATGAACCAAATTTACTTTTTCGGAAAGGGGATAAAAAATAAAAATACACGTGTATCGGCGATTTTCATGTACACGTCAGAATTTTTTTTTTTTTAAGTTTGAAGTATGAAGTTTGAAGCAGTGGTTTGTGTGAAAGCCTTTGGACAGATTTTTAACCCTTTTTCAGTGATCCAATCGAGCTGATTTTTGGCAGGCAGACTCGTGGAAATGTCTGTATCACGTCAAATTTTTATCAATTTCAATCAATTCTCAGATTTTCCCCAATTTTTATTATTTTTGAAAAAAATATTTTTTTTTTCACTTTTCTTAGCATAACTTGAAGAGACTCCAAATTTGTAAACTACTTAAGCGTTACGAAAAAAAAATGTTTTTTGAACTGAAACCTTAAAAAAAACGATAACCATTTAAAAAAAAAAAAAAAATTAGGAAAATCTGAGAATTGATAAAAATCTATTTTTTTAAAAATTTTGACGTGATACAGACATTTCCACGAGTCTGCCTGCCAAAAATCAGCTCGATTGGATCACTGAAAAAGAGTTAAAAATCGGTCGAAAGGCTTTCACACAGGCCACTGCGAGCTTCATACTTCAAACTTAAAAAAAAAAAATTCTGACGTGTACATGAAAATCGCCGATACACGTGTATTTTTATTTTTTCCCCTCTTTACGAAAAAGTAGATTTGCTTCATAGGACAGAATGTGTGTAACACTGTGTTGTATACAGACCATATTTTCCTTGAGACATAAATCGTAAGCTCTCCGATTCGGATAGTGCTGAAGTGCGCTCCTCTTAATCTCGACTCTAGCGGTACGGCCCAGAGTACTGTGTCGAGTCCATGGGAGACAGATCCCGTCTTTGCCAGTTCGCCAGCCCTTTCATTCCCATAGGAATTCCTGTGGCCAGATATCCACACCAGGGTTACCACTGACAAGAGACTAAGTGCCTGTTTTTATAAAACGAATGTTTCTTTCGTTAAATTAACAAACAGAAATTCCGTTGGGGTTTTTGTAACACAAAAGTCTCTATTAAAATTCGAATTGCAATTTTTTTCCTAATGCATTTTGGTGGTTGTATGGCTAATTGGATTCGTTGAAGTTATAAAAACACGTGGACAATAATAATCCGGTTCGAAGGACCAATATGGATAACATTAAACCGGCTCCAAGGACCAATATGGATAACATTAAACCGGCTCGAAGGACCAAAAATTAATAAGATTAGTTCTGAATGTTATCGGCGAGTAAAAAATACCAATTCATTTGAGTTTACATTCCATACTTTTCTAAATTCTCAGTCAATCAATGGCGAAGGTCCTAGCTGCCAGTCCTTTTTTTTCACTAAAATAAATAAATACATTTTCAAAGACCGACTCTCAGGCCGCAATGAATGAAATACTATTTATGTTTCAACAACACAATTCATTTTCTTTTCGGCTGCAGACGTTTTGGTTCCGTGTCAGACGTAAACGTTTTATAAAAACAGGCTGCTAGTCTCGTCAGGACTTCGTTACATTGTTTCACTAAAGCCGAGGAGGTCACCTATGATTTTGTAGAGAGTAATAAAATTTTATTTAATTTTTAATTCATTTAATCGAATCGAGTAAAACAGGATGATTTTATGTGTGAATGATCGCATCGTCCATAGAACACACATTAGATTGGATATTCTGAGCCGAAGTTGTGGCAGATCCCGGGAGTTTAGCCTCCTCTTTACTGGACAGACCCCCTGTGTACAGGAGTGCAGTGGATCCACAACTCAGTTATGTTATGAGATTATCTGAAATTAAGATTCCTGTAACCTAGTGTTAGTTAATAGTTTTTATTTTATTTTATTTTACGGATGGAAATCACATCTTGCCATATGAAAATAAATCTTAATTGAATCCGGCCAAACCCAGTCTCCGTATGTACGTTTAATCGCAGAAGCTAACAACCGGCAAGTCACAGCAAATTATTCAAATATTGCCAAGCTTGGAGTGTTTTGCTGCTGCAGATCTAATCAATGCTCTTCTCCCGTTCGTCTGGGGATTGAGTTGAATGGTCTTGCGTTGGCATTTCGATTTTATTCGTTTTGTGCTCTCTCAGTGATGTTAGTTTTGTTCGTGTTTGCCGACAGTCACCTGTAGAGCGTTTGGTTTTTATTGTTGCTGTTGCCGTGCTTGTTTTGATTTCTTTTCAGTGGGCGTAACCGAAAAAAAAATTGTTGGCGCCACCTTACTTTAGGTTTTCGTCGATGTCTTGTGCTTGCCGATGTTTTGTTGTTGTTGTTATTGTTATTGTGGTTGTCCAAGTCAATTGTGTGTGTGTTTTTTTTTCCGTCTTTGCTTTTTAGGGGGTGGGGGGTATTTCTGGTTATTCACTTCCCGCCGCTTCACAGCAGTTATTGGTTGAGTCGACGCTGGATTTGTTTCCTTTGCTGATTTATTTTTGTTTTGTTTTTCTGTTTTCGAGCCGTTTTTAGGTTTTTTTTTTGGGGGGGGGGTCTTTTGCGCTTGCGCTATTAATTCATTTAATATGATTTCAATAACATTATGATTTCTTGAGTTGGTTGTAAGGGATTATTGTGATGGAGACACATGCGTGTCTGTCTGTTTATGTTTATTCTTGAACGGCTTTACTGCCAAATATAATTAAAATCAAGTCAATCCGACCGACTGTCTATCAGATAATTGAATTCAATTAAAAAAAGCAAAACAAAAACAACAACGTCAAGGTTGCCGCCTGCCACGAACACGACACAGAAGTGCCAAATCACAAATGTGGCGGGAGATTCGATTCGATGACTTTCTGCCTTTTGCCAAAATTTAATTAAACTTTATTTATGAAGAAACATGACAATTTAACCTTGTTATTTATAAAAACTTACGATAGATTTAATGGACATATTCAATAAAGACTAGTGCCCTGTTTGTACAATGAACAAAGTTGATTGGTTGGCTCCTGTGACACCGTTTTGAATTATTTTGTACCACAGCACTCTGAAGCCGCCTATTGTCACGATGGTTACTCATATCCTGTCGGACAGATTGAGGAATTTAAGACGGTTACTCAGATCGATATCCTACAGGAACCATGAGCAAGGTGTCTTAAGTCGATTCACCAGTGCAGAGTAGTTGTTGTGTCCTCTCTTTTTCCTCTGCCTCGCCGCAGCTCTGACATTGTTCGTTATACGGCAGATTGAGCCTTCGCCCGTGTTTGCCCAACAACCAGTGTCCTCTGAATATGGACATCAGTCAAGATATGTCCTTTCTGATTACACTGTGTTACAAAAAATAGATTTTTTTCTGTCCTATGAACCAAATGCACATATTCGGAAAGAGGGAAAAAAATAAAAATACACGTGTATCGGCGATTTTCATGTACACGTCAGAATTTTTTTTAAGTTTGAAGTATAAAGCTCGTTGTGGCCTGTGTGAAAGCCTTTGGACCGATTTTTAACCCTTTTTCAGTGACCCAATCGAGCTGATTTTTGGCAGGCAGACTCTTGGAAATGTCTGTATCACGTCAAACTTTTTAAAAACAATTTTTATCAATTCTCAGATTTTCCCCAATTTTTATTATTTTTGAAAAAAACATATTTTTTTCACTTTTCTTAGCATAACTTGAAGACACTCCAAATTTTTAAACTACTTAAGCGTTACGAAAAAAAAAATGTTTTTTGAACTGAAAACTTAAAAAAAACGATAACCATTTTAAAAAATTTAGGAAAATCTGAGAATTGATAAAAATCTATTTTTTAAAAAAAATTTACGTGATACAGACATTTCCACGAGTCTGCCTGCCAAAAATCAGCTCGATTAGATCACTGAAAAAGGGTTACAAATCGGTCCAAAGGCTTTCACACAGGCCACTGCGAGCTTTATACTTCAAACTTAAAAAAAAAAAAATTCTGACGTGTACATGAAAATCGCCGATACACGTGTATTTTTATGTTTTATCCCCTTTCCGAAAAATTAAATTTGGTTCATAGGACAGAATGTGTGTAACACGGTGTAATGATAGACTTACTAACTGTTTTTATAAAACGAATGGATCTTTTGTTTCCGAACAGAAATTCCGTTTCATCCGTTTGGATTTTTGTAATACAAAACTCTGTGTTAATCTGCTAATTGGCATTTTGTTCTAATGTATTTTTATGTGTACTGGCTAGTTGGATTCGTGGGAGTTATAAAAACACCTGCATAACACTAATCCGGTTCGGAGGACCACAATGGATAACATTAATCCGGTTCGAAGGACCAAAATGGATAACATTAGTTCCGAATGTTATCCGCGAGTACAAAATACCGACTCAATCCAAGGCGAATTCCCTAGCAGACAGTCTTTTTTTTAAATATTTTTGTAAATTATATTTGCAATAAATAAATAAATAAATATTCTAAATTCAACGACCGACTCTCAGACCGCGACACATGGCACACAGGCGTCTCCAACAAGAGGTGTTATTTTGAATCACCCGGTATTTCAGTAGTTGTAACTTTTGAAGCTTTTATTCTTTGACATTTGACAAGTAGAAAATACGCCATTACTAAAAATGGAACGATAAACGCTTCAACAACGCATTGAATTTATTAAGATTCACTATAAAAATTGTGAAAATCTTGCAGACACAGTTCGCAAAACTAAAAAGTTTCCGGGCCGGATTATCTCTCGAAGAGGTGAACACAATGGGCCACCGTGATCTTGTGATTTGACAACCTGCGACTTCTTCCTTTGGGGAACCGTAAAAGATAAGGTCTAAGCCAACAGCCCGGCGTCGATACAAGACCTCACAGATAGAATTCGTGAGGCGATGGAGGACACAGGGGCAGCCATTTTGCGCTTTTGGTTATGGAAAATTTCATGAAAAGGATATGGTCCTGTCGTGTTGGCCATTTGGCTGATGTTGTGCTTCATCATTAACCGCCTACCTTCCTCTTTATTATGAAATAAACGACTATTTATCTCAAAAAATACCACTTTTCTTTGAATACCAACATTAGGGTGGAGTGAAATTCAAAAAAAAAAGTTAACCTCGGAAAGAGATGTAGTCTGGGGTCCTAATGAGGGGAAAAATAAAGAAAAACATTTTAAAAATTTTTTAGGGGTCGCGCCACTCCCTCGAAATTTGTAAATTATCGCTATTTTGGCGTTGATTTTAGAAAAATCCTAAAAAGTTTTATGTCAATAAATGTTTGCAATAGCGTAAACAATGAAATAAGGGCATGAAAAAATTTAAAAAAAATTTTCTCATTGTTCAAAAATTTCACAAAGTAAAATAAGTCAAATCGTCCCTTCTTCAGAAAATTGACTGAACAATGAAATCGCCACCAAAGCTACAAATATTAGTCGATTATCCTCATATTTGCCTCAAATACTTTTGTTTGGGCACTGAACAAGCTCAAACTTTTAAATTTCGAATAAGTTAAGTCGTTAATTTTTAGGATTTTTCTAAAATCAACGCCAAAATAGCGATAATTTCCAAATTTCGAGGGAGTGGCGCGACCCCTAAAAATTTTTTAAATTTTTTTTCTTTATTTTTCCCCTCATTAGGACCCCAGACTACATCTCTTTCCGAGGTTAACTTTTTCAAATTAAAAAAAAAGCATGTTTTCACTCCACCCTAACCAACATAACACCTCTTGTTGGAGAACCCTGTATTTATGTTTCAACAACACACCATTCATTTTCGTTTCGGCTGCAGACTTTTCGGTTCGTCTCAAACGTAAACGTTTTATACAACCAGGCTGTTAGTCTCGCCAAGACCTCCTTATATTTTTTCGTTAAAGCCGAGGCGATCACACAGGACTTTTTACAGAGCAAGCCGGCGACCTTTATGGCAAATCAAAAATGTGGCCTGGAAGACGCTGGACATATTCGGGAGTGGTATTCAAGTTTGGCTTCCCTTGCTTATATTCCTGAAAGCCAGAGACGGAGTCTGACAAATTTTCCTCGAATAAGGAGTCTGGAGTCAAAAAAGTTGCCCCACTCTGCGTTTTATTTACTTACATTTCCCATAAAAAGAGGAGTTGTAAACGAGGTAATATTTTTTAAAATTTGAAATATTTTTCCTTATATGAACTTTTTTTTTTATCTCTACGATACTAACGCACCTCATTGTCATATTGAGTGGAGGAGTAGTGGACGGAAATAAAATTTTCGAACAGCTGTATTCGGGAGTCGAAGTCGAGCAATTTGGGCTCAACTCCACAAAAATGATGTTCAAACTCACTCTCATTCAGACAGTCTCCTCCTACTTCCCATTCCCACATATTGCTGTCATCTGCCCTACGGGGAAACCTATTCAATGGTAATTCAGCCACCGGTGGGCTCAATGAAAAATTCCCAAAAAAAAGAAAATGCCCAAAAAAACTCTCATTCATAATTGGGGAGTTTTTAAGGTAATAAAGGGTTATCCATTTGGCTTTTTAAAAGTAAACGTAAATAAACTCACTCATTTATGAAAAATGCCCAAAAAAAAAAAGTCCCCAAAAAACTCTCATTCAAAATTGGGGAGTTTTTAAGGTAATAAAGGGTTATCCATTTGGCTTTTTAAAAGTAAACGTAAATAAACTTACTCATTTATGAAAAATGCCCAAAAAAAAAAAAGTCCCCAAAAAACGCTCATTCATAATTGGGGAGTTTTTAAGGTAATAAAGGGTTATCCATTTTGGTTTTTTTTAAAGTAAACGTAAATAAACTTACTCATTTTCATACACACTCTTGTCGGTTATTTTTATGTAGTCACATGGACTTAATCTCCCTCTAGATCCACATCTGCAATACAAAACTCACCCCCACTTCGTTTCTTCACAGTCATTCCGTATGTGCGGCTGGTGGTGCTCTGTGCAGCAGATCTCACCGGTGACCTAGAAACCTTACATTTGAACAGGAAGCAAACCAAAGTAGCCAACTCAACCTTGATCTAACTGGAATTTTCTTTCAGTGTATTGTCATTAAAATGATTGATTTTATCGTTGTTTTATACAGTTACGCATATGATCAGTTTCACAACAAAAAAAAAGTTGCTGTTGCTTCTTCATCGCCACCACCACCGCCACCTCCATCCCGACCAGTCCACTCCACCGTGACCTGTCTGTCCGCTAAGCGTCCGTCCGTCCCTCCCTTTGTCCGTCTGTCCATGTGTATGTTCAATGGTATTCATTCCACACTTTACGGTTGGTTGACTGGCTGACTAGCTGGCGGGCAGCTTGTCTCCGTGCTAGCGTTTTTGTTGTTGTTGTTGTTGTTTTTTATGCAAACGGCCTTTAACGACCTTGCGTGCTGAAGTGTGTTTATGATTTCTTCAACAACAACAACAAAAAGACGAAGAAGAAGATGAAAAATAAAGACAACCAGTAAACATGCTACCGCATGTTTTTGTATTTCTTCTGATGTTACCTCAATTCTGGCCGTCTCTCTCTCTCTCTCTCGGTCTTTCCACTCAATCTTCAGATTAGCCCCGACTTAGGGGGGGGGGGGGGGGTGGAATTATGCAAATTTCTGGTGTCTATAACAATCGAACGACTGCAGCAGCGACAGCCACCACGAAGTCAGCGTCATCGTTACTTTTCTGGGGCAGAGGGATTTTTGTGTTCTTAGTTTGGCCGTTAGAGTTCTTGGACACTTCTTTCTTTCTCTCAGCAGCTTCAGCATTTCGATGATGGCTTTAATATCCGACATTATGCTAATAAAACATACAACGCACACATAATTTTTTTTTGATTTTATTTTACACATAGAAATGTCATAAATTATAAACAATTTTGGTTAACACACACACACACACACATACCCCTGCGACATACGAGACTGGGTGTTGTTGGCCGTTTGAGGCCGCCATACGCCACGGCTGAATAAAAGCAAAGACGACACAGAACACCTAGACAGACAGACGGACAGACAGAGCGAACGACAGACAGCCCATGCTGTGCTGTGCTGTGCTTGTGCTGTGCCACGGAACCACACAGACACCGAAACCCGTTGTCACAAGATCCGGTTCTTCTTCTTAAGAAGACAACGATCATGTATCGTAAGAACGATCGAACATATTTTCATGCAGATATTTTTAGCATAAAACATGAAATGTGACGTCTGACAAATTCCACAGTTCTAAGACTCCAAGGAATTTCCTTGCACCTGGTCGAATAACGATTGGAAGATAGGCCAACACAAACAGCCGGTTGCAATGGAGTTTTTGAAACTTTTCCAAATGTCATGAGGCACAGATTGCACCGTCTGTGGGCAAGTTTGTGCAAACGGTTCATAAGACGGGCATGCTGGCCGAACGGTGCACGCCGAGCAGAAGTTGGCCACCCTAGTCGAGACTGTGCCTTAAATCGCATTAATATTTCTGGCAATTGTCAGGTACATCTCAACTGAATTTTATTTTCATCACAAAATATGGCTTTTTTCATACTCTCAAAAGAATTTGACTTTACTTGTGTCCCTTTACATTCCATGGAGGAAGCAGACGGGGAACTTCTCTGTGCACACTACAATTTGTATACTCACAGATTGGGATCTTCTGTTTGAAGTTGGCTTCCAATCAGCCAATGCTGTCTCTAGAGAAATCGTATATGGCTGGGAGATTATTCGCTCATATGTGCACGCTGAAAAAATGGCCATTTTAAGAAATTCCAGCATCAAACTAATTATACACAAAGTTGTATTTGCATGCCAACAAGCTTTGTGTCGAAGGAAATAACCTTCACTTGCTACAAAGTCTAAACACGTGTTTTACTTGTTGGTAAACTTTTTTAAAAAAAAAAGACAAATTTTTTAGGATGCCAACCTGGCCTCTGCTACGTAATAGTCGCTCACACTAACCATTTTTCTCATCGCGAATTAATCGGCCAGGCAATCTTTCCACTGGACGTATTATGAGCCTTTCGAAACCTTGCTTGGAAATAGACGTAAGCGAGATTCGCCTTTTAATGAAATTCAATAGAAAAGTGTTCAACGATCTTAATGCCAAAATATATGTATACAAAAAAGAAGCGCCCCGGTAGGCGTGTTGGTAGCGTGCTTGCCTATCAGCCTGGGGGTTGTGGATTAGATTTCCACCAAAGCCTTTGGTCTGTCGCTGTCATATGGTCTGTGTCACCCGTTTTATCCTTGGACCAACAATTACACCGTGTTACACACATTCTGTCCTATGAACTAAATTTACTTTTTCGGAAAGGGGATAAAAATTAAAAATACACGTGTAACGGCGATTTTCATGTACACGTCAGAATTTTCCTAGTGGCCTTTGTGAAAGCCTTTCGACCGATTTTTAACCCTTTTTCAGTGATCCAATCGAGCTGATTTTTTGCAGGCAGACTCGTGGAAATGTCTGTATCACGTCAAATTTTTTAAAAAATAGATTTTTATCAATTCTCAGATTTTCCTAAATTTTTTTTTTAATGGTTATCGTTTTTTTTTCAGGTTTCAGTTCAAAGAACATTTTTGTTTCGTAACGCTTAAGTAGTTTAAAAATTTGGAGTCCTCTTCAAGTTATGCTAAGAAAAGTGAAAATAATATTTTTTTTCAAAAATAATAAAAATTGGGGAAAATCTGAGAATTGATAAAAATTGCTTTTAAATTTGACGTGATACAGACATTTCCACGAGCTTGATTGGATCACTGAAAAAGGGTTAAAAATCGGTCGAAAGGCTTTCACACTGGCCAATATGAACTTCATACTTCAAACTTAAAAAAAAAAACCGGACGTGTACATGAAAATCGCCGATACACGTATATTTTTATTTTTTATCCCCTTTCCGAAAAAGTAAATTTGGTTCATAGGACAGAAAAAAAACTATTTTTTGTAACACGGTGTTATTACTAATGACGTAGATTCTACTTGTCAAATGTCAATGAATAAAAGCTGTACAAGTGACAGCTACCGCAAATACAGGGTGATTCATCATAACAACTCTTGCTGGAAAACCCTTTATAAATTTACTTTGTATTGTAAAAAATAAAATAAAAATATAAAAAAATATAAAAAAAATATAAAAAAAAATTTAAAAAAAATTAAAAAAAAATTAAAAAAAATATTTAAAAAAATGTAATAAAAATATAAAAAAAATGTAAAAAAAATATAAAAAAAAATTAAAATTAACCCTAGGATAGACTACTTGGTCTGGCCAGACCAAATTTGACTTTGAGCGCTTATAATTTTTTTTAAAGGCAAAAATTAAAAAATTGACGGTGTTGATATGAGTTTACTCATGAAAGGTAGGAGTTTGGTTTTGTTTTTGCTTTTGTCTTTGTTTTTCTCTTTATTTTTGATTTTGTTTTGATTTGATACTTATGTTAAGAACTTGAATTTACTTCTTGAAAAATAAACATGAAATTTGATTTTTATCAAAAAAGAGGATGTTTTACCTTTTTTGTATATTATTTTTTGTGACCTTTTTACCTTATTTTGGAAGTATGTAGATACAGTTTCGCTTTAAATGACTATGTATAACACATATCAACAATTTCCATATGAATTAAGACCCCATGATTAGGTATACAGTATGTTTATAGCCAAAAATCTGTCTATTATAGTCATGTGGTCTGGCCAGACCAAGAGGTCAATTTAGTGATCGAAAGCTTATCGTTAAAAAAAATAAAAAAAAATAGATAAAAAAAATTAAAAAAAATATTTATAAAAATTCAATTGTATCGTAAGCGTCACACGCCTCTATGCTTGATCCCAAAATTCAAAAACCTCTTCTGTAGAATTTTCTTTGTGACGCTTTCGCCTGTTTCGTGATAAATGACTCACATCTTTTGTGTGGTCACTTTTAGAGATGGGAAATTGGGTAAATACCCGGTAAAATGGGTAAATACCCGGCTATTTACCTAAAAGCTGGGTATAAACTATTTTGTAGATAGTTTGGCGAACAAACACATTGTGCAACAAAATTTAGTAAATTTTATGGGTTAGGTTAGGTTGAATGGTGGATCGGTCATGTACCATGACCGTCTCATGTCACTGACATACACCCAGGCCAGCAATTCGGCCTGTTGTGAGCTCCTAGTTGCTTCTACAAATTCCCCTTCCCCTTTTTCCTATGTTAGGAATTCGGTCCCCTCTATAAAGTTCCTTAAATTCCTTATGTCTATTGCTTTGACGGCCGATAGGTCATCTAAGGTGTCCTCTCCTGACCTGCGAGAAAGCAGGGCACTGGCACAGGAAGTGTTCCGCCGTCCATTTTATAACTGAATCGAATTTTCCAATGGAGTTGTTGTCAGTTCATCTGGATTCGTTTCACCATAACTGGACTGGCTGCATTTGTAATGTTTTTTTTTATAAATAACCAAAAAAGGAATATACCCGGTATTTACCCACACATTTGGTAAATAAAACTTTGAAACTCGAAATGGGATTCTACCCGGAATTTACCCAATGTGTGGGTAAATACCGGGTAGAATCCCATTTCGAGTTTCAAAGTTTTATATTTTGTTTTAGTAAGGTTTTATTCTCTTTTATTGATAACCGATTCCTGTAAGACTTTCAGAGGGACGGTGTAAATAATATTTATTGTTAACATCAATTCACCATGAAACGAGTACTGGCTAAAGCTTCGCCTCGTTTGTCTCTACATAAGATCGTATTTCAGGCTTACAATTAGTATTCGATTTCGGTGGGTAATAATAATAATGTAAGGCCAATTTTTGTTCTGATTTATGAAAATCCAAAGCAATTTGTTTTACGTGTCGCCGATCAAAATGTGATCATTGCCTATGATTTTTTGTCTATTCGGTCTCTATCATTAACAAAACGCTCCAAGGTGAGCTACACAACACAACACAATAGCAATAAAGCCGAGCAACAACAACAGCAACAAGTGATCAAAACAATAACGAAAAACAAATTTAGAACAAAACCTCAAAAACAGATTTTCCATCAAAACGCAGCAAAAAAAAAAAACAAATCTGAAAAAAAATCTCTTATAAAATTATATGTTAAATTATGCATATTTATGCAACTAAATCACAAAGTAACTGAAATTTGCAAAGGTTTTGGTTTTTTTTTTTTGCTGGTTTGCCATCCGAAAAACACCCGTCACTCATAAAACAAAATCGACTGAAATGAAACCTACGAACCGAACTTTGCCATAAAATCTATGAGAAATATTTCACTACAATTTTTTTCTGTTTCTTTTTGTGGTTGTTGTTGTTGTTCTTCATCGGATCATAAATATCTGTTTAGTTTTGGTTTAGTTCGGTCGGTACCGAGTTACAGTAAATAAATAATTGTGTGTTACTTTAATAAATCGTTTGTAACTCGCAAAATAGTTAGACATTTTTGGCCAAAGTGTTGTTGCTGTTGTTGTTGTTAAAGTTAATGCCGTTGCTGGAACGAATGGTGTGTTTTTTGTTGTGCTTTCGAGTTGATCGATTACCACCAAACAAGTCAAAATTATTTATAAGCCAAAACTAAAACCATAACAACAACATCAGTTCACAGCAAAAAAAATCCCAACAACAACAAAAAACCAAATGGCTAGAAAATTCAAAACTCTGTACAAAGCGTATTCGAATATCGAATATATGTATGCGAATTTGTGGCAATTTCGTTTGCGCTGTGGCGTCGCCGAGTGCCGTCGATTTAAACTTGAGAATGTGAAATAGTTATTGCACCTGACTGATCCAAATTGTGTTGCAGCCGCAACTGTGACTTGGCCAACAAATGAATGTCGTTTTCATTATGCTTTGCCACGTTGTTGTGGTGGCTGGCTGATGGCTGCTGGCTGTTGTTGTTGCTGCTGCTGTTGTCTAGCTCGCATTTAACAGTGAAACCATAATTAAGCGTTGAAATCCATAGCAGAGTTATAATAAATTAAAAACGACAGTTGTTTAAGATAATTCACAAAAGCACAACAACAACAGGCAAAATGTCCGAGAAATCTTCAAAGCTGTGTGTGTGTGTGTTCAAACTATTAACCCATTAAAGGCGGGCAAACAGACAGGCAATCGAACTCCAAATAGAAACTACTCAAAGTGAAAAATTCACCAAATAGAATAGTCAGTGGAAATCATTTATTAAGCAGAGCTAGCTTAACACTTTAACAACTGAAATCAAAAACTTTAACTATTACACGGTAAAAAAAAGTTTCACACCAATTAACTACTCATGTTACAGAGTTTTCCCACTTACCCTAAGCCATATTCTAAATAATTTGAAGGAAAATATATATAGAGCCACATCCACCTAAAAATACCCAAGTGCCAAAAAGAACATTATACAGGAGAGCTTTTTGTTGTTGTCACACAAAAAGGCCTGTGACACTTACCAACATTCTACGACGCTAACGATACAATTTAATTTGCTATATCCTTGTCAATATAAATTTTGAATTTTTTTATTATTTTGGGCACTTTTGAATTTCATGAGAAAGCGAGTTTCGAATGGCTAAATATTTTTACAAAAATATGAAAAAAAACTAATAACTTGTAGCGTGCTTGCTATTCCGATTCCCTATTCCGGTTTTGAGCTGGCGCTGTAAAAATTTGTTTGTACTTGGACCCATAAGTGGAATACAATTTATTTTTTAATTTATAAATAAATAAATAATTGAAAAGAAAAAAAAATAAGTAAATAAATAAATAAAAAAGTAAAAAAAAAATTAAATAAATAAGTGAATAAATAAAAAATAATTCATAAATTAATATATAATTAAATAAAAAAAAAATAAATGAATAAATAAATAAATAAATAAATAAATAAATAAATAAATAAATAAATAAATAAATAAATAAATAAATAAATAAATAAATAAATAAATAAATAAATAAATAAATAAATAAATAAATAAATAAATAAATAAATAAATAAATAAATAAATAAATAAATAAATAAATAAATAAATAAATAAATAAATAAATAAATAAATAAATAAATAAATAAATAAATAAATAAATAAATAAATAAATAAATAAATAAATTAAATAAATAAATAAATAAATAAATAAATAAATAAATAAATAAATAATAAAAATAAAAATAAAAATGAGAATGAAAATACAAAAATGAAAATGAAAATAAAAGTAAAAATAAAAATAAAAATAAAAATAAAAATAAAAACAAAAATAAAAATGAAAATAAACATAAACATAAACATAAAAATGAAAAAAAATTAATAATAAAAATAAAAATAAAAAAATGAAAATAAAAATAAATATAAAAATAAAAATAAGAATACAAATAAATTAAAATGAAAATAAAAATATATATAAAAATAAATATAAATATAAAAATGAAAATGAAAATGAAAATGAAAATAAAAATAAACATAAAAATGAAGAAAAAAATAATAATAAAAATAAAAATAAAAAAAATGAAAATAAATATAAAAATAAGAATAAAAATAAATTAAAATGAGTATATAAATAAAAATATATATAAAAATAAATATAAATATAAAAATGAAAATAAAAATAAAAAAAAAAAAATAAATAAAAATATATATAAGAATAAAAAAAAAATTAAAATGAAAATAAAAATAAATATAGTATATAAAAAAAAAAAATATAAATATAAAAATAATAATAAAAAAATAAAAATAAATATAAATATAAAAGTAAGTATAAAAATAAATATAAAAATAAAAATTAAAATGAAAAAAAAAAATTAAAATAAAAATAAAAATTAAAAATAAATAAAAATGAGAATGAAAATGAAAATAAAAATAAAAATAAATATAAAATTAAAAATAAATAAAATGAATTTCTTTTTTTCACTGCACAGTCTCATACTAGCTCGATTCTAAATAACTTATTTCCACAGAATCTCTGAAATAGGCGTTTGTTTCCATGCCGCCCTCTCCACCCAAAATCGTTTACCGCCGATACATTTCTTCGTATTTCCTCTAACATTCCCTGAAGCAACATACGGGGAACTTTTCTTCCGCCCCTGAACTGTTTACGATATAATTCGTATATTTACTGACCGGTATCAACCGTTTAAAGAACCGGCTCCGAAATGCTAATGATTTTCCAAAGACGTTTATTCACGCTGAAAAAACTTACCAGTTTAACCAATTTCAGCAAGCAAATTAGCATCAAACATTTATATTTGTTTTCCCATACCACAAACATTATGTTGTTTGTAGGTTTTAAATATCAAATATATATGTATAAATTTTTGTGTAACTTTTTATAATTTTTTTTTTCAATTTGTGACTCTTATGCTCTCGGTTATTGATATTATCCTAATGAATTAGCGTACGAAAACAGCTGCAAATACAAACTTATTCGCACTCACATGTTGTACTTTGTTCAATTTAATAAATTGATTGCGTGTTTTTGCCAAACACCCTAGTGCTTCTGCTCAAATACTATCTTAATATATATTTACCCTCGACACTGATTCACTGATACACTGATTCACTGACTCTGTCACGCAGTACGTAGGAATTTAAATAGGCATTCTATAATTTTCTATAAATAATAATAATAAAAAAAATAATATTTTTTTTTTTTACAGAAATTGTGTTTTCCCCAAATTTTTTTTTACAAAAAATTTTTTTTTCCAAATTTTTTTTTTATAATTTTTTTTTTTTACAAAATTTTTTTTTTACAAATTTTTGGCTTAAACAAAAAATTTTTTTTTACAAATAATTTTTTTTTTACAAAATTTTTTTTTACAAATTTTTTTTTTCAACAAAATTTGTTTTTCAACAAAATTTTTTTTCAACAAAAATTTTTTTTTTTCAAGAAAAAACTTTTTTTTTTCAACAAAATTTTTTTTTTTAACAAAAAATTTTTTTTTTCCACAAAAATTTTTTTTTTCAACACAATTTTTTTTCCATATTTCAACGGGCGCCATAGGCGCATTACAACTTACTAGTTAATAATAATGGTGTTATATTTGCAGCCAAATGTATTTTGTTTTGAAGCAAATAAGCCTTACTTCAACTTTTTCAACTTTCGCAGTCAGAACATAAAATGAGAGTTATTTCAATGGGTGAGGATAATCTTTTGATATTTTTCGTGAGAGAGAGAGATAGGAATATAATGCTGTTGATGGATTGGGGGGGGGGGGGGGTAGGGTGGAGGGCTGAAGCTTGACCCACTCCTTAATTCAAAAGTGAACATTTTTTTTTAAATGAACCCATTAACAATAAATCCATGGATAATATGGAATTTTAACTCCCAGCTCGGTTTAACTAAAGGCCTCTGTCTGTTATCATTCGTCTGGAGACATTACTTAAGACATAAACTAAGCAGCTATCAAATTGTATTTATATTTCTTTCTGTTGGTAATTTCCATAAATCGTATTAAACAAGCCACAAAATTGATCTCCCTCTGTCTCTCTCTCTCTCTCTCTCTCTCTCTATCGCTCTTTCGTTTAATACTCGTATTTCACCTTCAGTTATCGTTAGCTTTTTTTTTTTTTGCCCAACCAAAAATCAACAGTGCAAATATTTTCGTAATAACTTCCATTTTTAACGAAGCGCACAGTGGACAGCATTCGAAAAATGGGACAATGAAAACACAGGGGGTCTACCAATTTAATCTGAAAAAATTAAAAATGAAAAAGTGAATGAAAATAAAAATAGTCACCCGGTGGTGACTTTTGGCCCACCCTGTACAAACAATTGATCGATGTCTGAACAGAACTCCTTTTCTTTTAATCTCAGTGTTTGCTAAATCAATCTTGTTTTCTTCCATTTCGTTCCACTGTACAGCTGGGCCATGTCTGATTTTTTTTGTTCCTTGTTAGAAAAGGCTTAAAATTTAAATTAAATGAAGTGCGTCATGCCAGCTGCAGACGGCAATGTGTTGATCCGTCTCCAATGTTCGTCTCTCGCCACCAGGCGCTGCATGGCATATTGTGTGCAACAGTTTGTGGCACCAGCGCATTGCAAAACGCAAAACGTTTCTGGCTGCAGCAGTTGCTAACAATTTATGAGTGTTTTGCCGATTTGTTTGGTTTCTCGTACTGCACTTTCAGTAGTTTTATGTGCTGTTTGAAACGTACACCAAAACAAATTATTTAAATTATGATTTAAACAATTTCTGGCTGTGTTTAAACAAATTTTTTATGTGGTAATAAAAATATATTATGTTTTGAAATTAACTTTATCTACACGGACACTTCATGGGCAGTCAATGTGTAGCTCGGGCTGGCCGGGTTGGTGGATGATTAGATGGAAAATGAAAATGGATTTGGCCGCGGGCAGTTTTTGTAAATGTTATTGATGGGATATTACCGTATTTGAGCATATTGCACAGTGGCTTAAAAGGGTTTTGTTTGGGGGGGTTTTTTTTTTTCTTAATAGAAATTGAATCATATATATTTTTTTTTAAATATTCATATTTTAATTAGAATTACCTTTTGACAAACTTTGACCTTTAACTCCTTTAACCCATTAAACCTGATTTTGATGACTTTCATATTTCTACGTTCTCTTCCAGAATGGTTTTGTCAAATGCGAAGGCAGTTGTCCGCCCATCGATGATTGTTATTTACTGGAAAAGAAAACCTCCGATTCGTGTTGCAGTAAATGTAAAGGTGCGTATCACTTGTGACCCGTTGACCTCTATGGCAATCAAAATAATTTCCATCTTTGTGTCGTCTGTTGTAGGTTGCATTTTCCGTGGCATCCCGTATGCCAGCGGTTCCGAATGGACCGATCCCGATGAGCCCTGCCGGTCATACAAATGCGTTGGCAGTGTTGTTACCGAAACAATAATGAAATGCTACACGCAGTGCGATGACAATCAATTGACAAAACCCCGACCGGGTGAATGCTGTCCCACATGTCAAGGTAAGCTATTCGCGCCATTTGGAATTCCAAATACAACAAGATGATCTGGAACTGAAGCATTCAACTTGTTAGCCATTTGTTAATTGGATCGTCTAATTTTGCATGTTGCCCAAGAACAAGCAACAGAAACAGACAGCCAACGTAGTAGCAAGTTAGCAAGTAGGCGACACCATGTTGTTGCGCTTTGTCGAACATGCAACAGCAACAAATGCTACACGGACAACAAATTCTTTTTCGGTCCATTTATTTTCATTCATGTTCGCCACACAAAAAAAAACATGTGTGTGGTCTTTTTAATGCCTTTGTTCGTCGGGTTTCATTTGTTTGTTTGTTTCTTTTTTTTTTTGGCTGATGTCGATTGTTCTGCAAAAAAAAAAAAAACATTGAAATCGTGATTTCACCGATGTCGTCCATACCCTACAGCTGAGCATGGCATATTAGCCACTCCATTGGAAGTGTCTTAATCTCAGACATGTACATGGGTACACATGCTGTGTAGGTCAGTTCAATGTCGTATTGGACCTGACAATAATCCATTTTGTCATGTTGATGCTGGTTCAGAATGTGGTTGAGAACATGCCTCGGCTGTCTTATTATCCCTTAAAAGACTCATAATTAACTCGGAAACACAGTTGAACATGCTTAAACATGTTCGCTGACGTTCGGTGTTGTTGAATTCTTTTCCTTTCAACATTTCGGTTGTTAATTGTTTGTGTAATGTTCTTTTTTCTTCTGTATTTTCTTTTTTGTACTTTTCAAAACTGCCCACTTCAAAAAAAAAAAAAAAAAGGTTGCAAGATCAATGGACAAATCGTTTTGGAAGGCCAAGAGGTTGTCGCCTCAATCGATGATCGCTGCTTGGTCTGTCAATGTTCGGGCAATCAACTAACCTGCGCGAAGAAAACATGCCCGGTACTGCAGTGTCCCGTGTCGAAACAAAAGCTGCTGCCCAATGAATGCTGTCCGAAGTGCACGGAGCAGAGAGAGTTTATGCCATTGACGGGTGAGTGGAACGAACTGAAAACGAAAAAAATGCTGGAAATGTCAAATTCAACCATTGATAAAGCATTGATTAACTGTTTAATTGATTGAGTTATTAATTGATTAACTGTTTAATTGATTGAGTTATTAATTGATTAATTAATTTATTAATTTATTTATTAATTTATAAATTTATTAATTTATTAATTTATTCATTTATTAATTGATTCATTTATAAATTTATAAATTTATTAATTTATTAATTTATTAATTTATTAATTTATTAATTTATTAATTTATTAATTTATTAATTTATTAATTTATTAATTTATTAATTTATTAATTTATTAATTTATTAATTTATTAATTTATTAATTTATTAATTTATTAATTTATTAATTTATTAATTTATTAATTTATTAATTTATTAATTTATTAATTTATTAATTTATTAATTTATTAATTTATTAATTTATTAATTTATTAATTTATTAATTTATTAATTTATTAATTTATTAATTTATTAATTTATTAATTTATTAATTTATTAATTTATTAATTTATTAATTTATTAATTTATTAATTTATTAATTTATTAATTTATTAATTTATTAATTTATTAATTTATTAATTTATTAATTTATTAATTTATTAATTTATTAATTTATTAATTTATTAATTTATTAATTTATTAATTTATTAATTTATTAATTTATTAATTTATTAATTTATTAATTTATTAATTTATTAATTTATTAATTTATTAATTTATTAATTTATTAATTTATTAATTTATTAATTTATTAATTTATTAATTTATTAATTTATTAATTTATTAATTTATTAATTTATTAATTTATTAATTTATTAATTTATTAATTTATTAATTTATTAATTTATTAATTTATTAATTTATTAATTTATTAATTTATTAATTTATTAATTTATTAATTTATTAATTTATTGATTTATTAATTTATTAATTTATTAATCTATTAATTTATTAATCTACTAATTTATTAATTTATTAATTTATTAATTTAATAATTTATTAATTTATTAATCTATTAATTTATTAATTTATTAATCTATTAATTTATTAATTTATCAATTTATTAATTTATTAATTTATTAATTTATTAATTTATTAATTTATTAATTTATTAATTTATTAATTTATTAATTTATTAATTTATTAATTTATTAATTTATTAATTTATTAATCTATTAATTTATTAATTTATTAATTTATTAATTTATTAATTTATTAAATTATTAATTTATTAATTTATTAATTTATTAATTTATTAATTTATTAATTTATTAATTTATTAATTTATTAATTTATTAATTTATTAATTTATTAATTTATTAATTTATTAATTTATTAATTTATTAATTTATTCATTTACTAATTTATTAATTTATTAATTTATTAATTTATTAATTTATTAATTTATTAATTTATTAATTGATTCATTTACTAATTTATTAATTTATTAATTTATTAATTTATTAATTTATTAATTTATTAATTTATTAATTTATTAATTTATTAATTTATTAATTTATTAATTTATTAATTTATTAATTTATTAATTTATTAATTTATTAATTTATTAATTTATTAATTTATTAATTTATTAATTTATTAATTTATTAATTTATTAATTTATTAATTTATTAATTTATTAATTTATTAATTTATTAATTTATTAATTTATTAATTTATTAATTTATTAATTTATTAATTTATTAATTTATTAATTTATTAATTTATTAATTTATTAATTTATTAATTTATTAATTTATTAATTTATTAATTTATTAATTTATTAATTTATTAATTTATTAATTTATTAATTTATTAATTTATTAATTTATTAATTTATTAATTTATTAATTTATTAATTTATTAATTTATTAATTTATTAATTTATTAATTTATTAATTTATTAATTTATTAATTTATTAATTTATTAATTTATTAATTTATTAATTTATTAATTTATTAATTTATTAATTTATTAATTTATTAATTTATTAATTTATTAATTTATTAATTTATTAATTTATTAATTTATTAATTTATTCATTTATTCATTTATTCATTTATTCATTTATTCATTTATTCATTTATTCATTTATTCATTTATTCATTTATTCATTTATTCATTTATTCATTTATTAATTTATTAATTTATTAATTTATTCATTTACTAATTTATTAATTGATTCATTTACTAATTTATTAATTTATTAATTTATTAATTGATTCATTTACTAATTTATTAATTTATTAATTTATTAATTGATTCATTTACTAATTTATTAATTTATTAATTTATTAATTTATTAATTTATTAATTTATTAATTTATTAATTTATTAATTTATTAATTTATTAATTTATTAATTTATTAATTTATTAATTTATTAATTTATTAATTTATTAATTTATTAATTTATTAATTTATTAATTTATTAATTTATTAATTTATTAATTTATTAATTTATTAATTTATTAATTTATTAATTTATTAATTTATTAATCTATTAATTTATTAATTTATTAATTTATTAATTTATTAATTTATTAATTTATTAATTTATTAATTTATTAATTTATTAATTTATTAATTTATTAATTTATTAATTTATTAATTTATTAATTTATTAATTTATTAATTTATTAATTTATTAATTTATTAATTTATTAATTTATTAATTTATTAATTTATTAATTTATTAATTTATTAATTTATTAATTTATTAATTTATTAATTTATTAATTTATTAATTTATTAATTTATTAATTTATTAATTTATTAATTTATTAATTTATTAATTTATTAATTTATTAATTTATTAATTTATTAATTTATTAATTTATTAATTTACTAATTTATTAATTTATTAATTTATTAATTTATTAATTTATTAATTTATTAATTTATTAATTTATTCATTTATTCATTTATTCATTTATTCATTTATTAATTTATTAATTTATTAATTTATTAATTTACTAATTTATTAATTTATTAATTTATTAATTTATTAATTTATTAATTTATTAATTTATTAATTTATTAATTTATTAATTTATTAATTTATTAATTTATTAATTTATTAATTTATTAATTTATTAATTTATTAATTTATTAATTTATTAATTTATTAATTTATTAATTTATTAATTTATTAATTTATTAATTTATTAATCTATTAATTTATTAATTTATTAATTTATTAATTTATTAATTTATTAATTTATTAATTTATTAATTTATTAATTTATTAATTGATTAATCGATTAATTAATTAATTGATTGCCTAATTAATTTACCAATTAATTGATTATCAACCAATTAATGAATTAATTGATTATAGTTTAATAATTGTTCCCATTTTCTATTCCCACATTTTCAATCTTCCACTTTTATTTAACCTCCACATTTGATTGCCCATTTGCTTGACCTTCCCCCTTTCTGTGTTGCTGTTCCGTTTCAGGCAAATGCATTTTCGCCACGAAAATATTCCACGACAAAATCCAATTTATGCCCGACCGCTGCACCAACTGCACCTGCAGCAACGGCACCAGTCTATGCGAGCGTAAGACGTGTCCGATTCTCGAGTGCTCCCCCGAATACCAGGAATTGGATGGTTGTTGTCCCCGCTGCATCACCTCCGAGGTACGCTCCGAGTGTATTTACAATGAAATATCGTATCAGAATAATGACACTTGGAATGTAGGGCCCTGTCGTTCGTGCCGCTGTACAGCCGGCAATATACTCTGCTCGGAGATGCGTTGCAATCCCATCAAATGCCGTTCGAATGAGAAGATGAAAATCTTGCCCGGCGAATGTTGTCCCAAGTGCATTGAGACGGCTGGCACGTGCACCGTCTTCGGTGATCCCCACTTCAAGACGTTCGATGGGAAGTTTTTCAGTTTCCAGGGTTCCTGTAAATATCTCTTGGCCTCCGATTGTCATGATCATACATTTTCCATACGTCTGACCAACGACGGACGTCAGACGAAGCGTTCGTCGTGGACCAAGACGGTAACGCTCAAGATGAAGGGTATACGAGTGAATTTGGGCCAGAAGCAGCGGGTGAAGGTGAATGGTAGTCGCGTGGCGTTGCCGTATTCGTCGGGTCCCATCACCGGCATAGAGAGACTTAAAGAAAGTATTATGTTAAGAACCGATCTCGGTTTGAGTATAGAGTGGGATGGCAATAATTACCTGCAAGTTACGGTGCCGTCCACGTACAAGCGGCGTCTGTGCGGCCTGTGCGGCAACTACAACGGACTGGCCCGTGACGATCTCACCAGTCGGGATGGTGTCAACCACACCGAGGTGTGGCGTTTCGCCAACTCCTGGAAGGTGGGTGGGCCGAAGGCCTGTTCGCGCAAACAGGAGTACATTGCCGTCGAGCCGACATGCAAGCAGCGCAAATCGAATGCCCTGTGCCATCCGCTGCGTGACTCTGTAGTATTCGGCTACTGTGATACTAGAGTTAATCCCAACAATTACATTGATTCATGTAAGATGGACGTCTGCGAATGTCCCACCGGCATGTGCCATTGCGACAGCTTTGCCGCCTATGCGCGAGAGTGCCAGCGATGGGGCGTGCAATTGCCCGACTGGCGTGCGGCCACCGCCTGTCCACATGGCCTGTGGAAGCGCGACTTCAACACAACCATCCAAATCCTAAAGCGTAATCCCCACTACGGAGACCTGCGGTTTCTGGAGAATCCGCACAAGCAACAGCGAATACCCAATCGGCGGCGCAAACTGGAGGAACAGCAGCACCATCACAACCAGCTGCTGCAGAGAGACTTCATCACGAAGCATGTGCCGAAGAATCTGTTGGTGTCCAAGTCGCCGGATCGAACACCGCCGCCATTACATTAGGTTTGGCGCGAAGGACGTGTGATGGGTAAACAGAAAGGCGTTACGGTTTTGTAAACTATTTCAATAGCTATAGATCAATTTGTTTGACTTCCCCCCCCCACACACAACGCAGCACGTGCCCCAAAAGCTTTCCAAAGCTTCTAAGAGAGTCAGTGAGTGTTACGGGGGTGGGCGGAGGGTATTGAGTATTTTCACTACTCTTGAACAAACAAAAGAAACATTTTGAAAGAGCATATTGCTTTTGTTGTACATTTTTATGTTTGTGTAGTTAGCTTTTAAGTTTAAGCTTTTCTAGATTTTGTTTAATTTAATTTTATATATTTTTCATAGAAAAAGTTCTGTTTGATTTTTGTTAAGCTCCTCCTATATGATGATGATGCTTTCTAAAATGGCTCTCAATATCGTGTATGTGTTGGCAAATAGTTGGTCCATAAAACTGGCTGGTCTAGTTTTCAACATTGAATTTGTTGAATTTTTAGAAATCGCACTTTTAGCAAATGGCTCACATTTTTTTGTGGTAACTCTTTGTATGACTAAAGCTGACCTAACCTAACCTAACATCAGGCAGCGAATAGAGAAAAACCAAATGGCAAAAAGATAAACGTTGCAGCTGTCAGAAAGCGCATGTAATGTGAACCGTAACTAACCTGTGGTTCTTCACTCATAGCTCAGACAGTCAACGATTCTGGCAAGATTCGTTAAAAAAATATTCAATAGGAAACCGAAAGTCTGTAAAAAGAAATTACAATATTTGTCAAAGCTTTTGGAGAAGAGTGTGGACAAGCTACGTTCTTTTTTTTCATAAATCTTTTTAACAAATTTAACAAAAATTTGATTTGTATTAGTAAAAAAAAGTTTGTGTGTGTTGAGTTTTGTCGCACCATCACGATCATGTGCGGGCCTCTGAGGAGTCTACAACCAGTTGTTGGTCCTGGCCTGATTTTCAAGCACTCTGGTCTTCCAGTTCGTCCTACCAATGTGTGGCAGCTCTTCTTCTATTTGGTCCTTCCACCGGGGGTTTCGGTCTTCCTCGTCTGCTCTGACCTTGGGTGACTCGAAATATATTGTGTATTTTTTATTCTGTTCGTCCACAATGATTGATAAAATTCACACAAATTTTAATTAAATTCTTTGGAACTTTTAAACCCATTGTCATTACCAAGACAATTTTTAAAAAAACTTTTATATTTTATAAAATATTTTTCTGTGCCATATGGCATCGCTGGCTTTGAATGGGCTAATGAAGAAAAGTTTGATTACTTTACAATCAAATTTATACACTTAGTAATGTTAGTTTTTCGAAGTTTGCCTTTACGGTTTTCATTAAACTGTTACTTAGATCGATTGCTAAAATGTGAGCCAAACAATTAAAATTTATCAGCAAAAAAAAATGTTTAAAGAAAATCTAAACTTTACATATGAAATTAAAAAAATAAAAAGAAAAAAGAATACATCCTAATTGTACAATTACTACATAAATGGATATAAACATACATACTTATTATTCGAAACCTAAACTAGATCTCAATTAAAATTTAATTTAAATTTTAATGACTTTCATTCATTATAAACAACAACAAAAATAAAAAAACACCAGAACATTACAACATTGTAGAATTTAAAGATGCAAAAGACGAAAAAAAAGCAAAATCAATGAAACTATAAAAAAAGATGACATTTTTTAAACCTTAAAAACTTTCCCCGGTATTCAGAAAAATTTTCAAAAAAAAAATGTGTGAACATTTTTGGTAAAACTTTTTTACATTTGTATGAATACGCCGGCGATTTGTTTACATGTTTGTGTAAAACGAAAATTTAAAAAATAAATGCATAAATGTTTTGTTGTTTTGCCGAAACGTTGGTTTTCCTTGAGAAATGAACTCAACTGATTCCAAATATAATTGAGTGCCAAGACTCCGAACAAGTACAATAAAAGTCCTCAAAACTCACAGTATTGAAAAGAAAGAGAAAGAAAAACATTTCTATTTCGGTTTACATGATGACTTTTTGCTTGATTTTAAAATCATTATATTCAACATTGTTGGCGAAAGCTGTAGAAAAGATGGCGGGGTAGAAAAAAAGCCACAACTCACAAATTTGATGGGTTTTTTGAGTTCTTCTCTATTCCTGTCATATGACATATTGTTATAAGAGAATTCTTTTAGACTTTTCTATTGCTGTCACAATATAAAATTGAATTGAATAATATAAAATTTAAAACGGTTTGTGTTTGTGAAATTTCAAATTATATATAAATTTAAATGTTTCCATAAAACAACATTTAAATGTTTCAAAATTGAAGGCGGAATAAAATGGATTCTAATCTGTAATGAGAGCTTATTCTTTTGGAATTCTGTTTCATATGTCGTATCTAACATATATGAGAAAACCAGATGTGAATAATATCTGAAATCCATTTTATAACACTTCCAATATTAACGATTTGTAACGAACGAATAAATTCGTTTTATGGAAACAGGCAGTCAAATCCAAATTAAAAGAATTAAAAAAAAATTCATCGTGTAAATCGGATCTTTGCTCGAATTTACTATATGATGACTTTTTTTAATTCTCGGTTGCATTTGCTACCAAAAGTCATATTCGTTGACTGTTGTGACCGATTAACACCATGACTTTTTTTGATTTCTCCTTTGGATTTGCTACCCAAAGTCATATGAATTTATTCGTTGACTCTTTGTTTGATTTTTTTTTTTTAAACTAGCACATTTTAAGTTTTTTTGGTTTCTTTTAGACTTTAAACATTTTGCTTAGCGACAGTGTTACGAATCTACTTGAATCTTGTTGATTCGTAACAATGTTGATAAGCAAAATGTGTGACATCAATGAGAAAGTTGAAGAAAAAGAACCTCAAATTTTGTGACTTGGGATTTTTTTCAAAAAAAAAAAAAAAAAAAAAAAGGTTTTTTAAAAAATGTATGAAATCAAAAATAATTTAAAAAAAAAAATCAAATTATGTGATTTTTTTTCGTTCACCTTTCATCAACAAAACATGAAAATCATAATTGTAAAGTCAAAAAAAATTAAAAAAAAAAATCGAAATGTGTGAAACAAAGTTTAAGAAAAAGTCAAAAAGAACCTCAAATTTGTTGATTTGTGATTTCTTTAAAAAAAAAAAAATCATGAAGTTTCAAAATAAATTTTAAAAAAAATTAAATTATGTGATTTTTCCCTTCACCTTTCATCTACCAACTTCAAATTCATAATTGTAACGTCAAAAAAAAGAAATTTTGAAAAAAAATCCTTAAATTTTGTGAATTGTATTTTTTCTACACCTTCCATCCACAAACTTCAAATTCATTATTTCATAGTGAAAAAAAAAAATTTTAAAAAAAAAATCCTTCACAATTTGTGAAATCAAAAAGAAATTTAAAAACAAAACTCAAATTTGTGATTTCTGACTTTTTTTTCCTACACTTGTCTACAAACATGAAAATCATAATTGTAAAGTCAAAAAAAAATCGAAATGTGTGAAATCAAAAAGAAATTTAAAAAAAACCTTAAATTTTGTGATTTCTGACTTTTTTCCTAAACATTTCATCTACAAACTTCAAATTCGTAATTGAAAGTCAAAGAAATTTTTTTTTTTTTTTCAAAATTTTAAAAGAAAACTCAAGTTGAAATTCCAAAAAACCTTCAAAATGTCTTAAGTCAACAAGAAATTTAAAACCAAAACTCAAATTTGTGATTTCTGACTTTTTTCCTACACCTTTCATCTACAATCTTCAAATTCATAACTTTAAAGTCAAAACAAAATTTAAAAAAATCTTCCAAAGGAATTTTAAAAGAAATCTCAAATTTTTGATTTGCGACTTTTTTCTTTCACCTTTCATCTACAAACTTGAAATTCATAATGTTAAAGTCAAAAAAAATTTTTTTTAATGTGTGAAAACAAAAAGAAATTTAAAAAAAAATATAAATTTTTTCTACATCTTTCGCCTACAAATATAAAAATCTTGCAAAAAGTCATCGTGTAAATCCGGTCGAACAAATGTCCTAGAAGTCAAATAGTAGAAAAAAAAAATTTCCATAAAAACCAAAACACATTTTAACTTATTTATCTATTTTTCGTCTATTTAAATTTTGAAAAAGAATCTTCGGATTTTGTAATTTACATGGGACCAATCGGTTCAATTTGTCTAGGAGTTCTAGAAAAAAAGAACAATAATTATGATTTACAGTTTAGCGTATATTTTTCTTTCAATTCCACTTTCGATGATGATTCTGCAGATTTTCTAATTTCTGAAGAATCTGAAAAAATAATTTAAATAAAATATTTTTTTATTAAAAATTCCTGATTTCTAGAGAAAAAACAATAATTATGAATTACACGTTAACGTCTATTTTTCTTTCAATTCCACAAATTACAAAAATCTGAAGAATGATCGAAAGTGGAATTGAAAGAAAAATAGACGTTTAAGTGTAATTCATAATTATTGTTTTTTTTTTAGGACTCCTAGACAAATTGATCCGATTGGTCCCATGCAAATTACAAAATCCGAAGATTCTTTTTCAAAATTTAAATAGACAAACAATAATTTAATATTCAATATTTTTATATTGAATTTAGTATGATTTCCATCTGGAGGTCAGGAATTTTTAATAAAAAAATATTTTTATTATTATTATATATTTATTTGTTGCAAATCTAATTTACAAGAAATAGTAAAAAAAAAAAGGAACTGGCTGCCAGGGCCTTCGCCTTTAAAAAAATATTTTATTTAAATTGTTTTTCCAGTTTCTTCACAAATTAAAAAATTTGGAGAATCATCATCGCAAGTGGAATTGGAAGAAAATTCCCCCCCGGTTTTAGAGTTGATCGATTTTTAAAACTGTGGAGTTTTTTTTGTTATTTTTGTCTTAGCTTTAAAACAAAAATAATATACATCTTCAATAACGTCTTTGGTTTTTCTATTTTTTCTCTTTTTTTTTTGAAAAAGTTTGGCATTCAATTTACTATGAACAAAGGAAAAACGAAAATAACTACGAAAAATTCACCTCATAAGCCTTATTTATTTTCATCTAGCCTTTAAGAACACAAAACAACCCAACTACACTAAACTGTTGTTATACCAGGAAGTAGCTGCTGATGTTGTTGTCAACGCTCCCAAGAGACGTGGCCTTTCAGCATTAAATCTAGCTGACAGACTTACTTATAATGAAAGAAAGAAAAAAAACATTCTTCATATTGTGGTATATAAGCGAAATACAACTTATTCTTATATAGTACACTTTATATTCTACATCCTAAGCTTAATTCATAAATATACAAAAATCTTTTTCTATCTAAACGTAATTAGTTAAACGAAAAGAAAGAAACTTAGTTTGTTTTTTGGTTAATTTTAAATACAATTTGCACAAAACAGTATTTTTTGCTTAATTTTAGTTTTGAAATGTATTCTATTTTAGTTTTTTTTTTCCTTCAACATAATTTTTTAAGAGTTAGCCAATATAATCTACATATACATACACACATACATACATACATATATAAATGTAACACAAAATATACAAGTTAAAACCTAGCTAGATATCGTAAATTTATATATCTTATAAAGAAGAAAAACAAAATAACCTTAAAACTACATAAATACCATTTCAATGTTTACTTACTTCTACTTCTACTACTACAACTACTTACTCACTACTCGTATCGACAAACAACACTTTAACTAGAGTTAAAAACTAATTACACAAAACCCTCAAATGGAAAAAAAAGAAAAAACCAACCGAACTACTTAAGCCATATTACTTAAATATGAAAATTATTTCCAAAAGATTTTCACAAAACCTAAAATGAAATTTAAAAACTTCCCTTGACTACTTGTGAATTTGTAAAGTTCACACCAAGTAACGAAACACAATTACTTAAAGTAATTTAAACACTCTCTCCCTTTTTTTTTTTTAATTATATAAAAAAAAACGCTTTTTCCCAAAATTACAAAAAAAAAAACCTTTAGCAAGAATAAAAGGAACAATTAATTGTAAACTTATGGTATTCCATTTAATAAAGAACAGAAAAAACAAAAACATTAAATTTAACTAATTTCCAAAAAAAACAAAACAACAAACAAAATGAAAACAAAAATATTTCCAAATAAAATTAAACAAACGAAAAAAAAAACATAAAAATGTTTAAATTAAAACCTGGAATTTGTTTTTCTGGAATGTTATGGGTAAGTAAGGGGGTAAGGGTGGTGGAAAAATATCCAACTTCATGTCCAAAAGAGGTACAGCAAAGATCGGGGGATATTTAGGCCATCAATGACCGTCAGAAGCCTTCCATGGAGTCACAACACACCGCAATCATGTATCGCCTACAGACAATTATGTTTATAGGCGAATATTTAGTAAAAAATATGGTAATTATGTTAATGTTTTTTTTTAAAAGTCTGCTCTGTGACACAATTTTTTGGACACTTGACCGAGCAATCGATTCAAGTGTGGACTACATTAAAACTTTATTGGAAAGACAGTGCTACGACTTACATGTCACGTCATTGAATCCAGGCTGCTGTGGACTTACTCTTATTTTGGACACCTGTCCAAGTTAGTCTACCCACAGAGTAATCAATAGCAAGTCATAGCCTCGACATTTTACTTTACATTAAAAGTTGATTGAAAAAGACAGTGCAAGTGTTTGAATCCCCGCTGCTGTGAATGTTTACTGTGACGGCTTTCACTTGAAATGTACTGGACCAACTGACCAAATATTTTCAAGGGGACTTTCGAATCTCGTATTTGAGATAACCCCATTTTCTGAATATCTCCCAAACTGAAAAACAATAACACCGTCTTGTTCAGATTATAATCCGCTATAAATAAGTAAAATTTGAGTGAAATCTATTTTTTCACAAAAATCGAAAATTTTGATGGGTTAACCCCTTGGTTTTTTTTTGGTCAAAATTTTTTTTTTCGAATTTCCAAGTTTTTTACCCTTGGGTATAAGCTGCTTCCGAAATGATGTAATTGTAACCACATATTGTTTATAAAACATTAGCCATTACAGATTTATGGTCAAAAAAGACATTTTGAGAGTGCTCCCATTGAATGCACAACAAATTCTGTGAAAGTGGCCGGAGCATGCAACTCTCGGGGAGTTAATCGTAGTCATAAAGTCTAGCTATTATTTCATACCTCACCCGTTGCGGTAACTTAGACCGTTGCTACAAAATTAGACAAAGAGTTTCAAGGAAACTTCGAATTTTGAATTTTGAAAAAAAAAAAATGCTGAAACCCATTTCGTCCAAACTTTTTGTTCAATCTAAAAAATTAAACAAATCCTAGTAAGTCAACAATAGTCCTTAAGTCTGGCTTTAATTTGATACCAAAAACGTTTCGATACTTTAGTCCATTGCTGAAAAATTTAACAATTTATTTTGAGAGCACTTTCGAATCTCGTATTTTGAGAAAACCCATTTTCTGAACCCAATTTCTCCCAAACTATTTGTTCAATCTAAAAAATGAATACACGTTCTTCTTCAGCTTATTGTCCTTTATAAATAAGCAAAATTTGGGTGAAATCTATTTTTTTCACAAAAATCGAAAATGTTGATGGGTTAACCCATTGCTTTTTTTTTTGGTCAACATTTTTTTTTTACAATTTTCAAATATTTTGTTCTTATACGCATTCTGCATAAGAAATGATGTAATTATAACCAAATACAATTTATATAACATTAGTCATAAGCGAATAATGTTCAAAAAAGACATTTTGAGAGTGCCCCCATTGAATTCACAACAAATCCTGTGACAATGATCATGGCTTACAGCTCTCAGTGGGTTAATCATAGTCCTCAAGTCCAGCATTAATTTGCCACTATACTCTTTTCGATACCTTAGTCGGTTATTGAAAAATTTAACAAATAATTTTAAATCACTTTAGAGTCCAGAATTTGGAGAACAAAAATTCTGAGCCCTTATATGTTCCAAACTATAATGAAACAACTGCCAGTAGGTCAACAATAGTCCTTAGGTCTACCTTTTCAGTCCATTGCTGAAAGTTTCAGAAATACATTCAAAGGGCTTTCGCATCTTGTATTATGAGAAAACCTCATTTTCTGAACCCAATTTCTCCCAAATAATTTGTTCAATCTAAAAAATGATAACGTGGGCTTGTTGAGATTATAGTCCTCTATTCATGGGCAAATGTTAAGCAAAATCAATTTGTTCAAGAAATAAAAATTTTTGATGGGTTAACCCCTTGGTTTTTTTGGTCCAAAATTTTTTCTTTCGAAATTTCATTTACACACCTACTCCCACCCTGAATTGGGTTTGCCTTCAAAACGATGTAATACTAACCGCATATAGTTTATGAAACATTAGCCATTACAGATTAATGGTCAAACAAAATATTTCCCGAGTGCCTCCATTGGATACACAAAAAATCCTGTGGAAATGATCCAAGCATACAACTCTTAATGCGTCATTAGTATTAGTATTAGTATTAGTATTAGTATTAGTATTAGTATTAGTATTAGTATTAGTATTAGTATTAGTATTAGTATTAGTATTAGTATTAGTATTAGTATTAGTATTAGTATTAGTATTAGTATTAGTATTAGTATTAGTATTAGTATTAGTATTAGTATTAGTATTAGTATTAGTATTAGTATTAGTATTAGTATTAGTATTAGTATTAGTATTAGTATTAGTATTAGTATTAGTATTAGTATTAGTATTAGTATTAGTATTAGTATTAGTATTAGTATTAGTATTAGTATTAGTATTAGTATAAGTATTAGTATAAGTATAAGTATAAGTATTAGTATTAGTATTAGTATTAGTATTAGTATTAGTATTAGTATTAATAATATTATTAGTTGTAGTTGTAGTTGTAGTTGTAGTTGTAGTTGTAGTTGTAGTTGTAGTTGTAGTTGTAGTTGTAGTTGTAGTTGTAGTTGTAGTTGTAGTTGTAGTTGTAGTTGTAGTTGTAGTTGTAATTGTAGTTGTAGTTGTAGCTGAAATATTTTACAAATAGTTTCAATGGACTTTCGAACTTCGAGAAAATCCCATTCTCTGAACGAAATTTCCCAAACTATTCGTTCAATCTAGAAAATAAAAACACGGTCTTGTTCAGATTAATGTCCGCTATAAATAAGCAAAATTTGAGTGAAATCTATTTTTTCACAAAAATCGAAAATTTTGATGGGTTAACCCCTTGGTTTTTTTTTTGGTCAAAATTTTTTTTTTCGAATTTTGAAATCTTTTGTAGTTGTATGCATTCTGCATAAGAAATAATGAAATTATAACCAAATACAATTTATATAACATTAGCCATTACAGATTAATGGTCAAAAAAGACATTTTGAGAGTGCTCCCATTGAATGCACAACAAATGCTGCGAAAGTGGTCGTAGCATGCAAATCTCAGGGAGTTAATCGTAGTCCTAAAGTCTAGCTTTTATGTGATACCTCACCCGTTTCGATACCATTGTCTGCTGCTGAAATATTTGACAAATAGTTTCAATGGGCTTTCGAAGCTCCAACTCTGAGAAAAACCCATTTTCTGAATCCAAATTCTCCCAAACTATTTGTTCAATCTTAAAAATGAAAACATGGTATTGCTCAGAAAAATGAGTGAGCAAAATTTCAACAAAATCTTTTTTATTCAAAAAATCTGAAATTTTGATGGGTTAACCCCTGTCTTTTTTTTGGTCAAACATTTTTTTTCGATTTTTTAAATCTTTGGACTTGGATGTATTCTGCCTTCAAAATGATGTAATAGTCACCACATATAGTTATAAAACATTAGCCATTACAGATTAATGGACACAAATACATTTAGGGAGTACACCATCGGATACACAATAAATCCTTCGAAAATGTCCCTAGCGTACAACTCTTAGTGCATTAATAATAGCCAAAAAGCTGAGCTTTAATTTGATACCACGCTTGTTTCCATACCTTTGTCCATTGCTGAAAAAATATAGAAATAGTTTCAATGGACGTTAGAATCTGATATTTAAAAAAACTCATTTTCTGGACCAAATTTTTACACTAAATCCTGTGAAAGTGGTCTTAGCATGCAACTCTTAGTGAGCTAATCATAGTCCTAAAGTCTACCTTTAGTTTAATACCACAAACCTTTGAAACTTTCATGCTCACTGCAATGAAATATCGAAGAAAAAAATATTTTAGCCCAAACAAAACAAAAAAAAAAAGACAAAGTAGTACAAATTTATAATTTTTTAAAGGGATTTACCTGGACGTGTTATGAGGGGAAGACTTTATCAAATTCCAAGTGAATGCAAAGTCACAAGTCATGACCTATTAAATACTTGCGTCCGGATTTACTTCGTTTCGTCCACAAATACATTTATTGGAGAGTGGCTATGGTGGTCTGTTTTTTCCGACCACTAAGAATAAAATATAGCAATTTTGATGATTCCCTTTTGAACTTGCCTCTTGTGTTCCCACAAGGAAATTCTGTTTCGTCAGTTTTTGTTTTCATTATTGTCTTTTCGAATACAAATGACTTTCAAAATATCAAAATACGAAAAACACAAAATGAAATTTGCGCGTAGGAGTAATATGTCTCATTTTACATTCCCCATACCTCTCCGTCCTAGAAACTGAGAATTGAGGCAGTTAAAATTGCCTAGTGTGAATAGGGACAAACTAAATTATTGAGGCAAAAAAGATTTTTGGTTGATTTTCGTTTATATGGTACCTATGGCGTATACGTGTTAGTCATCGAATTAATGAATATTACGTATACGCCCATGTGTCCGCCATGTATGATTGATTAAGTTTGTATTGTAAACATGGGCGTATACGTTTTATAGATTGAAATTATGCATACACCCATATGACCGGCTGTTGTTAGTTCGTTGGTGTGGGCAACTAGCTCTCAACAAACTCGGGTTCATATGCTGACTCTGAACAGTGGGGGAATACAAAGAGTTATTGGAAATAAATTTGTCATTTGATGTTGGCTTATGGGATTTGAAGTGTGTTTTAGCTTATGACCGAAACATGGATCTGGTGGGTGTACCTAGAGATGAGCTGCTAGGGTACAAACTGGGAAACCAAGGTTCTCAAAAACAATTAAAACTTGCACCAAATTTTTATTTATACTCCACATGAGGAATAAAGTATTTCAAGGGTGGTTTGAAGCTGTAACGTTGAGAAAACTCCATTTTCTGAATCCAATTTCTCCCAAACTATTTGTTCAATCTAAAAAATGATGATAAATAAGCAAAATTTGCGAGAAATCTATTTTTTCACAAAAATCTAAAATTTTGATGGGTTAACCCCTTGCTTTTTTTTTTGGTCAAAATTTTTTTTTTACAATTTTCAAATATTTTGTACTTGTATGCATTCTGCATAAGAAATGATGTAATTATAACCAAATACAATTTATATAACATTACCCATTACAGATTAATGGTCAAAAAAGACATTTTAAAAGTGCCCCCATTGGATATACAATAAATTCTGCGAAAGTGGTCGTAGCATGCAACTTTCAGGGAGTTAATCGTAGTCCTAAAGTCTAGCTTTTATTTGATACCTCACACGTTGCGGTACCTTAGTCCGTTGCTGCAAAATTGGACAAAGAGTTTCAAGGAAACTTCGAATTTTGAATTTTGAAAAAAAAAAAAATGCTGCACCCCATTTCGTCCAAACTTTTTGTTCAATCTAAAAAATTACACAAATCCTAGTAAGTCAACAATAGTTCTTAAGTCTGGCTTTAATTTGATACCAAAAACGTTTCGATACCTCAGTCCATTGCTGAAAAATTTGACAAATAGTTTCAATGAACTTTCGAAGCTCCAATTCTGAGAAAACCCCATTTTCTGAATCCAATTTCTCCCAAACTATTTGTTTAATCTAAAAAATGAAAACACGTTCTTCTTCAGCTTATTGTCCTTTATAAATAAGCAAAATTTGGGTGAAATCTATTTTTTCACAAAAATCGAAAATTTTAAGCATTTTTTTTTTTTTGGTCAAAAATTTTTTTTTCAATTTTCAAATATTTTGTTCTAATACGCATTCTGTCTAAGAAATAATGAAATTATAACCAAATCCCATTTATATAACATTAGTCATAAGCGAATAATGTAATTTTTTTGAACCAAATTTATACACTAAATCCTGTGAAAATGGTCATACCATGCAACTCTCAGTGCTTTAATGATAGTGCACAAGTGCGGCTCCAATTTGACACTACACTCATTGCAATTCCTAAAAAAAATCTTCTTTTTTCGTTTTTTGTTAAATTTATAGATTTTTTCCCCGAACATAAAAAAGGTTTCAATTATCTTTCAAATGTTTAGGGTTACCCCTTTACTTTTTGCACCAGTGCCCGCCGATGATTTACCATTTTTTTTTCCAGCAAATTTAGCTTTAATAGGCCAAGGGACTTTGAATTAGAAGTTTAATAAATGAAAAAAAAACCCCCCCGTTTTGGACCACAATTTCTCGATCACAACTTTGGAAAGTGTGGCCCGATTTTGTGGTGTCTCTGTGTGCTTAACAATTCTCACTTACCAGCTCAGCGACACTCCAGAATTGTGGAAACTACAGCATATTCACACAAAAAAAAATCCCTATATTGGGGATTTTTCTAAACGTTTTTGGGAATTCTGGCATTGTTCTTTTTGAAATCCTACATTTTGTTCATAATTTTTGGATTTTTGATGCCAAGTGCAATATGTCAAACTGTCAATTTGTAAAGATTTCATTGGATTTCGATTTTGTAATTCAATTACAAATGTTATTGGGAATTTCCCAGAAAGTAAAGTATGTTTTTTAAGAAAAATACAAAAAATATTTGTAACTTGCAACCTATTCCGATGTTAAGTACTGCGATTAAATTTTTTTTCATTAGTTTGAAAACTATTTACCTTATCATACACACGACCACTGGCCCTCACATACGTCATACTTAAAAGTGATTTCCAAATAAAATCCCACTCACAAGTAATTTTATCCGTACACGTAATTACTCTAAAATGCAATGTAAATTTGTACAAAAATTTCCCAGAATCCAACGAACATTAAAAATGTTTAGCAGTGAAACAAACAAACAAAAAGTGTCACCATTTAATAGGAAATCGATCAATATTTGTAAATTATTCATATTTTCCAGTTCGTCTAAAATTTATGGAGTTAAGAAAGTTTTTGTTGTTGTTGTTGTTCTTTTATATGGCGATCATTAAATCACATGTTGTTCAAAGTATTTACTATTCTGGTATGCCCTACGCAATGGCGGGATTAGTATGTTGTCAAGGGGTCTGTAGGGGATTTTGAAACGTTCGTAAAAAAAAAACTCAAAATTCTAATTAATCACATTTGGTGAAAAATAATGCTCATCTCATGCAGGGACCACATAAATGAACGATATACTGTTCGCCCTGTAGGGGCTAGGTACTGTTCGGCTTGATCATCCTTTTATTTTGATATATATATATGTACACCCGAATGACGTACTGCCAAAGTAGTTGGGCTTTGTTATGTTTTTTTTTTATAGGAAAAAGTTTAACAATTTTAGTTGTGTTTTTTTTATTTTTTTTTTTTTTATTACCAGCACGAGTATTTGTTTTGTCACTCTGATGTATGTATTGTTCTGACACATAATATTGTTAATTTTTATGACTTTTCAACTTTAATTACCTTACGGATCTGCAGCATCGTGCGAACACGTGGGCGGGGACCATGAGTCAGAGGTCGTTAAATTGTCATTGTTGAAGATCAGCCCAGATAATCTCCATCTACAGCTGCATTTGGATGTCCAACTACATGTCGCACCTCAACAATACAAAAGGGTCACAACTCAAAATTCTAACGCATTATCGCAACAACAAATATTTCTCTTTAGTTCATCATAGATTCACATAGACATAACTGTATTTTTTTCAGTTCAAGAATTTTGTGATGTGAAAGAAATTTATGCATTAGCCATTTCGTACATTTTTTTATTCCATATTGGCCCCTTTTTCGTTCTTTCCCCAAAAATTAGTTTCACTTTTTTTTTATTTTTTCCCCAACATTTTTGTCTTTTTTTGTAATTTGAATTAATTGATGGAAAAAAAAAATCCTTTTGTATTTTGCATGCCTTTAAAATACAGAGACGCTAATGGCAACGCCAACATTTCCATGTTTGGAAGAACACTTTAACACTACAAAATTCTATCAGCATTGGATTCCCCAAATAAAAACACTCGCCTATCACAAAGTGGTTACTGATGTCGCACAAATTTTACCAAACGGGCACAAGAGGATTTCGTAAAGTTACAAAAAACCAATGGATTCGTAATAAGGACTCCTTTTTATGAAATATATAAAAATAATTTTAAAAAATGTCTTGGTCATGAATGGGTTAAAAGAATGGGCCAGTATACGACTAAAATGTAATTTTCTGCTTTCTTATATTTAGCCCACAACTTCTTGACTTGCCCACGCATTCTGTAGTTTCAGTTGTAGTTCGCAGATATTTTTTTTTATTTGTTTCCGTTTTGTGTGTGTTTTTGTTTCTGTTCATTTCAGTTATTATTTTATAGATTCTAGGTGCTCCCTTCTAATTTATGGCAGACATAAATTTTCTATACGTAGAGTCTGGTAAGTATGAAGCCAAAGAAACAAATCACATACGACTGTGTCGCAACGATCTGGCCTGTACATGTGAATGTCCGTCCGTCCGTCCGTGGTACTCGTCTGGGAACATAAAAACTCAACTGGAGATTAGTACAACACTTTATTCCAAAGTAAAACCGTGGTTTTTTTATGTTTGTATTTCATTTCAAGACAAACATTGTAAATGAAAAATATATTTTAAAAAAATATATCATTTGAATTAATCAATAGATTTGTTAAAAAAATATCATTGTCTTTATTAAACATTCGTGGGACAAAGTAAAGCCGAAACTACTAGAAAATTCTTCAAAATTGTATTAGGATAATGATATGCCGATATCAAACTTCTGTGACACGTTTTGAATTTACCGAATTTATACAAATCGGTGGAAACCTTTTAACAGAATCAGATGATATAGAAGTTTTGGTTGAGGACCAGTTCCGTAGACGACCATAACAAAATATAGGGTTATCCATTTCGTGGTTTCAAAAGTATAGAGCTGGAATTCGACATCTCTCATACTAAGTTGTTAAACCAATTTTTTTTTTCTTTTCAGTTGGAAGTCTGACAATGACGAAAATCGTTCGCTTAACTATCATTCAAATCATGTAGTGTTTCACACATAATGTCAACGTTCAAACTTTATATTAAAAAAAGAAATGTCATGATATAAAAATATTTTACAAGTGTTCTATTTACGTTTACTTTGAAAAAGCAAAATGGATAACCCATTATATTCGTATATGAAAGCCTCGGAACCAGTTTGCAGAAGAAGGCTTCACGGCATTTGAACACTTAAGTCAATAGAGATTCATTATAAAGAGCAAATGTTGAAGAAACAGGAAGCACATGTTTTTGCTTCCTGTTTCTTCTATTCTATTTCACATTTTTTTTTTCACCCACATTAATTTAAAAAACTTTTAATTCATCTTTTTAAAAAAAATATGTAATAACATTTTTACAAAAATAAAAATGAAAAAAATAAATAATATCAATAAATTGTATTTGTCGCTCTAATAAACGGACATATCTTCTTAACCGACAAAATCTACGCCGACGGCTTTCACTGTTTATGTTTTTTTTTTATTTTCCCCATTTTTTTTTGCAACTGTTGTTGTCAAGGGCGGCACAATTTCCAAACATTTCCACTTCTTGCCCTTTAAGATTGTGATTTTTAAACGTTTTCCCACATCCTCTGTATTTTATTCGACTTGGGCCGTTTTTGTCCTCTTTTCAGAATCCTCCAATTGTTAGCTGATTTCTTTACACTTTTCCCCCCCACTTTTGTAACTTTTTATCCCGTTTTGTTAGGCATCGGACATATTTTACCTGTTTTAGCTCCTTCTTTGTCCCTTTATTCCCTTCTTCCCGTTTTTGACAAAGATTTCGTACTTTTGGGATCATTCTGTAATTTTAACTCCTTTGTATCCCCTTTACAACCCAATTCTAACTGTAGTTGAAATGCATATTCCCACTTCTGGCCCTATTGTGATTATTTTTAAAATATTACTACATTTACATAGTTCATCAGTTTTGGACACTTGTTCCCTTTTTCCATTTCTTCCAAAAATGTACTCATTCCAGTAGATTACAATTTTTGTCGCGCATTTGTTTTTCCCCCATTTAGTACACTTGTTACCCCTTTTGGTCCTTTTTTTTGTCCCTTCCCATGCTATTAACCACGTATTGTTGCCAAAAATTTGTTTCACATTCATCACCCCACCCCCCTTTTTTATCCGGTTATGGCTCTGTTTTCGTTCCATCTTAACTCATCTCCACATGATGTTGCCAACAATATGTATGAGCCTTTTTTATTTGTTCCCAAACATCTGTTTAACCGTTATTTTTAACCCAGTTTGAGCCCAATTTCGCCCCATCTCTAACTCATTTTCAACTGTTGTTGTCAGAAATATGCTTCACCTATTATTATGGTTTTCCCCTTTTTTATCCCGTTTTGGCTCCATTTTTGTTCCATCTCTAACACATGTACACAGGTTGTTGTCAACAATATATTTCAGCCTATTTTATTTTTTCCATTTTTGTTCCTTCTTTTATCCAGTTATCCACTTGTTGTTATCAAAAAGCTGTTTCACATTTTTTTCAATTTTTATCCCGTTTTTGCCTCTTTTTCGCCCTCAATCTAACTCATTTCCACTTGTTGTTGCCCAAAATTTGTTTCACTTTTTCGTCTATTTAGTTTTTCCCCTTTTGTACTTTTTTTTATCCCGTTTTGGTACGTTTTTGTCACCTTTTGGTGCCTTCTCTACCTATTATCCGTATGTTTTTTTATATTTAACCCTTTTTTGTAACTTTTTTTATCCCGTCTTGACCCTTTTTTTGGGCCCTTTTGGGACTTTTTTTTGGGCTATTCCTGTCGATTTACATTGTTTTCACACAATTTTGTTTTTTTCCCTTTTGTACTTTTTTTTATCCCGTTTTGGTACGTTTTTGTCACCTTTTGGTGCCTTCTCTACCTATTATCCGTATGTTTTTGCAAGAATTTGTTTTACAATTTTTTTATATTTAACCCTTTTTTGTAACTTTTTTTATCCCGTCTTGACCCTTTTTTTGGGCCCTTTTGGGACTTTTTTTTGGGCTATTCCTGTCGATTTACATTGTTTTCACACAATTTAATTTTTTCCCCTTTTGTACTTTTTTTATTCCGTTTTGGTACGTTTTTGTCACCTTTTGGCGCCTTCTCTAACTATTAACCGCATGTTTTTGCAAAAAATTCTTTTACACTTGTTTTATATTTAACCCTTTTTTTGTAACTTTTTTATCCCGTCTTGACACTTTTTTTGGGCCCTTTTGGGACTTTTTTTTGGGCCATTCCTGTCGATTAAAATGGTTTTCACACAATTTTGATTTTTCCCCTTTTGTACTTTTTCTATCCCGTTTTGGTACGTTTTTGTTACCTTTTGGTCCCTTCTCTAACTATTAACCGCATGTAAAAATTTCTTTTACACTTGTTTTATATTTAACCCTTTTTTTGCAACTTTTTTATCCCGTCTTGACACTTTTTTTTTGGCCCTTTTGGGACTTTTTTTGGGCTATTCCTGTCGATTTACATTGTTTTCACACAATTTAATTTTTTCCCCTTTTGTACTTTTTTTATTCCGTTTTGGTACGTTTTTGTCACCTTTTGGCGCCTTCTCTAACTATTAACCGCATGTTTTTGCAAACATTTCTTTTACACTTGTTTTATATTTAACCATTTTTTTGTAACTTTTTTATCCCGTCTTGACCCTTTTTGGACCTTTCTAGGCCCATTCCTGTCGATTTAAATTGTTTTCACACAATTGAGTTTTTTCCCTTTTTCACTTTTTTTATCCCGTTTTGGTACCTTTTTGTCACGTTTTGGTACCTTCTCTAACTATTAACCGCATGTTTTTGCAAAAAATTATTTTACACTTGTTTTATATTCAACCCTTTTTTGTAACTTTTTTTATCCCGTCTTGGCCCTTTTTTGGACTTTTATTGGGCCATTCCTGTCGATTTACATTGTTTTTACAAAATTTAGTTTTTTCCCTTTTGTACTTTTTTTATCCCGATTTGGTACGTTTAGGTCACCTTTTGGTACCTTCTCTAACTATTAACCGCATGTTTTTGCAAAAAATTTCTTTTACACTTGTTTTATTTTTAACCCTTTTTTGTAACTTTTTTATCCCGTCTTGACCCTCTTTTTGGGCCCTTTTGGGACTTTTATTGGGCCATTCCTGTCGATTAAAATGGTTTTCACACAATTTTGTTTTTCCCCTTGTGTACTTTTTTAAATCCCGTTTTGGTACGTTTTTGTTACCTTTTGGTGCCTTCTCTACCTATTATCCGCATGTTTTTTCAGAAATTAGTTTTACACTTTTTTATATTTAACCCTTTTTTGTAACTTTTTTATCCCGTCTGGCCCCTTTTTTGTCCCTTCTAGGCCCATTCCTGTCGATTTACATTGTTTTCACACAATTTAGTTTTTACCCCTTTTGTACTTTTTTTATACCGTTTTGGTACGTTTTTGTTACCTTTTGGCGCCTTCTCTAACTATTAACCGCATGTAAAAATTTCTTTTACACTTGTTTTATATTTAACCCTTTTTTGTAACTTTTTTTATCCCGTCTTGACCCTTTTTTTGGGACTTTTTTGGACCATTCCTGTCGATTTACATTGTTTTCACACGATTTTGTTTTTTCCCTTTTGTACTTTTTTTATCCCGTTTTGGTACGTTTTTGTCACCTTTTGGCGACTTCTCTAACTATTAACCGCATGTTTTTGCAAAAAAACTCTTTTACACTTGTTTTATATTTAACCCTTTTTTGTAACTTTTTTATCCCGTCTGGCCCTTTTTTGGTTTAGATTATTTGTGGGTTTATGTATAGGGTGTCTGTCCGGTTCTTGAACTCCCAAATCCATAGTAAGCTCGAGGGGCACGTTACTTCCGTAAACAAAAATAACAAATACTTGCAAAGTCAACTAGAATGTTTGAAACTCCCCCTCCCCCCCTTTCAGGCAGCATTTCTCTGTAATTCGCGTGTGTGCATGTCAGCAACTTTGTTGCCCAGTACAAGGGTGGTGTGTCTAGGGAGGTGGAATTATTATGGGAAAACATACACAGAACTAAAATAAATCGTATGTGTAAAATTAATAATGTCCCAGACCATAGACACACTCTGCGAGACAGAAGTTTGTGGGCGCGCTACACACTCGTTGGAAACACGCAAAATATACAAAACTCACCTTTAGATGCAGTTAAATGCTGTAGTTGTTGTTGTTGTTGCTGTTGTTGTTGTTGCTGTTGCTGTTGTTTGTGGCATTATTAACTGCTCCGTTCAGACATTAAAGTGTCAACTGATGTGAATGACAGCTTATGATGGTCAATATATTTATGTAGGAATATATTTAAAACATATTAACATACACATGCCTACACACACACACACACACACACGTACACATGCTCGGACACCTTTGCCTATGGCAAAATCGGCTCAAGCACTATAGATTTGTTTTAGAATGTAAATCACGTATGAATTTGCACATACGGGAAATTCACTCACAACGAAAAAAAAGAAAACAAACAGTCAACTTGGAAACACTCGCACTCTCTTATGGGCCATTCCGTCCACAGACACACCGGCACACAGACAAAAAACAATGATGTCCGTCCGGCTGTCCGTCTGTTCCACGGTCACATGATCCTACTAACATACTCAACATATTCCAGCGATCAGACGATTGCTTTCAAGATCGTATGCCTTGTGCGACGACATGTGTACGGTCGTACATACGTGAGTTTGTATGTAATTTTTATACATAAAAATAAAAATTATTATAGGCTAAATATGATTTAGAGATTAATGTGATTGCAAAACAACAAAAAAAAACAAATCCTAATTAAATTATATTCGGTTAGAATGAAAAAAACAAAACACAGCCACACTGACAGTGTAACCATTAAACTGTCATTTGGGGGGAAACAAAATATTAATTTGAAACCGTATTTTCATTGGCAAGACGCTCATAAAAAAAGTGTAGTTCGAGTTCGAGAAATGGGGAGCCCAAACAGTGTGTTTATTAAAACGAAGTTTTGTCCGAAATACAATTTTGGGGAAAAAGTTGGTGAGACTGCTCAAGGTTCCCTTAGGAGAAACTCAAAATGGATGAAAAATCATCTTTAGCATTTTGATTTCGGCGGCAATCTGACAATCTGGAAAATCAGGACGTCATCATCGCATCGTCAGTCCAAAAGTGTTGAAGAAAGCCCAGGTCTGCCCATTCCTCGTCGTTCTTTTGAATGGGGCATTCCACAAACGACATTACACCGTATTTTGCATAAAGACTTGGTTCGTAAGGCTTAAAAAAGTTCAGTTAACACAGGAACTCAAGCTGGCCGATCATCAACAACGTCGTGTCTTTGCTGATTGGGTCCTTGAAACGCATGAAAATGATTCGGAATTCCATCCGGAAAATCATCTTGACTGATGAGGCCCATTTCCATCTCGGTGGCTAAGTCAAACAGGCTAAGTCGAAAATTGGATCAAGTTTGGATCAACAGTTACGGTGAATGGATTGCTCTATCGAGAGATGATTAATGATTTTTTATGGTCGCAGTTGGATGATCTGGATTTGGACAACGTTTACTTTCAACAAGACAAGCAACGAAACCATTGCTCGTGTACGGGAAAAGTTTCCGGACCGTGTTTTCAATCGAAGAGTTGATCACAATTGGCCAACGAGATCTTGTGATTTAACACCTGTCAACTTCTTCTTCCTTTGGGGCCACGTGAAAGATAAGGTCTACGCCAACAGCCCAGCGTCGGTTCAAGACCTCACAGATAGAATTCGTGAGGCTATCGGGGACACAGGGGCAGCCACTTTGCGCTTTTGGTTATGGAAAATTTCATGAAAAGGATATGGTCCTATGAGCGTGGTCGTGTTGTCCATTTGGCTTGGATGTTGTGTTTCATTATTAACGGCAGACCTTCCTCTTTATTACACCATGTTACAAAAAATAGATTTTTTTTCTGTCGGAAAGAGGGAAAAAATAAAAATATCGGCGATTTTCATGTACACGTCAGAATTTTTTTTTTAAGTTTGAAGTATAAAGCTCTTAGTGGCCTGTGTGAAAGCCCTTTTTCAGTGATCCAATCGAGCCGTTTTTTTAGCAGGCAGACTCGTGGAAATGTCACGTATCATTTTTTAAAAAATAGATTTTTATCAATTCCCAGATTTTCCAAATTTTTTTTTTTTAAAAAATGGTTAATGGTTTTTTTAAGTTTTCAGTTCAAAAAACATTTTTTTTATCCACTTTCCGAAAAAGTAAATTTGGTTCATAGGACAGAATGTGTGTAACACGGTGTTATGAAATAAACATCCGATCATTTATCGCAAAAAATTTCATTTTTCTTTGAATACCAAAATAGCACCTCTTGTTGGAAGACCCTGTAATAAACCTAAAAAATAAAATAAAATAAAATAGATCGACTGCCACTTTTTATTTTTGTTTCGTTTCGGTTTTCTTTTTCCTAGTGTAACTGCAACCAAACAACAACCATTGGAAATGAAAAATTGAAAAGGTCACCGGACTGGGAGGAAAAAACAAACTGACAGCCATCTATCATAAATGTTTCAAATGTCACTCACTTAGTCAATTCATAGGAACAGCCCACCATCGGTCGATTCAAATGTCTGTCCGACCATCCATCAATTGCCCCGCCTCCCTCTTTCCCAACCAGTATGATCTTAACACCGGCTGAGGCGGCTAATCAACATCAAATGAACTCTCGCTCTCTCCGCCCAGGTACTAGACGTGAATGTTAAAAACGCGTGTATGTAATTATGTACATATGTGTACTTGCATACAAATATACGCATGCAGGGATTTATTTGTACTGACAATACTGACGATATCCAACCAGGAAGTATTTTGTAAAATAAATAGTTTGTTTATTACTGAGTACAATTATGACCACCATGAACCCTTTGAGCCTGTGTGTGTGTGCGTGTGTGTGTATGCTTATGATACTTTGCTTAGTTTCTTCTGAATTTCATTATTATTCTCCAATGGTAAGCCCACCACCCCCCCCCCCCCATCACCCTACCACATTGTCAAGCACTCTTTTCCCGTTCACTCTCTCTGTGTGTGTGTGCGCGTCTTTTCTAAGTTCAAATACAACAACAGCACAAATCGGCAACCTTAACAAAAAAAAAATGGCAAATAAATAATAATAAAAAAAAAAGAAAATAATACGCCCAAATTTGGCAAACACTGGCGCCAATGTACACACACACACGCGCGTTCTTGTAAACATCAGATGTGTGGCAGTGTGCGTGTGTGTGTGCTTATGGATATGCGTGTCGTACAAAAACCGCCACAGTCCCGCCGTCCGTTTGTACGGACGCAAAAGAATGAACGCACAAACCGATCAAATGAACGAACGTATGTTAGCGCCAATTAACTCTCAACGCAGCCACGGCAAAAATGCTCCACGAATATACGCACACACATACACATCAGCTACAATTTCATGTATTGTTGTTGCTGGTGTCTGTTGTAGCAACAGCCTCAGTACAGGAGTATTTTGTTGTGAACCTGTAAAATGGTTTTTGCAAAATGTATCGATGGGGCCGGGACTGAATTGGATTTGGAGAGTCTGGGTTGCCATGTCGTATGAACTCGCAAATGTCCGATTGGGCTTGAGAATGAAAAATTGAGAAGAATCTGAAATGTGATGACTCAAAACTGAGATTGGGATTTCGGAAAGCGTTGACAAAAGTCCTTAGTACATTTGTCGGAATTGTTGGCACCAAAATGTCAGAGCTGTTGGTGTAGCCCTTAACTTTCACGTGGCCCCAAAGAAACAAGTCGCAAGGTGTTGAATCACAAGATCTCGATGGCCAATTGTGATCACCTCTTCGAGAGATAACATGGTCCGTAACACGTATCCCGTAAAAGAGTAATGGTTTCGTTGCTTGTGTGGCATGTAGCGCCGTCATGTTGAAAGTAAACGTTGTCCAGATCCAGATCTTCTAACTCCGACCATAAAAAAAAATTAATCATCTCTCGATAGCGCAATCCATTCACCGTAACTGTTGATTCAATCTCATTTTCGAAAAAGTAAGGTCCAATGAGCCCGCCGCACCCAAAAAAAAAACCGCATATCAATTTGAAATTTTTTTCTTATCAAATCCACATTTAGTGAAAATTTTTGAAATTTGATAAGAAAAATATCAATCTAACGTGAAAAACGTTAAATTAACGTGTTTTAATGTTAGATTAATTTTTTTAACGTTAGATTGATAGTTAAAATATCAAATTGATATTATAATGTTTTACATTGTCATATCAATTCGTAATATCAAATTAATGTCAATATCACTTCTACAAGAACATATATCAATTTTACATTTAAAAATGTAATTGATTAATTTCACATCGAAATTGATAAGAAAAATGTGAAATTGATATTAATTCTTTATGTGATATGAAAACATTACACCTTTTTATATTTCTCCGAAATGTGTTGCTCTATTTACTTTAAGAGAACCTGTCAATTTCAAGTTCATCGAAAAAACTGAGTAGCATCTTAAAACAAACTGTGAAAATCACATAAAACAAACGGTGTTGTGAATCGCGCATAATACAAAAATATTAATATTAATTTTAAAGTGTTAAATTATAAAAAAAAAATGGAAAATACACAAGAAGTTATATATATATCCAAAAAAAAACAAGTGGCTGCTTTATTAAATCAGCAAAGTGCAGAAACAATTTTCACATTATCGGGCGAAGTCGACCCAGAAACTGTGGCCAATGAACAAGTGGCTGATTTATTAAATCAGCAAAGTGAAGAAACAATTTTCACATTATCGGGCGAAGTCGACCCAGAAACTGTGGCCAATGAGGGTAACAGAAAATTAATGGATTTACTCGAGGAGTTCAATTTAAAGAACGCATTTGATGCTCTTAATGGTAAGTAATATAATATTTAATTATTTTTATTAAAATATTGTTAATAGCAATGTTAACAATAATTGTCTCATCATGCTGCTCTTAATGTGCGGAAATGTGTGAAGTTATTGATATGAATTCATATATTTTTGATATAAAAATGTACAATTGATATGAACATTTTGATATTAAAAATGTGAAATTGATATGAAGTCATATATTTTTTATATTTTTCTTATTTTATTTCAAAAGCTTGTGATTTTACGTACGACCTCTTAGATACATTAATAAGGACGATTTGAATGCGGTTTTTCCTGAAACTTACAATATTGGTTTGAAGGCATAGCTGAGGGAAAAGATATCTATTTGGAAATTAAAGAATGTAAAATTGTTAATGTTATTATCGAACAATACTAAATTTGTTTTAAAAATCTAATCTAGTTTCCTAAGGACGATATTACCACCGTAAGCTGTCATTCGAAAGTTCTGGGATGGGTCCAATCCCAAGATTTTGGTTCCAATACAACATCTTCTAAAACAAATGTTACTGGCTATACGGTAAGTGTTTAATGGAACATCGTGAATAATTTAAATATAAGTTATTTTTAAAAAAATGTACAATAAAACATATCTATAATTATTTCAACAAACAAATTATTGTTTAATTTAAATAAAGGAATATATGTCGGTTTGTATGTGAGTATATACAAAAAATTACATATAATATGTATTACACATTAAATCGTATCAAATTAATATTTTATTCATATCAAAATGATATTTTATTTATATAAAATTAACATTAATCTTATTAATATTACATTTTACATTTCACATTAAAATCATGTTCATCAATTTTACATGTTTTCGTATCAATCCAAATATCAAATATCAAATTGATATTGCTTCAATATCAAAATTGATAATTTTCTTGTTGGACGTATTTTGTAGCGTAAAATTATCAATTTTACGGTGGTTTCTTACAATTTTTTGGTTTAGTGCGCCGGACCATAAACCGCACCAAACGGTCACACGTTGCAGATGGAGAGGCTTCTCAACAATAACTTGGGGTTTCCGAGGCCAGGTGCGACAATTTTGCCTGTTTGACTTCGCCACCGAGATGGAAATGGGCCTCATCAGTCAAGATGATTTTCCAGATGGAATTCCGGATCATTTCCATGCATTTCAAGGACCCAATCAGCAAAGACATGACGTTGTTGATGATCGGACGGCCGGATTGAGTTCTTGTGTTAACTGAACTTTTTTAAGCCTTACAACCCAAGTCTTTGTGCAAAATACGGTGTAATTACGTTTCAAAGAACGACGAGAAATGGACAAACCCCTGGGTTTTCTTCAACACTTTGGGCTACAGCAGCAAATACTCTCAGTTGTTCTTGAGCGACGGGCACGGATTTTTCTCTTATTATTCTTTAAAATGTTTTTAAAAAAACCCCCACCATATTCATTTGCCGTTTGCGCTGGCAACTCTACTCGGGCTACTTAAAAAACAATTCATTCCATAGAAAGAAAGAAATAAAAACATGACGACCCATTGAAAGTCTTCCGGTTAATGATCATTGCAAGCTCTTCATATTTCGCTGGCATAGCATTCGTATCGAATTGAATAGAATCGTAAATGATTGTTTGGAATTGGCACGAGTCAATCTTGTGGTGGCGCGTTCCCCCATATGGAAGCGCGTGCGTACCGGCCATTGATTCGCTGTTATTTGATTTGATTCTGTTTGAATTGCATAAAAGGAGAGACAGAGAGACGGGATGCCGCTGCTGCGGTCAGTGGATGGATGGTCTGCATATTTGTACCATGTCCAAAGGCGTGTGTGTGCATGGTTTGTGCCATAAATTAATTCACTTTTCACTCACGTTTTACGTTCAAGATATTCCATTAAATACCTCATGGTATAAAATGACAATAGTGAAACATGTTAACATCTGACGATGGCAACGACGACCATGTTGATGGCATGATGATCATCATCATTCTCAACGATATATGTTTTGTGTATATTGCATCCTAAATACAAAAGGGTCACAACTGCAAAATTTAACAAAACTGACTTTCACAGTACTCATCTCAAACTACTGCAAAAATTTCTTAGAAAACTATAGTTATGTCTATTTTTTTATGTGCGATGAACTAAAGAGAATTTTTTTTTTAGAATTTTGAGTTGTGACCCTTTTGTACTTAGGGTGCAATATGTAAAGGCATTTGTCTGGCCGCACGCCATAAGCGCTTATGTCGACAAATAATGGACCACGATTTTGTGTTAACAGACAATACAATCGCACAGGGGGGTTAGGAAAATACTCACGGGATCGATCGGCGAGAAGCCAATGCCTCTACAGAATTAGAGGCAGTTTGCTGAGGATTTTGGTCCATTTATGTAACTGCTGAAAAAAATGTATACAAAATATCAAATTTTTCTATTACAAAAAATAATTTGTTATGAAAAAAATCAATTTTTTTTTATTAAAAAAACAATTTTTTTATAACAAAAAATCAAATTTTTCATAAAAAAAAAAATGTATGACAAAAAATCCAATTTTTTTATGACAAAAAATCAAATTTTTTTATGACAAAAAAACAAATTTTTTTATGACAAAAAATCAAATTTTTTTATGACAAAAAATCAAATTTTTTTGTAACAAAAAAATCAAATTTTTGTAATAAAAAAACAATTTTTTTATAAAAAAAATCTTAAAAAATTCAGTACCGAAAAAAGGACCATTTTTCACATAAACTCACATAACCTATGACTAAAATCAAGTATAGATCATGGAAATCGATTAACGCCCACAACCCAGAGTCGATTTAAGACCATAAAAATAAGCTATCAAGAAAACTCTTTTTTTTTTTTTAAAAAAAATTAAACAAAAAATCTTAAAAGCAATAAAAAATATTTTTTTCCACAAAAAAAATAGTTTTTTTCCCAAGAAATTCAATTTTTTAAAAAAAATTAAAATTGTGTTTTAGAAGAAATTAAAATATATTTTTTAATTATCTTGAACTATCCATTACCAAAAAATAGCGTGATGTTTATTTTATAAAAAAGATAAAAAAAAATGTATAATCAAATTTTTTTACAAAAAAAAACAATTTTTTTATGAAAAAAATAAAAAAAATCAAATTTTTTTATAAAAAAAAACCATTTTTTTATGAAAAATCAAATTGTTTTATAAAAAAAAACAAATTTTTTTATAAAAAAAAACAATTTTTTCATGAAAAAAAAAGAATTTTTTTATGGAAAAAATCAAATTTTTTAATAAAAAAAAATCAAATTTTTTAATAAAAAAAAATCAAATTTTTTAATAAAAAAAAATCAAATTTTTTAATAAAAAAAAATCAAATTTTTTAATAAAAAAAAATCAAATTTTTTAATAAAAAAAAAACAATTTTTTTATAAAAAAACATAAAAAAATTTTATAAAAAAAAAATCAAATTTTTTTATAAACAAAATCTTCAAAAATTTAGTACCGAAAAAAGGGTAATTTTTCACATCAACATAAACTATGATTAAAATTAAATGTAGATCATGAAAATCAATGAACGCATTTCCGTTCTAATCACAATTGAAGTGAAGACATCTCATTGGAAAAAACGTTGATGAGTTTTTCAAATTAAGAATTACATTTCCTTTATCATTTCCTGTACTATTTATTTATATAATCAACTGTTTTGCAGTTATAAATAAATCTATGGAGATTTACTTTATAACAAAAAACTTTATTTTTCTAAGCACATAGCAGTAACATGAAAAAGGTCATCAAAAAAATGTTGGCCTGATAATGGGGTTTTACTATAATGACCAAGTACTTTCACCCAGACTTGAATTGGCTGATGTACAGGGTAATGGGACTGATTGCTTTTTCGAATAAATCCAAAATATGACACAGAAATAAACTTCTATTATATGTTTAACAAGAAACATGTATTCGGACCACCCTTTATAATCATAATACATTTATTTTTATAATTATTAACTGATTTCGTTTAGTTTTAGTTTCAAATTTCGTGGTATTGCCTACTTTTAGGAGGCACTCTTGTTTCAGTCTTCCCAATAAAATGAACGAACACAAAACGAATACTTAGAACCATTTGGCATTATTTTAATACAAATAACCGCCAAATAACTTTTTTTTTTGAAAATTCTATAAAAAAAAACTACTGGATATTTTCTCAAATTTATTTTTTTATTTGAAAGTACAATACTTCTGGTTAATAATGGAAAATAATTTCATTCAAAGCGCCCCGGTAGGCGAGTTGGTAGCGTGCTTGCCTATCAGCGTGGGGGTTGTGGGTTCGATTCCCACCAGAGGCTTTGGTCTGTCGCTGCAAAAATCAAGCCAAATGGTCTTTGTCACCCGGATTGCCCTTGGACCCAAAATTATAATATAAATTTAGTTTGTATTGCAATTAATAAATAAATAAAAATTGCATTCAAATGGCTGCCTTGGCTGGCCATGCAGTTGCCTAACGACATCAGCTCTGCGGCTGATAATGCGATCTTCAAAAACAGGGCGCAAAACATCGAGTGTAGCTTCGGCTGTGTAGCTTCGGCTGTGTAGCACGTAGCGCCATCCTGTCAAAACCAAATGGTGCCAATATGCTCCTCTTAAATTTTTGTAAACAAACATTTTTTCAACATGGCCCGAAAACGAAATAAGCACTAGTTGAAACTTTAGATGGCGGACTCTTTACATCCACTTTTCTAAAACCAATTGGATTGTCTGTATTGATGACCACTAACTGACGGATGTCCAGCGTGGACTCTCAGAAACAACTACAGCGGAGGGTTACCAGTTTTCACATCTCTTACCACATTTTGCTTGATAAGATGTTCTTTGTTCTAAAATATTGTCAAATAACTCTTTCGAAAAGAAAACCCAAAGTCCACACCGAATCGCCAAATCCCTCTACAATACCAGTTGCCTTGACATCACCTACTCCTTGGACAAACAATTGTATGTCTTCCCCAAAATCTCAACCGTCTATAAAAGTACGAAAAATAGTTTCAAGTTTCGCCTTTATTTCCCTGAGTGTAATTAATTTGTTTTACGCAAAACGTTGACATGTCAAAGACACAAAAATTATCCAACCGTAGTTTTTATTTCTTTGTTACGCTCAATTAAACCATTAATAAATCCATGAACTTTAAAGTCAACATTTCATTTTTGAGTGACAAATTGTATCGTGTATGTGGTCCCAACATCAGACATTAGGCCGGAGCGACATTTTTCATAGAAACCCAAAATACGAACTTTTATGAATTCGGAAATAGTCGAGTTCACAACAACTTTAAGAAAATTCCATATCTTTTAAAATCTGTTAATTGTGATAACTTTGTGAATATTCCTAATTTTTAAAATCGGAAAATTGAGAAATAAAATATCTCAATATCTCTGGCAAACTTAAAGTGAAACTTCTCAGGTGATAGGTGTGCTGGGTGTCAATCTCACCATATTTTGGGGTGTTTCTTCTTCACTTTAAATTGTACAGTGGACCAATGTGAATGCTGTTTTTTTTTGTTCAAAATGCCGATTTTTTTTACAGTCTGTTTTGCAACGATAAGTATATTTTATAAATAACATCAAAATCTTAACCAAAATTTTGCCAAAATTTGTATGTAACCTATTTACATATACAGGGTTTTCCAACAAGAGGTGTTTTTTTTGGTATTCAAAGAAAAATGGAATTTTTTGCGATAAATGATTTGATGTTTATTTCATAATAAAGAGGAAGGTATGCCGTTAATAATGAAACACAACATCCAAGCCAAATGGACAACACGACCACGCTCGCAGGACCATATCCTTTTCATGAAATTTTCCATAACCAAAAGCGCAAAGTGGCTGCCCCTGTGTCCCCGATAGCCTTACGAATTCTATCTGTGAGGTCTTGAATCGACGCTGGGCCTTATCTTTCACGTAGCCCCAACGAAAGAAGTCGCAAGGTGTTAAAACACAAGATCTCGGTGGCCAATTGTGATCAACTCTTCGAGGGAAAACAGGGTCCGGAAACTTTTCCCGTACACGAGCAATGGTTTCGTTGCTTGTGTGGCACGTAGGGCCGTCTTGTTGAAAATAAACATTGTCCAGATCCAGATCATCCAACATCGATCATAAAAAATCATTAATCATCTCTCGTTAGAGCAATCCATTCACCGTAACTGTTGATCCAACCTCATTTTCGAAAAAGTAAGGTCGAATGACCCCGACGCTGGACCATCAACCGCACCAAACAGTCATACGTTGAGGTTTTCCGAGCCCCACATGCGAAAATTTTGCCTGTTTGACTTAGCCACCGAGGTGGAAATGGGCCTCATCAGTCAAGTTGATTTTCCGGATGGAATACTGAATTAAATTAAAAAAATATTCTTATAAAAAAAAAAATACTTAGAAAAATCACTCCCGCCTAATAAACACCTATGCGGATTTACTTCAGTTTACTCATATGAACCTAAATGTTGTTTCAACAAAACAGACAACTTTATAATTTTATTACTTCACATCGACTAAAGTTTTTCATTCATTTGGAAAAAGTTTGCCGCCGAAAGATTTACTTTGCCAAAAATAAAAAAAAAACACACACGCACGCACCATTTCCATTACTGTGATCTTCAATTCCCATATATCGTGACTATAATTTGCCAGCTACAGCTTACACAGTTAAAGCAGCAGTTACTGCGGACTGCGGACGGTTGGCTGTTGCCGGCGCTCCTTCCCCAAACATCCAACAAGAGGCCAGAAATTACTTGGCAACAACATGTTTACTTGAGGCCATCAATCTGAAATGCGTATTTTACATATGATAGGACCAACGGCACCCAGGACATTTTGTCCAATGACAAAAAATAAATGAAATAGAAACAGAAACGGCGTAACGAATTTCCAGCATGACATGTCGACAGCCGTCCAAGGCTTAACAAATTGTCTGCTTCGGCAAATGGAAATAAAACATTGAAAACCATTTTGTTGAAATAATAATTTGTCATTATTACTGCATTGGCTCATAAGTAAGGACTCTAGCAGGGGGGGGGGGGGGGGGATGAAGTAAATTCGGATTTTTGTGTTAATTATTTTCGAAATTTGTAAAAAATATTTAATTTTCGAAAAGATATGAGAAGTAAAAGCGAAATATCCCAAAACTATCAAAATGCAGATGTGAGTTTCTTTCTTAGAAAGGCCGTATACTCATCTGACTTTTAAGGCACTCGTTCCAATGTTTGATTGACCTTTCAAGTAAAATGATTTTAACTACGTAAATTCGAATATCGAAAAAGTTAAAGTGTTTTTAAACAACTTCATGAAATTAAAAAAAAAAATCAATTACAAACCAAATGTCCCTTTGCCCTCACAGTAATTTGGCGTGCGTTTGGTGGGGAGGCGGTTCTATTCAATTGAAATATCTCTCTTTACTTTGACATTCACTTTTACTTTGCAATTTGAACCAAAAGTAAGTGCTTTTTAAGGGGGGGAGAGGGGGGCACAACAATGGCACTGACGATGATGAACAACTCCAGGGAAAGAAGAGAAACCAACACACGCGCACAAGAAAACCCAATAAATTCTGTTGACTTGTTGTCGAGGTTGGTTGTTTCTACAACAGCAAACAAACAAAAAAAACTGAAAATCATATGTCATCATCCCACGGTCAAAAACATTACTTTTCCACAACGGACCAACACAAAGGCTATTTACTTCATTGGCCACATTCAGCCAGCAACCATTCATCCACTGGTCCGACCATCCATCCGTCCGTCGTTTCGTCTGCATTCAGTCAGCCCTCGCACGAGCACTCAAGGGCCATTTAGCCATAAGTAACCCAATACTCGCATTTTATAAACTAAAACTAAACAAATTGCATGCATGTGTTTGCGGTGCGGTACGATACGATATATGGTCATATTCTACGGATGTTCTTGTACAAGTCCGGACGGACACATGGATACGTATGGTTCGTTTGCCGTTGTTGGTGGGCATCATGCTGGTGGTGATGGTGGTGATGGAGCAGCCACCATCACTGCCCGCACTGCCATTACTTTGCCACATATTAGAGTGGACTCAAACATTCTTGTTTCTTTCTTCAGTCGCTGTTGTTATTGTTGGTGCTTTATGATACGTTTTTTTTTTGTGCACTCTCGTGCTATAGAAATTTCGGTGGTCGAGGCGAGCGACTTTTGTTCGTGTGTTTTATGAGGAGGAGTCAGTTGACGGTAGCATAATTCGTTCTGTTATTATTCGCGTCGTCCTCTTGTTCTTTTTGATATGAAAAGACATCAAAATACGCTCCCAACATCACAACAATTCATTCGGTTAATGTTGCAGACAAAATATCGTCGACGGCATTTGTTTGTGTCTCGTTGCCTCTGAAATTCAATATTCGAGTAAACAACAAAGACTCGAGTTGAAAAGCGGCTAAAGATTAATTTTCAATCGCGCAACATTGAGCGGATGCATTGGTCGAATCTAAGGATCACTAAGAAACCAGTCAGAGGACATGTGTGTTTGAAAGAAGCCCGAAAAACATCCATTGCATAGACTTAAAGAATTTTGTATAGGAAAACTTGTCAAAATTACACCAATTCCTCAAAATTTGGTATTTTCATTAGGGTTTTTAACCCGGGAATCCCGGGACGTATTTCCCTAGAAATTTGCCGATTTTTACTTCCCGGGATTATTGGTCGGGATTACCGGGAACAAACTACCACCAAAAATTAAACTATGTACGATTTTAAGCACTTTTTACAACTGTGATTATGGTTTTAACCGGGAAATATACAATTTTTTTACATTCTAAAACATTTTGAACTAGTTGATCTTTAAATTATACAAAATCGAGTCCCGGGAAGACGCAGAAAAAAATCCCGATTCCCGGGAGTTTAAAAAAGTCGGGAAATTAAAAACCCGAATTTTCATCGAAAATTTATTTTCTAAATGTTTGCCACATTTTCGACGAAATTTGTTTTTTTTTTTTGGAAAATTTGGACGAAAATACATTTCAAATTTTTTGGTGAAATTGTATTTTTATAGAAAAAATCAAAAAAAAAATTTAAATAATTTTTATAGAAATACCTAAAATTTCTAACGGAAATTTTTCTATTGAAAATTTCTAATGAAAATTTTTAGAGAAATGCTCAAAATTTCTAATGAAAATTTTTATAGAAATACTGAAAATTTCTGATGGAAATTTTTCTATTGAAAATTTCTTATAGGAATTTTCTTTTTATTTAAAATTATTTCTGATGGAAATCTTCTATTCACAATTTCTTATAGGAATTTTTCTATTTAAAATATCTAATGGACATTTTTCTATTGACAATTTCTGATGGAAATTTTTCTATTGACAATTTCTTATAGGAATTTTTCTATTACAAATTTCTTATAGGAATTTTTCTGACAATTTCTTGTAGGAATTTTTCTATTGACAATTTCTTATATGAATTTTTCTATTGACAATTTCTTGTAGGAATTTTTCTATTGACAATTTCTAATAGGAATTTTTCTATTTAAAATATCTGATGGAAATTTTTCTATTGACAATTTCTGATGGAAATTTTTCTTTGACAATTTCTGATGGAAATTTTTCTTTGACAATTTCTTATAGGAATTTTTCTATTGACAATTTATTGTAAGAATTTTTCTATTGACAATTTCTAATAGGAATTTTTCTATTTAAAATATCTTATGGAGATTTGTCTATTGACAATTTCTGATGGAAAATTTTCTTTGACAATTTTTGTATTGACAATTTCTTACAGGAATTTTTCTATTGAAAATTTCGTATAGGAATTTTTCTATTAAAAATTTCTTATAGGAATTTTTCTATTTACAATTTCTGATGGAAATTTTTCTATTGACAATTTCTTATAGGAATTTTTCCATTGAAATTTCTTATAGGAATTTTTTTATTGAAAATTTCTCAAAGAATTTTTTTTATTGAAAATTTCTCATAGAATTTTTTTTATTGGAAATTTTCTAGAATTTTTTTTATTAAAAATTTCGTATATAAATTTTTTTATTAAAAATTTCGTATATAATTTTTTTATTGAAAGTTTCGTAAAGATTTTTTTTTATTAAAAATTTCTTATAGAAATTTTTTATTGCAAATTTAGATGCAATTAATATTTTCATCGACATTTAAATTTTTCTATATAGAAAATATCATAGAAATTTATATTTTTCTATAAAAAGATCTCATGCAATTTACTATATGTTTACTATTTTGTATAGAAATTTCATCGAAATTGGAAGTTTTTCTATAGAAAATTTCGTTGAAATTGACATTTTTTTATACAGAAAATTACATTGACATTTAAAATTTTTTATTTACAGAAAATTTCTTCGAAATTTAAATTTTTCTATATCAATAGTTTCGTCGAAATATTTACCTATATAGAAAATTTCGTCGAAATGTACATTTTTCTATATAGAAAATTTCGTCGAAATTACATTTTTATTTTATAAAAAGATTTCTTGGATATTCCATTTTTTTTAAAAAAATATTTTTTGATTTTAAAATTGTTTGTATAGAAATTTTCGTCGAGTCTACTTTTATTTTATTCAGTTGAAACTCAATATTTTTTATCGAAATAGGAAATTTTTCTATAGAAAATTGTTTTTATAATCTCTATAAATAGTAAAAATGTAATCGTGGTCGACCGTTGTGTGGCACACCCAGGCCCGTATACTGCTAAGAACATTAAACATTGATCTGTGTATGTTTTCCTTCCCATAAATGCTGGGGTCTTTGCGAGTAAGTGAGAAATCCTAAAGCCTTGGAAAAATGTCTCTAGCAAACCACATTTGAAATAAATATATTCTACAATATTCTAAATATTGTCTACTCTTTTGCAAACATTTGATTCATTTATAGAAAATTTCACAGAACTTAATTTTACCACTTTCAACAATCGCATTGTTACGAACGACAAGACAAACATAGCATTTACGGCCAGCGGTCTGTAGGTGATTCTGTTATTGGGTATAAACACAGAAACAATACCGCCGTCCTCAGTTCTGTGTATTAAATGATTCTGATACTGTTGTTACCGAGCAACAACTCCCATAAAGAAGACATCATTTAAGTTCATTATTTTGTTGGGATGTTTTGTTGTTGTTGTTGTTATTCTGTTGATATCCGTTTTCCGTTATCCCTGCCATGGCCAGCGTCTTCATCGTTCATCGTTGGCCGGACAAGACATGTTTATGTACGTGCCAAAGAAATCAATGCCATTCATGAAATTCAATACCCTACGGTCTCCGGTCTTGCTCGCCTTGCTTGTCGTTGTTGTTGTCGTTGTTCACCCAAAAGCCAATTCATACAAATCATAATTCTGTGAGTTTTGCTCTTTTTTTTTTTGTGGGGAGTAGAAAGCAAATGACGTCCAGCGGAAGGGGAAACACGAGCTAAAGAAAATGTTCTGGAGCTAAAAGACAATTAAATTAATTTATTGAATTCTACAGATTATTTTAAGTGTATGGAGGGAAATCTGTGGGTTTCGCGCTCATTTCATCGATTGCAGAATGTCGGATGAGCGTATTAAACTATGATCCTTTAATTTATGTCCGGTCATAAATGAAATAAATGTCTATGTCTATCTTTGTCTTTAGCAGCGATTCTTTGCATAATATCCAAGTGTGTGTGTGTGTGTAAATGTCTTTTTCATAAATTATTGGACAAAAAATTCGCAATAATTCAACACCCACATCGTGCTGGTATAGCGACAAAGGGTCATTAACTTTTTTTTCCTATTTCAATTGTTGAGACCACAAATCAAAGGCCATTATTGGTCGGAATGGTAGTGAGATATAAGTATGCTCATCAAAATAATGGCGGCAATAATGCAGACTATTTATGGCCGTATATGGCTAAATAAGTGTTTTGTGTGAATATTTTCTCTGAGTGTACATCATTGCAGCAATTGTGAGTTATAAAGTCGAAAGACTTAAAATATGACTCCAAAGATAGAATCGTAGAAAACAGTAGCCATGCGTTTCTGTAACTGAAGTGCAGGTCATGGGAAATTCCCTAAAGGTTTGGCTTAGGAAGAACTAAAAAAATAAGCCAACACAATATTTCATCTTTCGCCATTATATTCCTGTGAAGATTTCTTAGGCCCCCCCAAGCATCTCAAGTAAACCGTGAACATCGTAGAAGCGAATTTGAGAATTCGCTATTGTAAGGGGGTTAAGACCTAACTGAAACCTCTATTACTCTTTTGCTGTAGCACACGTAAAAAAACATTTTATTTTTGAGACAAATTTGTTTTGTTGCCTAGCCCAATCTCTAGTTGCCGTCTGAACTTAGACCTGCCCTCCTTCACTATCTACAACAAAGGAAATCTTAAACAGCAAACTTCCAGAGATCATTGGTTGGGTTGTGAATAAAGTTCAAAATACCCCAGCGATTTTAATGATCTCTAGCTTATTCTAATTATAAGATATGTAGCTTTATGATGAACTACTGAAAATTTACACTTTTTCTCATTTTCGATTTTTTATGAATTTTTTTCTGACAAACAAAAAATTACGGAAAATGTTGTCCGACTTAAATTTGTAAATAACTAATGATAAATTAAAGATAATAGTTCTTATACACAAAAAATTGGCCAAACTCCAGTGAGCAAATTCAATTTTTAGTGAAGACCAATTTTTTGCCTGAACTTTGTTAATAACTCTGAAACTGTCATTCGGATTCAAATACACATAAGGTGAAAATTTATAAAAAAAAATTAGTGATACATTTTCTTAAATTCTTCTGAGAGAAATCATACAATTCGTCTTCAAATTATGTCTCAAAAATTGTAGCTAAAAAAATTTTTTTTAGAAAAATATTTATTTAAAAAAACATTTAGAAAAAATTGAACTAAAAAAAATTTTTTTGGAAAAAAATTTAATTTAAAAAAAAATGTTTAGAAAAAAATTTAATTTAAAAAAAATTTTTAGAAAAAAATTGATTAAAAAAAATAATTTTTTAGAAAAAAATTGATTAAAAAAAAAATTTTTTAGAAAAAAATTAATTAAAAAAACATTCTTTAGAAAAAAATTGAATTAAAAATACAATACATGGAAAAAATTTAATTAAAAAAAACAAATTTAGAAAAAAATTGATTAACAAAAAAAATTTAAGAAAAAAATATAATTAAAAAAAAAATTTTGGAAAAAAAACTTAATTAAAAAAAAAAAATTTTTTGGAAAAAAAATTATTTTGGAAAAAAAAACATAAAAAATCGAAAATTACAAAAGGGATATATTTGCAGTAGTTTATCATAAAGCTACATATCTTATAATTAAAATAAGTTATAGGTCATTACAATCGATGGAGTATTTTGAATTTTTTTTTCAGAGAGAATGAGGGAGGATTTTGAAAAGAATAAAGGAGGTGACCTATGTTCATGTCAAAAATATTTTATAAATATTTGAAAATTGTACTACTTTTTGTATTTTTTGATTTTAGGAGGGATGCTCAGAATCGAATTCCAGCACCCAAAAGTCTGTAACTTTTGAATTAGAAAACATTATTGAGTTCTGTAAAAAAGCGGATGTGGGCAAAGAGCCTGCGATTATATTAAGTTATAGACATTAAAAATCAGACAATTGAAAATATTTTTGAAATATTTCCAATTTTGTCTACTTTCGTATTTTCCGATTTTAGGGTGCACAGAGGGCCAGAATCGAATTCCAGCGCCCAAAAGTTATCCATTTCGTGGTATCAAAATTATAAGTCTGGAATTCGACATCTCTCATACTAAATTGTTAAACAAATTTTTGATCTTTTCAGTTGAAAGTCTGACACTAACGAAAATGGATCGCTTAACTAGCAGACAATGCGTACATATGGAACATATGAACTTCCTAGGAATGATTCTTAAAAGTTTATCAATTCGCATTTGCTCTCTAGAATAGCATTAGCCAATATTCGGGGCGTATGAGTAATATTAATTTGAAAGCCTAGTACTTATACGTACAGGTGGATAATTTTTGAATGTAATTTTTTTTTTAATAGTTCGAACCATTTAAAAACGATTTGGAATTTTATTAGCTGTCACCTTGTCGAAGACCTCTTGTAGTGGTGAATGGTTTCGAGAGTTTGTACTACTTATAATTTAAGTAGTTTCTATTCAAAACTCATATTGATCCCTAATCATTATGACAAGAGCTACGACTTTGCCTCAGAGAATTTATCAAAATTCCAAACGGTTTGCAAGATGTGCGCCTGAGAAAATGGTCATTTTTTTTTTGGCAAAAATGATGCCGAAGCCCCTTTTGGGGGCCCATTAAAAAAAAAGAAGTGAGTTATCCCTCCTGTCTGCCACAATCACACACCCCTTTCCTCCAATTCTCAAGTTCAGACAAACACAACAACTCATGAGTACATTATTTGCACTGGATTTCAAATGGAATAATTTTGGAAAGTGTTTGAAAATGGCAAATTCAATAAAGAAGAACTAAATTAAATTGCCATTCCACACCGCCTTCAACTTTGCCCTTGTTATACTTTAAAATGTTTCCCAATTGAAATCAAATTCAAAATCTCGTAAACACCCCGATAATCAAAGACCATCGTTTCCTCTCTTCGAAGCGAATGGCATAGCCAAATTCATTTAGCAAATTTCCAAAAACAAAAAATACTGCCAAGAAATATCCTCACAGTAATCGTGTGTGGGAATCATGTTTGCTGCGTTTTGTACGACCATTCGGTCCGATCCAATCGCTGGCAGTGAAATATTAATACTTTAGGATGATGACAGGAAAAATAACAGATAAATGAAATGCTGAGAGAACGAAATGCAAAGTGCAATCATTTTGCGAAAACCCACACAAAAGCAATTTGGCAGCAGCTAAAACGCTCACGCACACACACACACACACTCACACATAAATGTGTTTATGATGCTTCCAGTGGAGAGACGGACAAACGAGAAACAAGAAACGTTCTAACAGATACGAGATACACTTTTAAATTGATTTTAAAGCATACTTTTAGTTGTTCAAGCGTTAAATGGCAGTTTCAACAACATTTCGAAAAAGTGGTGGTGACCAATGCTAAACAAACAAATACTCACATGTGCGCTAAGAAATTGTTTTTACTTTTGCCAAAAGCAAATAAAATAAAAAAACAAAAACTTTTTTTATTCTTTCAATTTCAATAGTCATTGAATTCTTCGATACCTGTTGTCAAACAAATGAATCCAACCAGCCAAACCAATTTCTTAATTCCGGCAATACACGCGCTCGTTCACTCCGCACCCCTAGTACCAACCAACTGAAATGGATCGATGTCACAAAAAAAAAAAAAGAACAGAAGTTTTGATTGATTTTCTATCATAAAAAACCACAACGCCTTGAAGATGTCATAAACAAATACGACCATAACCCATCCAGCATTGATTGTTGGCCAACAGCAATAGCGGTCGCTGGCTAAAAAGAAAAATGCCAATTTTTATGTGGGCTTTCGATGGATGCCAAAATGTCTGGAGACGTTTGTTTTTTTTTGCGGTTTTCGTTCGTTTTCGTTATGGTTAAATTCTTCAGAAGAAAAATGAGCGATTTTCAAGGGTATTTCGGATTGAAAGTGTCTGAAAAATAGTCGAAACAGGAAAAACAGAAGGCTGCACCTGCACTCTCAATCTTTAGACAGTTTTAACAAAACATGTCCAAGAGAAGTGTTATTAATCAACACTCAAATTGAAGACAGCGGAGTTATAGGATTTTCAAAAAATTTTCTTCTTGGATTGGATCTTTGAAAAGTCCCATTTGCGTTGATTGCATTTAAATCATATGCACATTTTTTTCAAAACTAGAAATTCCAATTTGTTTCTATTTAATGCACGTAACTATTTTTCGTATGCAAACATGTATAAGGATTTATCCACTGCTACAGGTCTAAAGTACAGATACGCGAGGATCAGCCGTCCGGGCCGTGTCAGCTAAGTCAAAAAATTTCTAGGTAGGACGAAGTCTACCGGGTCAGCTAGTTAAAAATAAAATACATGAAAAACCACAACATCGTTTTCATATGACCTCAAGCCGAACTAGAACAAAAATAATTTAAAATGAAAAATAATCAAAAAAAATGTCATGCAAAATTAGAACAAAAGATAGTGTAAAATTATGAAAAAAAAAATTTTTTTTTTTGTTATAACCAAAAAAATGTCTCTCAAAATTGAAAAACGGGGAATTTTTCATTGGTCAATTATTTTTTGTTATTTTTCACATGAAAAATATTCCAAAAAAATTTAATATTACGAAAAATTTGGTATTTTTGAAAACTTTCGGATAATATTTAATTTTTGGTTTTTGGGAATTTTTCCATATCCAAATAACAAGAAAATAATCGAGCAATGAAAAATTCCCCTTTTTCCAATTTTAAATGAATTTTTTTTTATGTCGTCTTTGGTCCTAACAAAAACAAAATTGAGGCCACAGAATTGGCGATATTTTTCATTAGAAAATGTGAAAAATAACAAAAAAAAAAATTGAACAATGAAAAATTCCGCAATTCTTGTTTTCAAGAGGACTACAGTATTTATCTCAAAAGGTATTCGTGAAATCTTCCAAAATCAGCAGAAAATAGTGTAACCTTTGCAATAGGGAAAACTTTTGAAAGCCTTATGGATTAACCACCAAATACTGTATATCCGAAACATATCTTCTCGTTTTGTATATTTTTTTCAGAGCTCATGGTTTAAGTGAAAATTCAGGTCTAGGAAAGGAAACACTTTATGGTCGTTTATGTTGAATACTTAGATTTAAAAATAAGTTGATATTTTTCAAAGTTTGAGAGATGGTGAAGGGACCGGCCAGCCAGCGTCAGCCCTTTATTAGAAGGGCCGAATTTTAATTTGGGGAATTTTTCATATTTTTAATTTCGAAATTTTATTAAATTTTTTCAGGAAATTTCATGTTGGCCTTTTTGGGAAATTTGTCCTATTTTTTGGGGAATTTTTTTTATTTAATTTTTGCGCATTTTTTGTATGGGACATTTTTTATAAAGCAGGCCGTCTTACGACTAGACTATTTATGTTGAATACTTAGATTTGGAGGCAAGTTAAGAGTTGAGGGGAGGAAGCACACCAGGCCGAGATTGGCATGAAGAGCCGATTTTTAATTGGGGAATTTTTCAGAATTTTTATGGATTGACTAAAAAATATCCGAAACATTTCATCTCAATTTGTATATTTTATTATTTTATTTCGCCTCTTCAATGGAAACGCCGGTTTTTAAATGGCGAATTTTTCATAAATTGTTTGGGGGATTTTTTAGAATATGCTCACATTTCATGCTCACCTCGTGAGGATATTCCCTTTCATTCGAGTACCATATTATGAAAAAAGTGGGCGGGTTCATTTTTCCAATGCCACGCCTTCACTGGGCCCCAGCCCCACATTCCATTTTCAACTCGTGAGGATATTCCCTTTCATTTGAGTACCATATTATGAAAAAAGTGGGCGGGTTCATTTTTCCAATGCCACGCCTTCACTGGGCCCCAGCCCCACATTCCATTTTCAACTCGTGAGGATATTCCCTTTCATTTGAGTACCATATGGGTAAAAACATATGAAATCAACCGAAAATTTAACATTTCTGACCACATCATCTGCGAATTTGATAATATTGTTTATACATGATCTATGGAACAAAACAATAATACTTGCCAACTTTCAGACATATAGCCCTCGTACTTTCAGATTTCTGACCATTTCAATTTGAAAAAAATCAACAAAAATGCACTGAGGTAATTTAACATATTTGTAAATATCTCTAAAAGTATTTAATGTTTGTAAATAATCAAAGGCTCATTTTACAGATAAAAATATGAGCCATTAAAAACATTTTTTTAAAAAAAAAATCGATCAAGGATAATGTAAATAAAAAAGGACTAAAATTTCAAAAGGATATATCTCGAAAAGCGATATTTTTAAAAATTAAAAAAAAATGTATATTAATCCTTTTTCTGTTTTCTACACGTCTGCAAACTCTTGGTCGTGGATCGTCATCATGGAATGAGTTATAATTAAATTCCCAAGAAAAAGTTATGATATTTCATAAAATCTTTAATTTTGAATGTATTTTTTAATATATTTTTTTAATATATTATAATATATTGTGAAAAAAGTGAGCGGATCCATTTTTCCAATGCCACGCCTTCACTGGGCCCCAGCCCCAGCCCCACATTCCATTTCCGTAATTTTGTGGTAATTTCGAAGGCAGCTGCATATTTTCGTTTTATTTTCAAGATGGGCCCCAGAAATGTGAATTTGTCAATTTCAATTCGTCTCTGATCCTCCATTTATTTTTTTCAATAAATTGAAATATGCCAATAAATATTTTTCGAATACAAAGAAAAGAATAAATCTGGTCTTTGCAGAAATTTATGATTGCCCATTATATAGCAATGACGCGCAGTCAGTCAATCAGTCAGTCACACGAACACAAGTCTCAATTAATGAATGTCTTCTCCAGCTGAAAAGTAGCGAAAAAAAAAGAACTATTCAAATGGTTAATTAAAGTCATTATTTCTAGTTAATAAAACACAGAGGATGTCTGTCCAAATATGATTGCGTATCGATTGCACGGCAATATCGAAAAACCGCAAACTCATCAAGCGATTCACTCGGATGTAATTTCAATTATTAACATGACAATCTATTTAGTTATTTATGGGATTTGCAAGAGCACTCACATTGATTTACGGGTCTCAGATCTGGTATTACCACTTACGAGTAAGACAACACATCCGATGTATGCCAGACATACGACTGGCTCATGTGACAAATCGATTAACTGCTCTTTACGAGACTTAAACTAGAGAACCGCTTGTAAAATCAAATCTTAAAAATTCGTTATATGTCAATTTTCTTTAACCAAAAAAAAATATAAAAAAAACGCCCAAGACACTCAAAAAACAAATCCGAATCTCTTCAGGATGATTTCCAGACGTGGTGGCTTTTTGCCATAAATTAGACTTAAGTCACTTTACTTGTACATTTGTTAAGAAACCCCAGACACATAAGAACTGAAATACTAGAAAGCTGTCAGAACAGAAGACCACTCGTATTATATGTTAAGATGCATTTCACAGAGTGATTGATTTAAAAGCTTTAAGTCATTGGGGATTTACATATAAGACTGTCAATAGAAACATATTCATTTCATTTTCTGTCTATCTTTCGATTTCATTTGTTAAAAGGTAATTCCATTCGGTCTTCCGGAAGATTTTGTAATCATAAACTCAATGATGTGGTTTGTAGGCATGTGGTACATATCGCACCCACCCCAAATACAAAAGGGTCACAACTCAAAATTCTCCCAAAACTGACTTTTTTCCATCCAGCAAAACCGAGGAAATGCTGACAACTAAAGAAAGCTCCTTTACTTATTTATCACGAATGCGTTTATCTCTGACCCAATAAGAAATTCATATTTCGATTGTATTATGAAATCTATTTTGAATAAAAACGAACACAGTTTACAAAGTTTATTAATTTCAGAACGATTTAAATTCAAAGCCCAGCATTCGGTTCAATGACCTTATTTAAATATTTTCAACAAATTAGAATATTTTATGGTAATGATCATGATTTGGGGGAAAAAAAGGCCCAGCATTAGGTTGTTACATTCAGTTTTTAACACTAAAGAAAGCAACTATGCGATTATTGGGCCCAGAACACATTAATTCATTCGAATTAGAATTTGGCGGTTCAGCTTGAGGATCACGCGATGAAGTCGTACATTTTTGGAAATTTCATCACATAAAAATGTAAAATATTCTTCAATGTTGTGATTTCGCCAATTAAGCAACAAATTGCGTTGACATGATGGAATCAAATATAAATGTTTGGAGCTGATTGCCATGACTTTTTAATTTTAGAAATATTTTTCATATGAGTAAATATAAATAAATAATTAAAAAAAATTAATAAATTCATTAGACTACTTTCTGGCTGGCCGATTGGCCGAGAAAGGGCAGCAAACTTCATACCACACTCTGAGTCCTGGGAATATCCGTAAGTGTAACTCATTGTGCGTTGTTTATTTAACTTGTGGAAGGCCGTGGTCTGGTACGTAGTGTGTGCGACTATCACACAGAAGATCCCGAGTTCGAAACCGGGTAAGACCATCAAACATTTTTCAGCGGCTGTTTCCATCTCGTAAATTTTGGCGACCTTACGAGTAAGAGAGCAATCTCTAAGCCATGTTAAACTTCTCTAGAAAAGCATTAACCGTTCGGAGCCGGCTTTAAACCAGTAGGTCCCAGTCAGTGAGTATACAAAATTATAACGCTCACAGCCCACTGATTCGAGAGAAGTTCCCCGTCTGTTCCATCATGGAATGTTAAGGGAAATAAGTAAGTAAGTGTTTATTTAACTTGAAATTCTTATTTAGGTTATTAATTAAAGAGATTTTCATGTTTTCCCACATTTGACCCCACCAGGCTCTTCTTGACTGTGGGGGATTTTCAAACAATCACAGAGGCTTGGCTGACTGCCGGTGCAAACATCAAATAATTATACTAGGCAAAAAAAAAAATTTTTTAATGAGTAACCACTATAGAACTCTGATGTACTCTAGTCCCAGTACAAAAATTGCCCAAAAATTTATTACCTATGACTAGATTTTTCTAAAAAAATTTTTTTTTTTTTAAATAAATAATTTTTTTGTTTCCTAATTCGAAAACGAATAGTCCGATTTCTTTGAAAAACATTTGTAATTTTATTTTTATTACAAAATTAGTTTAAATCTGTGTATTTTTTTTTTTTGTTAAAAAATTTTTACCGCTGAATTATTCTATGAACAGAATACAAAAATAGCCCACAATTTATTTTCTATGAATAGATTTTTTTAATTTTTTTTTTTGTTTTAATATTAATTTTTTGGTTGAAAAAACTACTTGTATTAAAAGATTTTTTTAAAAAAAAAAATTAATTGTGATTTTATTTTTATTTCAAAATTAGTTTAAATCTTTTTTTTTTTTTTGTTAAAAAATCTTTATCACAAAATTATTCTATGAACAGAATACAAAAATTACAACAATCTATTTTCTATGAATGAATTTGTTTTAATATTAATTTTTTTGTTGAAAAAATTATATGTATTAGTAAATATTTTTAAAAAAATAATTTTAATTTTATTTTTATTACTAAATTACTTTAAATCTACGCATTTCAATCCGAATGTCTGTGTCATAGTTATTAACAAAGTAAAGCCGGATTTTTTTTGTTGAAAAAACTTTACCAGTAAATTACACTATGAAAAAATTTTAAAAAAAAAAAAAATATTTTGCTTCCTGTAGCCATAAATGGCAAAACAAGTTCTATGAATAGTTTTTTAAACAATTTTTTTTTTTTTTAAATATATTAAGTGTACAACGTACAACGAATTGTCCGATATCTTTGACATCAATTTAAAAAAAATGTCCTCTAAATTATTTTAAATCTTCGCCGTTAGTGCATTTGAAAACGAATGTCAACTTCAGAGTTATTAACAAAGACAAGTCGTATTTTTTTGTAATTTTTTTTTTTGTTGAAAAAACTTTACCTCTTTATTATTTGAAATAAGAGATTTTAAAAAAAAAATGAATTTTAATTTTATTTTTATAACTTAATTATTTTAAATATTCGCCTTTAGTGCCAATGTAATCTTCAGAGTTATTATCAAAGTCAAATCGGATTTTTTTTGTAATTTTTTTTTATTGAAAAAACTTTACCACTATATTATGTGAATTAATAGATTTTTTTAAAAGGTTTTTTTTTAAAAAATTATTTTAAATTTTATTTTTATTACTTAATTATTTTAAATCTTCGCCGTAAGTGCATTTGATTTCGAATGTCAGCTAAGAGTTTTTAAAAAAGTTTAATCGATTTTTTTTTGACATCAACTTAAAAAAAATTCACTAAATTATTTACAATTTTAAGTGCATTTGAATCCGAATGTCAGCTTCCGTTTTTTTTTTTTTTGTAATTTTTTTTTTATTGAAAAAAGCTTTACCACTACATTTTTTTCAAGATTTTTTTAAAAAAAAATTTTAAATTAATTTTAATTTTATTTGTATTACTAACTTATTTTCAAACTTAACCTTTACTGCATTTGAATCCGAATGTCAGCTCAGAGTTATTAACAAAATTTAGTCGAATTTTTTTTAATTTTTTTTAAAAAAAGTTCCCATTTTATTATTCTATGAGCAGATTAAAACAAATGTTTACTGCCCTGAGTACAAAAACGGCACAAATTTGTTTTCTATGAAAAAAATTTTTTAAATTATTTTTTTTTGGCCATTAATTGTCATAACTCGAAAACGAGTTAAATGGCATACATTTATATCGTAAATTTTTTTTGTTAAAAAAAATTCACAAACAATCGAAAATGGGTTTTTAGAAGTCTATCATAAAGCCACACAAATGTGATAAATATGATTGGAGTATTTACGATTTTATTCACAATTTACAAAAGGTGCCTACCATTTATTGAAAATTTATTTCAAAGATATCGGACAATTTGTTTTCCAGTTACAACAATTTTGGCACAGATAACTAGAGTACAAAAATGTCCAACATTTTTGTTTAAAAGAAAATATTTTTAAAAAATTGTTTTTATTAACAAATGCTTTTATTTTTTTAAACAAAATTATTTTTTAAAAAAAAAAATTTAAAAAAAAACACTTTAAAAAAAACACTAAAAAAAATATTTTTCAAAAGAAAATATTTTTCAATAGAAAATATTTTTTAAAAAAAAATATTTTTCAAAAGAAAATATTTTTTTAACAAAAATGTTGGACATCTTTGTACTCCAGGTTTGGTACCCTATCATCAGAATTGTAGAATTGTTATTCATTGGTATTTTTTTTTTTGTTGCGCAGTGTTAATTAGGGCCTACTGACTGTCAATTAAAGTTCACTGATCTCTCAGTTTCCATCGAATGATCGTAATAACATTGTTTTCATAATTATGCCCAACAACAACAGCACACACATGTGGTGTTGAAAGTGACATCCTTTTTTTAACAAATAAATAACATAATTTATGGGAAATTTTGAAATGAACACAACAGACTTCCCGTTTACTTCCCAACCGCATAGAATGGGCAGTTTTTCATCGCCATTTAATTCATGTGCTAATAGAGATTTATGTCGGCATGTTGTAAAGTCTGTGTTGGGAATGATCACAACAACCGCCACAATAGCAAACAGCTAATTTATGCCATTGGCTTTTAAATCAATACTGAGAGAAAACTTTACGACGAAACGTGCGGACTTCAAAAATTTCCAAACTGCCGATTTATCTTTTCTTTGATTCCACACGCAGCACATCAATGCATGTTGATATTCAGACATCGCAATAGATATATCCAGATAAAGATATAGCTCTTCTCGCATAGTCATCGATCTTTTTAACGCTACGTAAATAAATTCTTCGAATCGGTGAAATGGCCCAAGCTGACACGCCAAAAGAATATTAGCTGCTAATTAGTCGTTGTGACTACCAAGTACAAAAGCAACAACACTCAAGTCCATCAACCACATCGATAATAACAACAAAAAGCAAAAGTTAAAACGATATTGCATAATTAACATTTAAAATACACAAAACAATCTCACTCTCCTGCTCTTCCTCTCCCATGGAAGCGTTTTTATGTTTGTCTAACTTTTAGAACAAAAAGATTTTAGAACACGTTCGTTTCACTTTGAGTGTTCTGTGCGCCCTACTGGTTGTAACACTGAATTAATTTCATTACGGATAAGTAAATAAGAACCGGCGAAAATTGGGCTTTGGCTGGAGTAAATTGAAAACAAAAGACTTAAGACACAAACTTTTTCCTAGCTTATAACTTTTTGGATTCTGATGCGAAATAAAACATTTGAAACGGGTGAACCGTTTTACGCAGAAGTTCTCTCACAAAAATACACGTGTTATTTACAAAGCTTGTCAGGGTCATATCCCAGGAACATTAAAAAGGGGCACAAATGAACCCCGCCCCTGGTAAAATGGTAAAAAACCCCCAATGAAGCAGAACAAATTAAATAACGCCCATATACTTTCCTAACAAGAAGAACAATACAAAAAAATTTATAAGTAAAAAAGTCGCTTTTATTTTTTTTATTTTAAGGATTTTTGTTTTTAGTTCGGAGTAATGAAGTTTTTGCTTGTTAAAATCCATTGAAAGTTAACACAATTTTGTCACAGATTAGTTCAAGTCAGTGAAATTTTATTTTAACCATTCAATTTCCCAAAGAAAACGTAAACTAACCCCAAAGTAACTCCTCCATGCATTTGTGCAGAAATCTTAAATCTACAGAACGACCCCGTGGTTATGACACCCCTCTGCCGCGGTCAGTAAGGCTTTCTCCCCAACACGTTTTGAATATAAATTACACAAATCATTGGTTCGGACTTCAACACCACTCAACCGACGACGACAACTCAAACATCAACACAAATAGAGAGAAAGAAAGAGAGAGTGTAGGCAGCGTCTAAAATCGTTGAAATTAAAAAAAGTCTAAAATTAAAATAAAACTGCAAACAAAATAATTTTTGATTTTATCAAAATCCAAAAAAAAAAAAAATCGACACACACACAACTAAAAACTTGTTCTAAATTTGTATATTTTCTAAAAGAAAAAAAAAAGTAGTCTCATAGCAATAATACAAAAGCCGAATGGAAATAAAGCTTGGCCGTTCATCTTTCCGCACAACTCGAATCATTTCAGATTCGCGGCTCGAAGCAAAACAGTCGATTTTTGCTGAAAACTAAAAACTCAACCGCTGCTTCAGAAATAGATACTAGCTAAGTTGAAGAACAATTAACTTAGATGCTGTGTTTTGCTGAAGCCACACGGAGTGCCAAGAGTCTTGAAATCAAAACAAATTTTAAATAAAAAAGAAAAAAACAAACATATTAAAATTTGAAAGGTCGATGAAATAAAAAATCGCCAAATAACTGCAAAATTGTGTTAAATAAAAAGATTGGCGTTTGGAATTATTTGCCGTTAATTGAACAAGGTTTTTTTGTTTTTGGAGAGATTGAAACGTATCTGAAATGTTGTTGTTATGTGTGCTGTTAGTGAACGTTTCGCTTGGCCTAAGCCAGCTTTCGTGGTGTGATCCGGAATTATGTGGTGGCTCCACCACAACTCGTCACATAGCCTGCGGCAATTACGGAGTATGTGTTGCATTCGTGTCTAGTGGTCGGGGAAAAAAAAAACGAAAAATAAGTGGTAATAAATGGAGACGTATGTGTGTCTCGGAAACAACGAAACCCATTCGAAGGAAATGTCTAAAAGTATTGGAGAGAATCAATTGGCCCGTCATAGAATGCAAATTTAGGTCAATCGGCGTGTAAACACTTGGTGACCCTTTTTACAAAGGAGGAGGGATTTATTTGTATGCTAGATTTAGCGCACTAAACTCGTAAAACAATTTTGAGTTCGTTTTAATTTGAAAATTAAAAAATTTGAATTTATTTGCCTGGATTATTTCATTTCTTGTAATGAAAAAACGAAAGACTTAAGACACGAACTTTAAATCAGTCTTTAGACAGTCAAAATGAAAAAAAAATCGAATAAAACAAATTTTAATTAAAACATTTTTTTTTTTAAATTTGCCTCGTCTTGAATTGTACCCAACAATTGATTAAGACTTAAGACACGAACATTAAAGCGCTCTTTACACAGTCAAAATGCCGGAACATGAAAATGTTTTCGACTAAAAAAATGTTGTAACTAAGCCGAATTTTTTTTTAATTTAATTTGTCTCGACTTGAATTAAAACAATCTAGAATTTTGGCCATCGGATTCAAATACACTCAAGGTGATGATGATTTTTTTAAATTTATTTCAAAGAAATCCCACTATACGTTTTCGAGTTATGATAAGGAGCTCTATGAAATTTCCCGAAAAAAAAATTAAGAATTCCCCCAAAAAAAAAAAATCCCCTACACTTAAAATTTATTTTTTTTTAAAAAATCTATTCACAAAATAACTTCCCAAAAAAAAATATTTAAAAAAAAAAATCCGACTTTATTTTGTTAATTACTCTGGAACTGACAATCGGACTAAAATACACTAAAGGTGAAGATAAAAATAATTTAGTGAATTATTTTTTTAAAAATTTTAAATTATTTTAAAAATGAGACAGTTCATTTTCGTGTTATGATAAGGAGCTCAAAGAAATATAAATAAAAAAAATGAATAGTGAAAAATTCCCCAATTTTTTTATTTTTGTGGAATTATTCGTTTTTTTTTTTGGGGGGGATATTTTCATAACAGAATATTTTTTTTATAATGTTGTTTTTTTTTGGGTATTTTTGTAATTTGTGGGATTTTGCATAGGGTAATTTTTCATAACTTGTTTGGGGGATTTTTCAGAATTTTTTCGAAATTTTCATATTGGGCTTTCGGGGTGATTTTTCATTTAATTTGGGGAATTCTTAATTTTGTTTCATAGATCCAACTTTTGTTGAACCATGCCCCCACCAATGCTCCGCTTGGACCGCTTAATTAATGATTTCCAAGCACCACTTCTTCAATTCTTTAATCCATGGATTTTGAATATCTTCTTCCACATGGTCCTTTCACAAGAAGATTGGTGTTCCAAGCTTTAAAAAAACTAAAATCTACAGTAGACAGAAACTGAAACTAGCTAAATGGGGGCTATATGTCGTAATTATGGACCATGTTCCTCCCATGGTTTTCTGTGATTATTTTTCTGTTGATTTCAAGCACTACGGTTTTGCGTCTTCAATAGTAATACCAATGATTTTGGATATCTTCTTTCACATGGTCCTTTCGCAGGAAGATTAGTCTTCCAAACTTTAAAAAAAAAATAAAATCTACAGTAGACAGAAAGTGAAACTAGCTAAAGGTGGACTGTCGTAATTATAGCCCACGTTCCTGTGATAATTTTTCTGGATATTTCTTTTATGATTCGTTCTTGAGAATATACTTCAGTACAGCCCTCTTTATTGCCACTTCTTATTCGTTGGGAGCCACTGTGCATAAGTGAGCCATCCGTCTAACAATTTCTTATCTACTTCATAGGGTTTCGGTCCGCGTTGCTATCCCGATGCCAGAACTATTGACATAGCACCATACAAGCAACTCTTTGTCGATGAGCACAACAAGCGACGCAACTACATAGCGGGCGGTAATTTGCCCGGATTCTATCCATCCTCCAGAATGGCCACAATGGTAAGTGGAATATTTTATAAAACTCAATTGCAAAATGGGAAACATTATATATTATCTGAAAGACAAAACTGCGAAACACATAAAATGACTTAAACAAGGTTTAAAGACAATAATTGGCAGTATCGAAAAACCACAGTAGACTTTTTAATTTATGCAAATGGGCAGTCACAAAACAAAATAATCCAAATTCACATAAAAAAAAAAAACAGTCACCAACAATGCCACGCGTTGTCGCATTCTTAATATACATTTGTGTTTATTGATAGAAATGTTTGAAATTAAAACAGCAGCCCAGAAACACCAACAACACTTCATATAAAAGCTCATAAAAAAACGACAAAGAATTTAAGTTTAAGATTTGTCAGTGGCAATTAAAAACAATCAGTGAGTGGTTTTGGAATAAAAACAAAAATACCAAAACTAACAATCCAAGGGAAGCATCAAAACATGCACTGCCGATTATGGAAGTGGTGCTTTAAGAGAAACCGTTGCGAAACAATTCAGATGATGGCCAATAAGGTGATGTTTCAAATGGCATTAGCTGGTATTAGTATCACCTTAACTAGGGATTATTTTTGGTGGTAATCTTCTTATGTTATGGATATTTTATTTCTGTCTTTGTTATTTTTTTTTTGTTCTTTTTAATTTAATCGCACTTGTTGTGTGTTTCATTTTGGAAACGAGTTTCTAGCTTATTTCATAAATTACTGTGACTTTTTCTTAGAGTGGGTTAAATTTAATGTGAAACCTACAACACTTATACGACCCGGTGGACATTATTAATTGGCATCTACGTTGACCAAGTTCTTGTTTACAAAATCCTCCAAAGCAAATGAAAAATTCATCAAAAAAAAACCAAAATGAAAATTTTCCAAAAAAAATCTGTAAAATGAAGAATTTCCAAAAATATACGAAAAATTTCTAGAATAAAGCCAACATGAAAATTTCCCAGAAAAAAATTGAAATATTTCGGAAATAATTTTTTAAAAATCTCCCAAATGAAAAATATATAAACGTAAGAAAATTTACTAAAATTTTTTTGAAAAATTTACCAAATAATTTTTGAAAAATTCTCAATTGAGTTCCGAACAATTTCGCCACATAATTTTTGAAAATTTTCACAATTTTTGAAAAAAAATTCCCAAATAATTTTTTAAAAATTCCCCAATGAAAAAATTCCCCCAAAAAGGACAACATGAAAATTTCCCAATTGAAAATAACACAAATAATTTTTGAAAACATCTTACAAATAATTTTTGAAAAAAAAAATCTCATATAATTTTCGAAAACTTTCCCAAACAATTTTTGAAAAAATTTCCCAAATAATTTTTGAAAATTTTCCAAAAAGTTTTTGAATAATTTCCCAAATAATTATTTAAAAATTTCCAAAAAAAAGTAATTTCCCAATGAAAAATATATAAAAAATTCCGCCAAAAAGGCCAACATAAATATTGAATAATAATAAGATATAAAAAAATTTCCCCAATAATTTTTGAAAAAAATCTCAAATAATTTTTGAAAAATTCCCCACTGAAAAATGTATAAAAAATTCCTCCAAAAAGGCCAAGAGGAAAATTACCCAATTAATTATTTGAAAAGTTCCCAAATAATTGTTGACAAATTTCCCAAATAATTTTTGAAAATATGTCTTTAATAATTTTTGAAAAAATTTCTCAAATAATTTTTGAAAAAATATCTCAAATAATTTTTGAAAAATATCTCAAATAATTTCTTAAAAGTTCCCAAATAATTTTTGAAAAAATTTGGCAAATAATTTTTGAAAATTTTACCTTACCTACGCCACTGTAACGTGTGAAAATATTAAACTTCCTTCAAAAATAAGTATTCAACGTAAACCCCCCCCCCCCTTTTAAAAGAAACCATTACAACAGGCATAATAATTCGCTGCCCCGAAAGTGTCACAGTATGTATGTTACAACAAGTATATCACTGGCGCTATTGAGTCCTTTTCGTTGAGCATTGTTTGTGTATGATTCCCGTCTATGTTGATGATAATTTGTCAAAGGGTCGTGGCACCGCCCACTCAATCCATACTTTAAATGTTACAATATCACTGGCGTAATTGAGTCAATTGCGTTGGAATTTATCTGCTGCTATGTGAATGGTTAGGGGGTGATAATTAAACAAAGGGGCGTGGCACCGTCCGTACAACTTGAAATTTTGAACTGTCATATCTCATGAACTATTACGGGTATGAAAATGAGAAAATTGAAATAGTGAAAATATATTTTTCAGTGCTTGTGGGTTGTTGAAGATTTTATTTTTGAAATTTGTATTTACAACAAATATCCACTGATTGCGTTTTTGAGGATAAAAAAAAACACATTTTTATAAAATTTCTAAACTTTTTTCCTTTAATTAAATTATATTTTATTAATTTTTTAATTATTTACAAAAAGAAATTGTGCCATAGCACTTTTAATTATTTTTCAATTTACTATCGATTACTTCCTGCGCTAAGTTCAGCAAATTAAAGTTATTTGAAAATTATTGCACCTAAGGCTTTTACACGCCAAATTTGTATTAGAAGAATTTGAAAAAGTTCCATAATTTCGAAATTAGCTAAAGTAACAAAGTATTGTGTGTTACGTTTTTGAATCCATTTTATTCATTCATTAAAATGTTAAGATTTATTTCTTTTTTGCGAATGAGAACATTAATATTATTGAATTTGTATTGTGATAAAACGAAACTGAACACACACACTCACATGCATTTACATATGACTATCGTTACGAATGTATTGTTATATAAGTGTGTATTATTATTAAAATAATTATAATGATAATGAGAATAATACCTGCGGAGAGTTAATTGAGTTGTGTGGTTTCGTTTTAATTAATTCATACACACCTTATTTTTTATTATTATTATTTTTTTTTTTTTTTTTGAGGAATCTTTTGCAAATACCAATTAGCATATTGGCGATTACTTATAATTCAAGTGTTATTTTCTTTTAATTACGGGCGAAAAGAAACAAATTTTTATAGATAATTGGAGATATCAAAATCGACTAATCGTCTTTACCAAATGCGAATTAAAATATGTCCCCAAAACTCTGCAAAAATTCACACAAATAAAAAAAAAAGTTGTTTTTTTCTAGAAAATTGGTCCACGACTACGATATGAGTTAGAGATGGGTCGAAAAAGGGACAACACGCGATAAAAAAAGGGGGAAAAGTGAAAAAAAGTGTGAAACTAATTTTTGTAAAAACATGTGGATAATAGTTAGAGAAGGGACGAAAAAGTGACTAAAATGTACCAAAACGGGATAAAAAAAAAGGTACAAAAGGGACAAAACAAAAAATTTTTATCGACAGAAATGGACTAAACAATTGATTGAAAGGGGACCGGTATAATATTAATGAGAAGTAATCTACGACAGGTGGAAATAACTTATAGATGGGACGAAAAATCGGCCAATACAGGATAGAAAAGTTACAACCAGGGGGAACAAAAGCGTGAAACGAATTTTTGCAAAACATGTGAATAATAGTTAGAGAAGGGACGAAAAAGTGGTCAAAACGGGATAAAAAAAAAGTACAAAAGGGGAATAACAAAAATGTGTAAAAACAACTTTTATCGACAGGAATGTGCAAAAAACAATGGAAAATGGGACTAAAACGGGCCCAAAACTGGTATAAAATAAATGAGAAATAATCTACAACAGGTGGAAATGAGTTGGAGGTTGGACGAAAATGGGGCCTAGACAGGATAAAAAAAGGTACCAAAAAGGGGACAGCAATTAAAAACGAGAGTAACATATTTTTGGCAAAAACATGTGAATAATAGTTCAAGAAGGGACGAAAAAAGGGCCAGCACGTACCAAACATGATAAAAAAAAAGTACAAAGGGGGAAAGGGAACAAAAAATGGGTCCAAAACTGATCAATTATATGAATGCAAAATAATTTGAAATCTGGGGAGACCAAAAAGTGTTGGGATACTACAAAAATGGTCCAAGACGGGTAAAATATGGGGGATGCAATCATAAAGGGGGCGAGAGGTAGAAAGGACATAAATGTTTGGAAATTGTTCCGGGATTGACAACAAAAGTTGCAATAAGTAGCAAAATTAACTGCCTGTTTCCATAAAACGAATTTGTTCGTTCGTTGCAATTTGTCCAAATTGAATGCCCAATAAAATGGATTTTTATCAGTGATGAGAGCTTTGTCGTTTGCGATTGTGTAGCATATGTCGATATCTAGAATATATCGAAAAATCACAATTCAATAATGTCTGAAATCCACTTTATAATGCTTCCAATATTGACGATTTGTAAGGAACGAACAAATTCGTTTTATGGAAACAGGCAGTAAAAAGTGTGAACATGTACCGACAAAAAATTTAAAAAATGTGATCAAATTTCTCAGTCGGTATTAGGTATTTTTTTGTAAACCAATGCAATTAAACAAATATTTTAAGATTTAATGGGAAGGAAAATGAACGCATACGAAGTTGCGGGTATTTGCTAGTTTTTTACACTTTTACGGATTTTCTAAAAGCTATGAAACTTTTAAGAATTGTTTACATACATTTTACTATTTTTTTCACACTTTCAAGGATTTTTTTTTTTTAATATTTTAAATAAATTTTCCAGAAAAAAAAAATAATATATTGCAGCAAACAAATTGCCAAAAACTTATGAATTATGTACATCATTTATGTATTATAAAAATTCCAAAAAATTTAAATCTCTAACCTTCAGAGGCACATTCTTTTATAGATTTTACAAATTTTAGTGACATGAGTTAGAAATTCTAAAAAAGCACTAGCAAAGCATTACGTGGCTGTTGGTAGTTATCTCTCCACCCATATTCCTTACGATATTTCTGGTGGGGAAACCCATTACCAAATCATACACACGCGACAATTTCTATATCAGCAGTGGGCCAACGTCTCCCACTGTACGACCACAAACAGTAGTTAATTTTCGATAATTATTTATTTAAATATTTAAGATTGATTGACAACAGCCACATTAAAAAGCCATAAAAAGCTCAGTTCTCCCCTTGTAAATAAAAACTGCAAAAAAAAATCCATTTATTACTTACATTGTTAATGCGCAATTTACTTATATTCCAAATTATATATGTTTTAATTACTTAGTAATAAACCGCACATGAGCATCCGCCATTCTCTGTTTGTTAAAAATAAAAAATAAAAACACATCTTCAGAAAAAGTGCAAACCAACAATTTATGCTAAATAGAAAGACGAAGAATCGATGGGAACGTTAAGTTAATTAATCCAATGACTTCATCGACACATTAAAGTGATCGCCTGTTGCATGTAATGCATTCCTATGGTCTCGGACATGACTTTTGTGCAAGACAAGTGATGTTTAGTGCATCATTAGAATATTTGCATGTCAGATCCGTTGCTCAACTTAAACCTGTATAATATTCTCATGATTGTCCGATTATCGAACGGTGCACTTTGACAAATTGATGTTGCGCATGTGCAGCACAACAGTGCCAGTGTTCAATGTTCAGTCAGTGTGTTTTGCATTACATTCAAGGTCATTTGGCACATCACTAGGGTGTGGCCCACACATATCGAAGAAAACCTGGAATCTGTAAATAGTTCGTTGTGGATATTGTGAATTTGAAATGTATTCGGTTGAAGATTTTTGAAAATAATTCCATCGTTTCAGTTTGCTATGGGCGGCAAAAGTCTCAGGGACACAATTGAAATGTGTTTGAAATTCGGTTTCGAGATTTTAAGAATTCTACTCTTAATTCAGATAGTCAGCCAGAAATTTGAGGAAATTTGCAGGCTCTCAGAGAAAAGAGTTTTATTTTATTTTATTTTATTTGATTTTATTTGACTTTATTTGATTTTATTTGATTTTATTTGATTTTATTTGATTTTATTTGATTTTATTTGATTTTATTTGATTTTATTTGATTTTATTTGATTTTATTTGATTTTATTTGATTTTATTTGATTTTATTTGATTTTATTTGATTTTATTTGATTTTATTTGATTTTATTTGATTTTATTTGATTTTATTTGATTTTATTTGATTTTATTTGATTTTATTTGATTTTATTTGATTTTATTTGATTTTATTTGATTTTATTTGATTTTATTTGATTTTATTTGATTTTATTTGATTTTATTTGATTTTATTTGATTTTATTTGATTTTATTTGATTTTATTTGATTTTATTTGATTTTATTTGATTTTATTTGATTTTATTTGATTTTATTTGATTTTATTTGATTTTATTTGATTTTATTTGATTTTATTTGATTTTATTTGATTTTATTTGATTTTATTTGATTTTATTTGATTTTATTTGATTTTATTTGATTTTATTTGATTTTATTTGATTTTATTTGATTTTATTTGATTTTATTTGATTTTATTTGATTTTATTTGATTTTATTTGATTTTATTTGATTTTATTTGATTTGATTTTATTTGATTTTATTTTATTTTATTTTATTTTATTTTATTTTATTTTATTTTATTTTATTTTATTTTATTTTATTTTATTTTATTTTATTTTATTTTATTTTATTTTATTTTATTTTATTTTATTTTATTTTATTTTATTTTATTTTATTTTATTTTATTTTATTTTATTTTATTTTATTTATTCAATTTATTTATTCAATTTATATTCAATCCGGGTGACACAGCCGGCCAAAGCGTCTGGTGGGAATCGAACCCACAATCCCCACTATGATAGGCAAGCACGCTACCAACTTGCCCAACATGGCTCTTAATGCAATTGTTTATATTTTAGAAATATTTCCAAAATAATTTTTCGTAACAATTTCTGAAATTTTTTGGGTTTTTTAGGTTTTTTACACATTTTTAATAAAACTTTTTTTCAAAAAATGTTAATAAATTTTTTTTCAAAAATTATTGATGTATAATTTTTCGAAAAATCTGAAAGATGTAAATATTTTTAATCTGAAAAAACAACTCCCCTCTTCATAAAAATATAAAAAAAGCTTTACAAACCATTGCATTTTCACACATCTTTCCTAACAACATCTCCTTAAACTGATTTGAATTTTTTCATATGAAAATTATCCTTCAGATTTTTGAAATTAAAAAAAAAATATATTTTTATAAAGTGCATTTTCTTCTCTTTGTCTTTCAGGCCTGGGACAACGAATTGCAATACTTGGCCAATTTAAATGTTCGCACATGTGTCCTGGATCACGATGACTGCAATCACACGTATCGTTTCAAGAATTGCGGACAAAATCTCTGCGCCATCTCCCGCTTGAAATACACCACACTCAATGTCACCAATCTCATTACGCAAACGGTACACCTGTGGTTTGACACCGAACATCATTTGGTGGACAATTCCTTTGTGAATGCATTCCGTGTCACCAAAGATTTGTAAGTATTTCCATATCTAACATTGGCGAATATTCGACATTAACCATGAATCTCTGCAGCGAGGACTACGGTCATTTTACGGAAATAGTTGTGGACCGTAATACGCATTTGGGCTGTGCCATTTTGCAGTTCACTCGACCGGATTATCCGCACGTGTTCGTTTACAATGTCGTGTGCAACTATGCCTCCGTTTATGCTTTGGGTGCGCCGTTGTATACGGTCGGCCGCCCTGGCAGAGATTGTAAGACTGGCGTGAATCCACGCTATCCGGCATTGTGTTCGCTGAACGAAGTATTTGATCCCAATTATTGAGATTACCCAAAAAAAAACACCGCCACAACCTGGTCCCAACTCCCTCTTTTTCCTCATAAATAAAAATACCATCCCTTTTACCCCTGCCCGCCCCCTATGTTATGTATGTAAATATTGTAATGTTAATTTAGTTCTTTTTTTTATTTAAGTAAGGAAAAAACTTATTGCAATTTTATAAATAAATAAATAAAAAAAAAACAAATAATCAAAACAAATGTAAACTGCACATAATTTCATAATGAATGGGAATACATACAGGTCTTCGATTGAGTGGTCATAACTTTCTGAAACGATTTACAGATGGAAGACCGTCTAGATTCAGGCGGGTATGATTTTCGTAAATATCCCCTGCTATTCACAACAGTTCCAGGCACACAAACCACCAACCTGCTGGGAATTGACGGTTGGAGCCCACTGATGTGACCCCATCATATCCTCCGGTAAGTCTTTCATTTGTAAAGAATGTGATCTTCGGTATAGGGTACAATGCAAGCCGATTCCGAACGCTGTCGTAAAATATTCCCAGTCCTGAGGGAAATAAATAATGAGTTCATAACATTCATCAATTAACCACATATCAGATTTAAATAATTAATTAAAGAAAATTGCATTTCTGAAGAAATCCATATGTATTGATTTTTTTTTTCAGATAATTTAAAAACGATAAATAACTCGCTGTCTTATATTATTTTGTGAATTGTTTACATTTCCGCATGCCAATGCGCATATTCAATCATTTTCACTCCAGTTTATTTTGTGGGAACATTTTTATCATTGTGATGTAATGTGCGAGAGAGGCGAAAGAATGAAGCGTCATACTCAAGAATGATAGAAACAAAGATAACGCCATCCCGTGCAGAGAAAAAAATGTTCTGCGCGGGTTGATCAAATGACGTCACGCGTAGTGTATTCCTATTGGCTGATAGTCAAAGTGTTTTCAAATGCAGGGTTGCCAACAATAGTTCTTACGCTGTGTTTCAATCTGAAACTTGTCACTCGTTGTACATACAAATAGAGTTGGCAACCCTTGCAAGGGACAAACTACGTTATCATGAAATCATGGAATAGGGATATCATGCGCATGGCGTAATCGTTGTTTCTATCGTTCTTGGTCATACTGGTCCGTTCCAGATATCTGTGCTCATTTGTTTTGTGCGAAAATTCTAGATACCATAGATATCAACTGGGTGTATTAATTGTAAGCCAGTCAAAAATTACATCCATTTGAAGTTAGGGCACCTAAAAAAAAATTTTAATTTTTAGAAAAAAAATCTTTTGCAAAAAATATTTTAGATTTTTGCAAAAATTACCGTTTTCACTTTTGTTATTTCTTGAAAAATAACAAAATTTTTACTTCACTATTAAACACGAAATATTTGTTTAATTGCATTGGTTTACAAAAAAAAAATGCTTCGTCACATTTTTCTCATTTTAGGCGATTGATATTAATTTGAAATATTTTTCACAGGTTTTAAATTGTCCCCATTTTGTCGCCTTTTCTTTCTTTTTGCAATTGCTCTTGTCAAGCCCGTAAAAATTTGCACACATTTATTTCCTTTCCACTTCTAGCCCTTTATGATTATTTTTTTAAAGCGTTTTCCCACATCCTCTATGGTTTACCCGTTTACGAACATTTTTGTCGTCTTTTCAGTATCCTTAAAATTTTTAATTATTTTTCATTTATAAATTTCACCAATTTTAGACTCTTTTTCCTTTTTTTTTTAAAAAAAATGCAATCATTCCTGTCGAAAATTTGTTTCACACATTCCTCTTTGTACTTTTTTTTTATCCCGTTTTGGTACATGTCAGCCTCTTTTTAGTACCTTCCCTAACTATTATCCACTTGTTCCCAAAAATGTGTTTCACCTTTTTTTGTTTTCCCTCTTTGTACCTTTTTTTATCCCGTTTTGGTACATGTCAGCCACTTTTTAGTCCCTTCCCTAACTATTATCCACTTGTTCCCAAAAATATGTTTCAACTTTTTTTTATTTTTTTTACCCCGTTTTGGTACTTTTAGGCCACATTTTCGTTCATCCACATGTTTTTGCCATAAATTTGTTTCATTTTTTTATTTGTCCCCTTCTTTGTCCCTTTGTTATCCCGTCTTGGCCCATTTTTTCGTTCTTGAGTGAATTCAAATCTACTCTGTTTGTTGGCGAAAGTATCAGAAGAATATCTGCCAAATAGCGATTCAGTGAGTCATTCATCGTTTGTCTTTTGTACTCGACAAACCGAGGACTTGCCATATGATCCAATAAATATGATGGGCAGAGGTTGTTGTTGTCCGCGAAAGCTTAGATTGGGTTGACATTCTGACCCAACAGATTGAACAGAACATTTGGAATCCGAATTATTTAAAAATCCGGCGAAAGTATCAGAAGAATATCTGTACTGAGATAGAGTTTAGTTTATATTTCTTAAAAAATATTTTAAATTTTCTTTAACATCTCCAAAACGTAGATTTATGCATAGGAAACGTGCTAATCTGAGATGGGACGTCTGCCTACCAAATTGTTTTTAAGTTATTTATGACTACTTTATATTTTTTATGTTGGCTTGAAAAAAAAACCGACGGTTTACGATGCCGCCATCTGTTGTACGTAAACAATCGATTTTTATTGTAATTTTGTGTGCTCACCCCGAGTTCGAGTTATAAATTTTTGAAAAGAAAATATTTTATTAATTAATTACAATACAAAGGGAAATCTTAAGTTGAATTGTTATTTCAAATCAAACAATAAAATATTTTTAAACTGCCTTTATGCAGATTTCAACAAAAAAATAAACGTTTCGTTAATGTTAAACGCTCCTCCGACTTCAACGTAATAAAGCATTTGACAAATTGTCATAACATGACAACAACAACAACGAAAGGTTAATGACTTTATTAATACACCTGTTTTTTTCGCGTAGTGATTTCTTCTCATTGCTCTTATAACACTTTTCAATTAACAGCAATTTCTTTTAACGATCCCCTTAAAAACTCCAAAATATTGAATATTGCAGCAGAGGAAAAACAACAAACCACGACAATAATAATAAGTCAAATTACGAAATCACAATAAGTATTTCATAAATTTCAAAACCAAAAAAAAAAAACATCAATGCGAGTTCCGAGAAACAAAAAAAAAACAAATGTGTAATCCTTTTTTTTCGAAAAGTTTTTTGAACTACAAATTCTGTTGGCTGCAGGCAATTCGAGTACTGACGATGACGTTGTCATCGCATTTCCGGTTTCCTGTTTGATGCGAGTTTGACAACAACTCATACTATTTTATGGCCTTTGTTTACGCTTCTAATAAGCATCACCGAGGTGATTTGATACAATTAGCAATTTCTCAAAACATGATTTTCGGTTGCCATTTGCCCAACCGAAGGAGGGGAGAATATGTGTACTCTGCCCGGTTGTTCTGGTAATGCTGTCATTCACTTTTGAACAAAAAAGTATTCAGAACACTCACGTTTTAGACTTTTTTTCGGTTTAATTATTCAGTTGTACTCTTCTACAGGCGTATATGGAATGAATTAAATGTTATTGATTGCATTTATAAATGAAACAGGTTTCATAAAATTGACTTGCAGAGGATGAAATAATTTCACATTTGAAATAAAAAAAAGAGTGTTTTTTTAATTTTTGCTGTTCAAATTTCAAATAAATAATTACAGTTTCATTTACAGTTGACACTTAATTCACGTAACAGAATTATTATTAGAAAAAAAAAAATTTAATTTTATGTCTAAAAAAAAATTTAATTTTTTGTCTAAAAAAAAATTTGCATGGGGAAAATTATTAGAAAAAAAAAATTTTTAATAAAAAATTGTTTTTTTTTATAAAAATCATTTTTTTTTACTAAAAACTTTAAATATCTCAAGCCGAAGGAAATGTCACGTAAAGTCACACAACCTTTGATTAAAATTAAATATGACCATAAAAATCGATGAACGCATTTCAGTTTTATTCACTATGAATAGAATTTTTTAATAAAAATAAATGTTTTTTTTTTAAAAAAATGTTTAAAGGATTTTTTTAAAATAAAGCAAATCAAATTTCTTTCATAAAAAAAATATTTTTTTTTAAAAAATTCTTAGAAAAATAAACAATTATTTTGAAAATAAAAATAATTTTTTTTTTTTTTTGTAGAAATCATTTTTTTTTAAAATAATATTTTGAAAATCCCAAGCGGAATAAAATGTCGCGTAGTCACACAACCTTTGATTCAAATTAAATATGATCATGAAAATCGATAAACGCATTTCAGTTTTATTCACAATTGAATAGAAATTTTTAATAAAAATCAATGTTTTTTTTTAAAAAAATGTTTAAAGAAATTTTTTAAAAAGAAAGCATATCAAATTTCTTTCATAAAAAAAATATTTTTTTTCAAAAAAATTCTTAGAAAAATAAAAAAAAATTTTAAAAATAAAAATATTTTTTTTTTTTTTGTAGAAATCATTTTTTTTTTTTTTTAATAATATTTTGAAAATCCCAAGCGGAATAAAATGTCACGTAAAGTCACACAAACTTTGATTAAAATTAAATATGATCATGAAAATCAATGAACGCATTTCAGTTTGATTCACAATTGAAAAAAAATAAAAATAAATGTTTTTTTTTTTAAATCTTTTAAAGGAATTTTTTTTAAAAAAAAGCAAATCAAATTTCTTTCATAATTTTTTTTTTTTAAAATTCTTAAAAAAAAAAATTTTTTAAATAAAAATAATTTTTTTTTTTTTTGTAAAAATCATTTTTTTTAAATAATATCTTTGAAATCCCAAGCGGAATAAAATGTCACGTGAAGTCACACAACCTTTAATTCAAATTAAATATGATCATGAAAATCGATGAACGCATTAAACTTTGATTCACAATTGAATAAAAAAATTTAATAAAAATAAATGTTTTTTTTAAAAAAAAATATTTTAAAGAAATTTTTTTTAAAAAGAAAGCAAATCAAATTTCATTCATAAAAAAATAATTTTTTTTAAAAAATTCTTTAAAAAAAAATTAAAAATCATTTTTTTTATAGATAATATCTTTAAAAATCCCAAGCGGAATAAAATGTTACGTAAAGTCACACAACCTTTGATTCAAATTAAATATGACCATAAAAATCGATGAACGCATTTCAGTTTTATTCACTATTGAATAGAAATTTCTAATAAAAATAAATGTTTTTTTTTTAAAAAAATTTAAAGAAGTTTTAAGGAATTTTTATAGTAAAGCAAATCAAATTTATTTCATAAAAAAATATTTTTCTTTTTAAAAATTCTTTAAAAAAAACAGTTTTTGTTAAATATGATCATGAATATCGATAAACGCATATCAGTTTTATTCACAATTGAATAGATAATAGATAATAATTTTAATAAATATAAATGTTTTTTTTTAAAAAAAATGTTAAAGGATTTTTTTAAAATAAAGCAAATCAAATTTATTTCATAAAAAAAATATTTTTTTTAAAAAAATTCTTAAAAAAAATCTATTTTTTTAAAAATAAAAATAATTTTTTTTTTTTTAAAAAAATATCTTTGAAAATCCCAAGCGAAATGAAATGTCACGTAAAGTCACACAACCTTTGATTAAAATTAAATATAATCATGAAAATCGATGAACGCATTTAACTTTGATTCACAATTGAATAAAAAAATTTAATAAAAATAAATGTTTCTTTTAAAAAAAAATATTTTAAAGGAATTTTTTTTAAAAAGAAAGCAAATCAAATTTCATTCATAAAAAAATAATTTTTTTTTAAAAATTCTTTAAAAAAAAAATTAAAAATCATTTTTTTTTATAGATAATATCTTTAAAAATCCCAAGCGGAATAAAATGTTACGTAAAGTCACACAACCTTTGATTCAAATTAAATATGATCATGAAAATGGTTTTAGTTTTAGTTTTAATCACAATTGAATAGAAATTTTTAATAAAAACAAATGTTTCTTTTTTTAAAAAAAAATTTAAAGAAGTTTTAAGATTTTTATACTAAAGCAAATCAAATTTATTTCATAAAAAAAATATTTTTCTTTTTAAAAATTCTTTAAAAAAATAGTTTTTGTTAAAAAAAAATAATAATAAAAAAAATTATAAAAATCATTTTTTTTAAAGTAAAATCTTTGAAAATCCTTAGCGGAATAAAGTCACACAACCTTCGATTAAATATGATCATGAAAATCGATTAATGCATTTCAGTTGTATTCACAATTGAAGTGAAGGTACCTCATTTTGAAGTAAAGGTAAACCTTTGGTAAAAACGTTGATGAGTTTTTAAAATTAAGAATTGCATTTCCTTTAATCCATTCATATACTGGTTCCCTAAATAATCAACAGTTTGGCACTCATAAATACATTTATGAAAAAAAAAAATTCATTTTTCAGCTCCAAAAAATTCAAATTTATTTTAAAAAAATCTTAAAAATCCAAAACCAAAGAAAGTGTCATGTTTGAATACTAACACATCAAGTCACATAACCTATGATTAAAATAAAATATAGATCGTGAAAATCGATGAACGCATTTTCGTTTTATTCACAATTGAAGTGAAGGTATCCATTTGGAAAAAACGTTGATGAATTTTTAATATTAAGAATTGCATTTCCTTTAATCCATTCATATACTATTTCTTTAAATAATCAACTCTATTGCAGTTATATATAAATTGTGATACCACGAAAATTAGCAAAAAAAAAACACCCTCCGTTGAATCAATCTGAAAGCCCCCACAATCTCCTATATCGGTCAACAAATTTTTGGTTATTGCCTTTTAATTTTTGGTTATTGCCTTTGTTCGCCAGGACATGATAACTGCGGAGAAGAGCTTTTAGTCAAACATTTTCTTTACTTTATCGAAAACTGAACTTGAGTTTATTATCGTGTGGCCATAGATTCGTCCATGGTTCATGGTCACATGTATATCATGTCCAATGAGTGTCATCTGTATGCAACAGGATGCATTGGTCACTTGCAAACGGCGGTAGTTAAACGAATTCAAGACAGAAGTCAACAAATAATACGACTTGTGAAGTGATTGATCTTTTAATTTTACATAATAAATAGGGGATTTAAACCGGGGAATTCCCGGGACGTATTTCCCGGTTAAAACCCACAAAATTTTATTTTTTTCATTAAATTCTATGGACAAAATCAAGTCCCGAAAAGGCGTCCAATAAATCCCCAATTGCCGGGAGTGGAAAAAGGTGGAGGAAATTAAAAACCCTAATAACAATTGACGTTTTAAAAAAAATCAATTTTGTGTTTATTACGATATACTCGTATCTACATACATACATCAGCAACAAGGGGAAATAAAAATATTAATTTGAACCATTTATCATCAGCGTTTTTTTGTTATACGATCAACAAGTGCGACTGAAAGTAAACGTTGTCAAATTTATTGCCACTTTTAAGGGAAGTCCGGTAAAAGTTTAGATTGCAAAAAAAGAAACGTTACTCCGGAAAGCGTTTTATTTTTTTTAAGGCAAATGCTGATTCATTCGCACATAGATTACATAAAAATTCGTTTACCATCTCAGATGCGACTTTCTGATTCATCGTTTTAATTGTATCGATATTTTGAACCCAATTAACCTTGGCCGAACGTCCAACACTTTTCACATTTCCATATCGCACTCTAATAATTCAAATGCAGCCGTGACAAATGCTGCATGTGTTTAACACTCGAAAACCGCTTCAATGCATAAACTAAACCAAAGCAATTGGGAACTCGTAAAATATCGTCAACAACTCCGGCTAATTGTTGGTGTTGAACCTTTAAATCAAGCCAACATCCAAGCAAGACCACATCCCAACCTGCCCCAAACATTGTGAGTCAATGTAACCAAACTGAAATGAGGCAAAAAAAAAAAAACAATAAACAACACAACTTTTCGAATAGCCGGCAAAAGTCGTCCTAGGGGAACGTTACACTTACGGAAAGCCAAATAAATTGAAAATTGCTCCTACCTGCAGGGGTCGTGAACTCATATAACTGTGGACAACTGGTGGATAGAAGGAAGCAGGGTCAAAAATGGTATGGGTTAGACCTTAGTATGAACAAGTGGTGGCAAAGACGGGCAGACAGTGGGGGCTCTATCAAAAATCGGAAAGTGAAAAAAAGTTCGCCAGTTTGCGACTCAAGAGATCAGCAAATTAAGGAATAAAACAATTGGCAAATCCACAAAAGAAAGGATTGCCTTAGGATGTACGGATGAACTGTGAAAGAAGCGATCAAAGATCTTTGACAGATGATGGGAGGTGATGGAGTAGGACCAAAGACAAAAAGGGAGATCGAAAGAATCAGAAGATCATTTCCTGGACGAACTAACAAACTAAAGTAATCCAACCAAAATGTAAAAATGTCGCGGCTATGGAAAAATAACCTAGAACATTTGCCAGCAATTACGACTTTCTACAAATATGTTTGTTTGCTAATACTCCGACTCATTTTGACTGTGTATTCCACCCTGGAAACTACACAAAAACATTCCTAGTCACACCCTTTGATTGGTCAATACCAATGCCAGGCAGTTCTCTACAGGTGAAGGAGCCCAATTGTTGATCCCCAGTTTTCTATGGACTTCTTCAGGCTAAAACAGTCAATACATTCGATCGTAATAGAGTCAGCTGTATGTGACAAGGTTTTGCATCATGGCTGTGCCACATTTTGTCTGCGATAAACATAACCTCATACTGAAGATCAGCTATCAATTGTTTCTCCATGAATTCATTTGAACACTTATACTCATAGAAAAAGTATGACCAAACGTCCATGAACGGATAACATGCGGGCCTGAAAGTCTGTCATTACACGGCCGTGACCAAATCGTCAACAATGTTCCAAATGGGTCAACACGGTTTTCCTGAATCTCCCTTAATTTGATATCGAGCGTTCACAGACAATTTGAGAACACAGCACATTACCGGTGTAAACAAGCGTTGATGATTTTTCAACATCTTTTTTTTTCCTTCAGTCTAAGGGTATTGTAATCAGAGCTGTGGAGTCGGAGTTGGGTTAGAAGACTTAGGCTCAATAAATGAGATCGTAGTTAAAGCACGATTATGTTAAACTCCGTTTCCAAATAAAACTGAGTTTAAACCTCAAATACGTTTTTGAGTGGCCAGTCAAAAGAATCCACATTTTCGGCTGTTGATGTGGCAACACTCACAATTTTATCACCAAACATATGTTTCCGGTGAATAATTAAAATGATATTAAAATTTTGTAGAGGATTTTGGTCACACAAGATTTTAAGAAAAAAATATGAGAATTAAGAAAACTCGTCTAAATGAACTTTGGCGCGGCCAAGAGACACCGGAAACCAATTTTCAGCACCAACAAAATTACACAGCAGCTTTATTTATGTAATTTATTTTATTTGTGGTATTTGTTGAATCAAAATAATTTCGATTCTTCTTCTGCTTTCGTTGAGAGTTTTAACTGCGTTTAAACTTTGACGGAAAAAACTGAATTTGAAGTTTAAATTCAGTTTAAACGAAAATCGAAGATTAACCTCAACTCATTAATTGGCCCATATCGGAGTCGGAGTCTGAAAAATTTGTGCAGAGTTGGAAGTCGAAAAATTTGCTCGACCCATAAAATAAATATCAATGCATTAAAAACCAATTAATCTGTTAATATTTTTTGAAATTTGAAATACAGGGTTCTCCAACAAGAGGTGTCATTTTGGTGTTCAAAGAAAAATTACAGTTTTTGAGATAAATGATCGGATGTTTATTTCATAATAAAGAGGAAGATAATGAAAAACAACATCAGCCAAATGGCCAACACGATCACGCATACAGGACCATATCCTTGTCATGAAATTTTTCATAAGCAAAAGCGCAAAGTAGCTGCCCTATGTCCTCGATAGCCTCCGGAATTCTATCTGTGAGGTCTTGAATCGACGCTGGGCTGTTGGCCTAGACCTTATCTTTCACCTGGTCCTAAAGGAAGAAGAAGTTGCAAGGTGTTAAATCACAAGACCGCGGTGGCCAATTGTGATCACCTCTTGGAGAGATAACACGGTCCGTAACACTTTTCCCGTAAAAGAGCAATGGTTTCGTTGCTTGTGTGGCATGGAGCGCCGTCCTGTTGAACGTAAACGTTGTCCAGATCCAGATCATCCAACTACGATCATAAAAAATCATTCTCGATAGCTTGAGTCAATAGCTAGAGTTCACGAGTGACTGTGCTCCCGTCCGGTTATCGAACCCAAGACGCTTACACACATTTTGTAACGGCCGGTAGGGTGAGCGACAGGAGTTCCTCCTCAACCTCAACGGATTAGCGGTACACGCCCGAAAAGAGTCGGCCTGGCAATGCCAAAGGCAAATCATTGAATTGTCATCATGTGTACTTCCAGAGAAATTGAATGCACCGCCAACAAACTGTGCCAGGAAGTCATTCGGAGTTCTTAATTTTATGCAAAGTCATAAAATTAAAAGTGGGTCGAAGTCAATCGTGTTTTCTTTTGTTGGCGTTACAAACACCAAAATAAAGTTAATATGCTCTGTCATAAAACTGCACGGAGCTACAGGTTCACAAAACCTCCCGAAGAGAGCAGAAACACCAATGCCGAATTCAATCGACTGTCAGTCAATGACAAGTGCAGTGCTTCTTCTTACATACACATTGTGTATATTGTAAACTCTTGTTGTTGTTAATTGGAATTTCTGTTTTAAAAATATCCTAAAGCGCATATAAATATGAATGCGCTCTTGCGAAAAGGTCGTAATAACTCAGAAACAATCAAAACCAAAGCACCGAAGAAAACCGCAATTCATTTGGGCACTTGAACGGATATTTATTTTATTTTTGTTTATCGGTGGTCGGTGTTAAACTTACATAACAACATATTTGAAAAATGCCTTCGAAAACATTTATTTGGACACTAACTTTGGCAATCGGTTGTTGGATCAGCTGTGCGGAAACGTTGTCGTGGTGTGATCCTGAACTTTGTCCGGCCGGTGCCAAGCACACGGCATGTGAGAACACAGGGGTGAGTACAAATCGAACATGGACTATGTTTACATGGGAATACGTAGGATGTTGGCAGATCTTATCAGCTAAATATCCTAGATAAGTCAATGGTTTGCATAACTTCTGGGCAAGCGATCGACCAGTTCTCGGAGCTTGTGTTGCTTGCCAGTTGTGACATTGTCAAATTCAAAATAAATTTCAACAAACACCACCAAATTTACCAAATTTACTTTTTCGGAAAGGGGATAAACAAAAAAAATACACGTGTATCGGTGATTTTCATGTACACGTCAGAATTTTCCTAGTGGCCTGTGTGAAAGCCTTTGGACCGATTTTTAACCCTTTTGCAGTGATCCAATCGAGCTGATTTTTTGCAGGCAGACTCGTGGAAATGTCTGTATCACGACAAATTTTTTAAAAAAAATTGATTTTTATCAATTCTCAGATTTTCCTAATTTTTTTTTTTTAAATGGTTATCGTTTTTTTTTAATGTTTCAATTAAAAAAACATTTTTTTTTCGTAACGCTTAAGTAGTTTAAAAATTTGGAGTCTCTTCAAGTTATGCTAAGAAAAGTGAAAAAAATATTTTTTTTTCAAAAATAATAAAAATTGGGGAAAATCTGAGAATTGATAAAAATTGTTTTTAAAAAATTTGACGTGATACAGACATTTCCACGAGTCTGCCTGCCAGCTCGATTGGATCACTGAAAAAGGGTTAAAAATCGGTCGAAAGGCTTTCACACAGGCCACAAAGAGCTTCATACTTCAAACTTAAAAAAAAAAATTCTGACGTGTACATGAAAATCGCCGATACACGTGTATTTTAATTTTTTTCCCTCTTTCCGAATATGTGCATTTCGTTCATAGGACAGAAAAAAATCAATTTTTTGTAACACGGTGTAATGAATTTAAATTGTACATTAGACCGGTCGTTTAAAATAAATTTTGAAGTGCCGGGCAGATTCTGTTTCCTTTTGGTCTAAAACCATTAAATTAAAAATTTGGGGCTGATCGGATAATATTTAGTAGTACACAAAATATATGTATTTTGAGTCTTTATTCTTTATTTTCATTCATATATTTTTTCCATATATTTCACTAAAAATATATGAAATTTAGGGCGCGGCCACTAAATATTATCCGATCAGCCCCAAATTTTAAATTTAATGGTTTTAGACCAAAAGGAAATAAAATCTGCCCGGCACTTCAAAATCAGATACTTTTTTGGAAAATAACGACCGGTCTATTGTACATACATGTATTCTATTAGTTGTGTCACAAGTTTCTATCTTCGTTCCGTCAATCAATTTCAAAAGTTCATACTAAGTTCGTTTAAATGAAAGAAGGTTCAATTATCCGAAGTGCTTTTTATTAAAAATCCCGCATAAGTGAAAAATAAATGTCTTGATTTTGTTCATTTCCGCTTAATCGCTTAACAAATATCTTGATTTTTTTTCATTTTCGCTTAACCGAATTCGACTGTATTTTGATTAACATGTCAGCTATCGTCTGTCTAATTCTATCGAGGCATCAATTTACACTATGCCCATAGCATCCCAATCTCTGACAACCCCTTAGGCCCCATAAATGAGTCAAGGTTGACCTTCGCTTTTCGTTTAAACTGAAGTTAAACTACTACTTCATTTTTTCAGTCAAAGTTTAAACGCAGTTTAAATGTCGACTATTGGGGGTTTAAATCGAAGTTTAATAGCCATATGATTGGGACAGCACTCAACGTGAGAAGAAGAAGAAGAATCAAAACCTTTTTGGTTCACCAATTACATAAATAATGCAGCTGTGTAATTGTTTTGATGCTGGATTCGGTTTCCGACCGCCACCACCAATTCCATACAAGTGTTTCTTGCCCGCTCCAAAGTTCATTTAGCAGAGTTCTTTTTAATTCTAATCTTTTTCCAAAAATCTTTTACAAAACTTTAATATAATTTAATTATTCACCGGAAACATATGTTTTGTGCTAAAAGTATTAGTTTTGCCACATCAACAGCCAAAAAAGGTGGATTCTTTTCACTGACCACTCCAAAACGTATTTGAGGTTTAAACTCAGTTTCCAACATAATCGTAATTTAACTACGATCTCATTTATTGGGCCTTACTGTGGTCAATAGGGTGGAGTGAAATTCAAAAAAAAAAGTTAACCTCGGAAAGAGATGTAGTCTGGGGTCCTAATGAGGGGAAAAATAAAGAAAAAAAATTTAAAAAATGTTTAGGGGTCGCGCCTCTCCCTGGAAATTTGGAAATTATCGCTATTTTGGCGTTGATTTTAGAAAAATCCTAAAAAGTTGTATGTCAATAAATGTTTGCAATAGCGTAAACAATGAAATAAGGGCAATTTTTCTCATTGTTCAAAAATTTCAAAAAGTAAAATAAGTCAAATCGTCCCTTCTTCAGAAAATTGACTGAACAATGAAATCGCCATCAAAGCTACAAATATTAGTCGATTATCCTCATATTTGCCTCAAATACTTTTGTTTGGGCACTGAACAAGCTCAAACTTTTAAATTTCGAATAAGTTAAGTCGTTAATTTTTAGGATTTTTCTAAAATCAACGCCAAAATAGCGATAATTTCCAAATTTCGAGGGAGTGGCGCGACCCCTAAAATTTTTTTAAATTTTTTTTCTTTATTTTTCCCCTCATTAGGACCCCAGACTACATCTCTTTTCGAGGTTAACTTTTTCAAATTAAAAAAAAAAGCATGTTTTCACTCCACCCTAGTGGTCAAGGTTACACGACTAAATGGCGAACTATCGCTTAGAACTCTCAAAAAGGCGGCATTTAAAATCATGTGGCGACAATCGCGCGGTTAATCAAGTTTCTCACACTCACAAATATCCAAACATAAGTAACAGCTGAGTAAATATCCAAAAATGACTGATATAGCTAGGCCTAAACTTATATATCTTCCTCTTTTCGCCATCTCTTCCATCTTTCTCGCTGAGCGATCATGCTCGTTCACTCTGAGAACACTGAATTGATTTTCTGTGCCACCATATAGCTGGGTTGTCTCTCTCTCTCTCTCTCTTTTGCGCTACCTCAATTTCACGCTACCTCCCACTTTCTACCAACCTCTCTATTTCTCTTTGGAAGGGTACTCGCTCACTCTGAGAAAACTGTATTGATTGAATTGACAAATTTAAATATTTAAAAATAAAAAATCATGTGGCAGAATTCTAGTCGACATTTAATGCGTTTGGGGTTGCCACCCCATTAACTGGTGCCTGTTCCAAGGATCTCTTAGAGGAAACGAAACAAGTGTCAGACCAGAGCCACTTCGTGTCGTTGGCTGTAGGTCTCTTGTGCCTTCCAATGAATTTATATAAGAACCTATGAAACAAACTGAAACAAAACAATGTCGTATACGAAAATTAGTCACTACAATAAACGCACACGTTGCCTGTGGGATGCCTTTCATTAATTCCTGTTAATTCTAAGTTCCATTTTGAGACTATTTTTTCCTTTTTCTTATCCTTTCAGGCATTCCATAACAGATGTGAACCGGATGTCGAGGTAATCGATTTGCGATCTTATCGCCAGCTCATCCTGCATGGTCATAATAAACGAAGAAATTTCATTGCCAGCGGTCTGCTGCCTGGCTATTATCCGGCCGCCCGCATGGCCACCATCCAGTGGGACGATGAATTGGCGTTCGTGGCCGATCTCAATGCTCGCACCTGTATTGTCGATCATGATGAGTGCCGCAACACTTACCGGTTCCGCAATTCCGGACAGAATCTGGTGGGCATATCGGTCTTCAAAACTGAACAGCAAAATATCAGTCAAATTCTGGAAAAAGATATGTGGTTGTGGTTTGTGGAACACAAACTAATCACCAGCAATTACATTACGAAATTTAAGGCTGACAAAGACTTGTAAGTAACTCATAATTTGAGGTGTTTGAGGAGTTTGAAGAGTTTTGGCCATATGGTTTGTTTTGTGTGTCGTTACAGTGAAAAATACGGTCACTTTGCCGGATTCGTTTTGGATCGCAACAACTATGTGGGCTGTTCTATGATCCGCTATACGCATCGTGAATATCCCTACCTTTATATCTACAATTTGTCGTGTAATTATGCCAGCGTCTATGCGGTGGACGTTCCCATCTATGAGGCGGGTAAACCGGGCTCGGGCTGTCTGAGTGGCACCAATCCCAAATATCCCGCTTTGTGTTCGACGCATGAACTTTATAATCCAAATTATTGATAGACAAAAGATCTGAGCAGATATTTTGTTGTTGTAGTTTTTAATTGTTGCTATTTGTATGAAATTTTATATAAAAAATAGAAATAAAAGACTGTTAATTAAGGTAAAAATCCTACTGCAGTTTTTTTTTTTTTTTGTCTGGCATACAAATTGAAAGTGAAAACATTTCCAAGCCATAAATTAGTTCGATTTCTGGTTTCTAAATTTGGATTGTGTTTTTTTTTTTTTGCTTCCGCTCTCTTTTCACATTTCCGGTTATGTGAGATTGAAATACTTTGTACATGATTCCTACGTTGAAGATAGAAAATAGTTTATTGATTTTGACTAATGACTAAAAAGCATTCTGGGCGAGAAGATTAACAGAATCGCAAAAAGCTCTGGTCTATGCCATCAGTTGGGAAGAAGTCAGTGGCACAGCCAGTTAGCAAAATCTAGCCTCATTTAGGGATGATGAATTTGGTATTTCAATACTTTTATTTTTGATACTTTTTGACCTACTAAAGACCTAGACTGTGGTACTATTCGCAAAACCAAATTGGAAACACTTTGAAGAGGTTTTGGGCAAATCTAGAAAAGTATAATTACTTAAGACATTCATTTTTTGATTTATAAACTCCTAAAAATGTTGACTTACGGGCCATACATAGCAAATTCCTTCAGCTAATATACAAAATGTCTACACCACTTAAACTAATGCAACTCCATGATTAAATCTGGTTCAATAAAAATCAAATTAATGCATTAGCTGGTATTACACACGAGTACCAATAATGGCTGAGGCAATGCAATTACTTTTTTCTTCTTTGTCTCCTGGCCAGACAACTTGCCAACCATAACTGTCGTTTAAATCAAATTCAAATTTTGAATTTCAGAAATTTTAACAAGACCATAAGTCCAGATATTCTTTATTCTAAGCCGCAAAATATTCATAATAAAAATAAAATAAAAAAAAAAAAACCTTTGGTTTATTGTTATTAAACCAGTTAACATTTTTATGACATTTTTATTGGTCATCGAAACGGTGTCAAATTACCATTTTTTATAAAGAGTAGAAATGGGGTGAAATGTATACGGAGGTTGAGTGGGAAGTATTCGAATAAATAGTTAAATATTTATAAAATTTTTTTGGGGAAATTATTAAATTTAAATTTAATATAGAAACTCTTCTCATATAAAATATGGATAGCAGTTCAACAAGTTTTATCTGTTAATCTGTTTTGTTATATCTGCAGATATTTTCTATTATTAAAATGAAATACAAATTATTTTTTTATTTATATTGTTTCAATTAAAATGAATTTTTAAATTTGCCAGCTCATCTCAGTAATGTCAAAGATGTGCCTCAATATTTTTGTATAATTTTGATAAATCGCCCTCCAGTGTTAAGCCGCAACCATGGAAGCTAGCAAAAATCTTGACCCTCTTTGTTCTTCCCGTGGATCCATACTGAGCGACTCAAAAGGCCCCTGAATCAGCCAATCTCAATATCGGACCGATAGGTCTCTAATGATACAAGAGCCCCGCCCCTGATCGCATGGGCATCCCACGGATATATCCTGAGTGAACTTGGCACGAGTTGTATTGGCCTGGCTGGACAACCGAAGGGGAGTAGGGTGATGTAAGGCCCCTGGTCCTCATCTATTCCCTCCCAATAGGAATTGAGGAGGCTACACCATCCTGATCTCAGCTGAGCCAGAGTGAACTTGGCACGAGTTGTGTTGGCCTGGCTGGACAACCGAAGGGGAGTAGGGTGATATATTCCTTCCCAATAGGAATTGAGGAGGCTACACCATCCTGATCTTAGCTGAGCCAGAATTACTCTAGTTCGTCGCGGCAGATTTGTTTCCTCCCGTGGATCTAGAAACTCTCTTTTGTACGTCTGCACCTCTCTCTCCCTCTGTCTGTTTCTAGATCTTGATGATCTCTCTTCATATTCCTTAGCGGGGGTAGCAGCTCCATGAGTCGGCGGTTGGGCGACTCTCACGGTAATATCCAAGTAAAAACTGCTGAGAAATAATGTGGTTTTGCTCCCGCTCAGTGATGATCTTCGGCTCCTCACGCAGGTGTCCGATCTGTTTTTAGGGCAGCGTTTTGGTAGGTCTGAATATTATGCCGCTGCGTATTGCTCACATTCAGCGATCACACTGGCCACTGACCGGCCTACCGCTTTATATATAACACCGTGTTACAAAAAATAGATTTTTTTCTGTCCTATGAACCAAATGCACATATTCGGAAAGAGGGGAAAAAATAAAAATAAACGTGTATCGGCGATTTTCATTTACACGTCAGAATTTAAGTTTGAAGTATAAAGCTCGTAGTGGCCTGTGTGAAAGCCTTTGGACCGATTTTTAACCCTTTTCCAGCGATCCAATCGAGCTGATTTTTGGCAGGCAGACTCGTGGAAATGTCGGTCTCACGTCAAATTTTTTAAAAACAATTTTTATCAATAAAAAATATTTTTTTCACTTTTCTTAGCATAACTTGAAGAGACTCCAAATTTTTAAACTACTTAAGCGTTACGAAAAAAAATGTTTTTTGAACTGAAAACTTAAAAAAACGATAATAATTTAAAAAAAAAAATTAGGAAAATCTGAGAATTGATAAAAATCAATTTTTTAAAAAATTTGACGTGATACAGACATTTCCACGAGTCTGCCTACAAAAAATCAGCTCGATTGGATCACTGAAAAAGGGTTAAAAAGGCTTTCACACAGGCCACTACGAGCTTCATACATCAAACTTAAAAAAAAAAATTCTGACGTGTACATGAAAATCGCCGATACACGTGTATTTTTATTTTGTATCCCCTTTCCGAAAAAGTAAATTTGGTTCATTGGACAGAATGTGTGTAACACGATGTAACCAACAAGATTTCCGTGTCTGTTCCCTAGGTTAGGTTAGGTTGAGAAGAGGAGGCGGCTTTTCTCTGCCTCATGTCCTTGGACATACACATATGCCAGTATTCGGCTTGTTGAGCGCTCTAAACTGGTACATGGAAATGGGTTGATAAGTTATTTTAATCTTTAATTGTTTTCCAGTCTGCGCCCCTGAGATGGGTCAAGTCTGTTACAGAGTCGTTTCCCAAGAAACGGGATCTATCTGTCTGTTCCCTAAGTGCTGCGGCATGTGGGAACCTTGTTCCTACTTCTCATCTGGTCGCAGAAAGAGGCATTTTTGAGGCGAATATTTTTCCACAGACGAACAATTTTCCACAGGCATGTGCCCCTTTCTTACAAAAACAAAACCCCAAAACGTCTCATTGTTCCCAGAACTATAATCTTCAAAAAGTGTAATCATCATCTCACACAGCAGATGTTCGATGACTTGATACGCCAACAGTCTCCGACATCCAAAGAATGCCTAATTGTGGCATGTGGCACCACCGGCAGTCTGCATTCAACGAAAAAAACCAAAAGTCTCCGATCAAGCCGACAAATCGGAGATAGAGTACGAGTACGGGTGTGAGTATCAATAACAATTAGCTCTGAGGCACGTTCCGAATGCCGGCAATGATTACAATGTCTGTGCTGCAGAAAACTCCAATAAACACAAAATAAAGAGATGACTGAAATGTATGAGGCTGTCACAGTCATTATGAATAACGCATTTGAAAATGAAGAATTAAAACCCATAGCAATTCTCGTGGATATTTGTTTGCTAGACAAAGTGTCGTGGTCGCCGCAACCAGACATATGTCAAAAATGGAGAGTATGACAATATTAGGGGAACGCACGCTATATAGTATTGGACTTATGGACCAATTGTTTGATTACATTGCAGCTGATCAACAGGATGGTGTTAGTTGTTTTGTAAACTGTAGGAATCAGCTCCATGTAGTTGCAACGTCTTTGTTTGGCCTTGGTGGAGTTTATAGTTTTTCTTCCCATGTTGCTGGATGACAACGATTTAATGGAATCCTCTTTTGTGTCTTCACTCAATTAGTTAGTGACTATTACACAGCAAACCCAGGTTCGTATCCTGCTAAGGCTATCAAATAACTTACAAAAATAGCTCACTAAGAGAAGTTCCCCCTTTCGATCCTCAATGAAATGTTAAGGGAAACAAATAACTTCTCTTTATTTGTGTCCTGGAATATTTTCGGATTATTGTCGGAGTACCACTAATATAAAACTTCTTGCAGCTGGAGGCGTTTCAAAACAAACTGCAATCGAAATGAAGATATTATTTCTACATTGATCATATTACTCAATGGGGTTCAACCGCAAATACCATTGAAAAGGCAATTCCCTTGTCCATGGTGAAGCGATGCCAAGTAAACGGATGACATCAGCAAACAGCCTACGGAAACATTAAAAAATAGTTGCCGATGGGGGCCCCCATAGAAATGCCGACTGATTTTGTGGTTAATTTGTTGATGCAACAGAACAGCTGCAACATAAACAATGCGGCACCGTGGTTCGAAACAAACAACAACAGCAAAAGAATTTGGCTAAAAAAATAATCTATATACAGTGTAGTCTCTCCTTGCGGAGACCTCTCTTAAGCGGACACCTCTCTTAAGCGGACACCTCTCAGAAACGGACACTTTTTTCAGTACCGTATCCGTATCAGTTCTCGTACTTCTCTCATAAGCGGACAAAATTCACAGTCCCTTAGGTGTCCACTCATGAGAGAGTACACGTGTAATCCCTATTTTGGAAATGAGTATTACTTACTTAAGTAGGTTCTTTGTCGTGACCTGTTTACTTACTTACAACCTTTGGCATCTAAAACCTGTCGTAAGTCTTGGCCTGCTTAATAAATTATTTCCAAGTGCTTCGGTCTTACTCATGCTTCCTCCAGTTCGAGATGCCACGGATTTCTATGTACTCCCGCCAGTCTCGTTCTTCCCTGTCGGCGCCTTCCGTGGTTGTCCAAGTTGTCGCCTGACGCCTTTCTGGCTTAAGCGTTTGGATTCAGTCGACCGACGTTGCCCGGCGAGCCACCTCTCTCCTTATATTCGGGATGTGGCTTATGCAGCTTGTCCTGCAAGAGACATTGTTGAAGCAGTTTGGTTTCATGATGACTCTCCATGTCTTCCTCCATAAAGCCTGCTCGCCAATCTGCAGGTCTTCTCTGGCTGGGCATTTGGAAATTTAACAATGATTATATTTAAACTAGTAAGTTGTAATGCGCCTATGGCGCCCGTTGAAACATGGAAAATAAAATTTTGTTGAAAAAAAAAATTTTTCTTGAAAAAAAAAATTTTGGTGAAAAAAAAATTTTTTGTAGAAAAAAAAAATTTGTTGAAAAAAAAATTTTGCAGAAAAAAAAAATTTTGTTGAAAAAAAAAAATTTTGTTGAAAAAAAAAAAATTGGTGAAAAAAAAAAAATTTGGAAAAAAATACTTTGTAAAAAAAAAAAAAAATGTTAAAAAAAAATTTTTGTTGGAAAAAAAATTTTGGTAAAAAAAAAAATTTGGTGAAAACACAATTTCTGTACAAAAAAAAATATTATTTTTTTTATTATTTTAATATATATTTACCCTCGACACTGATTCACTGATACACTGATACACTGATTCACTGACTCTGTCACGCAGTACGTAGGAATTTAAATGGGCATTCTATAAAAAATAATAATAAAAAAAATATTTTTTTTTTGTACAGAAATTGTGTTTTCCCCAAATTTTTTTTTACCAAAATTTTATTTTTCCAAAATTTTTTTTTTACAAAATTTTTTTTTCAACAAAATTTTTTTTTTCAACACAATTTTTTTTTTCCACAAAATTCTTTTTTTCGACAAAATTTTTTTTTTCCACAAAATTTTTTTTTTCAACATTTTTTTTTTCAAATTTTTTTTTTTCAACAAAATTTTTTTTTTCAACAAAATTTTTTTTTCCACAAATATTTTTTTTTCAACAAAAATTTTTTTTCCACAAATATTTTTTTTCTAAATTTATTTTTTTTCGAAATTTTTTTTTACAAAATAGTTTTCTCAAAATATTTTTTACAAAATTTTTAAAATTAAGTAACAAATACTTTCTCAAGCAAATTAACGGGCGCCATAGGCGCATTACAACTTAATAGTTATTTATAGAAAATTATAGAATGCCTATTTAAATTCCTACGTACTGCGTGACAGAGTCAGTGAATCAGTGAATCAGTGTATCAGTGAATCAGTGTCGAGGGTAAATATATATTAAGAAGGGCTTCCATCAAAGCATATGTTAATTTTGCGTAAGAAAAGCTTCTTCTCGAATACAATACCCCCCATTCCATATGCTGACGGAAGTATCCACGTTACAGCCCCTTAAGACATCCCTACAAATTACCCAATGTAGCACCTATTTGCCAAAACGATCCTTCCATTTTGTTTCGATGTTGCCATTTATTTATACCTCGCCCAACCAGTCAAATCTACCCCAACGTCTATTTTCCATGTGCCGAAATACTGTGCCTCCACAACAACCAAAACAAATTAAATTGAAATTACATTATACATCCTATCGTCATCAGACCTATCGCATCATCATTACCCCTGCGATGATCATCGCCAGGATCGGATACAACTCGGCAAAAGTATGCCATATGCACCGCAGGGCGACAATCTTCATCATCATCTGTCGCAGCTGATTTTTCTGCCACTGCCCACCACAAAATATTTGCATAACTAGACGAGAGTGACGGCGGTGACCAGACTCCGGCCAATACTACAGAACTAAAGTCCACAGTTATCAGACCGTACATACGAGTTTCATATGCAGCATGCAACATTATCATATGCAACGTGGTTAAGCTCACAGACTGTTTGTCTGCTGGAATTGAATGGTTAAACAACATCAACAAAATGAAACTCATGTTGGAAATTTTATATCAGACGCGCTCTTGAAAGTGTTGCATGTCCAATTTCAAAATGTTACAAGTTTTATGAATTTCTACAAGCATATGTGTATATTGGACTGGGTCGCCGTTTTTTTATGTAATCTTTGACAAAAACTTAAAATCTTACTATTAAAATCAATGACATAAACTAAAATCAGCTATCCTTAAAAATCAACGAAATGGCTCAGCTGTTCATCATACACCTCATGTAGATGCCAGACTATTGGGACATATCGGGGAACTGTAGAGCAGACAAACGAGCCAGACTCGGGAGAACCATACAGATTCCCGCAGATCTTTTGTTATGATTTTTGCCACTTTAAAACTTCTGCGACAGGATAGATAGAAAATAGGTGGGTGTCTGTACGATTCTGCATTCAATCCAGACCGATGTACCGACGCTATGTCGCTATCAAGACTAATGCTAATGTCTCAATCGGTGCGACCTTCAATCGCACATTGTGCGATTGGACGGCATGCATATTAGGGTGGAGTGAAAACATGTTTTTCTTTAATTTGAAAAAGTTAACCTCGGAAAGAGATGTAGTCTGGGGTCCTAATGAGGGGAAAAATAAAGACAAAAATTTTTAGGAGTCGCGCCCTCCCTCGAAATTTGGAAATTATCGCTATTTTGGCGTTGATTTTAGAAAAATCCTAAAAATTAACGACTTAACTTATTCGAAATTTAAAAGTTTGAGCTTGTTCAGTGCCCAAACAAAAGTATTTGAGGCAAATATGAGGATAATCGACTAATATTTGTAGCTTTGGTGGCGATTTCATTGTTCAGTCAATTTTCTGAAGAAGGGACGATTTGACTTATTTTACTTTTTGAAATTTTTGAACAATGAGAAAATTTTTTTTAAATTTTTTCATGCCCTTATTTCATTGTTTACGCTATTGCAAACATTTATTGACATAAAACTTTTTAGGATTTTTCTAAAATCAACGCCAAAATTGCGATAATTTCCAAATTTCGAGGGAGTGGCGCGACCCCTAAAATTTTTTAAAAATTTTTTCTTTATTTTTCCCCTCATTAGGACCCCAGACGACATCTCTTTCCGAGGATAACTTTTTTTTTTTAATTTCACTCCACCCTAATGCATATGTACCAAATTATTTTATTTTAAAATGTCGATTTTCCCTTGCAAAGTAGCCAATCGGCAAATTTGACATAATCCAACAGATATTTTTCTTTGAGTGTTTCTAACGACCATTAGATATCCATCAAACCCATGGATATTATGATAATCAATATAGAATTTGTTCACTTCACATGCCTTTTTTAACCAATTTTTTTTTTTTCGTTACGATTAACTTTACATTTTTTATTGATTAGAAGAAATGTGCAAATCAAATATTTATTTAAATAACAGTAAACAGACATTAGGAAACATTTTTTGCTTTTTCTTCAGCATTGAAGTTCTATAAAAGCTTAACATAACGGGACATTGCCCGTCAGTGCCTCTCATATACCGGTCACATCGAACAGTAATTCAGCAAATGGACGTTCTGCGAACTCCATTCTACCAGGAGATACCACAGGCATTCTCCTATCAGGATGACAAGGGCGAGAGGCGTCTAGTGGGCGCATATGCTAAACTCGTCCAACATTTTGCTGAATTCCAACGGTATGACCTGCAATTGGTGGCAGTGCCTAAATATCAAACATCTCGGATACAACAAAATATCGAAACCGGTGTCTATAATATGTCCATGTATGGCGGCACATACAAAAATCTCTTTGCGAATATAACATTCAGTTATCCGTTGGAGTGGTCCAAGGTCTGTGTTATGGTGCCGGCTGAAGATGAGTTGCCACGTTATTGGTATGTGATGTGGCCATTTGATCCATATATATGGATCGTATTTTGCCTGGCGGTGCCGTATGTCGGCTTGCTGATGACCGGTCTCAAGCATCCCTCATCGAAATTGGGTCAAAATCTCGTCTACAGTTTGGCAGTTATTCTTTATTGCTCGAACATGAACATAAAATTGGTGAATGTGGCTCTGAGACTGCAAATATTCTATTTTCTGCTTTTGGTCTTGGGCTTTATAATGAACTGTTATTATTGCAGCTATCTGACCATGTACTCGATGCGGCCGATATTTCAGCCATTCCTCAAGACCGTCGACGATATCTTGGAGGCCAACATTCCGGTGCTGGTGCCCGGTCACATTCTCGAAGAATTGCTCAACAGTCCCTATGTGAATCTGACACGTCTGCAGGCCGTACTGAAGGAAACGCCGCGCGATGAGATATCGGCCAAAGTGAAAATCTTCTCACGTTCCAGTGCCTATGTGATCACACAGAATGAATGGCTCTTTGTTCACAAACTTCAGCGCAATCTAATACAGCCCTTTTTTCAGCTGTCCGATATATGTTTCGGCAATGTTTTCAGTACATATCCCATACAGAACGATGCGAAATTTGCTCCATCTTTGAATTACTTCATTCAACTCGCACAGCAGTCGGGTCTGTGGGCCTATTGGCAAGAGGAGGCCTTTATGGCGGCCATAAAGACCAAATATTATCGTCTGATGCAAGACGTATATCCGGTGGATCCATTGAACTTGCATTTCTATCGCATAGGATGGATAATATGTTTTGTGGGTCTGACATTCGGTGGCGTTTGTTTTATCGGCGAAATTCTGTTGCATCGATATAAGAATAAAGGATGAATGTTTTGAAAATGCCGTTTCTTTGTAATATGTAATACAGAAAATATAAAAGAATGGAATAAAAACTAAAGTACAGTATTGTAAGACATGGTAAAAAGGCTAGGAATAAAAGTACCCAAAAATATTAGAATATATACAGGAATACATCGCATAAAGTTTAATAATTTATAATTTAATTATTTTTTTTTGTTTTAGAAAAAAAAATGTCAATAAACTTTTTTTTAGAAAAATTTTTTTCAAGAACATTTTTGTTTATTTTAAATTTTCAAAAAAAAAAGTTTTCTTTAAAAAATTTTCAAAAAAAGTTTTCTGTAAAAAATTGTTTAAACTTTTCTTGAAAAAAAATGTTCTAAAAAACTGATTTCTTGAACAAAAATTTCCTAAAAAAAAGTTTTCTTGAAAAAAAATTTTCTAAAAACAAATTTATTGAACAAAATTTTTCTAAAACCAAAAAAAATTATAAAATTAAATTTTAAATTTTTTTTTTTTTTAAATAGAATTTTTGGTATTTCCCCTTATTATAAAAACAAACAAATTATCGTTTTTTGATTCGATTTGTTTTTATTATAAGAGGAAAATACCAAAAATTTTATTTAAAAAAAAATATTTTGAAATTTTAATTTTACTATTTTGTTTTAGAAAAAAAAAATTTCAATAAACTTTTTTTTAGAAAAAATTTTTTCAAGAACATTTTTGTTTATTTTAAATTTTCAAAAAAAAAAGTTTTCTTTAAAAAATTATCAAAAAAAGTTGTCTGTAAAAAATTGTTTAAAGTTTTCTTGAAAAAAAATGTTCTAAAAACAGATTTCCTGAAAAAAAATTTTACAAAACAGTTTTCTTGAAAATAAATTTTCTAAAAAAAAATTTTATTGAAAAAAAATTTTCTAAAACCAAAAAAAAATTATAAAATTAAATTTTCAAAATATTTTTTTTTAAATAAAATTTTTGATATTTTTCCCTTATTATAAAAACAAACAAATTTTCGTTTATTGATTCGATTTGTTTTTATTATAAGGGGAAAATACCAACAATTTTATTTAAAAAAAAAATATTTTGAAATTTAAATTTTATTATTTTTTTTTTTTGTTTTAGAAAAAAAATTTCAATAAACTTTTTTTTAGAAAACACCAAAAATTGTATTTAAAAAAAATATTTTGAATTTTTAATTTTATTATTTTTTTTGTTTTAGAAAACATTTTTTCAAGAAAATTTTTGTTTAGAAAATTTTTTGTCAAGAAAATTTTTATTTTTTCCAAGAAACCTTTTTTATAAAAATTTTTTTAAGATTTTTTTTTTTTTTTTTTTTTTTTTTTGAAAATTTCATCCCTTTCAACCCTTACTACAGATAAACCGTACTGATCGAAGCAGTACTATGCGAGGTATTCCTGTACTTTGAATGTATAAAATACAAATAGTGGCAAATCGCTCTTTGAACCCCTAGAACCCACAGAAATGTCGCTTGAATTATTTTGAAAATTAACCAACAAAATTTAGGTTTGGCCGAAAACAATTTTATTTTGTGTCATCGTAAGCAACCAAATTCAATATTCATCATAATAATCGCAGCAATTTAACCGCGACCCACTTTAATGTAGGTGTCGGTGTATGTAAATCAGTGATACTGGATATACTCGTATATAAACTTAAATAAAGTGTTTATTTGTACATATTTGATTTCATTGAATACCAAGCTAAACGAATCCCCGCAAACGGATCAAATTTATGGCCCTCACAGTTGAATGTTTCGTTGTGTGATATGCAAATCTCTTTGTCGTCTGGATGGATGGAGATGTTGAAGATTAAGAGATATTTATGTTCGGATAAATACCGAGGCAAAATAAAAAAATAAAAAAAAAAATAAATGTTTTATGGAAATTTTTGTAAAAACATGAAAAAATATTTTCACTTGAAATTATTCATGTCTTATAAGAAATACTTTACATTGACAGAGCTCAGTGAAAGAGTCAATGGATACATTTAAAGTCTTATCTAAGCGATTTACGATAATTGAGGCTCGAATTTGTAAATGTCAAATGTTTGACTTTTTCGTCTATTTCCTTAAAGGATAACAGTGGAAGAGCATCCCTTCGCAGTCGGTAAGGCGAAGCGGTGACCGAACTGTACGCCCACGGTCAAAAGGCCCAATTTGTTTTTGGGCATTGCGACAGCCCCAAAAACGGGCAAAAAGCCCAATGAAGTTTCGGACATATCGCCCAATTTGTTCATGGGTCATATGTTAATTTAATTTTGGGATGTTTGGTGTTTGCGCGATTTGTGTGGAAAATAGATTTGGTCAATGAATTTTTATTTTTTTTTTTTTGTATATTTTTTTAATTTCATTAAAAAATAAATTTATGTTCCAATTATGGGTCCAAGGGTAAACTGGGTGACACAGACCATATGGCTAGATTTTTTCAGCGACAGACCAAAGCCTTTGGTGGGAATCGAACCCACAACCCCCACGCTGATAGGCAAGCAAGCTACCAACCGGGGAGCTTAAACAATGAATTTCTTTTGTTACTTTAGAAATCATTTTTTATTTGAATTATAAACTGTTTTTTGTTACTTTTATGCTACAAGCTATAAACATAAAAGAACAACTGCAATATCTTGGGTTTTTTTATTTCGTTTATTGCGCTGAACCCCTTGTTTGAACTAACCACCACCACCACCAGTCGTCAGTTTTAGCTTTCGATTTACTCACACATCTTAATTCCTTTAAAAGCTTTAACTGGTATATCGTTGTCGTTATCAAACTACCAACTTCCCAAAAGGCGCATGCCCCTCTCACAACACCTGATAGATTCCCGCCGAGCGTTGCTTGGCAACGATCACAGGACACACATAGTTTCGAAAACTATCAAGTGCAACTCCATTGTTACGATACTCCGCAGACCAAACGTAATGAAAACATACGAATATTCAGTATAAATTCTTCTTCTTCTTCTGTGAATTGTGAGAAGAAAAAAACATGTCTTTGTTCAATGTCTGCAATTGGTGGACCACACAGTGTCCCGATTTGAATGAAAACTATGATGTGGCCAGTTTACTGTGTGCTCGTTTCGGTCTGGAGGATCAAGAAAAGGACTATATTGTAGTGGGCTCACACACGGGTCAATTGAGTATCTTCTATCCGAGCTATGAACAAGATGCCAATGGCAATTGTCCAGGTTATAAAGCCACCGATTTGTTGTTGGAAATGCAGGGGGAACAACCGATATTGGGTGTATATGCCGGACGTTTCAGTGCGTAAGTAAAAGTGATGGGTGACTCAGGGCTTTTTTTTAACGTTTTGTTTTATTTGTTTGGCCTTTAGTAACAATCGCCAAGAAAACACCAATCAATTGGCCCTCTTGCATCCCAACTCCTTGGTCATCTATAATATTTTGCATGTCAGCGGAGTGGCCGAACACGGCTCCCAGTTGAGCCTGCAGCAGCTGGCCGAATATCGTTACGCTCGCACCGCCTTCTCCTTTTGCAAGGGTCACTTTGGCAAGGTCAAGGGCCGGGAATTCTTTTGCGTCGTCCATTTGGACGGTTCGCTAACGTTTTTCGAACAGGACGGCATATCGTATGAGTGTAAGTTCCCCGGTCACCGAGCCCTGCCAACACCGGTGGTGTATTGCGAGAGAACGGACAGCTTTTTTCGTTTAGCCTCGGCTTGGAATTTGGAATGTTATACGTAAGTGGGTATGAGGTGGGTAGATTAATGCGGTTCTAATGTATGTCGCTATTACATACCACAGATATCAAGATCTGTCACATTCTTCGATTAATAAATCACACTATCAGCCGATATGGTCGGTGTGTTTGGGCGAAGGCATAGTGGACATGAGCGTGGTTCAGGTGAAGGGGTAAGTGTTCAGCTTCAGGTTCACATTTGGCAAATATTTGACTCAAATATGTTTTGACGTGTTGTGAAGTATTTTCAAGATCTATTAGACGATCCCGACACTTAATATTTTCCCAAACAACTGGCAAACAATGTCAAATAAAATAAAATTGTGTCAAACATATTTTTGGGCCATTCAGACTGAACCAAAAAAAAATAAAAAAAGTTTCTGTCAATAATGCATGTATAGTAGAGCGTACCAGGTTACAAGTAAAAAAAAAAAGTTCGCCGTACCTTCGAATATGAAGTATTATTGAAAGGTAGTTTCAAAAAAATTTTTTTTATTTTTTTATGCCGAACGTAGGGGTCGCGCTTTTACATTTTTCTATATAACTTCTGCATTTATAAACGGATTTTAAAGTGTGATACATCGATGTTTTTGTCTCGCGGAAATTTAAAAAACAAAATTTCAAAATTATTTTTTTATGTAAAAAACATTAAAGTAAACCCAAAAATTTTAATATTTTTTTAAGTAGAAATACTCAAAATAAGCAAAATTAAATATTAAAAAATAAAAATTAAAAATTAAATAAACAAGTTTAATACATCGCCCTGTTCTCGAGGTGATTTTAGACATTTCTACCCTTTAACTTGCGATATCGCGAAAACTTTAGAAGATATTATTTTGTTCTTATTTTGGGCTGACACGGCTTGTGTCAGCAGTTATGTTCACTTGTTTGCCCCTTCAAAAGTTTTCTCAGACATGTATTTATTTGCCAAAAAAGGGAGACAAACATTTCAGGCTGGATGTTCACACTTGTCGTATTTTTATTTGCTGGCAATCAAGATTATGTGTCAACAATCAGCTGACTTCTTGTTTGCCCTTAACAAATATTTCGTGTTCAGATTGTGACTAGCAAACAGTTTTTGTCAAATATTTGCCGTATGTGAACGTAGCTTAATTCTCTGCAGAACAGACTCGTTATTGCTAAATCCTTTTTACTTGCAGAGATTATGCCTCCATCATGATATTGGGAGAGCGTAACTTTATGTGTCTCACGGATACCGGAAAAATTGAATTCATTCTGAAACTGGATTACGCTCCGAAATGTTTTCATTCGTTCGTAGTGGGCTATTACTGGGGTAAGTACGACAATACATGTATATGCCAGCACCTTCATTGTATTTTCCTAATCTAATTGAGAAGAACCCACGGCTCGCTTGGTCACCATCATTGTGTCGGAATCATCGAAAATATTCATTTACGAAAATGCCAGTGTCATGTGGGCGGCTCAATTCAAACATGAGTCACCAGTAGCCGTTCAACGATCCAATCTCATGGGCCTGCCGGGCGGCATGGTCACCCTGGGACCCACAGGGAAAATGCGCATTGGTTATCTCGGTTCCGATCCGTACATCTTTCAGGTGCCGCCCTTGAATATGCAAGAACTATCCTTCCAGCAGGCCTACGATGAGTTCATGCAACTGGAACAGGAAATAAAGGAAGCCACCGATATCCAGGACATGGCGGCCATCAATCAGAAAGCCTACGAAGATGTTCAGGTGCTGTTCTCCATCGAACAGACTATCAATGATGATGCCGACACCATGCTATTGGATATACCCGCCCATGTGACGTTGAAGGATTTACCCGTTTGTTCGGGTCAACTGAAGTGGCACGCGAAATACGATTTGTCCGAACTGCAGGTTGTTTTCAATTTACCCGATGGTATCAAGTGTTCCCAGGATCCGCTCACCTATACCCACATCAGAGCGGGTACCCAAGAAACCATGGAGTTGGATTTTTATATGAGTGACTTGTTGCACGTGCATACGGCCCGCATTGAAGCCGTTGTTTCCTTTATCTCCACCAAGGGTATACCGCGGGTCATACAGACATCGGCCTTCTTGCCGCTGAATATGTTCTATAAGACGAAACAACCGCAAAAGGCGGCGGCGATCAAGTTGACATTTAACATCTCCTCGAGCGAGGACACAGTGAAGCTGACCCACTACTTTTCGGAATTCGTAAGCTGGGAATCCGATATTCAAGCTTTGGGTTTGGTGTTGCTAACAACGGCCGACGAAAGTCAGGAGGAAATTATAACAGTTGTGGCGGCCAAGAATTCCAATCGTCTAAGGTAAGAAATGTGGACAGGTTGAGAGTCGAACCAAAAACTGAGATTGTCTCTGACGAAGGCGACCTTTGAGATTTACGACTTTCTCCAACAAAGGTCAGCTATAGCGTTATTAACGAATGAGACACAAATTTACTCAGAGTGAAGCATTGATATCTAGAGTAGCCATACTACGACTCATCAGCAACAGATTTAGATGGTTTTGTCCTCTAGGTTGTCTTTGGTTAGAGACTTAAACTCTTCAGTTCCCCTAGATGGCACCTACGGCTTGGTGGCCGAACTAATGCCTCACCAATCATTAGACGCATTAGTTCGGTTGCAAAATCCAGATGTCACTAATTAATTTATAGAAATTCAATACGATCGTATAGTATAAACAAAAGCCACAGCTCCCACTATTGGAAAAGTTCGCAACCGAATTAGAACGCCTACCCACTAGATTCTCCCAACCCTTCTGTGAAGAAGGGTTTGTGACAGAAATGTTCTTGACATAAACTTTTCGTGATTCGAACTATTCGTTAATATCAGATCATCATGATCCCGACTGTGTAAAGGAATTCCACTATTATGACTAGTTCGAACTCATTAATATCCAAAAGTTTTAATTTGGACTTCTTTCACAAACAGTTTCAAAGTCTTAATTATTACGAAGATACAAAGTCATGAATAGTTCGATGCTGGAACTATACTACCCAACTCCTCAGCTCGAAATGTTCTTGATCGAAGATTAACATTTTCTAGTTTGAAGATCGAACTCTTCTAGTTCAAACATTTCTACTCTTTTATATTTAAGAAGATCGGACTCTTCATGTTCCAAGATCAAACTTCTCAATTACCAAAAGGTGAAACTATTCTAGTCCGAAGATTAAAGTCCCCTTGATCGATCGAACTCTTCTAGCTTTCGAACTAGAAGATCACACTCTCAGCTTCGAATATCGAACACTTCGAGTAAAAATATCAAACTCTCAAACGACAACGTTCGCATGCTTTCTAAGCGACAAACAGCTGATATCGAAGCCACTAATCAGCTGTTTGACGCTTAGAAATCATGCGAACATTGTCGTTCGAAATCGTGGTTTAGACTGTTAAAGATCGAACATCAAACTCTTCATGTTGAAAGATCTTATTGTAGGAATGAACTACTCAGGTATCGAACATTTCTAATTTAAAGCTCCAACTCTTCCAACTGATTTCCCTTTGTTACAGAATCCAATCCGACTATTTGGAAACATTTCCCTTGATAATGGAACGGTTAGTGGAAAAATCCATTGAAATACAAAATTTGGAAAAACCGAACAAAAAGCCAATGAGTCAAAAATTACAAAATATAAAGTCCACGCCATTTATGCCGGCACAGCCGATTCTCCATCGGATAGATATACACCATGAGACCCAAGAGAACATAAGAAAACAAACGGTGGGTTGAAGCCAACAAAAATCACTGGGAAGTATCATGCAACATGATAAACTATCTTCGTCTATTTTCAGTTGGAATTGGATGAATTGTGGCAAAAATTCAAAGACCTTCAACGGAAATTACAGGAGAAATCCGACGATGAACCCAAAGAGTCCTTAGTAATGCAAATCGAAGAGAATTATGATCACCTAATTGCTGAGGGTGACAAACTCATGGAAATGCGCAAAGACGAGTTAAGGTATTTTGGGGAATTTCAAAGAATTAATTAGGAACCCTAATTGATGTAGTTCTACTTTCAGACAAAGATGTGATTTGTCGTGTGCTCTGGTGGTGGCTAAATTCATAATTACAGCCTTAAATCTAGAGGAGAAAATTATTAAGGTGGTTTGCTCAATTCTTACCACACCGGCAGAAGATTGGACGGAATTGGTAAGTGACAGACAAGGGCGCTCAAAGTCCCTGATCTCAACCGCAACCATGTTTAATATACATTCCAGAGTTGGGAAGAATCCATGTCCGCTGGCATTGACATGCTGCATCACTATGGTCCTCTGAACCGTTCGAAAAACTCCTCTACCCAAACTAACATGATGGATGCTGCAGCCAGCCAGGACACTTTCGATTATGTTCGCTTTCGTAAACATTTCGCCACCTTTTTCGATCGCATTATACGTTTAGCTTCGAGTGACGCAAAAATCGAAAGTATCTCAGAAATGCAGACGGAACAATTGCCCGTTTCGCAAAAGGCCGAAATTGAACAGCCACCGGAAGTTAACACTGAAACCTGGCATGACATACTCAATGTCAAGCCAATGAAATCCTCAACGGGAGCGGTGAAACGTTTGAGACCCTATCACAAGACTACAACCCTTGAGGCTGTGGAGGACGATGAGGATGAGGCTGAAGAGGATGAAGAAGATTTGCGAAAGATGGGCTATAAGAAGGAATACGGTTGTAGAGATAAGAAGGACAGCGATGATTCCGAATGGTTAAATGAAGATTTCCAGCTGCCCTCCTCGGATGAGTTGTTTAGTGATTTGGGAATATGGTGGTAAATAAAAAAAATGGCTCAAATATTTGATGAGTCCTGTGGTTGTAATTTGTTTAAGTTATTTTGTGAAAGTAGAATAAAAAAGTAGTTAAGTAAAAGAAGTGATGGTTTTGTTTGAGTAGTATTATAGTTTCAAATGGCGCTGATCTACACCAAAATTACTTAGTTACTTATTCAGAACCTCAATAGGTCTTCAGCATTCTTTGAGATATAATTTCAGGCGATTCGGTCTTATGAATATTTAATACGGAAAATTTATAAAACGCTTCTTCATAGTCGTTCAAGTGGTTGCTAAAATAGTTTTGGTTGTTGAAAGATTAATAATGGCCAACAATTTATTTTTAGGCTTTCTAAAAATCGTACTGTTCTGCAACGTTTCCAGTTTAATTAACCAGAATTTATTCCCCGGAATGAAGTGGATGGTGAATATCTGTCGCAAGTTGACTCGAAATACCATTAGACTACAGATCTGGCAAATTGCAATTTGTCAAAGCTACAGAATGCTTAAAAATTACAAAATTTGGCGTAGTGGCGTCAAAGAACACTTTGTTGTCAATTAGACGAAATATCTGAATACTGTCGAATCCTGACTTTATGTGTCCTCTAATAATTCCCTGCTTAAAAACGTACTGTACACAGTGGAGACCAAATATCACTTCACAACACAGAAAAAATTTTAATGAATAAATGTAAACATTTTTATTTTTGCAATGAAATAGAAATAATAAATGATATCGGACTCGACTAACAGAAACAAAACTGTATAATGAATATAGATCGACAAAACATAAACAAAAGTAATGAATAGCCGCTATACAATTCTGATGTACTTGGTACTTTTTTATTAAAACTTTTTTTTTTTGAGGCATATGTATAAAAAAAATTGTTCAACTCGAAGAAGGTTAGTACCATTTTTGTACTCCAATGTACAGTGCAATCGTTAAAAGTTGTGAGTTGTTTGGATGTTTTTACGCCCAAGGAATTACTAACGGAATGACAAATTTTATATAGGCAGACAGACAGGTGGACGATTTATTACGACATGACGCCTTTAGTGACTTTATTTGTCGTGCTATACTTTTGGCGAAAGCAAATCTAAAATTGTTGTCGGTCATGGCTATAGAAATCCCGATCAATAACATAGTAGACGTATCATTTATGGATTTTTATGTATATGTATAGATTTTGTGATTTTATTTCTTTTTTAGATTTAGCTTTAAGTAATTTACACTATAAAATGTAGAATACCGATCTTTTTTTTTAACAATATAGGACATTTAATATGTGTTAATTACATGTATTTTATTAATATTCTAAATGTACTTGGGTTTAAAATAAGTTTTCTTTCCAGTTATACGATAACCTAAAACAGAGTTTTCTCTTTTAATAGTATTTATATATATATATATATATATAAAAAAAACAGTAGTATTTACGTTAACGAAAATAAAATATATAAATTACAGAGTTCAATAAAATTGTATTTTTTATTTGTTTCTTTTTTGTTCATAGTTTGGTAAAACATTAAAAACTACTTTTAAAAGTTACATATGAAGCGAAAGCCATATTGGACTTTACGGTTTTGGGGGAGACTAACTAACTAAACTAAAGCTAAGTTAAGTTTTATTATATATTAGTGATTTCTTTATACACACCTCAAACTATTTGGATTTGGTTTAATTTGTTAAATATTTAAAACGAATAATACTTGAAATTACTTGCTTCTGTTGTGGTGATTCGATCCAATAAACAGTATCTTTCTTATGGATATATTTAAATTTAAACAAATATATATTAAGAATTAAGGTAAGACATAAAAGTATATCTAAGTTATTTTTTATCTCTCTTCGAAATGTGTTTCAGAAAAACAAATTTTCTACTGTAAGAAAACTGAGGAGAATAAGTGGAGATCGAAATGTTTTGAAATTTGTTGTAATTTAGTTGTTTCTGTTTATTGATTTATTCCTTTTCACTGCGTATTTGCATGATTTTCTTTTTGACCAATGTCCGCACCTGTTGCGTTGTAGCTTGTTGGGTTGTCGCCTGTTGTTGTTGTTGTTGTTGGCTTGTGGCCGATGTTAGTGTTGTACCCGACGAGGTTTGTGTTATGGTCATTATTTCAGCTTGTGTTGCATTTGAACCATTACCTCCACCCGTGGTCGAACTGACCACAACATTTTGTGTCTGCTGCTGTTGTTGTTGCGGTTGCAACGATTGTTGTTGAACGACAGCCACCAGATTACCACCGGCTGTAGTTTGCAGCCTAACTGGACTGGCGTTTTGTCGTTGATTCTGTTGTTGTTGCTGTATGGCCGTTATGATGGCCTGTTGTGTTTGAGATTGTGTTCCACCGGATGTGGCAACTTTAATTGTGCCTGCTATATTCTGTCCGCCCGCAACATGGGCTCGCAAGTTGCCGGCCGCAAGAGCTTGTGCGGAGGCAGCAGAGACCACCTGAAAAATGAGATGATATTTATAAAAAAATAATTCTAAATAAATTGACAAGTTGTTAATACTATCTTTCAAATGGGTCATACATACGTACTCCTCGTACTGTGATAATGAGTATCTATGTGCCAAGACGATTTAGAGAACAGACGACCTCAGTCTATTTGCAAGAGAAGTACGTTTTTAAACTCTGTATCAGAGAACGGTTTGATTGGCATATTTAATGCCTTTGAATGCAATCACAAAATATATGCATATTGTTGTCAATAGACATCATTATAGTAAAGCAACTCATGATACCATTCAGAAAATGTGAGTATGACGAATTCCATGCATTGCATTGCTTGCCTTCTGCTTATCAATCATACCAATCGCAAAAGCAACGAATATAGAACGATTGGTACGAATGGTCTGCATGCATATTGAAAAAAACGTATTTTTTTTTACATAAATACGAAGATCAAACTTGTGAAATAAAACCAAATAAAACAATAAATGGAACATTTTGATATATTTTCGGTTAAAACAACAACAAAAACAAAAATTGGAAAATAAAGTAAAGCATTAAGTTTTGCCAAAATTTCTTCACACTGCATACTTATAAACACACCAGAGCAACGAATACTAAGCGAATGGTGCGAATGGTGCGATTGGTTCTATGAGTGTGCATAAGACAATCAACAAAAACAACGAATGATAGTAATAGCATGGCAAAAGCAACGATTGTATGAATGCGGAATAAAAACGAATAGTCTCAATCTTTTCTCTGCTCTGTATGTCATTCATAGCCAATAAGTGCTTCTTGCATAGAAGAAGGTGCCCTCTGTTGGGAAAATACGCATGAGACGTAGGTCGGCTATTCTCTGGTTTGTCTATGCTATAACTTATTTGGCAAAGCAAGAAGTTCAAGTTAGAAAAACCAGCAGCTATAGTTGTCACTTTGGCTATAGCAATGCTGATGTGAGTTCTAACGAAACTTTCTCAAAACGGGGACTTATCAGTTTTGTAATTGTTGAATTTTCTGCCTAACAGCTTCATTATGTTTTTTCATTGTGTTTTTTATCTTCGACTGTTTCTGATGCACTTCATAGTGGGACGTTTAATTGTAATTTTTTACATGACTTTTATGTTGATCTTATAGAATCTTTAATTAGTTCTTTATAGTACACAATGAATAGGTTAGCTATGCAAACAAAACGTGTTTTTTTTATGAATTTTGTAATTTGCTTTTAATCGTCATATAGGCTAAAAATTACAAATCTGTAAGAAATAAATGAAATGAACATGTTTTATTTAACTGTCTTAGTCTTAAAAGAAGAGTCCTACTAGTCTCAAAGTCTATTCTATTGAGAAGATTTCAATTATTAACCTATTCTATAAACAGCACGAGATTGATCGGTGAACAAGGAAGGAAAGATAGATTACTTCACAAGTACCTCAATTGTTCCCATACCAAATTTGTTTATCTAGTTATTTCAAACGAATTCCCATATTCCCCCGCATTATCTTTGACATCAGCTTTAAATCTAAATGTTGAATTTGCTACAACCTTAAGCTACTACTCCCCGGTTTCCACTTACCTGTATTGTTTGCCGTTGATTTGGTTGTGACGCCACGGACACTGGTATCACTCGACCCACGCTGGTTTTGCCCAAAACAAATCCGGTAGTTGCCAATGTACCCGGTTGTCCCTGACGCATAACCTGCTGAATTTGCTGCACTGTCACCGAACTCGGCAACGATTTCGGATTTTGTATGTGCACCAATTGTGTCTGTACACCGCCACCACCTGATCCCGAAGATCCAGAGGAACCGGCCGTTGTGCCCTTCTGTGTTAATTGTTGCTGTTGCTGGGGGTTGTTCGACTGCGATATGGTGGTGCCTTGCACCTGTTGCTGCTGTTGAGCTGCAGCTGCCTGGGCGGCATGTATTTGCGTCATACGTGAAATTTTCCGTGGCATGGCCAATTGTTGTTGTTGCATATGTAACTGTCGCATTTGCGACTGATTGGCCATTGTCACTTTAATTTGTCCACCCGGTTTGAGTTGTGACAAGGCCATGTTGACGGTGTTTTGAGTTTGCTGTTGTTGTCCTGTATTGACGGTCACCCCACCCTGACCTCCATTATTGCCCGACGATGCGGCGGATGTCTTGACCAGTGTGGCAATTTGTTGTGGTGTCACCTGTTGTACCACTTGGGTGGTTTGCTGCTGTCCTTGTTGTATTGTTGTCGTATTGGAGGACGATACCGGCGATTGTTGCAGTTGTATACCCTGGGCGGAAGTGGTAGTGAAAATCTGTCCTCCCTGTTGTATAACCTGAGCCGCCTTGTGGGCTGCTGCCGATATCATTTGCCTCTTCACCAACAACATATCACTCTCGGCCACTTGTCGTGATATGGTCTGTTTGCCAGTGGCGGCGGAAACCTGTTTGATGAACTGAGCTCTGGTCTGTTGGGCCTGTTGTTGGTGCATTTGATTGGTTGCCACCGTGGTCACGACACCCGTGGCACTTGGTGTAGTGACGGCAACATTTGAGGTTGCTACGGTCACCTTTTGCCCCTGCATTACTTGCACCGTGGTGCCACCTGAACCGGTCTGCATGAGGCTGCCCTGTATGATAGTGCCTTGAGCATTCACAAGCGCCGTATGTCCCGATGCTGTCTGCACCACCGTCTGCTGTCCCTGCTGGCCGGGCCCTGTGGCTTGCAGCACCTTCAGCTGTTGCCTTTGTCGATAGAGTTGTATGTGGGCTGGTTGCTGTCCTTGGGCATTACTTCCACCCGCATTGCCAGCTGCAATCTTCTGACCTTGCTGCAGAGAACTGACACGGATGCCTTTCGTAACAACTTGTTGCGTTCCTGAAGGCATGGAGGCCAACTGGAACTGAGCTGCCTGTAGCTGAGCTTGTGCCACATTTGTGCCCAAACTAGACATGGACACAATAGTAGGACTGGGATTGCCCGCGGACCTTTGTTGTAAGACAACATCTTGCAGCGTAGTGCCGCTGGGTGCTGCCACAATTCGTTGAGCTCTTAAAGCCGACGTATTTAGCGCGGTCACCGTGGCCGTTGGCTGCTGCATGCCACTGGATGTCGTTAAGACCGTACCCACTGTGGCCAGTTGTGAAACTGACACCACTTGAGGCAGTGATTGCGTATGAACAATGCTTCCCACTTGCGGGGAGCTAGAGACTATGGTCTGTTGCGGAGACAACGAGACAATTTGCGCCGACGAAGAAGCAACCTGTGAATGATGGGACTGTTGATTTTGAACTGTGGACGATATGGTTTGAACTGGTGTCGTTAGCACCACCGAAACGGAAGCCGGAGTGCCCACTAAGTTACCAGCACTATTGGTCTGTTGCTGCAATTGCACGTGATGTGTTTGTCCCGATGAACCTTGAGAGCCTTGCGATTGTTGGTGCAACTGTTGGACTTGTCCTGTTGTCAACAGCCCTGTTTGGCCTGGGGCTACCACGGTCTTGACTATCTGTGTGGCTGTAGTGCCTCCATGTTGACGGATCAAATGTTGTTGTGCTGCTGAGCCACTAACCACCTGCTGTTGCTGTAGTTGTTGCCCGGTTCCACCTGAATGTTGCAGCACAATCGCAGTGGTGGTCTGTTGTTGCGAAGTGGTCTGGCCACTTGACAATTGATGTATTTGCAATTGTTGTAATCCGGGAGGCGCTGATGATGTCACCTGCACCTGTTGTTGTTGTGATTGTTGATGCTGTACCAACTCCTGCAAATGTGTGGTGGTTTGCCCACTCGTCTGCTGTTGTTGTACAACATTAACCGTCGTCGGCGTGGTTACACAACATGTGCCCTGTTGTCCGGACGTTGTGGAGCAACCCGGAGTTTGTGCCGCAGGCGGTGGGGGTGGCGGACACTGCGACCTTTGTTTTTCGCGTATTTTATTTGCTCTCATAATAGCGATATTTTGCGGCGATATCGGTTGATCATACTTGACTATACCAAACTCTTGCAAAACTTCCATGTGCTTGGCATTCTTTGGACTAGGTGTGCTAAAGTGACGTTTGGGCGCTGGGGCCTTCTTCAGATAGGCCGTCTTTATGCAATCGAAACGAGAACGCATAATCTTCGTGAATGATGCATTGTTGTCATTAGCATACAGTTGAGTGGTTCTCAGGCAGCGAAGAGGACTCTTAAGATATTCGGTTTTTAAATTGGCCTTCAGCTTCTTTTGTTTCTTGGGGCTCTCCACCAGCTTGCCCTCCTCTCGTGGTTGTATAATAGCCTCATAACGCCATCTACACTGTTTAGGTGATCTATATGTTTTGGAGAAGGCATTTACTATCTCCGCCACCAGATCCCAATTGGGCGTGTGGCCGGGAGACAATAACATTAGGTTGCAGGGCAAACCCTGTAGATTCACCAGAACATGTAGTATGGCAATATCTTCGTATATACACCATTCCACCATGCCCTCGGGTTCCGTGAGCGGTTTCTGCGGTAGCTGGGGCTTCAGACCGGGTATTTGGACATTCGGCTTAAAGACACCACGGTACCGTTGATTCTTCAAATCCCTCCTAATGCGAGCAATCGCCGCTGACGGACGATCGAAAAGAGAGCGTGGAGCACACAACATTTCTTCGCGTCGCATTTTGGCGGGTCTCTTATTGCCATCGATTAAGAAACCGGCATCCGAGCGTGAACGTTTGTATTCCTTCTTCACGTAGACTGGTGGTAGTTCCGAGTCCGCCAATGGTTCGATGTCGTACATGAAGGTTAGAGAATAATCGATGTAGATGTCGTCGTTATCTTGCGGCGGTGTGGGTGGGCACCACATCTAAACGGGAGGAACAAGAAACGTTTAGTGATACGGAAATTATGAATTTATAGTGAAATATTTATAAAAATGTAGATACGGGAGGGCGGACAATTTATTTATTTTAGTAGGTCGCCAAATTTATATTAGAAAAATTAAAAAAAAAGGATAAAGGACGGACACATGATGCCTTGATCACCAACATGTATCATCAGATGTTCGTACTTGATTAAGAGATGGAAAACACATATCAAACAACTCCAAGGGAAATGTAAACGTTGAAATATGGTATTCATAAAAAAAAGCCGAAGCATACTACCCGAAACAATCTCACTTCGTACCTCTGCCTAATGCAAACGATCAATGTCAACTCATATTAAACTCTATAAAAAGATGCTGAAGAATAAATTGGTTACCGAAAGCGGAACGAAAGGAAGCAATCGCGAAAAAGGCCAAATGTTGTTCGTTGGTTTTTTTTTACTCTCCCAAGTAAGAATTTGGTATCGTGAATTTCTGACAAACAATTGGTCACTTCGAAATAGTTGACTTGATATTTTAGCTGATGTGAACGCCAGTTAAAAACAAATTAAACAGAATACAACAGAGATATTCGTGTAATTCTATCTCTACTTAAATATGAAGAAAATCAAAGGAAGAATAAATAAAAATGTATTAAACTAAGTCTACGGTTGGATTTGCAGCAGCCACAGTAGGCGTAATTGAAATTTAAGTTATTTTTAATGTTATATGTTTCTTCTCCGGGTTTCGAAATGTCGATGGTCAACTTTTAGTGAGGAACTCTCAGAATTATCGAATACTTTAAAAGTTCCGATATGTGTTCCAATACGAGGACAGATCAGAAACTGTACCAGAAGTTGACGAGATGCTATTGTTTGGAATGTGGAACAGAGTTGATATTGCAATGGAACAAGAATCCTCCAGTTCCACCTCGGTGCTAAAGTTGTCTGCAGCCTTTCTACGAAAATGCATCATCTACGACGACAATGGATGAAAATGTTTGGCAAATCGTCAAAAATTTGGGCTTAGCCCAGAGAAATCCCTCAAGCAACGAACAACAGGCGTATTTTACCCGTGGAAACGTTTTTAAGCGTACTCGTTTTTATGAAAAAATTAAACGAATGCAATATTCTTTCAGTTTTCAAAGAATTTCGGATCCTTATTTACACTGTTCATCACGATCAAGTGGGTATAGAAATTACATCTCACAATTCCTCGTTTGTTCATAGATATTTTACGAGCAAACGAACTTTTGGCATCGACTTCCGTACATCACAAAATATTCGTTGCAATGGTCTGTCCACTCCCCCCATACACTTTTCAGTAATGACTAATTAAATAAATACAACGTTAGTATACGATAAATGTTTACTTACCGGCATTTGTTCCATGGTATTGGCCGAAATCCAGATCTATTATTTGGCATAAATGTATCGTTGTAAGTGAAGACAATGATGATAGTAGAGGGTTGTGGCAGGAGTAGAAGGTGGTAGAACATTTTTGCCAAAAAATAAAAAAAAAATGGAAAAGAAAATTTATTATTAAAAAAAAAAATATTATTTTCTTTTGTAGCAGGATAAGGAGAAAAAAAGCTAAAACTGTTTTGGTGACGACTTATGATTTAAAGGTTTGTATAAAAATTTTATTTATTTCTTCACAGCTGCACTCGTTTCACAGTAAAAACAATCTTTCGAAAAAGAAAACTACAAATCTAAGGCCGTTTGGAAATGGCAAACAATTTTGGAAAACCTCTAATAAATTTCATGAATTTTATATTTAGAAAATAGGCTTGCTAACAACTGTTTTGGTGCCCTGTTTAAAAGAAAAGGGTTTCGTTTAATTTTTTGAAAATAGTATTCTTTTCAATATTAATTCTTGAACTATAGTTAATTGCCATTACCAAACTTTCCGAAGGCGGGAATTTTTGGGGAGTTTGTATTCTATTTTTCTTTTGCGTGGACCTTTAAAATAAAAAAAAGACACCAAAACAGATTTACAATTTTTGTTACTTAATTAAAAAGAAAATAATATTTTTTGTATATAAAGTAAATTTTCCTTTCACAATTTCTTCTATTGTTGTAATTTCCAAAATAAGTTAACATTTTTTGTTTTAAATCTTTCTTATAAAGGGCCAAAGATTTTGTTGTATATAGTTTTTTCTTTCATACCGAATTGTCTTCACTATTTTTATGCGGGAGCAAAAAATAAATAAAATTTAAATAAAACACTTTATGTTGCTTATGTTTTTGTAATTGTTTTTTTTCTTGTTATATTATTTTCTTAAAAGCTTTTATTTTTGTTTTTCTATGTTTGTTTTTCTTTTAGGCTTTACTAAGGGGAGTCAATTGTTGTTTATACATAAATTAATAAATATTTTGTGTTTCTCATTTAGAAACTGGGAGTTATCTTTCGTTTTTCTCTCTTTTTTCATCTTTCATACATATATATATATATGTGTGTATATATATATATAAATTAACAAAATACACAAGTCCTTGGTAATCTCTACATCACTAAAAATTATGGTGTTTTTTAATTAAAATTAGAAAACTTACTACTAACTTAACAACAAAAACGAAATGATTAATAATTATGAATGGAACAACTTATTAAATTCATTTGCAAATATAAAAAAAAAGAGAAAGAGAGGATTTTGTGAAACAAATGTAGATATCGCAATGAAGATTTGTGACCTTTTTTAAAAACGTCACGTCAATTATTAAACCGAATTTTGTCGCTAACACTTGCTAATATTCCGCTACACATTGGAGTTGTTGAAAGTTAAAAGTGTCTCTGTTTCCCTCTTTCTTTAATATAATACTGCCTTTTTAGGTTAGTTTGTGTTAAGTCTGTTCTTTATTCTCGACATAAGTCTAATGTGTTTTTTCAAATGTTGTTCTCTCTCTGAGGGATAGGAGTTGCATTTACGCAGAAACGAGCAATTAGAAAAGTAATTTAAATTGAAACTGAGATGGATTTGGAAAAACTACAGAGATATAATAAAAATATTTTTGATCTTACACACACACACAAAAATCTATTAAACCATTTCCAACCTTATAAAATGTAGACAAACAAATGAAGGAAACCTTATTTGGAAACTGATTTTTCACGTGTTGGGCGTCCGTTCTTCTGAGAAAATTAGAATGTTGGAGATAAAAAAATGTTTTAAAAATTGTGGTGTTAGATTTCTTTTTCAAATTCAATACAATAGCATTATCGGTAAACCGTTTTGAGATTCCCGGTCACGTCTGAATACAATTCAGTTCAGCACTTCATCCACCATAGACTTATCACAGTCTGCAAAAAGCATCTCCTTCAAACCACTTAACAAGTTTGAGTACGAACTGTGTTGAAAGACAACCTCTCCTTTCTACTTTTTCAAAAATGAACACAGTCGGAAGATGATAAGATTTCAAAAATAAAACGAATGATGAGATCAAAGTCCAATTGAAAGGTGTCTATGATTACTTTGTACCGTCGATATCAACCATAATAATGTGAACTGCTGAATTAATGCGCGGTTAGCAATGACGAACGACAAGGACGTCCAAGAGAGATGGTAATCTAAAAATGGTTGACAATATCCATAAAATGGTAGTGACTGATCGGCGTGTAGGAAATTACAAAGGTTCCTCAAAGCATCAGAGATAATCCTAAATGAACACAAGCTCACGATATACTCGGCCTTGTTGTGCCGGATTAAAGTTTATAAAGTCGGTCGTTGGCATTAACATTTCTTATTTAAATTAATTTGTTTTTAGGCAAACAGACATTTAAAGGCAAGAGAACATGATTTTCATCGAACTTATTTTTAAACAGACGGTGAGGATGATTCGTTTTTAATGAAATTCGTGCGCAATCGATGTTGTCATAATGATTATGTATACGAATTTAGCCTTCTACAACGGATTCCAAATATAAATTTCTATACAAATTGCAATAGAGATGCAGTAGAAACCTAGTCGAGATTGCTGCTTTCAAAATTGTCTATAAAATATTGACAGTTAGCAGTGTAATATAATTTCACATTTCACCAGGCAGTGTAAATTCTTGGAACTGCACAAACTAACTGAAGAATTTGCTCTGCCATCATTTTGATATGTAGTTTTTGTAAACGATATCGTCGGGAAAATAGAAAAAATATTAGTCTCACAAAATGTAAATTCAATGTTTCAAACATCAAACCGAAAAGAGTCTTCCGTAGAATCGTTGAATTTATTGGGAATGCGATGGAAAACGATCCTTCAATCAATTGATCCTTCAATCAATTGATTTATTTTTTTCCTATTGATCCAGTGAAAATAAACTGGTTTACAAAAAAAATATTGGTTGGAAATGTTAAATTGATTACGATCGATTTCCAACACATTTCCAGTATAAGCGTTCCATACTTAGACGTTCAGATCTACTTTTCTTCATCATACTTTTCGATACGGTCATTATTCACACAATAAATTAAAATATTAAAAAAAAACTCTCTTCCCCTTTTTTGAAGTGTTTAACACACTTTTTGCCTAATCCTTGTTGCAAATGGTTGATGGATGATATCTACCTTACGGTGGCATTGTGTATGGTATTTTATGGTATGTTATGTATGTATGTACTCTTATGTGTGTTATTGAATAGTAGTGGTTATCTTTGTTCCGGATTTATTTGTTTTACCTTCCTATGCTTAACTTAATGTTTTATAAGTTGTTGTTTTTTGTTCTATAAAGTCTAACTATAATTAAAATTGTTATTCTAGATATTTAAAGTTATATTTTGTTTCTTTCTTTTTTTTTCATTTAATATTATTATTTACAATATGAAAAGTAGTGTACATTTGCAAAAAAAAAAAAATCTCCATATGAACATCTGGTCCAAACACCTTGTTAGACCCCATTTTTAATCATGTCTCTTTTTTTAGGCCTAACACCCACAGTCTGAGGAATGCAAGGAGTTGATGATGCGACGTGATGTAAGGCAATTATCAATAAAATGGTGGCTGATGGGGGATGATTATGTGAATGTGTCAAGTTTATTTCGAATAGGAATTAATTAAAATTGAAGTGTTGAGTATTACTCTGATTATGTTATGGCCAAATCTGTATTTTGCTTTAAAGGAAAACACTTAAAACTGACCCATATAGGAAGAGACTAATATTATGTCCACAAGAAACTTGATGCAAGCTTTCATACTATAACGATGTATAAGAAATATAGTGACAGATCGCACTTCTTTAAAGTTAAAATAACAAATACAATTTTAAAAATGAGTCTTAACAATTTTAAAAATACAAAATGAATTCGAAATGTGTGTATATATGTGTGTGGGTGTGTGGCAGTTTTAATGAAGAAGCCCATAAAAATACTTTGTTCGGATCAGCCAATAAAAAGTCAATTCACCAAAATCCCCACATCAAGGTCTACAGGTGTTCCCAACAACGAACTAAAAATCTACTCAGATTCCAATCTCTCATTCTCTCTCTCAGTGTATAGTTAATACTGCTTCCTGTACCGACTATTTGGTGGCGGTGGATGAAAACCTTTCGCACTGTTTACCCTACATCATCATGATGATTCGTTTGGAGCCGATTTTCCAGGACCATTTGCTTGGGGTGAATTGTCCGGGTGTGTTGTTGTGCTAGCGGCTCGGGGTGTTTTCAAAAGCCAACGATGTAAGGTCATAATACTACCCGACGACTTTGTGGGTGTTTCATTTGCCGTTTTAGAGGCATTTAAGGGTCTCTTAATTGTCGATGACCTTCTCAGTGGAGTGGGAGTTTTGTGTGGACTGTTGGTCTTAAGGTTTTGTTCCGTTACTTCGTCCACTGTTTGGGGCATTTTAGTATGTCTCACCGTCGAATCTCTGCTGTGACTCGGCATGTGCATAACTGGACTATCATCTAAATTCCAAAGATTAATTTTTACCGAACCCCGTGATCTTGTACGAGGCGTATAATTTTCACTTCGTTGTGGTGTACTAAAGTTGACGTTTTCTGCAGATCCACCTCCGACAACGGGACCTCCAGCATCAACACCAGCTGCTCCTGCTGCACTGGGCCGAGAGGCTGTTGTACTTCTGGCACTTGATAATGGCGTCTTTTTTAGCGTGGAATTTAGACTTGTTCCCATAGTCTCATTGTCGTCACTATCCGATTCTTCGGAAACATTGTAGTAGGTGGAGTTGGTGGTAGTGTCCTGTATTTGATTTTGAACATTCCATGTGTCCATACTGCTGGAATTGCCGGCATCACCATGATTGACGTCAACACTTTGATGGTCGTTGTCTTCATCGACATGGTCGTCAGCGATGATATACTCTACATCTTCAGTCTGCCTCATATGTTGAGTATCTTCTTCTTCTTCTTCTACGTCCTCGACTTTGTTCAATTGCTCTTCATCTTCCGAGTCATCTTCATCAGGTTTCATTGTTTTACCTCCTCTTGAGCGTATAGGTATTGGACGTGAACGTAAACTTTTTGCTGCTTTCTGATTATCAGCCTCATCTTCTTCCTCCTCATCATCATCATCATCATCTTCTTCTTCTTGTTCGTCTTCCTCCTGTTCGTCCACCTCCCGCTCGTCTTCCTCGTCCTCCTGTTCTTCTTCTGCCGTTGGTTGTTCATCACTACTCTGTTCGTTATTTTCAGTATCTTCGTCGTTCTCATTCTCACTATTATCGTTTTCTTCGGCAATTTCTTCGTCATTAATGTCATCATCTCCATTATCGCCATCGTCATCATTACTTTCATGCGTTGGTTGAGGCGCTTTTCTGGGACTATGTCGTAACACTCTTTGATTTACTCCTCCAATCCCAGCAGCTGTTGTGGCCCTTCGCTTTGCGGCTGGGGCCGTTGCGATTTTTCCGGGACTTAAACTCGATTTCCGCTTAAGTTGCGACTGGACGTTTGTTCTAGCCATTTCCTGCCGTTTTTGTTGCATTCGTTTTCGAGCAAAACTCAACAACTTCTGATTCTTAACACCGGTTCTGACATTTGATGTTATCGCCTCTTGCCCGCCAGACCGTGTTCTAGTTCTGTTAAGAGGAGCGCTTCTTGTAGATTTTTTAGTTCGCTGTTGTGAGCGGTTGCCAGCTCCAGCTGCAGCCATTGATGTACGTGTGGTCTTTCTATTGGTTGTGTTGGTAATAAAAGACTGTTGCCGAGATGTCCTTCTGGCATCTGCTGCTGCAGCAGCAGCAGTCTTTGGGGACTTTTTGTTAAAACTACCACTAGTAGAGCCTCGCACAGATCTTAGCCTATTGCGACTTAGCTGTCGATTTTCCTCTAAATCTTCTTCAATTTCCTCAGACTGTGTGACTTCCTCATTACTATCCTCATTTTCTTGTTCGCCCTCATTGTCCTCTACATTTTCATAGTCATTCTCTTCCTCACTATCCCTATTCCCTTCATTTGCTTCTACTTCGTCTTCCTCAACACTTTCACTAACATTATCATTTTCATTGTCATCACCAACAACAGCACTACTATCATGGCTCTGCTGCACTTCATCCTCATTAGCAGTGCCAGCGCCTTCTCTAAAACTACTTCGACTATTCCTATTTGTCGTACGACGTTGTTGCTGTTGTCGTTGACGTTGCCTCTGCTGTTGTTTCGTACTAGCAGCAGGAAATGTCCTAAGTTTCATTCGTGTATTTAATTGTTGTTGCCTACAACTTAAACGCCGTTTGTTTGGCGCCCTTGTTGTCGCTGTTGCGCCGGCGGCAGCAGCAACATTACGATTTCTCTGCTGTTGTAACTGCCGTCGTTTAGTAGCGGCGACAGAAGTGGTAGCGCTTCTTCTGTTTCTACTTAAGTTTGTTTTATTATTAGTTTTTTGTCTATTAACCTGATTTGTGGCATCCTTTCGGGCGTATGTCAGCATGTCATCGGCCTCTGCTTCTTGTTTGAGTAGTTCTTCTTCTTTTTGTAGCGCCGCCAAACGATTAGCCTCCCATTCGCGTTTCTGCGCTTCGAGTTCTTCTTCAGCCGCACGTAATTGTTCAGCCGTCCAGGCGGCACCAGTTTCTTCGACAAACCGCATGGCATAACGTTCGATGGGTGAGAGCTGCAAAAAGTGGAAGAAACACGTAGATAAGGTTAAGATATTTATAATATTTTTAAATAGAGGCTCTTATTTTCTTAACTGTCCGTATTTTCTTATAATTTAGTAGTAAAATAAATTTGTTTAAAATGTATAAGTCTTTGAGAAGACCATTAAATGGGTTATGCTGTCCCTGTTACACATATAATCATTACTAGGTTACTATAAAAGAACTATTTGACGTTGAGTGATATAATCAGGCGTGAAAAAAATCGCTTTAACTATGTCTGAACGTCAATGGGTTTACTCTGGGCATTTAATATTCATGTTCAAAGTTATTTTCAAAATGAAACTTTTAACGATAGTATTTAATGCCATACAAAATATAATGAAACAAAAGAGTTACTTAATCGCCAGTTAAAATTGGTTTTAGAATGAATTAAAAAAAATACTGTTTGACGCTGAGTGATATAATCAAGTGTAGGTGAAATCGCTTTGACTATGTCTGGGCGTCAATGTGTTTACTCTTGGCATTGTATATTCGCATTCAAAACTATTTCCAAAAGAAAGTTTTCAATAATAAATATTCAATGACAAATTGATATTAAAAACTATTACAAATGTTAGACGTTGAGTGATATAATCAAGCGTGGAAAAAAATCGCTGTAACTATGTCTGAACGTCATTGGGTTTACTCTAGGCATTGTGTATTCGCGTTGAAAACAACATTCGTATGGAAGTTTTCAACAAATAAATACTCAATGCCAAATTGATGATAAATCGTGTGGGATAAAAACCACATTAACTACGCCGGAGCATCAACAAAAACATTCAAAAATAAATGTTTCAATTATCCCGCTTAAAGAATTTGAAATGTGAAAATGGAAAACCTCAAAAAATTATACTCAGATTGCATAAATAACATACTCGTATTTAAAATTGTCACCTACCTGTTTAACCAAATTTTGCATTTCCAAATCGGCTTTACTTAATTCCACATTTGCTTCCGCATTTGCGTTATTCTCTTCTAAGGGAATGTTTTCATCAAATTCGGCTAAATCAGCTGCAGCCTCTGCCTTGGCCGTTTTTGTTGCCTGCACGTCTTGTTCATCTTCAGCGGCTGCCAGAGCACTTTCGAATGCTTTTAACGATTGTTTTTCCAAATCAACTTCTGTAGTGGTTTCTGCCACAGCCGACGATGCTGATGACGACGTTGTCGATGACATTGTTGTCGGCTTATCATAGCTATCCGTTTGCGACGAGGTGATAGCTGGCAACTCCGTTTGCGGTTGCGATTGTGTTTCGATGTTGAATAGATCTTTAATGGTGGAACTCTTGAAGAATGATGTCGTAAAGTTACCACCTTCTATGGCCATGTCACTAAGCATACGTTTTTGATTGGCTTTCTTTAAGATGTTCACTTCGATAGTCTTCTCGGAGACTAGACGATATATGTGGACGTCTCTGGTTTGTCCAATGCGATGACAGCGATCCTGCGCCTGAGCATCCATGGTGGGATTCCAGTCTGAATCGTAAAATATCACAGTATCTGCACCTGTTAGATTAATGCCCACACCGCCGGAACGTGTGGACAGTATAAAAACGAAAATACGTTTGTCCGAATTGAAACGTTCCATGAGAAGTTGTCTCTGTTCCACCTTGGTAGCACCATCCAAACGTAAATAAATGTGGCCGTGATGATTGAGAAATGCTTCTAAAACATCTAACATTTTCGTCATTTGTGTGAAGATTAATACACGATGATGGCCAGACTTCAGTTGTTTCAAAAGACGATCCAATGTCTGCAATTTGCCGCAATCATATTGAATTAGACGGGGATCGGGAAATTGTGTTGTCATGGCCGAGATTATCGGATGTAACATCGTTAGTTTTGGTGACATCTCTTTTTGAATGGCATTTTCTATGAAGTGTTCCCGGGACAAACGTGTGGACGTTAAGTTATTAACATAGAAACGTATTCTAGGCGCACAAGCGGACGGTACATATATTACATAGTTCTGGAATATATTCTTTAGGTCGCCACAACGTCTATTGTAAGATTTCAGAATTTTATTCAGGGTCCAATTATCATTACATCTGTCCATGGCAGTGATACAATTGGTATAACCCCTAGTTTGCCAAGTGGAATATTGCAACAAACGGCTGCCTTCCAAGCAATGCTCTATGGCTTTACGACAATCTGCTCCATATATGGGAGTAGCTTCCATTCGCTTCTTATTGACATTAGCCATTAATTTTAGCCGTGCTAGCCTTTGTTGTTTGCGTTGCTGCAATATCTCAGACATATTGTAAATGGGGTCTGTTTCAGAGGAATTGTCATCCACCACAGTGGCATCCGTGGATTCAGTCTTAACTGCAGGATCCGAGCGAACTTTTGTTGAGGTTTTCACGTGTTGAACTAGAGCTTTAACTAAAGCCTTGTCGTCTGTTGGTTTTTCGACTTTAATGGACTGCATACCATCCAAGCTCAGAGGATCTTGTAAACGCATTAGTTTCGCAGGTGTTGGTCCCCCCGGCGATTCCATACCTGGGATACCATCTTTTGATCTTGTTATGCAAGCAGGTGTTATGGGTCCTATCTTTGGTGAACCTATTGGATTTATGACGATATTGATGCGTTTGCTAATGCGGCTATTGGCTGTTTCTCCACCAACGCCTCCTCCGCCACCAGATGTTGTCGCTGCCATTGCACATACGGGTACAAATTTATTGCCCTCTTGCTTCATGGCCGGACTAGCTCCCACTTTCACCGTTTGCCTGGTGTGAGTATTGATATTCTGTTGGACCTTTACATCTCGCACTCGTATGTGAAATTTGTATTTCCCCGTCGGACATCTGGGTGGTGGATCTGGTAGGCCGTCAATTTCCTCAATCAGTTTACGTGGCGCTGCCAGTAAACGAGACTTGTGGGAAACATAAGCAGTTAAGGTAACCTCCAACTCAACCAGCAGTAAGTTGAGAGAGTGTAGATCGATTTGCTGGAATTAAAAGAATGGAAAATTTTTCATAAAATATTTACAATGCCGAAGTCAGAATGTGATATGTTTGAAAACAGACTACCCGAAAACAGACCTTTAGTTTGTGTGATGAGGACATATTACATTAAGGTAAAGCTGAAAACTAATGGTTTTCCTATAGAAGTTTTATATTGCTTAAGAGATTTAAATCTAATCGTCAACAAAAACTGTGTTTTTTGTGTGACAGACTACTTCACTACTTTAATAAGTAACTAAGTTACCTATTTCGCTGCTCTGAAAGAACTTCCATCACACAATTTTCATTCATCATTCATTTTAGAAATGCAATGTGTCTAACTTTGAATGGAAGTTAGTCTATAAACTTTTACTCCAACAAGAGAAGGATCAAGAATGTCATAAATAAAATAAAAATTCTTTTCAATATAAAAACTTACCGTTAATGGATTATAATCCATTAGATCACATATTAAGCGTGACGTTTCATAGGATATACCCTCCATTTGAAATGGAGATATAGTTGGACGTACTTCAAACATATTGGGATGATTACAAACTTTACGCAATTGCATCAAAATATTTATAACACTCAGCAAATTGCCAGTCTGTAAAGTTTCTCGCGTTCTGCAAATGCAAAAAGAATAACAAAATTTAGTAAACAATTCAAAAAAAAAAAATAAAAGTTAATCTAAAACAAACATGTAGGCATACGAACTTACTTCGATCGGCTCATAAAATCTTCATATAAATAACGCTGTCTATTCGACAAACGACACATGACCACATGTTCGTATTTCTTGGGCATCTGTTTTTCCACCTCCTTTTTTAAACGCCTCAGCAAGAACGGCCGTATCACTTTGTGTAGCCGTTGTATCAGTGTCTCATTGTACTCCATATTGCCCTCAATCATGCCAGTCATGGGATTTGAAAACCATTCCTTGAACTCACGATGTGATGAGAAGACATAGGGCATTAGGAAATGCATGAGAGACCACAGCTCCATGAGGTCATTTTGCAGGGGTGTACCAGTGAGTAGAAGACGTCTGTAAAGGAAATAGATAAATTAGAGCTGCTGTTCAAATGAAATGGGCAATGTATAAAAGTAAATGTAGAACATTTTATAGATTATTGAATGTATTTCCATCTCGCATTCATTTCTCCCTAGGCTTTTGAAACGCATGAAATTACTTTTTATAATGCACGAGCATCAGACATAGAAACACATTGACTTAATATATACTTATATAGAGACAATACAGAATTTGTTGTAGTCTAAAATACTAATATAGAACTTTTGATATGTAACTAGTCTATAATAGCGAAATCAGCCTGAATTTAATATAAGCACCCAAGCGTAGTCCCTTAACTGTGTTAGCAAATCGTCAAGTTACAGATTATGGTGCTTAAAAAATATCCAAAATATAATACAAGTTTGTTTGACATTATTAAACTAAATAAATGTTGATGAAAATATTTTCGAGATGGTTAGACCCTAAAGAAAGAAAATTATAAAAAAAAAATCTAAATGGAAAGCCTTTTAAAATTATCATTCCTATGATAAATCATGGAAAAAGAATTATGGACTTCTTTATAAAATGGTGCAAAGTTATTGTCATATTCGTTTTTTGTAGTCTAAACAAGTTCATAATAGCGAAAATCAGTCTTTGTTTTTATATATATATGCCAACGTTGATGTTATGAATAGTACTGAAGATATACGATAATAAGTAATATAATATAATATGAATGGAATAAGTATAATAATATGAATGGGAGCTACTACATCAATCCCATCCCGCACATTTTTTGCTCACATACGCAAATTACCATCAAAGGCGCTCGCACAACGTTTCGACTTTTAAAAAACGTTTTATTATATATGGAGATATAAAAAAAAATTACAATATATTCTTAACATACATTTTAGATAAGAATAAAATTCAAAATATGTATAAATATTATATAATAATAGGAATATATATAAAAATATTATATAAAAATTAGAAAAAATACATAAATAATATATAAAAATAACATCTACATCTAATAAATCAAACTCGTTTTCAATCAGACAAATGCCTCGCATAAGCGACCATCCTGTTTTTAGTTTTGGTATAATTAGATCCTTCCAAAAATAGGTTGAATCTAACCAAAGTCAGTGGACAAGTTTATCATCATATTGAGAACGGCGAGATCTATAGAATTGAATAATTGTATGTAAACAAAGTTATCGTTTTCACATTTTCCAGTAAAAACTTTGCATCTGTTTTATAGTTTCTATAGCACACATGTACGATTTTCAAGCCATGGTAGATAAAGGACAAGAAAGTGCTTTTTAGGTGCTGCTTAAATTAACTTGTAAAAATAATCCCAATCATCTGGTTAATCTCTCTCAATCAGACAAATGCCTCGCATAAGCGACCATCCTGTTTTTAGTTTTGGCACGTTAAGATTCTTCCAAAAATAGGTTGAATCTAACCAAAGTCAGTGGACAAATTCATCATCATATTGAGTTCCGAATGACCATAATCGTGTGAAGAAATGTCAATCTTTAAAAACACTTTTTTGATAGTCGACACAAAAAAAGTATATAATCTTAAGAGACGTTTTGATATAGCAAGGTAACAAATTGTTTCACTTTGTGGTATTAAATCAATGTGACACAGAGTGGCCCTGCCATAAAATTAAGATACCAACTATTAATTAATTGAATGGCTTTGTAGTCTAAAATATTAATACAGACTATTTGGTATGTAACAAGTCTATAATAGCGAAATTAGGCTGATTTTCATATAAGCACCTAAGCGTAGTTTCAAAACTATTTTAATAAGTTAAGATACTGATTAGGGTGCTACAGAAATACCCATAACATAAAATATATTTAATAAATAAAAGCCAAGCCAGTTTTTAATGGCGTTTTATATAAATAAAAACTTAGCATTATAGTTTAAATGCACAATATTCCAAGACTAACTCATTTGTAAGCTTAGAATCAATATTTAATTTTAGTCTTTTTGTAGTCTAAAATATTAATACAGACTATTTGGTGTTTTACAAGTCTGTAATAGCGAAATTAGTCTTATTTTAATGTAAGCACCTAAGCGTAGTATCAAAACAAAGGTTGGAAGTTAGGACACTGATTATGGTGCTAAGGAAATACAACAAATTTAAAATAACGATGTAAGATACAGTCTAAAATATAGTCTATATATAGTCTAAAATATCTATTCTGGCTGATAAACAAGTCCACAATAGCGAAAATCAGTCTTTGATTTTCTATAAGCAGCACTGGTATGTAGGTATTCTCTCAATCAAGGTTATTAAATATTAAGATATGCCTGTGATGCTACCAGAATATAGAACGTGATCAAAAACTAAATGATTTTATAGTCTAAAATATTAATACAGACTATTTGGTATGCAACAAGTCTATAATAGCGAAATTAGTCTTATTTTAATGTAAGCACCTAAGCGTAGTTTCAAAACTATGTGAATTAGTTAAGATACTGATTAGGGTGCTAAATACTCGTGAAAACTAGTATATAATAAATTGGAGCGAGTGGGATTTGGCAAATAATGGAAGGATAGAAAAACTGTAGTCTGAAATATCTATTCTGGCTGATAAATAAGTCCACAATAGCGAAAATCAGTCCTTGATTTTCTATAAGCACCACTGGTATGTAGGAATTCTCTCAATCAAGGTTATTAAATATTAAGATATTGCCTGTGATGCTAAGGGAATACAGAACTTGACAAAAAACTAAATACTTTTGTAGTCTAAAATATTAATACAGACTCTTTGGTGTGTAACAAGTCTATAATAGCGAAATTAGTCTTATTTCAATGTAAGCACCTAAGCGTAGTTTCAAAACTATGTCAATAAGTTAAGATACTGATTAGGGTGCTAAATACTCTTGAAAACAAGTATATAATAAATTGGAGCGAGTGGGATTTGGCAAATATTGGAAGGATAGAAAAACTGTAGTCTAAAATATCTATTCTGGCTAATAAACAAGTCCACAATAGCGAAAATCAGTCCTTGATTTTCTATAAGCACCACTGGTATGTAGGAATTTTCTCAATCAAGGTTATTAAATATTAAGATATTGCCTGTGATGCTAAGGGAATACAGAACATGACAAAAAACTAAATACTTTTGTAGTCTAAAATATTAATACAGACTCTTTGGTGTGTAACAAGTCTATAATAGCGAAATTAGTCTTATTTCAGTGTAAGCACCTAAGCGTAGTTTCAAAACTATGTCAATAAGTTAAGATACTGATTAGGGTGCTAAAGAAATACTCTTGACAACAAGTATATAATAAATGATTTTATAGTCTAAAATATTAATACAGACTATTTGGTATGCAACAAGTCTATAATAGCGAAATTAGTCTTATTTTAATGTAAGCCCCTAAGCGTAGTTTCAAAACTATGTCAATAAGTTAAGATACTGATTAGGGTGCTAAATACTCTTGGAAACAAGTATATAATAAATTGGAGCGAGTGGGATTTGGCAAATATTGGAAGGATAGAAAAACTGTAGTCTAAAATATCTATTCTGGCTGATAAACGAGACCACAATAGCGAAAATCAGTCTTTGATTTTCTATAAGCACCACTGGTATGTAGGAATTTTCTCAATCAAGGTTATTAAATATTAAGATATTGCCTGTGATGCTAAGGGAATACAGAACATGACAAAAAACTAAATACTTTTGTAGTCTAAAATATTAATACAGACTCTTTGGTGTGTAACAAGTCTATAATAGCGAAATTAGTCTTATTTCAGTGTAAGCACCTAAGCGTAGTTTCAAAACTATGTCAATAAGTTAAGATACTGATTAGGGTGCTAAAGAAATACTCTTGACAACAAGTATATAATAAATGATTTTATAGTCTAAAATATTAATACAGACTATTTGGTATGCAACAAGTCTATAATAGCGAAATTAGTCTTATTTTAATGTAAGCACCTAAGCGTAGTTTCAAAACTATGTCAATAAGTTAAGATACTGATTAGGGTGCTAAATACTCTTGGAAACAAGTATATAATAAATTGGAGCGAGTGGGATTTGGCAAATATTGGAAGGATAGAAAAACTGTAGTCTAAAATATCTATTCTGGCTGATAAACGAGACCACAATAGCGAAAATCAGTCTTTGATTTTCTATAAGCACCACTGAAATGTAGGTAGTCTCTTAATCATGGTAATTACATATTAAGATATTGCCTGTGATGCTAAGGGAATACAGAACGTGATCAAAAACTAAATGCTTTTGTAGTCTAAAATATTAATACAGACTCTTTGGTGTGTAACAAGTCTATAATAGCGAAATTAGTCTTATTTTAATGTAAGCACCTAAGCGTAGTTTCAAAACTATGTCAATAAGTTAAGATACTGATTAGGGTGCTAAGGAAATACTCTTGAAAAAGAAGTGTACAATAGATTGCAGCGAGTGGGATATAAAGCAGGATTTGAGGATATATTCAAAACAAATTTGTAAAGTTGGTTTAATATTAATCACTATTATAATTTAGAAACATGTATAATTTCAAACACTGATGAATGCTGATGGTAGAGCAACAGTTCAAAACATCTACTTTGGCTGGCAACGATCAGTTTCTGTTTTCTACAAGCACCACGGAAATATGTGTCATCTATTCATCACGGTAGGTAAAAATGATACCTAGAGCTTGTGAGACAATACCGAACCTTAGAAAAAACCATAGTGAACGTAATTTTAAACTAGTCTATTATATAATAGACTTTTTGGTGAACTCACATGTCTGTAATAGCGAAATTAGTCTATGCCAATAATCACTGATTATGGTGGTAACGAAATACCTGTTGCTGATGATACTAGATCATTACAGAGATGACGATCAAAACTTTAGTTTTAAGAAAAAAACTATCAAATAAAATCGAAAGAAACTATAAATCTATTTGTATGAACTCTCACAAAAATGTCGGGACAACAGTACTAAAGAAATACGATATCCTTAATATGTATGGAAGGTACACGTCTACTTTTAACTCAAATCGCAAAATACTACCAAAGGCTATCACGTATAATATTCTTCAAACATCAAGTTTTCAGAGATGGAGTACGGTTAAAGATATACAATGAGGCAGACTATTTACCCGTCTTTTAATAAATAGTTCTTAGAAAATGTATATAACAAATATGGTCTAATAAATCAAAATAGGGTTCATCGTATAAATCAAAACCGTGTTCAATCAGACAAATGCCTCGCGTAAGCGACCATCCTGTTTTTAGTTTTGGCACGTTAAGATTCTTCCAAAAATAGGTTGAGGTTAAATAGGTTAATAGGTTAAATCAAAACCGTGTTCAATCAGACAAATGCCTCGCGTAAGCGACCATCCTGTTTTTAGTTTTGGCACGTTAAGATTCTTCCAAAAATAGGTTGAGTCTAACCAAAGTCAGTGGACAAGTTTATCATCATATTGAGAACGGCGAGATCTATTGGACATTTGTAAACAAAGTTATCGTTTTTACTTTTTCCGGTAAAAACTTTGCATCTGTTCTTGTAGTTTGTATAGCACACATGTACGATTTTCTAGCCATGGTGATGAAGGACAAGAAAGTGCTTTTTAGGTGCTGCTTATATTAACATGTAAAATAATCCCAATCATTTGGTTAATCTCTCTCAATCAGACAAATGCCTCGCATAAGCGACCATCCTGTTTTTAGTTTTGGCACGTTAAGATTCTTCCAAAAATAGGTTGAATCTAACCAAAGTCAGTGGACAAATTCATCATCATATTGAGTTCGAAATGACCATAAATGGAGTAAGGAAATGTCGGTCTTTAAAATAGTTTCCCTGTTAGATTCCACAAAGAAAGTATAACATCTTGAAGGACTTTTTTATATAGCAAGGTAACAAATTGTTTCACTTTGTGTTATTAAAATCAATGTGACCCAGAGTGGCCCTGCAAAATGTTTAACCAAGAATACGAATGTAGTAAAAAAAATCTTAATCTTAATGAGAAAGTGCAATTATTCTATTCAAGTGTTTAAATATTTTGTAAACAAAGTTATCGTTTTTACTTTTTCCGGTAAAAACTTTGCATCTGTTTTTGTAGTTTCTATAGCACACATGTACGATTTTCAAGCCATGGTAGATAAAGGCCAAGAAAGTGCTTTTTAGGTGCTGATTTAATTAACTTGAATAATCGAAAACTTAACTTGAATAATCACAATCATCTGGTTAATCTCTCTCAATCCGACAAATGCCTCGCATAAGCGAACATCCTGATTTTAGTTTTGGCACGTTAAGATTCTTCCAAAAATAACTTTTTGCTATTATTTCGGCAAAAAGTGAGTTATTTTGAAAAAAAAATTACAAGGTTACAAATTGTTTTACTTCTGGTACAGAGATCAATGCGATACGGAGTGCCATTGAATGGTTTTTAATCTTTGGAAATTTACTGTCATACAACATTAGAAATAATCGTCAAGTTAACAACACTTACCTCTCCGTGGAGAAATTTAACAGCAATTGCCAACGTTGCGATTTGAAATTCTTGATATTTTGTGCTTCGTCCAGTATTAAATATTTCCATTTTTTCCGTCGAAAACTTTGTTGATCCTGCACCACCAACTTGTAGGACGTGATGCAGACATGAAAAGCATTCGGCTTTGTCCAACCGACACGTTTCAGCTTACGTTCCTTTTGCGATCCATAGTACGTGAGTATTTTGAAGCCAGGACACCATTTTTTAAATTCCATTTCCCAATTTAACATTACCGATGACGGCACCACTATCAGATGTGGACCCCAGTTGCCTTTGACACAGGCAAGATGGGCCAGCAGTGCTATGGTCTGTATCGTTTTACCCAAACCCATTTCATCGGCTAATATGCCGTTTAACTTACGTTCATTCATGGTTACGAGCCAGTCAAGACCGATGTGTTGGTATTCGCGCAATGTATGTTTGAGTAGGAATGGTACGGGTGTCACAACATTGGTAGATGATAAGGTGTTGCCTTTGGGCTGTAGGGATTCGGCTAAAGCCGCAGCATCTTTGATCATGTCATCTTTGCTATTGGTATTGGACGAATCCTCTAGCAGGCTCTTGAGACCAGCGTCTTGTTCATTTTCTTCTGTCTCATCAGCCTCAATTTCATCTTCGCTTTCATCGTGCTCCTCCTCCTCGTCATCTTCTTCTTCGGTCGACTCTTCGTCGTCCGTCGAATCATCATCTGAATCACGCATGGCTCTGGATATAGTCTCCTCATCGACCTCCTCCGTATCCACATCCATTTTAGCGGTATTAGACTTGGATTTTGTTTTGGTTGAGGACGACGACTCATCAACATGGCCCGATTTATATTTGGCCAATAATTCTTCGACCGTTAAATCGTTATCGGCTTCCAGTTCATTTAACTCTTTTTGATGGTCTACGTCCATTTCCTGTTCCTCTTGTTTGCTGATTGTGTTCTCGTCATCTTCACTGGTTTCGTTGGCTTCAAATTCACCATCGTCGCTATCGTTTTGTTCCTTCTTATTGCTGCTACTTTTGGACGTCGTGGAGGAGGTTGTAGCCGTAGTATTGGTTGTATCATCTTCCAATACGATTTTATCGCGATTCTCCAAATAGCCTTTGGGTAAATCTTTGAGGAAATCATCCAAATCCATTTGAGATTCTTTGGCCAAAGCTGCTACTTCGGCATCAACGTCCGCATTCTCCTCTTCCTCAGCCTTCGCAATGGTTTCCTCGTCATCTTCCGAGGCTGAATCAGGACGAAATTCATCTGGAAATTGGAAAATAAAATGTAATGTTTATGAAGTCTCTCTTTTTTTTTTTGCTAAAGTCATTGGCATTTTACTTTTTAGTATATCATCAGACAAATGCCTCGCTTACGCGAACATCCTTTAAATTTCCATAAACAGTCTCAAAAATAGAGCATATGTTTTAGAATCAGTGACAGTGTATCATCATGTGATAAATTTCGAGTTAATATTATTGGAAATCAAGTGTGAGCTAACTCACTTATAACAATAGTGAGTGCAGTGAGTCCACTCTTGTCATCATTTGTAGACAATTTACTTAATACTCACCATCAGTGGCATCCCTTTTTGGCGATGATATCCTACTTGAATTTATACTGGGATTCGTCGATGCATCTTTCAATGTCTTATTCATGCCCTCGGCTAATTGCTGTGAGAATTTTTCCGTTTGATCCACAATAAAGGACAGATGTTGGTCCAAGGCCTTCTTACGTTTCTCCTCCAGTTTTGTGTGATGTTTATACTCGACCAATTTCTCCACATTACCCCAGAACATTTTCACTTCTTTGGCTATGAACGCAGCCACCCGTCTCAGATGGGCCTCCTGCGCCTTCTCGGCCTTTTGGGCAGCATTCGCCTTATCCTGAAAATATTTCTGTACCATTTTCGCACACTTTTTAGCGGCCGCCTTCTTCCATTTACGCTCTTGAGCAAAATCAGCGGCCAGCCAAACCATCTCCTCCAGCAAATAGTCCCAGTGGGCTTTAGGCCGAGGCGGTTCCACTTGTTTGGGCAATCGTTTTTCAGTCCATAATCCCTCTCGCTGCAGTTCCATTATACGACGCATAACATCTACTTCTTGTTTGGCCTTAAAGGAAAACTCTTGATTGCTATTGGGCGTGGAGGCGGTGGAATTCGCCGATGCTGCGGCAGCGGCGGCCGCAGCTGCGGCTGAAGCGGCGCTGGTCGATCCCGCTGGTATCAATACACCACTGGGTGTCGGCGAATAAAGAGGCGGAGGAGTATTTGAAGAGGAGCCCACACCGTTGCCATTGCGACGCAGTGCCGTCGTACCTTGGGCCGTGCTGCAGGGTATCAGCGGAGTGCCACCTTCGAAAAGAAATTGAAAATAACGTTAATATAAATTTGTCAATTATGATCATGTGATTAAATATAATATGGAAAGAACATTTAACATGCCGTACAAATTAAATTTCTATGAAAATGTCACACAATCCTTTGATAAACACATGCTGTTTTAAAATAAAAACTGGGTTTCCCATAATTTGCTATTGCTTTTGATTGCAGTAAGCTTTGATTTGAAATGAATGTTTTTGTATGAATGCGAACATCCGGCTAGTAGCATTCTCTCAATAAAGTAGGATTGAATCTATTCGTCAACATCTTATAAAAACCCCATGGAAGCTACAAAGCAATCAATAGCATATTCATGGAATACAGACAGAGTAATCGTTTCTTTACTTTTTCTAGTAAAATAACCTATTAATCGAATATGAACTGTCAGAATGATCGAGTAAGTAATAACTTAACACGTCCGTTTCATCTTCATTACCAATCGTAAAGTGAAGAGTTTGCAGATTACCCATCTGACGTTTACAATTAAAATACAAAAGTAATACATTAGCATCAATAATATAAATACGTATGTCACAACTGTTGTAAGGACCTAGTAAAAATTAGAAATCACATGTGTTCTATCACTCTGAGGCATTTGCCTGAGTGACCCTTCCGAAATGGTGTTAAATCCAAACTGAAATCTGTGGGCAAATTCACCATCACATCAGGAATGACCATAATCAAGCAAAGAAATGTCAGTCTTTAAGACCATTTTTTTGTTAGTTTCCACAAAGAAAGTATAAAATCAATGTGACACAGAGTGGGCCGGCAATAAAGTTCAACTAATACTAAACTATATCCTAAACTAAAACTATGAAGAATTTTGGTTTCTTCATAAACGAACAATTCTAAAAGAAGTGAAACAACTTCCCAGGTATATATTTTGTAAACAAAGTTATCGTTTTCACATTTTCCAGTAAAAACTTTGCATCTGTTTTATAGTTTCTATAGCACACATGTACGATTTTCAAGCCATGGTAATTGAAGGACAAGAAAGTGCTTTTTAGGTGCTGCTTAAATTAATTTGTAAGAATATTCTCATAGATCTGGTTAGACTCTCTCAATCAGACAAATGCCTCGCATAAGCGACCATCCTGTTTTTAGTTTTGGCACGTTAAGATTCTTCCAAAAATAGGTTGAATCTAACCAAAGTCAGTGGACAAATTCATCATCATATTGAGTTCGGAATGACCATAATCGAGTAAAGAAATGTCAGTCTTTAAAATAACTTTTTGGTTAGGTGACACAAAGAAAGCATATAATCTTAAAGGACTTTATGATATAGCAAGGTTACAAATTGTTTCACTTGTTGTAATTTCAATGCGACACAGAGTGCCCTTGCACATTATTTTCATTTCATTAATTTAATTAGAAATTCATTGTAATCAGAGTAACAGTCTTTACCTTATGGAATTAAGTAAAACTTTTGCATCCGATCCAGTTTTCAATTACTCTGGCACACATGTACGATTTTCAAGCCATGGTAATTGAAGGACAAGAAAGTGCTTTTTAGGTGCTGCTTAAATTAATTTGTATGCATATTCTCAATGATCTGGTTAAACTCTCTCAATCAGACAAATGCCTCGCATAAGCGACCATCCTGTTTTTAGTTTTGGCACGTTAAGATTCTTCCAAAAATAGGTTGAATCTAACCAAAGTCAGTGGACAAATTCATCATCATATTGAGTTCGGAATGACCATAATCGAGTAAAGAAATGTCAGTATTAAAAATACTTTCTAAGTTAGAAATCACAAAGAAAGTAAAACATCTTAAAGGACTTTTTTATATAGCAAGGTTACAAATTGTTTCACTTGTGGATAAAAATCAATGCGACACAGAGTGCCCTTGCATGTATTTGAATACTACAAATTATTTTGAAACGGAATAACTTTAATTGAAAAACAAAAATAGAATACATTCAAGGTGTATTCCAAGGTGTATTAATGGGTTTTATCGAATAGAAGAAATTAGTTGTAATCAGATTAACAGCCTTTACCTTATGGCATAAAGTAAAACTTTTGCATCCGATCAAGTTTCCAATTACTCTGGCACACATGAACAAATTCCAAGCCAAGGTATTATAAGACACGGAATTACTTTTAAGGTGCTACACATTACAGGGTTAGACCCCACCGGGGAAAATGTATAATAGTTATTACTCAGATTTGAATATCAGTTTTTGGGTGATAGTCGGACACACTTCTACGGAAGTAATACCTATTCTTAGTCGAAGCCCTTAACATGCCAACAAAACTATTTTTTGGTGAAATGTCTTACTCATGTAGAAATCATTCACAAATGAAAACAATTTCTGAATGAATTTTCTTAATCTCGAGTACTGTGATATTGACAGGGAATTGGTCTATCGAATAGAAGAAATTAGTTGTAATCAGAGTATCAGTCTTTACTTCATGGAATAAAGTAAAACTTTTTCCCGTTTCAAAGAAAAAATATTTACTCTGGCACACATGTACGATTTCCAATCCAAGATGTTATAATGCGAGGAAGTGTTTTTAGGTGCACATCTAGAATTATTTTTTATTATTATAACAAAACTTTTGAATTTTTGGTGATTTTGACAAATAATTGTTCTATCAGCAGAAGAAATTGGTTGTAATCAGAGTAACAGTCTTTACCTCATGGAAATCAAGTAAAACTTTTGCATCCGATCCCGTTTTAAAGAAAGAAAAAAAACAATTACTCTGGCACACATCTACGATTTCCAAGCCAAGGTGTTCTACGGCGAGGAAGTGCTTTTTAGGTGCTAAATCCATTGTTTTATATAAAACTTAATAATAAATCCATACAGACATACACATACAAATCTACAACTACTGTACAAGTATTTATTAAATCAAAACTTTTCGAAATAAATAATAAACTAAAAAAAGTCTACTACGAAGAAACGAAAAGGAAAATAAATAATTACACACACAAAGTTGAAAAAGCCAAATTTGCTACGTAAACGACCAATTCTTTTCAGAATATGGGACCAAATTAAGAAGAGAATCTGATGGAAAAAGCCTTCAACAGAAGAAAACCGAAAACAATAAGAAGGATGCTTTAAATGAGAAACTATTGGAAAATCATAATGAACTGTGACACTATCAAAAAAAAAACTTAAAGGAAATTAAAATAAAATTCAATTACAAATGAGGAATAAATGAAAAACAAGTTTTGATGGTTAAGAGAGAGAGAGAAGAGGAATAAACGATAAGCACCTGGCACCAAAGGTACAGTAGAATTTCCTACAGCAGGTGGAGCGGGTATTTGACCAAATACCATCCCGTGACGACCACCTAAAGGTCTACCCGGAATGTGACCTAAATATTTTTGTGATGTTTCATATACAATTAAACAATGAATATGAATTACAATTACAACAATTCAGGAATTGACAATTTAACAAAAAAAGAACAGTGTAAAAATAAAACAAGGATAAAAATGAAAAGCTAAAGTGTGAATAAAAAATATCCAACAAAGATAAAAATTAAAAAGGCAATTTTTTTTTTGTATCTCAAAATGTGTAAAGGAGGAGAGTTGTGCGCTTTCATTTTAGAGGTGAAGTGATGAGGAGGAGTTTAAAAGCAAGTTCTCTTAAAGATTTCTTTTTGTATTCTTTTTTCTTTTGTTAGGTAATTTCAAATGGAAATTTTGTTAAAATCAAACAAAAAAACTCAAGAAAATTCACAAATAAAATTAATTTTCAAATAAACCAATATCCTGGCATTGTTAAGAATGTTGACATTGAGGCACTTACCTTGCTGTGTTAATTGTTGCACGGCGGCTGGCAATTTTGTGGAAACCGCCACCGGTGTTGCACCGACGGCTGGTATTTTTATTTCTGCACCCTGTGGAGGCAAAGGATTGCCACTAGCATCTGTGGCAGTTGTGGGTAATAGAGAGGTTTGCACATTAGCCGGGGCGGAGCTTGACGACGTGGATGACGTGGTCAGTGCTGCTGTGGCATTTCTGGCGGAGGAGGATGATAACGATGATGATGATGATACGGTTGTACTGCTTGGCAGACGACCCTGATTTGAGACCAAAGATATATGACTTGATGCGGGAGACGATGTAGATGCTATTAATGACGTTTGATGAGATTGCGTATTCTGAAAGGATATTAGAAATAGGAAAGAGATTAATGACAATTCAATAAAAAAATCGATTTTTATATGATTCAGTTTTGATTTCAATCAGACAAATGCCTCGCAACTGCGAACATCTCGTATTTGGAGTAAAAGTCAAACAAAAATAGTTTTAAATTTACAAATCCTCTTTTGTCCCTAAGTCAAATTGAAATATTTGTAATATCGTAAGAAATAAAATTAAATTGAAAAAAAAAAAAATACAAATCAGTATGAAATGATCATCATTTTTAAATAAAACAAGAAGCTATATTTGTGGTATATACTCTTGTGGGGCAAATAGAGACAATTAATAATTAATGGTCGATTGACAATCCAATGCAATGGACAGTATTTTAGAATTTCGTACAAGTAATATCTGATTGTTAAAAGTACAGATGGTGTTAAACCGGCAACTTGCCCTAGGACTTATTTGGCTTGCCAATTCGTCCATTACAACGTATCGTAACAAAATTAGCCAAGGTCGAACGTAACGTGTGGCTATTGGAATAGGTTTGATACTCCGCTTTCTCAGTCAGTCAATACGAAGGAAGTAATTTCATTAACTGAAGATTACTTCTACAGATAATCTGCGTCCAGATCAAAAAATAAAATAAAAAATTAATTTAAACTTACCGCTTGTTGAGTTATTGCATTTGTATGACTACCAGCAGTCACACCAATTATTGTTGCTATATTATCAGCAACTGGTGTCTGTTGTTGTGTGGCAGAGGAAGCAACGCCGGCAACGGTATTAGCCGGTGCCGTTGACGCTGCTGTGGTTGTAGTTGTGGCCGCAGTTGTTCTTTCATCGTTAACCAATTGGTCCAAACGATAGGCATTGCTAAAGGTGATGAACTGTGGGGTAGGTGCTTTTTTACGCCACGTAGGGTAGTCCATCATATTGCCACCGGTTTGCAAATAAAACAATTCGGCGACATTTTCAGAGTGTCTGCAAAGTAGCAACAAAAAAATTAAAAAAAAAAAAAAAACTTAATGGAAATAATCTTATGGAGTTGTTTACTTACTTTTCCTTTAATCTAAGCAAACGTGAATATTTTTGCTCTAATATAAGCTTCTTTAAACCCTGTATGTCTTGTGCTAATGAGGAGTTATTGCTATTTGCTGCAGCTGATGATGCCGTTGGGTTAGACGTTGTACTTATTGTTGTGGGCAAAAGAGATCCTACTATCGAATTATTACCACCACTACCACCACCACTTATTGAAGTTGCCAATAGAATACCACTGCTGTCACTGTTATTGCTGCCAATTGATGTCGTCGTTGTCAACGAGGTATCTTCCAATTTTTTACGTTTAATTAGAGGCGGATTTGAGTCGGGGGAAGAACCGCTGGTGCCGGGAAATATTGGTTGTACTGTCGTTGAAGATGATATAGCTAAAGCTGTTGTCACAGATGAAGCAGCAGTTAAATCTGTTGTCGTCGTCGTAGCTGTTGCTGCTTGTGGTTGCTGATAGTGTGTTGGTGTTTGAGGCATATGAGTCTTGCTCTGGTTTGCTGCTGTACTCGATGATGTTGGTGAGGACGCTGTTGCTGCTGTTGCGGGAAAAGTAGGGTTAGCAGATGTTGCCGTGGCCGTTGCAGCGGCTGTTTCTTGATGCTGGGCAAAAGCTTGTTGAAAACTTCTGGGTGCAGGACTGGTTTCTGTTGCTACTGGTTGAATTAGAGAAGTGGTGGCAACATCAGCGGCGGCTGTGTCGTCTGTGCTTGCAATACTGTTGTTGTCAGCTGTGTTGGTGTCAGCAATAATCGACGATTTAAAAGGGGATGTTGTTGTTGCGGGAACAACGTTGTTCGTGTTTGTTGTTGCAAGGTTTGTTGCAGTTGTTGTTGTTGTAGTTGTGGATGATATGCGGTCTGGCACAGCAGGAGGGGCCGGGTTGGACCCTTGATGCCCCCCTCCTGCTGACTCACCTTCATTCATGTTTGATGCATCTATAAAATTAAGAAAAAAATAGAGTTAATTATGTACTTTAAAAAAAAATCAATAACTATTTCAAAAAAACTTGTCACAAAATCCAATCACAGTTCGATTTGATTGATTCGATAACCTTAAGAGTGTAAAGCTTTTTTTTTTTTTTGCCATCCACACATGTATGTACATATAATCTAGCTAGATTAAGAATGCCTTTGTCATTGGCAAATTAATGACGAAATTGTCGGGAAAACTATATACAGCAACCAATCATGAAAACACACACCACGCATTACTGATCAATCGAAGTACTCGTAAGCTAAGGGGAATGACAAAATATGCTCGACCTAGATAAGCATTGAAAAACAGACAATTGTTTCAAACGGATTCGTCATATATGGCAAAGAAAAAACCAGCAGAGGAAGAGTGAAATATTAAAAACTTTAAGGCATGGAATAAACATAAACTTTGCATAGCCGGCTAGTAATGAAATCTTATCAATTTTGGAGCATTCGAAATATTAAGGAAAGTAATTCGTATTACGTGTCATTGCGAGACTGGCTGTTAGTGGACGTAGTGCACACATACGGTGGCTGCCGTAGCAAGGAATGTTCGATTCAGTCCTGGAACATCGATCGACCATCCTCAGAGAGTGAGTTTGGTAACATTTTGAGGTGGTGGCATCACTGGCACAGTATTCGCTGAAAATGCCTCTGGAAACCGTAGTTCTTGGAAATAATTTATTAAGCATCCCAAGGCCAACAACAAGTTGTACAGCTACCTTATGTAATTAGGTAAGAAAGAACATTTGAGTGCCCAGATCTCAAAGCCCAGAGAATTTAATATTATTTATTTATTATCGTTTTCAATTTATTTAACGGCAAAAACTTTGCTCCCGTTTCCGGTTGTACGATTTTATTATTTTAGTAGAATAAATAGTGAATCCAATAAATCATCAACAACATCTCAATCAGACAAATGCCTCGCATAAGCGACCATCCTGTTTTTAGTTTTGGCACGTTAAGATTCTTCCAAAAATAGGTTGAATCTAACCAAAGTCAGTGGACAAGTTTATAATCATATTGAGAACGGTGAGATCTATAGAATTTAATAATTGTATGTAAACAAAGTTATCGTTTTTACTTTTTTCAGCAAAAACTTTGCATCTGTTCTTGTAGTTTCTATAGCACACATGTACGATTTTCATGCCATGGTAATTGAAGGACAAGAAAGTGCTTTTTAGGTGCTGCTTAAATTAATTTGTAAGAATATTCTCATAGATCTGGTTAGACTCTCTCAATCAGACAAATGCCTCGCATAAGCGACCATCCTGTTTTTAGTTTTGGCACGTTAAGATTCTTCCAAAAATAGGTTGAATCTAACCAAAGTCAGTGGACAAGTTTATCATCATATTGAGTTCGGAATGACCATAATCGAGTGAAGAAATGTCAGTCATTAAAATAACTTTTTGGTTAGGTGACACAAAGAAAGTATATAATCCTAAAGGACTTTATGATATAGCAAGGTTACAAATTGTTTCACTTGTTGTAATTTCAATGCGACACAGAGTGCCCTTGCACATTATTTTCATTTCATTAATTTAATTAGAAATTCATTGTAATCAGAGTAACAGTCTTTACCTTATTGAATTAAGTAAAACTTTTGCATCCGATCGAGTTTAAAAAACAGTTATTCTAGCACACATGTACGATTTCCAAGTCAAGGCATTATAAGGCGAGGAAGTGCTTTTTAGGTGCTCATCGAGATACCTTTCATAAATTGCATCGAATTGATAGAATAACTTTATTGAAGTCTAAAAACACGTTGTAATCAGAGTAACAGTCTTTACCCTATGGAAAAAAGTAAAACTTTTGCATCCGATCCAGTTTCCAATTACTCTGGCACACATGTACGATTTTCAAGCCATGGTAATTGAAGGACAAGAAAGTGCTTTTTAGGTGCTGCTTAAATTAATTTGTATGCATATTCTCAATGATCCGGTTAAACTCTCTCAATCAGACAAATGCCTCGCATAAGCGACCATCCTGTTTTTAGTTTTGGCACGTTAAGATTCTTCCAAAAATAGGTTGAATCTAACCAAAGTCAGTGGACAAATTCATCATCATATTGAGTTCGGAATGACCATAATCGAGTGAAGAAATGTCAGTCATTAAAATAACTTTTTGGTTAGGTGACACAAAGAAAGTATATAATCCTAAAGGACTTTATGATATAGCAAGGTTACAAATTGTTTCACTTGTTGTAATTTCAATGCGACACAGAGTGCCCTTGCACATTATTTTCATTTCATTAATTTAATTAGAAATTCATTGTAATCAGAGTAACAGTCTTTACCTTATTGAATTAAGTAAAACTTTTGCATCCGATCGAGTTTAAAAAACAGTTATTCTAGCACACATGTACGATTTCCAAGTCAAGGCATTATAAGGCGAGGAAGTGCTTTTTAGGTGCTCATCGAGATACCTTTCATAAATTGCATCGAATTGGTAGAATAAATTTATTGAAGTCGAAAAACACGTTGTAATCAGAGTAACAGTCTTTACCCTATGGAAAAAAGTAAAACTTTTGCATCCGATCCAGTTTCCAATTACTCTGGCACACATGTACGATTTTCATGCCATGGTAATTGAAGGACAAGAAAGTGCTTTTTAGGTGCTGCTTAAATTAATTTGTAAGAATATTCTCATAGATCTGGTTAGACTCTCTCAATCAGACAAATGCCTCGCATAAGCGACCATCCTGTTTTTAGTTTTGGCACATTAAGATTCTTCCAAAAATAGGTTGAATCTAACCAAAGTCAGTGGACAAATTCATCATCATATTGAGTTCGGAATGACCATAATCGAGTAAAGAAATGTCAGTCTTTAAAATAACTTTTTGGTTAGGTGACACAAAGAAAGTATATAATCCTAAAGGACTTTATGATATAGCAAGGTTACAAATTGTTTCACATGTTGTAATTTCAATGCGACACAGAGTGCCCTTGCACATTATTTTCAATTCATTAATTTAATTAGAAATTCGTTGTAATCAGAGTAACAGTCTTTACCTTATTGAATAAAGTAAAACTTTTGCATCCGATCGAGTTTAAAAAACAGTTATTCTAGCACACATGTACGATTTCCAAGTCAAGGCATTATAAGGCGAGGAAGTGCTTTTTAGGTGCTCATCGAGATACCTTTCATAAATTGCATCGATTTGATAGAATAACTTTATTGAAGTCTAAAAACACGTTGTAATCAGAGTAACAGTCTTTACCCTATGGAAAAAAGTAAAACTTTTGCATCCGATCCAGTTTCCAATTACTCTGGCACACATGTACGATTTTCAAGCCATGGTAATTGAAGGACAAGAAAGTGCTTTTTAGGTGCTGCTTAAATTAATTTGTATGCATATTCTCAATGATCTGGTTAAACTCTCTCAATCAGACAAATGCCTCGCATAAGCGACCATCCTGTTTTTAGTTTTGGCACATTAAGATTCTTCCAAAAATAGGTTGAATCTAACCAAAGTCAGTGGACAAATTCATCATCATATTGAGTTCGGAATGACCATAATCGAGTAAAGAAATGTCAGTCTTTAAAATAACTTTTTGGTTAGGTGACACAAAGAAAGTATATAATCCTAAAGGACTTTATGATATAGCAAGGTTACAAATTGTTTCACTTGTTGTAATTTCAATGCGACATAGAGTGCCCTTGCACATTATTTTCATTTCATTAATTTAATTAGAAATTCATTGTAATCAGAGTAACCGTCTTTACCTTATTGAATTAAGTAAAACTTTTGCATCCGATCGAGTTTAAAAAACAGTTATTCTAGCACACATGTACGATTTCCAAGTCAAGGCATTATAAGGCGAGGAAGTGCTTTTTAGGTGCTCATCGAGATACCTTTCATAAATTGCATCGAATTGATAGAATAACTTTATTGAAGTCTAAAAACACGTTGTAATCAGAGTAACAGTCTTTACCCTATGGAAAAAAGTAAAACTTTTGCATCCGATCCAGTTTCCAATTACTCTGGCACACATGTACGATTTTCAAGCCATGGTAATTGAAGGACAAGAAAGTGCTTTTTAGGTGCTGCTTAAATTAATTTGTATGCATATTCTCAATGATCTGGTTAAACTCTCTCAATCAGACAAATGCCTCGCATAAGCGACCATCCTGTTTTTAGTTTTGGCACGTTAAGATTCTTCCAAAAATAGGTTGAATCTAACCAAAGTCAGTGGACAAATTCATCATCATATTGAGTTTGGAATGACCATAATCGAGTAAAGAAATGTCAGTATTTAAAATACTTTCTAGGATAGAAATCACAAAGAAAGTAAAACATCTTAAAGGACTTTTTTATATAGCAAGGTTACAAATTGTTTCACTTGTGGATAAAAATCAATGCGACACAGAGTGCCCTTGCATATATTTGAATACTAGAAATTATTTTGATACGAAATGATTTTTATGGAAAGCAAAAATTCATTTGAAGCGCAAATTTGTGTTATGAATGCTTTTGCAAACACACCAAAAAACAAAACAAATAAATTTGTTCTTCTCCCCTAAAATATGTTCAAATTGTTCGTTGTACAGAGTTAAAAATAAATCCGTCGATAATGGAAAAAGGCAGGTGACCTGTAGCTAAATTTTCCATTTCTAATTCAAAGACTAATAAAGTAAACATACAACGTTTTACTTCTCCAAATACTCGACGACATCTTAAGACCACAAATACTGTGCTAATATGTTAAATTTTACCGAAGCTGGTGTTGGTCGTACTTTATATTAGAATATCACGAATAACGACACTGCTGGATTTTAAAAATGAATAAAATATCAATAACAACAACTTGTTTATTGCTGTAAATACGTCTTTGATCTATTAAAAGGGTTCCCAAGTAAAGGTGTTGATTACCAATTGTTAACATTGCTAAATGTATCTATAAAGAATTGGTCTAGCTCTATTGAGTACCATAAGTTATTTATAATCAGAGTAACAGTCTTTACCTTAATGAATAATGTAAAACTTTTGCATCCGATCCAGTTTCCAATTACTCTGGCACACATGTACGATTTCCAAGTCAAGGATTATAAGGCGAGGAAGTGCTTTTTAGGCGCTAATCGAGAAACCGTTTATAAATTCAATAATTTCTTAATCTCGAGAACTTTGATATTAACATTGAACTGGTACAATAATTTCGTTAGATTCTATAAATGCATTGTAATCAGAGTAACAGTCTTTACCTTATTAAATAAAGTAAAACTTTTGCATCCGATCCAGTTTCCAATTACTCTGGCACACATGTACGATTTTCAAGCCATGATGATAAAGGACAAGAAAGTGCTTTTTAGGTGCTTTTTCTAAATAATATTACTGCTTAATAATTAATAACATATTATCTATGGAACCTATGTATATGTAGCATCATTTTTATCATCCAAAAATAGATTAAAATAATAAAAGTAAATGTTCCACTCAACATTTCTGCTAAAGAGCAAACGGGGAACATTTCTCAGAAATCACATAATTGGTGTGATCCGTTCGAGGTCTAACGTATAAAGTGGGTTACGAACAAACGAATCTAATGATCATAATGTGAGGAATTATTATATTTATTTCAATATATGTATATTATTTCTACCATTGGAAGACATCATTAAGACCTTAAAGTTATTTGGAAAATGAAAACGGTTGCGGCTCCGAAGAGCCGATGGTGGCAATATTAGTATTATCAGTTTGAATTATTTTAAAATGAATTAATTTGGGTGCGTTTAGGTATCTGACTGTACAATGTCAGCATGTGAGGATAGTGGAATTTTGAAGGAAGTTTCGACTCAGAGATACCATGGTGAAATCAACATACCAACATTTAATGTTTCAAGGATCGTGATTACAGGATTTCTTAATATACAGTTAAAATATATATTGAACTTTTGATGTGCATCATGATTACTTTTACACACATAACGAAAGTCTGAAATCTTATCCTCTAGCAGTTTTGCAAAGCTAAACCTTTCAGGGGAGGCTGAGCTCGAAGAGGTACTCCATAGGTTGTCCTCTGTGATAAGACGGCTACGTCTACCTTCAGCGTTAATACGAAGAAGGGTTAAAGTACACGTTACGGAGGAGGACTGTGACAGTCACCTGGTTCAGATTCGTATAAGGAACATCCACATGAAAGTTCGGATCCATAAATAATCGAATGGAAATGAGTCCATGATATCTAATATGCAATAATTTATGGCCGTGTTGGGGAATGAAGTGTGGGCTACTCTCATATAACTATCCCCGGATGATATTCTGGTAATAGCCGGCGACTTTAGGAGTAAAGCTGTTATTAGGAGTAAAGTAGTAATTACCCGTTCGAAGCAGGCACAAAAATTATATTGTGCTCGTTTCACTGATTTGAAGCATGGTAGGGAATGGTAGGGAAAATACCACGAGGTTGGTTTTTCGATTTTTAAATCGACCATTAAAAATATTCTTTTTTTTTTCAAAAAAGTTCTCATTGTCACCTCCAACTCCAAAGCCTGTCAGCGAAGACTGCCTTCATATAAATCGTCTATTCAGCCGGCAATCGATTGGTCTAAAGGCATTCCTCTGTGGTAGAAGTCCAAAACCGGCGTTTTTTGGGTACATATAACAATGACCAGTGTTTCGCTAACGTTTTTCGTTGTTTTGGAAGATAATCCTCCATGAAGTAATCTTTGTCGAATAACCAAGTCTTGGGATAATACCCGAGTTTTATCGGGCTTGTGTACAACAAAACAAGTCGTCTAAAATGTATTAATGGACGCTGGACAAAAGTTGTTTGTGTCCATCATGGAAATTTTAAATTTGGCAGCTAAACCAGGTTTAGAACATTTTTCTGTGTGCTCAAAGTCGTAGCTGCATCGCTGTAGCCGGCTATTCTGACTGTCATAATTGTATACACCGACACTGTACTGAGAATAATTCTCTGCACGTTTTATCGCCAAATCCCAGCTTAGGAATATTGGCCACTTCAAAAAAAAATTGTGTTAAATGTGTGAATTGCTTATCAACATTTCAGTACAAAATTTCAAAACTTCTCCAAAAAAAAAAACACAGCTTCAAATACTGTCATCGCCCGCCCTTATTGAACTGAAGAGACAAAAGCCGGTTATTGTTTTTAACAAATAATTGTTGGTTAACTGTCCCATAACAATAGGAAGAATGGCATCAATGCAATAACGATTTACCTAAAAAAAATATATTGAAATTGAAATTAACATTTTGACCCAATCACAATAAATACAACTCTGCTTCGCCTTTCTTCCATCATTTTTTTTTCTTCTCTTCACATCAAACACCAAAAACGAAAACCAAGCTATGCGAAATCTCAAACACTCGGCCGCACACACACACACAGTCGCACTATCAAACAATACACTCACAGTCCCCATATAGAACAAGAACAATTATATATTTTTTCGTGTTTCTTGATGAGGGGTTTTTTTTCCCCGTCATTCTTTTCTTCTGTACACCACTACCTACCTCAGATGTCTTTAATTTTAATCATGAATTTTCGGCCATTTCTAGAGGCATCCGTACGTAAAACAATTATAAAACGTTTATAAAGATATTAAATAATTTTTTCCAAGTAAAATTTTCGTTTATTTTCACTTTTTTACACCGATAAAATGACAATGAAAATTTTTCTTTTGGCGACACGGGTTAATAATGGAAAATTTTTTGCTTTGCTTAGTACAATAGTGTTGTACTCTTCACACTCATAGGTTTCCGTATGTTAGATTGCACTTGTGGCTAGAGACTGAAATATCGCGTAGTGGAGCGGCAGCATACAAAATAAGTTGTGAACTGAACTGTTTGAGAACATACGGAAACTGAACACTGAACATAAAAATGAATTTAGTGATTGGAAAATTTCAGTGAATCGATAACGCTTATCGTTGAAAACAGTGTTGCCAGATTAATGTTGGTATATCGTTAATATAAAAATTGTTATTGGTATGGAGAATTTGAACTTGGTATTCCAGTTTGTCATTGGAAATACAAATACAAAGTTTCGGTATCAGAAATATCGCATTCAATTGTAAATTTGATAGTACTCTACGACCAATTTACTTTTGCAAGAAGTCCAGACTATCTATCTCCCTATCTGTGATAACGAAGAGTGTAGACCTCGAACGAACCGAGAGATGTATAAGATATATCCCGCATCAAAATACAGGGATTGTTCGGAATGAATCCAAAAGATCCAGCCAGAAAGGCGTTGGATAGGGAATACCGAGACTCCAAATGGAAGAAGGCATAACGATTTTTGGTAACATGAAGACCGGAATTCTTTGAAATCACTGTTTTTAAAATCTCAAACTAATTGAATTTTTGTAGATTTTTTTTGTCGTGTAATTTTTGGCAGAAACCGAAAACTAAATGTATGAAGTGATGTAGGTGTTTAAGATAAACCATCTGTACTTTAAAAGCCAATACATAAGTGAGAAATTGTGTTGAAAAACCAGATTAAACAAACACTCTATTGTTGATACTCTACCTAAATAATGAAACTCCAGATTCAGATCCCGATATATTAAAACTCGTTTGGGAATTGTTCGCCCTTCTTGAACTCTTCATGAATTGTATGAATTTTTCATTAATGATAATTGCAATTAAAATAATCATATCAACAACAAATCACTCATTATTTTTTTATCATTCAAAGGTTATAGCCAAAATAAATTTTGTCCGCCATATTTCACAATGAGCAAACAAGAAATCCGGTCTGGCAATACTAGTTGAAAATCGATTTGATTGATTGTATAAATCGATATTTTTGTTCGCGATTATTCTTTAATATAAGAGGTCTTCACACTTCTCAATCTTGGTGAATCTCTGAAACAGTTGCAGTTGTGACACTGATTTCATTTAATAGACGACGAAGATAACTAAAGCGCCTATTAGACGGTCATACACGGCATGACAGCTTGGTATGATAAAAACAAAGTGCTTTGCTATTACACCATCATGAGCGGCATGACATACATCAGTTTTAAAGAAACAACGAGCGTGAGTTGGTTGCAGCACCCGTTCTAACCTCGCGATCTTACAACTTCGAATGTTAATTTTGAAATGACATTTTGTACTGTGCTTGTGAATCCAGCTATTACACGAGCATGCTGTCAGGCCGAGAATGACCATCTAATAGGCGCTTTTGCAATGACACCTATCAAATATAGCACGTCTTTTTTAAACTTATCACAACTGGAGGACGATTTTTCATAAAAAAAATAGGAAGCATATCATCAAGTATTTAAACATGGCTACAAAATCTGCTTCCAAATCTTTTACACATTTCAAGTTTTCGGTTGCAGTTTAGTTTTAAGTTAACCCAGCCATTACCGGGACAGTTATTGTTCGAAGAACTCAACACACTCACACTTTTTTTTACCAATCCACTCACATTTTTGCTACTGACAGGACATTGCTATAAAATTCCAAAATTCCCCAACATATCCATCCTTGTAAATCTGAGTTAATCTGGAAGAAACTGGCAACACTGAAAGTCAATTATCAAAAATCGCGGCAAATTATTTTCCGCAAAAAAATGAGTAAATTAATAAATTTAAAAAACACCGAACTATCTGAATATTGTTTAAATATTTTGTTTAAACATGATATACATTTAGTGTCAGAGTTCATAATGGAGAAATCGGAAAAGTTAATGAAAATACTTAACATAAATGCTGCACAATTACATACAATTAAAACGGAACTGAAACGAAAATTCGGGCCAGTCCGCACAGATTTCGAGACAAAATTGATGGCAATTGAAGATGTCGGTCAATCGTTTACATTTCTTGACGGCTCAACAGTTGTGGAAATTAAAGCTAGCGGACCAAGTCATCATCTTACACTTATTGGCCCATTGGACGACTTACTGGGCCCGTGTCTTATAATACGGAAGCCATTGAAAGAATCTGAAGAAAACATATATGAGTTGGGTCCCAGTCATCTGACCAGTAAAATCTTTTGGGAAATTTGTGGACCTTCGGGGGTGGGTAAAACTCAACTGGCATTGACTTTGATGATAAACTTTATGCAGCTGCATCATACCGAAGCCTTGTACATTGACACAAAGTTAGATTTTTCCGCTACGCGTGTTAAGAATATGCTTAAGGCGCGTCAACTTAAATCGGAAGTGATTGCCGGCACTTTGCAAGCCATAAAAGTGGAGAGGGTGTTGTCGGCTCAAGGTGTGGTACAGATGTTGGACACTTTGCACGCAGAATTGCGAAATGGTAGCGAACATGTTAATGGCATCAAAATGATAATTATTGATTCATTACCGGCTGTGTGGTTTCTTCTGAAGGCCGATTCCAACCGGTTGGCTGGAAAATGGCTGCTTTCACGTCTGGCACACATTCTCTATCGTCTCTGTGATGACTATGGCATAGCGGTCTTATGTGTTAATCTCTCTGTTATACCATCGGAAGAAAATCAGACGAAATCAGGCAAGTATTGTTCTTATTTTGAAACATTTATTGTATGCTAAAATCGTAAAAACATGTATATGATTATGTACAGCAGTTGTGGTCTGCAATGATGAACACGATATATCCGATATACTCGAAGACGATGATCTTGAGGTGGAAACAAAAAATCAGACCTATCGACAGGTTATGGGCCAGTTTTGGTTGTCCAAGCCACGTTTGCGTTTATCAATGGAATACATCTCCGAGGATGACAAAGACTTGAGGAGGTCGTCTCGTCGTATTCTTAAAGTTGTACAAAGTACTTGCATGCGCAAGAAGGGACAATGTACAGTACGTATATCCGAACAAGGGCTGGTCTAAGGAAGAGGTGTGGCATAAAAACGATGTTGTTTTTTATGTCGATGTTTTTGTTGTTTGATATTGTTTCATCACTTTTTTGCCCGGGACTATGGAATCTCCTAAGCCGGGTCTTTTGCGTGGTTTAGTTTTTAAATCTGCGGCATCTACTGATTGATCTGTTGCCATTGGCGGCAATTTGTGGCTCAATTTGGCAGATTTTACAATTGTGGCATTAACGGACGGTGGAGGTGGTGTTGATTTCAGCTGTAAATAAACAAAACAAAAAATGGGTGAGCATATAGAAATTAATTAATAAACGATTTTAATTGTTTAATATGTATATTACTCTGAGAAAATAATTTATTTAATTTTATTTATTTATTAATTTTGAGATACAAGATTCAGTCCTAGAAAAATCGAGCGTTTGCTTCATAAACTGAAAATTGAATATCACCGCTCAAATATTTGGATAAATATCCCATATCACATCGACAATTTTCATACAGTTTCGAGCTGTTACTGTGTAATGCTCTTGGAAAGATTATTGCCCATGGAACATGAACGTTTTTCTCCATGTCATCCGAGCAAAATTAATGTCAAAAAGCTTCTAATTATAGCAAATTGAAAAGTTTTGACACAATTTTGTTTATAATTGGATGATGTGGTATTATGATGTTTCTCATAAAATATACCATTCCACTCGTAAGTCGTTCTGATGAATCTTGGGCGAAACTCTACTTTGGGTTGTAAATCGCCATATAAGATGAAGCCTGCTAACTACTGCGGTCTTTATATGAAATATTCCTTCGTACAAGTTATTCTGGCTGTGCAATGAAGTAGTAATACAATTCCTTGGTAATGCATTTACTTTAAAATTTGAGTATTTTCTTCAGCTGGAGAAAATGTTTCAGACTTCTATCAGAACCACTTACCTCTTCATGTGCCGCTTCCTCTTCTTCGTTACCGGCCACCAAATCCGAGTCATGGGCATATTTACACTTGTTGCCAAATCTACAACGACCCTTGCGATTATTCCAACATATTTTGCGTCCATTTTTCTGTGTTAAATGCTCTTCGGACTCCACCATTTTTACGTGTTTCTGCAGCTTATTGATTTCAGCCCTCTCCGCTTCCAAAAAAGGATTACTGAAAACAATTCCCGTACCTTTCGTTGTAGAGCTAAGTAACTGATTAGCGCTGGGTAACTTATTGGACAAAGGTTTGGCAACAGATTGTGTAGCTGATGATCTTCAGAGGGTAAATAGAAAAACATGTATGGGGCATAACTTTAATCCGACAATTAATAAAAACTCACTTGTTTTCTTGTGTACTGTTCTGGTGCAATTCATCATCGGAATCTTCCAAGTCGCTACTACTGGAGGAGGACGTATCGCTATAATCTGCCACTAAGGATAACATTTTTGTTTTTTTTCAGGATTTATTCGTATCGTGTTTGTTTACATTTCCTCTGTAACAAAAAAAAATAAATCAGATGTTATGGTGTTATCGATAACAATCGTTGTAAAAGCATCGTTGCATTAAAATAGTACCAGTGATGGTGTATAAATAAATACAACCCTGTTCAGTTTGGTCAGTTACAGATGCTCACATATCTCAGAAATGAAATATTAGTTCGCGTTAAATAGAAATGTCTATCAAAAAGGGAAAATTGGTAAAGCCTTATTTGCAAACCCAATGTACATTGTGTTAAAATCATCTATTAAACCATACCCAGGCAAATCTGTCTTTCTGAACCAAAGAGGTGTTTCTACTACATGAAAGCAATCTAAGTAAGACAGATTTGAATATACTTAGTTCTTAGGACTTAGGACAAAATACTGCTTCCAGGATGTCATCTTTGACCGACAGCTTCTTTGGGCATAAACGAAATATCACACACAGTGTCCGGTCGCTTCTCTATCTTACTTACAAAAGATGGTTGTGGTCATGTTCTCTTAATGCAGTTTCGGTCTTGCCAGTCTCGAAGACATCTTTATAAACAAGGAAAAAATGGTATCTATCTTTTATTCTCATGGTGATTTTCTAAAATTTGTAGAGTGAAATCACGCTGACAAGACTGAAACATGTCCGTCAACTTTGTTCTTCAATTATTCACAAAATAGGATAGAGCTCCGAGCTTTCAATCATTAATCTTCTTCTCTTAGAGTGCAGACTAGCTGCTGCTAGGATATTATCAGATGAACTGCCAGCATTCTATTGGCTTCTGCCCCGGAATATCGCTGTGATGGACACTCAACACCATCAATTATGATTGGATGCATTTTGCTTGGATCTTTGGCGATTTGAAAAATATTGCTTGAAAAATTTATAGCACACTCTGCAAGTCTGTCACCAGATACCACTTTTTATCTCAACATGAAGTTGTTGTCATTAGCCGAGTCGTTTGTTTGGTGTTTCACTTGTTGGTAGGATCCCACGCGAAATCGAGTGTCGCCCTGGTCTTCATCGTATCATAAGTTATGTTGCTGCCACTTTCGTTAACGAATGTTGTATTATTCGAATTTTATCATGGAGTTTTGTATTTGTTTCCATTGTTCGGTAATATCATCGGGAAGTCTAGGCGGTTTTGATAAGAGCAATTGAGATATCTTCATTGAGTAGACAGTGACTGTCGGGTGCGAATGAAGCATTTCCACCTCTAGATTTCTCTTGGAGCTGATACGTTCGAGTTCAGCGGCACATAATCACATATCTGTCGAATTTGTCATTACAATCCTCCAGAATATGTTTAATGTCATGGACGGGACATCGGTCGCACCTTTGGTCCTTTGGCTTTTTCTTTCATCGGGGCATGAGCAAAAAATTTATTTTATAATTTCGAGAAAAATAATGAAAAAGTTTAAAAGCTTTAATATATGTAGACCAAATACAGTTTATTGCATCGCTTCATATTCACATATACGCATTTCATGGTTCAAAGTATAATGGAGGTACATAGCCTTCTGAAGAATGTGATCTTATTCAAGGTTGCCGGTATCTACATTTCTATTAAAACTGATAAGATTCCACACAACAGACCATGGCAAATAATCCAAAGAAGTATGTTTTGAAATACTCTGACATAATAGACCATATTATACCCTCCCACCAACATAATCTATTGTCTATTTACTTAATTCCAAATTTTACTTAATGTAATTTTTTAACAAGTATGACATGACTAGAAAACAGAGCTCGTTAAATATTCTGAGGTAATATTTCGATACCGAACTCATTCTATATATGTATAGTATTTCATATGTATATTAAAATTGCGAGTATGTAATTGATGACAACTTTTATGTGGACCGATGACGGGACGGACTTAGATCATAGAGTGAATATAAAGACTTGGTGAATAATAAAGAAATACAAACAAGTTCGCAAAGTTATAATACCTTGTTGTAGAGTAGGTCACCGCTATTAGATACGATTAATTTATCTATTAAATATTTAAGTTTCTATATGATCTCCGGTTTTATTTATATATTCTACTATATTCACAGTGATTGTAACATCTGTTCTGTTTTTTTGTTTGCGATCTGAAAAAGACAATCCTTTCATCAAAATTCGATAATCCCTAAAATGGGCGAATGTCCCCAGAAAATACCACAGACGACATTTTAGAAAACTTGCAAGAATATGAAGAACAAATTATGGCACTTTGCAGGTATACCAATACATATATTATTCTGCACGGCCGTAGTTTGTTTGTCTCGTATCCTGGTAAGAAAATCAAAACAGTTTTCATTGTTCGGTTTACATGACGGCAACATTACGAGTTAAATATTAATCTCTATAAGTCCTGTAAAAACTTTGTTAGAAAAGGTCCCGATCAATGTGTATATAAAATATATTGTGAATTGATCACTGATTTGAAGGGAAATACTTAGGGTATGTCTTCGGTATGGATACAACAGATTTCAATGTAAATGGACAATCGCATTGATATTTACAACGGATTAATATTGAAAGTTCGCCGTATTGTAATATTTCTGGTAACTTCTATTTAATTCGCGTCAAAAAACTGAAAAATGCTTCTTGTTAAATCCAGTACTATTGAATACTAGTGTGAATACTAGTCAAGCCCATCCTAAGTCAACTTCTTGATTTCTCTGAATTCCCTTTAATCTAGCACTCTGCTTTATCTATGTATGGAATTTGGAAGATATGACCGGTTTAGATATGACCATCTGTCTGTAGCCGTCGCACTGTGGCTCAAAATTGAAGTCATTGGGCAAAACCTTAATTTTTTTTTACCGGCATTCATTTACAGTTCTAATGAATTGCAAATTGTCCATTGAATAGCAAACTGCTTGGCCATCTTGCTAAGAGATGCGCGGAAGTTATGGGCAATTCTGGAATTCAGGAATACAGATTTCAGAGATGTTATTGCAAAGTAGATGATGATGCCTGTAGCGGTTATGACATTACATCCCAGCCACTAAGCAACTTCCCTGATCGCCATGATTTGTGCCTGAATGCAGCTGGCAGCTTAATCGCTAGGTCTAACGCTAGTTTCTTTGAGTGGATGCCTATGCCTATTCTACCATAGTTTAGTTTAATCGTCTGTGTAAAAGACTATACTGGGTGGATAGTCTCCGTTTAAATCCAGTCATATTTTGTTTAGAACAATTTTAACGACTTTATTTTTGATTAATGTGTGAAATTTTTTTTTGTATTTCCATACATATTTTTTGTTTAGAACAATTTTAACGACTTTATTTTTGATTAATGTGTGAAATTTTTTTTTGTATTTCCATACATATTTCTTAACAGAGGATTTTTTAAATTTTTATGAATACCGGGATAATTATCTAATGGCATTGTAGCCTTCAAGAGGTTAGTAAATTCATTTTTTGAAATGACGACCATCCCAAAGTTAAAGTTTAAATTTATTCAGCCTTTTTTTTAACCATAGGAGATGCATTTTAAATGACGGCCATCCCTTGTGGACGATAAGCTTTTTTGCAAGGTTTCCCGCAACGCCCATTTTGCCCCAAGGTCGCATTTTCTTATCTACCAGTAGCATATGTAGCCAACATTATAAAAGATATGGCCGTCTACAACTATGAGTTGTATGACCTAAAATAACCTAAATTAACAATTCAAACAAATCTGATTTATCTCCAATGCCAACAGCGGATGTAATATAAAGAAATTACACTTATATGCATTGTTTGCAATGCATTGTTATTGTCATCAATCGGGACATTGTGCGTCTGACTCAATGCAAAATACCGCCTTTGTGGAATATACCAGTTAATTGCGCAACCAGTCCCTTCATGATAACTAACACCTCTCCACCAAGCCATCAAATGTTAACAGACGTATTCATTTATACTATGTATATGTATGTATACACTCGTATGAACCTTGTATAGTTTGTTTTTGCTGTTGGTTTAAAGATTGATATGTACAAGTTTGATATGCGCCTACTTATAACACTTCTAGGGTTTCTTAAACTACTCGTATGTATAGTTTAATACATTTCACTATTGGGTGAGGAGTATATTATATTTGTCATTTCATTTGTTACGTTTTGATTGGCAATTTTTAAGCTCTTTGGAATACCTACTTACTTTAAACTATACTCCACTATTTCCAGTTATAAACTGAGTGATTACAAAAACTTAAAATACAACCGGTCTTGGGAATTTTTACATTTAAATGTTAATGTAAAAAATTAATTTTAATTAATTTAATTAAAAAAAAAACGTTCCGTCGCGGAACTTCGCTCAAATCAGTGCGATATAATTTGTGTACGCACTGACCGGGACCAACGTACCTTTTTGTTGTCCGCTTCGTAATTGGTTAAGAAGTGGGTGCTGAAATGATCGGAGTTACCAAAAGGTGCAAGAGTATTAACCTCCTACTTTTCAGGGTAAGATGTGAAGGAAAGGTCAAGACAATTTTGCTGTTACCCTTCAACTTGCCCATTCACTAATTGCGCCCTGTTCTTGTGAGCGACAAATAGCTCACTGGCTCCAATTGGAAAGCCAAGCATTATTATGGACAATAAAGCAACTGCAATTTCATTGTCCGGATAATAGCCTAATATTTTCGAAATGGAGTCGGAAAGGTCGTCAAAGCCATTCAGGGTAGCCTCCATTTCCATTTGAAGGGTGAATATGAGGTAAATACAGGAGCGCCATTTAAGGGTTTGTTTGATTATTTTCCTGAGGCTATTTGTGTGGTCAGCGCATAACATCCAAAAGCAGCAAATCAATTTAAAAAAACTGATTTTTATTTAAGAGTCCTATAACATCAAATACAATTATTGTTTACTCTAGTACTTTGTGTTAGTTTTTTCTTCTTTTAGAGCTTCTCATAGAAAAATGTAAATTATTAAATGAAACTGTGAAGTGGCCGGTTATGGAGTGATTATTTGGAAGCGCGACAGGCACTCAAGAAAACCAGCAAACGTTTAAAAAGTATTATAAAAAATTTTTGGAAAAAGATTTTGCCATTCAGTGGCGACTTTACACTGTAGCATACCCTCAGTGGGTGCACAAATTACGGCGAACACATCCAAGTGATTTATGATTAGTTTTCCATTTGTTTCGTTCTAAGATGCACAAGTGGCCTTACCAAAAAATGGCGATTAGAAAAGTCTGTAGGGCCGCATTTAAAAGACATGATTGCATTGATGTTTTTCTTTGGCTGTTCATGCATATGTAAATGTTGAAAGAAGCCAAATGTGCAGTACTACCTGACGGTTCGAGACATACTCGTACTTTATTCAGTAAATAGATACCACTCATACTAGTTGGAGTATGTGCGAGGGCCCGTGTTGCAGATAAGACACAGACTACTAAGTACAATCTAAATCATAACCATAACACCCATCATATCCGCTGTCACCGACAGCATTAACATCATTCACCCTCTGCTGCTACTGCTATCAACATCAAGCATTATTTGTCTTAGACTTGTAGAATTAGTCTTAACACATCCATGACGATAATGAACATAATCAACATCTCTATCTATAATTTTCACTCTCAGATGAAACAACAATCATTCCCGTTCCAACAACCGACCAGTTAAGATTAAATCGAACACACACAAAAACCCAACAACCAAAAAAAAAAGATTAAATCTGTTTTACAAACAGCACAAGTTATCATCGGAAAGAAAAGCAAAAGAGCCTAAAATAAGAGCTGCATCGGCGAACAAAAAATGTCGGAAAATATCCAGCAAATTAATGTCAATGGCGATGCGTCTGTACCACCTCTAAAAGTGGCTATTGTTGGAGGAGGTTTGGTAAGAAGATAATTAATTAAGTAAACCAGAAAATACCACAGTGCCTAAAAAACGTCCTTATTACGTAAAAAAGTGTCTTTGAAAAAATCAATGAAATTACAGAGAAACCCAAGATATTTTCGGTTTTATTAAAAATACATGACAAGTCTTCTTTTGTACAACTCCTGTAATGCCCCTGTCTTGTAAAATATCAACCGTACATTTTGCAAATGCAATTCTGGAAACAATACAATAGTTTTGTTTGCTAAACATTTGTGTTTGCTGTAATAAACAATAAATTGCAAACATTCTGACTACCGGAATTTATAAAAATACCCAGCGGAGGGGTAAATGTAACATTACTGTTTTTTTTTTTAAATTCGGATGCTAACTGATAACTAAGAATAAGTTATGGGTTTGATGTGCTTTTTTTAGAATTCTCTTTAAACCTAGAGCTACTAAAAATTTTGACAAATGAAACGAAGAAAACCAAAAATGTATAACAAAATTAACAATTGTTGTACTATTTTCAAATAGTAAAACAAAAATAAAATACATTTGTTTACACAAGTTTCTGTTTAACAAAATTCTGAATTTTCTTTTCGGTCGTCCTTTTACTAAGACACAACCTAGGAGCATTTTAGCTCCAGACCATATTTTATTGGATATTCGTTTCATTTAAATTAAATTGAACAAAAAAAAAAACAATTATTTACTGCTACTAAATTGTTGAAAGAATCGAAAAACCTCCATCGATTTTCATGATGGCTTTATGATAAACTATTATTTCTTATAACTCCGAAACTGTACTTCAGATTAAAAGACACTAAAGGTAGCGATTAAAGATAATTTAAAATCCAATTTTTAAAATGTATTTCAACTATTTCGGACGAGTCAAGTTATGATAAAGTCTCAAAAGTTGCATATTATTTAAAGAAATTTTGAAAAATGTTCTAACCATGAAAAAAAAAACATTTTGTTGTCTGGGGATCACAGTACATACGAATTATGTAGTAGTTTATCATTAGAATTTTTTTGTTGTATGTCCAGTGTTATTGACTTAAGTGAAGTGTCTTTGGACAACCGTGGAGTGGTATGTAGTGTGTGCGACTACCACACATCAGAACCCAGGTTCGAAACAAAAACATTTTTCAGTGGCTGCTTCCACCTCATAATTGCTGTCGACTAAGAGTAAGAAAGTAATCTCTAAGTCATGTAAAACTTCGAAGCCGACTTTAAACAGTCGGTCCCGGTCAGTGAGTATACACAATTTTATCGTGCACTGCCCACTGATTCGAGAGAAGTTCCCCGTCAGTTCCTTCATGGAATGTTAAGGAAAATAAGTAAGTAAGAAGTGTCTTTCAAATCCATCAAAGCCTTCAAAATCACAGATCATCTAATTCATAATGGAAATTGAACCATTGCTCATTTTCATAGTACCCTTACTAATAAGGGGCGCGTCTAAGGGCTCCATGGGTGCAAACTTTTGCCAGACCACCAAAACCTTTCCTCATTAACTTTCACTTAGTCATTCGTGTCGCGAATCAATTATTCACCTCGAATGAATTTAGTTTGTATTTTTTTTTGTTCATTTCGTTGGTACGTGGTACTGGTCGTGTTTCTTAAAATATAAAGTGACGGAATTTTTTAGAAGAAATTCAAAAAATTAAATACCAAAGTATATGTGAATGCAAGAATCTAGTAATTGTTTGTGTGCCATATAAGGCTCATAGGCTAAGTTATTGCATGAATTCAAATGAAATAAAATAAATAGAGTTTGTATATCATTAAAATATATCCAAAGTCGAAGCGAATGTCGGAACCTAAATGAGTACCTAGCTTGAATTTCGTGGCATATCTTCAAAATGAAGTACATGAAATCTAATCTCATTTTCCTTGCTTTCTGTCTGTCTATCCACTCTCGACATATTGGTATATCTAGAATATATAATAGGATATTCCTAGATTACCTCGCTGAACGCTGATTGACAATTGTCCAATTCATAGTTAATTCTACCAGCTGTTAATTTTCTTACCAAATCAGCTATTTCGAAGTGAACAATTGTTTTTTGGAGATACACGATAGCAAATTGTTGTTCGGGGGAATAGAAAATATCGAAGGAAGGAAATGTGACGGGAGTATGCCATCCTAGAAATTATGTTACCCTTAGACCGGCGCATTGTACTTAGCGCTCCAGTAAATAACATAAAATCATTTAATCATCATTTGTATTTTCATTAATAATTTTTGTCTTCTTAAAGTACTGTGACGGTACTAATTTAACCTACGACCCAGGCCTAGTTGTTGATTTGATTAGTGGTTTCTATACTGACTGGTCCATAATCAAATTCCATAGGTCATAAGTGTCTAATGTTATATTTACTCATTTATATTTTTAGTTTATTTTACACATATTCATATTGCGCATTAAAAAAAATTTAATTCTGTTCATATTAAAAAATGTGCTCTTTTCAAATTTTGAAAATTTAAAAAATTGTAATTTAATTTTTCGATGTTGTCGAACTGTCTCATATATATTAAATTCTGGACCACTGTGCGATGTAGTTTTAGCTGCCACTGGACAATTCGGGTGAAAGATTAGCGAAAGTTTAAAAACAAAAATAAACGATCTCGAACCAGATTAACAGAAAAAAAAAACACTGTGAAACAATAAAAGGTCGACAGAACATAACAAAAACGTTTAGCCAAAGATACGCTGTTGAATAATTTAAGCTTCACTGCAATTTTGACACAGATATTCACTTCCTTGGGTTTCTAGTGGCATGCAATGATAATTCATGAGATTATGAGACATTTGTCACATAAAACACATTTCCTACTATATTTTTTCTATTTTGGAAACATTTTAATCTCTTCTTGGAGTTAAAAATAACGCTTGAAACATTTCCCGTATTCCAAAATAGTTTATATGCATACAAAAAACAAATATGAGGTTGAATGACGAATTTTGAAGCTGAGCGCCCAAATTGTTATGAAATAAATATTGTCTCTTATCAAAAGGTGGGTTCATTGGCCGCATTAAATTTTGCCCGCAAGGGCCACCATGTCCATCTGTACGAGTATCGTGAAGACATACGCTCAGCTGAGCTGGTGCAGGGGCGCAGTATAAACTTGGCCTTGTCGCAACGAGGCCGCAAAGCTCTGGCCGATGTGGGACTCGAGGATCTGGTGTTATCCACTGCAATACCAATGCGTGGACGCATGTTGCACGACGTGAAGGGCAATACATCGGTGGTGTTGTATGATCCGTGTACCCATGAATGCTTGTACTCGGTGGGACGGAAACACTTGAACGAAGTGTTGTTGAATGGTAAGTAAGCAGAGTGTTTAATATGAATAATGGACAAATTACAAGTGGGTTTTTTCTTGCAGCCGGTGAAAAGTTACCCAACATTCACTATCATTTTGATCATAAACTAAAGACGGCCAATTTGAAAGAAGGTACCATGATTTTTCAGCAGTAAGTATTTCAGATAATGTCATTAAGGAACATACATACGTTTAAGTTGTGTTATTTTCTCTTTTTCTAGTCCCTATGAAGAACGGTGTACTGAGGCCACGGCAGATCTTATTGTCGGTTGTGATGGCGCCTTCAGTGCGGTGCGCCAACAAATGTCCAAGACATTGGGCTTTAATTACTCCCAGGAGTACATTGAACATGGCTATTTGGAATTATGTATACCGGCGAGAAACAATGAATTCCAAATGCCTCCAAATTATCTGCACATTTGGCCAAGGAATGAATTCATGATGATAGCTTTGCCCAATCAGGATAAATCATTCACTGTCACCCTATCGATGCCTTTTCAAGTATTCGCCGCCATTAAGAGTCCACATGATTTGCTGGAATTTTTCCGCAAATACTACAATGATGCCATACCATTGATGGGCGAGGAAATGTTGATCAAGGACTTTTTCAAATCAAAACCACAATTTTTGCTATCGATAAAGGTAAGTAATGCAAAGAGAAATGACCAGCAAAGGTGCTTATCGAAATCTCTTCCATTTTTTTCACAGTGCAATCCATACCATTATGGCGCTAAAGCTTTACTTTTGGGCGATGCTGCCCATGCCATGGTTCCCTACTACGGTCAGGGTATGAATGCTGGCATGGAGGATTGTTCCATATTCTTCTCCATCCTCAGTCAACCGCACATAACCATCGATAAAGCATTGGAACAGTTTACCGAGAAACGTTGTCGTGACGCCCATGCCATCTGTGATCTGGCCATGTACAATTATGTGGAGATGCGTGATCTCACCAAACGGTTTTCATTCAAGTGCCGCAAGTTCCTGGATACGACACTGTTTCGTTTCTTTCCCTCCGTTTGGGTGCCACTTTACAACAGTGTGTCCTTTACCAGTATGCCATACAGTAAATGTATAGCCAACCGAAAGTGGCAGGACGAGGTGAGTGGGCGGATGCATGTGGTGGTATGTGATGTGTTAATATTTGATTTTCTTGCAGATTTTGAAGAAATGTTTTTATACCACATTAACGTGTTTGACAATATTGGGTGGATCCTTTTATGTTGCTAAAAATTATGATTTACATGAGTTATTTAATTTGTAAGCCATTTACATTAGGGTTTAATAAAGTATTTTTGGGGGGGAAATATCTAAATGTATGATAAATAACGATTTCTGTTTTGTCCTCGGGATTTGTTTCCCCCGGTCCATAAGGAAAAACAGGGATTTCTTTTAGATATTTATATTCAATTTTAGAAATAATAGCAAAGTTATGTCCCTTAACATTTCATGAAGGAACAGAGTTTGAATGTCTCGAATACGTGAGCAGTGCACGATATAATTTGTATTCCCAATGACCGGGCCGTACTGGCTCTTACTCGCCAGCACTTACGAGATGGAAACAGACGCTGAAATGAAATGTTTGATGGTCTTATCAGGTTTCGATCCTGGATTTACTTTTGACGTAATAGTTCGTCTACAAAATATAACTATTGTTCATACTAAAAATGTTAAACCTTTTCAGATTTTAAATTTGAAAAATGTAATTTAATTTTCCAACTTTTCCGAACTGTATCTAACAGATTTGAAGACTACTGGTCTCAATTGTTTATTATATTAAAACGTGTGGTTTCTTATCTTTATTATGACTTGAAAATATGATTCAAAAGAATTTAAAGATTGTCATACCAATTTGCAATGGATGGAGGGTTCCCCATTTTTGATGGGTAACAGTTGCCCTACGAAATTGCGTCCTTGGTAGAAAGGGTAGATGTATTGAAAAAAGTCAAATTTTGTTGTCCCATGCTAATTAATTACTTTCCTTCTCATTAGCTTTTTAATAGATGAGTAAATACTTACTTTCTTTTAATGGCAAATTTTATTCCAATCGGTGAATATAAGGAAAAACTCTATTTCATCATGGTAGGGTGAATAATATTCGGCCTGGTCAAAACTATAAGTTCGCTGAAAAGCTTTCTCAATAAAGATTTCAAGAGTTGCCATTCGTCGGCTTCATAAAAATCCAAATAGAGCCATTGTTTTTAAAATTATAGTTCAGAAAATTGAGGATTTAAATTGGGAGGAGAAATATGGCAAATGTAACCTGGGAGGGGAAAAATATCAGTTTCGCATTTATTGTGGTGAAATTAATTAGAGCCAGTGTTCTAATTAATCCGGCTTATTCGAACTAAACTGTATTTGAAGGTGCATCAAATACAACAATAGACTTTAAAAAAATATTCTCAGCAGTTGTTATTAATAAATCGTGGCCTAAAGACGTTACTCTGGAGAATATATTGATCGAAGTTTGAAATATGAATATAATGTGTTGGGTGTTTGTTGTGATGATTGTTGCCGTTGCTTTTGATGTTATTGAGGCTCGAGGAGGTGGTGGTGGAGGAGGACATGGAGGTGGTGGAGGTCATGGTGGTGGCGGACATGGAGGTGGTGGACATGGAGGCGGCGGCTTCGGTGGTGGAGGAAGAGGTGGCGGAGGTAGAGGAGGTGGCTTCGGTGGAGGTGGCGGATTCGGTGGAGGTAGAGGTGGTGGTAGAGGAGGTGGCTTCGGTGGAGGTAGAGGCTTCGGTGGTGGTAGAGGAGGTGGTTTCGGTGGAGGTGCTTTCATACCCTATCCCATTCGTCAACGTTCTCCTTACTACGGTGGCGGCTTATTTGGATTTTAACACAAACAACATTTAATTAACATCTAGTGAAGTAGACAAAAAACAGATCTAACTGCAAACGACGTAAATGATATTTTAATTTATTTCCATTAGTCAGTTCGTAATCAATTTATTTCGCAGTAACATTAACACCACGTCCTCCAATCAACCACTAATGCTATTCCCAACATTAAATTGTATAGTCCTGATTTTACTAAATGTGATTATATGTATCCATTCCGGTCTGACATTGAGAGGTGGAGGAGGTCGCCATGGCAGAGGTGGCTTACGAGGCCGCTTTGGGGGGTTTAGCGGATACCGAGGAAGAGGTGTTGGGTTTGGAGGATTTCAGCGTAGCTTCTATGGACGGCGAAGATTTTATGGAGGTCGTCGTGGTTTTTATGGTGGCGGATTTTTCGGTGTGGCAGCACTGCCGGTTCCAGTTCCTGTGCCAGTAGACGTCTATGACGATTATGATTATTAATATTTAAATATTTATTAAGCAACTCAAATTTTGTACGAAGGATTTTGAAATAAAAATATTACACCAAAAAGGATCTGATAGCATAGTGAAAATAAGTTGAAAAATAAATAAAAATTGTTTTCGATAAGGGACATTTTTATGAAAATTATGTTTAATTAAAAGCTTCTGAAGTTTAATACCAAAGAGTCTTAGCAGATCACAAATTATTAAATTGTGGTAGATGAAATTTAATTCTGAACCAATGGATGCAGCAGAATAAAGTCCAAAATCCAATTCCATCGATCAAAAATCCGTGACTATTGAACTGGTACACATCTTCCTCTTTATTATGAAATAAACTTCCGATCATTTATCTCAAAAAATTTAATTTTTCTTTGAATACCAGAATAATATTACTGTAGTGTGAATTCATCTTGTAGTGTGTGGTTAAGTAAATAAATAAATAAACTAAACTAATCGCTTACTTTAAACTTTAAACGAAAACGTTATTTTTATTATACAGAACTTCTAAAAGCGCCTGAACACTGCAAACACTTTTTCCAAGCAATCGATCTGGCAACTTTGGCAACCATACAACATTGATTTTCCCCAAATTGGCGCATCCTAATCCGATTGCAGTTGAACTCATGCATTTGTCTCTTTTACACCCATACAAAATCCATATTTGGCCTTAAGAAGAAGAAAACCTACGAGAAGTTCGGTTAATCAGTTCTTCCGCCGCGCTTTTCCTGTGTCAACGTACAAATTGGAGCTTATTAGAAAAAAAAATTTTAGAACATCATATGGAAAGTTTTAAAGATAAAAAGACAAATGCAATTGTTAAAAGTCGGATGTATATCCAGTATTGCCTGGTTTTGAAATTCTTCAAGGAAAATGTTTAATATTAACAAGTGTGTCGGTCCTGCGTGGTTGTACATATAAAAGACGTGTTTGCGTTTGTGTGTGTGTGTGTGTGGAGCTTGTGTAAAAACGATGAGCACTCAGTTGAAAACATAGGAATGACAGGAAACAGCAACAGAAGTTGAACGATTTGGTTGGTCAGTTTGTGAAAAGTTTTTTCTTCGTTCGTTCAAAGCGAAGTGTAAAGACTGCGACTTAAATTAATTTCACCTTCGGTATGTTAAAATTAATTGTCGATCAGCGACTTTGGTGTAACTAGAAGGTGAGTGAATTGGTATATTTTTATATTTGGTATATTAATGGAGACTTTCTTTTCGATAACACAAAGTGTTTCAATTTTAGTGATTACAATTTTAACCTGGAACTGTTTATGTCTAAGTTGAGAAAGTTAAAGTGTAAAACAAAAACTTCGATAAGTGAGAACAAGGCTTGCTCACGACCTTTTTAAATTGAATGAATCTGTTAAATTTTTGTATATATTGGACACGACACATACTTTTTTCAGATCATTGGTTTTGCCCGGCACAACATTATTTTTTGTCGCCGTTACATTCCTCATATTTGTCTTAAGCGGTGTTCGTAACAGCTCGTGCCTCTGCATTAAAACTGTTTTTCACATAAACTATTTTTCAAAAAAGCGGATTTTCGTTTAAGCGAAGTACAGTGCAAGGAAAATCATCCAGAACAATCGTTACTAATAATTATTTTCAATTAAGCAATTTTTCCAATTAAAGAGGCGTGCGCTTATCCGAATTCCACTGTATTTTAAAAATGTTGCCTCCACACTCTGAAAATGTCACACTTATTGTGCTAGAAAACGTACTTACTCGTTTCGGCCATTTATATTCCAGACATTAACTCTAGAATGGTAGCGAAATTCTCCAACTGATCATGAGCGGCATGATATACATCAGTTTTAAAGAAACACCGAACAGTGAAGTTCGTATTTATAACACCGCGTGAGTTGGTTGCAGCACCCGTTCTAACCTCGCGATCTTACAACTTCGAATGTTAATTTTGAAATGACATTTTGTACTGTGCTTGTGAATCAAGCTATTGATGACATGCCAAAATATCAAAAAAATTTTGATATTCAACATTCAGTCATAAATTTCTGCCTATTACACGAGCATTTTGGTATGATTACATACCATCCTGCCAGGCCTCGAATGACCGTCTAATAGGCGCTTTTGCAATGACACCTATCAAATATAGCACGTCTTCTTTAAACTTATCACAACTGGAGGACGATTTTGCATAAAAAAAATAGGAAGCATATCATCAAGTATTTAAACATGGCTACAAAATCTGATGCCAAATCTTTTACACATTTCAAGTTTACTCGCTTTATTTCGTTGATCTTTCATTCACAATAGCCAGATTAACGACGGTTGAAAAAACCATTGTATACTTTAAGGCTGGTCGTTTTTTAAGGGATTTTTATATCCTACATCGTAGAATGGTGGATTGGTGGAAAGTGCAGTTTTATTTGAACGATACTTCATATGGTGAAAATATAAATTATTTATTAAAAATCAACCGAAATCCATTCACGGTACACAAGATGAAATAATCCAATCATGAGGTCTTAGTAACCTCGGAAACTTCCACCTAATCGGCTGAGATCTAAGCTCCTAGTTTCTTACCACATAGTGGTCTGACATCATTAGCTTTGGTCAACTCTTAGGCATCGTAACCTCAGACGTTATAATCTGAATCGTCGAAAAGCTGAGCTTCTGGTGGGGCAACAAAAAAAAATACTACATTATCTATTGGGTACTTTTTACAGATATCGCGCGCATTTCACTGAGTTGAGAAAAGTTTCCTTTATGCGGTTTGCCAAGGACACACTCATTTACTGTAAGTGTATGAGAAGGAGCAGTAGCCGACGAAGATTATGGCCGAGCAATAGAATGGGAAATGTGCTCGCATCGGGCTGTGAATATATCCACAAAAAGAACCATTAAGAAAACCTGGAGAAATCTCGACTACCAGAAAACAAGGACAATACTCGGGTTTAACAAAAATGAGCTGAGCAAGCTAGTTGAGGTCATCGCAGGACACTCTATTCTAAGGGCAGACCTTTTTAGGATAGGATGTTCCGAGAACGACGAATGTAGGGCATGGGGAGAGGACGCCGAAACGGCGGAACAGTGCCAGTGCTTTCTCGCAGATCAGGAAAATCCAATTAGGAGATGATACCTTAGATGACCTGTCGGTCTTCAAAGGAGTGGCCACAAGGAATTTAAGAAACTTTAAAGAGGGGCCTAACGTAAAAAAGGGGCAGGGAATCTGAAGAAGAAATCAGGAGGGCAGTAGTTTGTCTCCCGTCCGGTGCACACGCACTTTTTTGTCTGTCCGGTCGTTGTCGCGTTTGTCTATGTTCTGTCCGTTCAGTGTCATTAAAAACAATAACACAGAAAAATAAAAAAAAAATAAACATATTCACAAAACAGAAAAAAAAAAAAACATTCACAAAACAGAAAAACAAAAATCCTAAAAACAATACATAAAGTGCACACCAACAATAACCAAAACCAACAATAAACAACAACAAATCTACAGCAGTCACAGCAGCCACAGCCATCTCACACATCTCGCTGCTCATCAACGCCAACACGAAGGGCTTTTTTATGCTCCCCTTCTCCTGTGTTCCCCCCTTCCTCTCCGCATCCCTTTTCGCATAAAACAAACGACTGTGCTCTCTTCATGTCGCTGCCTGACTTGTGTTGAAGATCTAACACTGAACACTTGTTGGGTCTAGCAGCGGCAAGAGGGGTGCACAGTTATTTGTATTTATGCTTTGATATTGTTTTGTGTTTCTGTATGTTACAATGGTAGGTTCATTTAAAACACATTTTGCGAACATACGAGGGCTGAAGGCAAATTTCTTTGCGGTATACACTCACGTTCAGTTCCATAGGCCAGATGTACTCGCTCTATGTGAGACCCAGGTGTGTGAGGGTTCTAATCCACAGAATTTTCACATTCCTGGATATCACACTCTTTCCTCTTTCTCTTCCCACAGAGGCCTTGTGGTATACATACGTAATGGTGTGGTGTTCCAGAGCCAGCAACATTTGGACTCACAAGATCCAGAATTTAACTTTCTTTGGGTTAAGTTCAGGATTGGATCACACCCATTACACTTCGGGTTTCTTTACAGAAGCCCAAATTTGGAAAGGGAGGCTACCCTAAACGGCTTCGACGCCCTTTCCGATTCTATATCTAAAGTTTTAGAAGATTGTCCGGACAGTGAAATTGTAGTTGCTGGGGATTTCAATGTCCATAATCAATCTTGGCTTTCCCATTCGAGCCACACTTCTCCGGAGGGACAGTACGCTGAGCTTTTCGCCGCGCATATTAACTTGACGCAACTAGTGAATGAACCAACACACATTCCGCGTGTTGAAGGGCAATATCATAATATTCTTGACCTTTTCTTAACCTCACACCCTGAAAAATACGAGGTTAATATTCTTGCACCTCTTGGTAACTCGGATCATTGCACCATTTCAGCATCCTTTTCGTTCTCCGATCTTCGATCCACTTCTAAACCAGTCACGAAGCGGACTTTGTACATATACGAAAAGGCACGTTGGGCCGAGCTCAACAATTTCTATCAGCATTTTAATTGGAAATTATGTTTCCTAGACAATAATGTCGATGCTGCTGCTGAAATGGTCGAGAAAATAATTCTTCATGGAATAAACACGTTTATTCCATCGAAGACTACTTCGAATAAACCTTCAAAGAATTGTTGGTTTAATCAGACATGCAAAGAAGCTGTCAGATCCAAAGAGGAAGCGTTCAGAAATTGGCGTTTAAATAAAAACGTCACTACTGAGCTGCTACGTAAGCAGGCAAGATCCAATTGTGCCAGAGTGCTTAGGCGTGAAAAACTTCTCCACGAACAACGCCTTCGTGCTAAAGTTCTTTCTTCTCCCAGGGGTAGTAAGAGCTTTTGGGCATTTGTTAAAAGAGTAAGGGACAATTCTTCATCTTCTATCCCAACTCTCGTTAACGATGACCAGATATTCACTGACCCGGTTGACAAAGCTAACCTTCTGGCTGAAATATTTGCAAAGAATTCATCTTTGCCAGACAGCAGTCAACCACTCCCCGTAATCGAAAACGTATCTACTTCGATGCCTCAGATATTTTTTCGAACACGTGGCGTTAAAAGGGTTCTTGCAGATCTCAATGTAAACAAAACTCCGGGCCCGGATGGCATTTCAGCACTTGTCCTATGTAAGTGCTCTTCGACGCTAGCTCGTCCATTGCGCAATCTTTTCAACATGTCGTACCGTGCTGGTATTTACCCTTCACGTTGGAAAGTTGCCAATGTTCAGCCGATCCCCAAGAAAGGTGAGGCTACTAATCCTGCGAATTACCGTCCAATTGCAATATGTTCTGCGCTCTCGAAGGTTATGGAGAGCATGGTTAACCACCATCTTGTTAAATATTTAGAGTCTAACGGCCTTCTAAATGATCGACAGTATGGCTTCCGTAGAAATCGATCTACTGGAGACCTGATGGCGTTCCTTTCGGAGCGATGGAGTCGATCTATTCACGCCCTTGGTGAAAGTAAGGTCGTGGCTCTGGATATTTCCAAGGCGTTCGATAGGGTCTGGCACGGAGCACTCATATCAAAACTTATTGCTTTTGGTGTCGGTAATATCTTCTCTCGATTCATATCGAGTTTCCTCAGGGATCGCACTATACGAGTTGTTATAGATGGGGTCTCATCCAACGAGCATAGGTTGACCGCAGGAGTTCCACAAGGCTCTGTCCTCTCTCCCTCTCTATTTCTTATTTTCATTGACGACTTGTTGGGTCAGACTGTGAACCCGATCTACTCCTTTGCGGATGACAGCAATCTCTGTCATTCATACTCATTTGATCATCGGCCAGGTCCTCTGGAGGTCGAGGACAAAAGGCGAATGATGAATGACTCACTTAACCGCGATTTGGCGACGATTTGTGAGTGGGGCCAAATGAATAGAGTAGATTTTAATGCACAAAAGACCCAGTGCTGTTTGTTGTCACACAAACGTTCACCAGATCCAGCATCGTCGTCAATTTCTATGGGTGGTGTGGATATCGACGAATCAGACACTCTTGATGTTCTGGGCATGAAGATACAGGGTGATGCTCGCTGGGCTAGCCATATATTCGAAGTGTCGAAAGAAGCATTCAAGTGTTTAGGCTTTTTGAAGCGGTGCAAGAAATACTTCACTCCATCTGATCTCGTAAATATTTACACCACTTACATCCGGCCTAAAATGGAATACAACTCGCATATATGGGCAGGGGCTCCATTAACATCTTTGAAGCTTCTGGACCGTGTACAGAGGAGAGCGGTGGTGATGATAGGGGATGGTAGGGTATCCAGCTCTATTGTCTCCCTACAGCATCGCCGTAATGTGGGTTGTGTATCGCTATTCTATAGATATTTTAATGGTATCTGTTCAGAAGATATCCGTCGTCTGGTCCCTGACGTTAGAACATTTAGTCGGAATACACGGCTATCCAGGGTATCTCATCCGTTCATTGTGAAATGGCCGGTTGACCGGACGACGCACTATAGAGAAAATTCGTTCTTTAGCCGAACCGTTCGTATGTGGAATAATCTTCCAGCAAATGTGTTTCCTGCCAGTTGTGACATTCAGAAATTCAAAACAAATGTCAACAAACACTACTCCCTCTTTCCTCCTTCCGATACCCTAATTTCCTTCCGCTAACACAATGCATTGCATTTATAGGGGGCATCCCCTGAGTGTTGGCCAGCAAAAAAAAAAAAAAAAAAAAAAAAACAGACCGAATTGCTGGCCTAGGTGTATGTCAACGACATGAGACGGTCATTCGTACATGGCCGATCCTCCGTTTCAACCTAACCATAACTTCTGTATTGCAATGTATTAAACAGTCGAACTTCCATAACTCGAACCACCAGTAGTCCGTAGAAAAGTTCGACTAACGGAGACTTTGAGTTATGGAATTACTTATAAGATTGTTTAAGGGAATTTGTATCCTTAATGGTCACTAGAAGTGCTTCGACTTATGGCTGTTCCAGTATATATTCACAGAAATGTTTGGATCGTTGCAGGCCTTAACTTACCTTCAGATTAATGCTGCCAACCGCCTTATTCGAACCTTCACTTCGGTATCATTTCACTCAGTACGTGCAATCTTTAAATTCGTTGCTAACGAACTTAACTACTATTTGATCATATTGATGACTTTATTGTAAAACTTCAAACACCTATGTGCCAATGTGTGTCTAAGATATACTTCCTTAAGCTCGTACCCACAGAGTAACATATGTATGTACGTAGAAACTCACTGCTCACAAAATTACAACTCAGCCGCTGGGATAAGACACTATTTGCATTTCTACCAGGCTGTGGTCCAGCCAAATATAGCACCAATCTGTCTTGCTCGTTTTAATATTGCTGACAGAGAAATAAGATATCGTTGCTGTTTGTCGTAAAGTAAAATCAAGAGAAACTTCCAGCCAGCGACAACGCAGCCTCCGTTCACTGTGACGACTCATGCGAAAATGATATGAATTAACAGTGACAGAGTAGTCAGTCCAGCTTGCTGGTTGTGTGATACAGAAAACCGACAGTTTTTATATATATATTTTTTTTTTTTTTGTAATGGAACTGGAACTGACTGTACATGTTGTATCCAGCATGGTTGTCAATTTGTCCGATTGGTAGGAAGAATACGGGATTGTGTGAAATGTAAATGTAGAAAATGGTAGGTGGTCGCTGCCCCAAGTATTCCAAGTAAACGCTGTAAACATTCCAAGTGATCCCTGGAATATCCGAAAAGACAATTCGGGAATTCGCTGTGTGGGAAAAGTCACCCAGGTGCGATCACAACCTCACGTCGAGTCGAACCCTCTCTGCGAGCCCTGTAATTGAAGCGCAAGCCCTGTAATTGAAAATAAATACTAGTAACGATAGTTCTGGTTGATTTACAATGCACTGTACTTCGCTTAAACGAAAATCCGCTTTATTGAAAAATCGTTTATGTGAAACACATTTTTAATGCATAGAGAAACAAAACACATTTAAGACAACTCAACCAAATGAAAATAAGTCACTATTTTCATCTAAGCTCATTAATATTGAATTGAAATGGTACATACACGTATTTTAATCGATGTTGCTCAAGTTTCTATCTTCGTGTCATAGAACTAATTCAAAAATTCATATTCAGTTCGTTTAAATTAAAGAAGGTTCAATTATCCGAAGTCTTTCTTATTGAAAATCCCGCATAAGTGAATGAAATTTCTTGATTTTTTTTTTCATTTCCGCTTAATGTTTTCTGATAGTGTTGCCACATCAAAAGTGTGTTTTAATTTGTCAGACCACTCAAAAACTTATTTAACCCTTCAATGCGCGATTTTTTATTTTTTGTTTTAAAAAATATTTTTGAATTCTACAGGTATTCTAAAACTAGAAAAAAATAACAAAAAAATTATTTTATTTATTTTTACATTTATTTTTTATAAAAAAATGCGTGATGATTCATATTTGAATCAACCAAGTTTTCCGATCTACAACTTGAGAATTTACACATTTTGCATTTTATTTTCCACTAATGTCACGCACACACACTACAGAATAAAAATAAAATTTATAAAACTTACCTTGATCACCAATCGCGAATTATTTTAATTTAAAATAGTTATAAATCGCAAAACTCCACTATAATGCAAAAATCGCAATGACAACTGACCAAATTGTTGTCAAAACATCCGTTACAAATCATCTATGGTTTTACAACAACAAATGTCATGCATTCGTGTTAGAATCAGCTGAAACTTAATCACTGTAATGTCTAATAGAAGAGTAACATGGAAAACAAGTGGTTGATTCAAATATGCATCACGGCGCACTGAAGGGTTAAAGTTTAGACTCAGTTTTTTTAACTGTAGTTTAACTACGGTCTCATTAATTAGATCTGAATGTTTTTATTTATACAGGGTTTTCCAACAAGAGGTGTTATTTTGGTATTCAAAGAAAAATCGAATTTTGGAGATAATGATCGGATGTTTATTTCATCATAAAGTGGAAGGTATGCCGTTAGTAATGAAAAACAGCATCCAAGAATACAAAGCTTCAAAAGTGACAGCTACCGAAATAGCGGATGATTCAAAGTAACACCTATTGGTGGAAACCCCTTTACGTTCTCATTTATTAGATCTGAATGTTTTTATTTCCACAAAGAGTATCTTCCATTCCCATTCAAATCATATTTACTAAATGTCGAAATAAAAAAAAGTCGGATTTCGTCGTACACTCGGAATACATCACAGGGGAATGTCATGGACGTTTCATAGCTGATCTGACAGCCTGTTTTTATAAAACGAATGGGTTTTTCGTTTCGTTAAAATAACGAACAGAAATTCTGTTTCGTCAGTTTGGGTTTTTGTTACACGGAAGTCTTAATTAAATTCTAATTGAAATTTGTTTCGTATGTATTTTTGTGTGTATTGTCTAATTGGATTCGTTGGAGTTATAGAAACACAATTCAGTTTCGTTTCGTCTCAGACGTATACGTTTTATAAAAACAGGCTGTGATTTCAATCAATACATTCATTTACATACAGTGCAACTTCGATAGTCCGGACATGCGCCAAACCGGTCACTCCAATAATTCGGCCGCTTCGACATTTCGGACAATTTAAAATTTTTACCTCAACAATCCGGACAATTTTTTTTACGCTCTCATGTTTTGTTATAATCCATCCAAAATATGATTGGAGCTATGAATTTCAGTAATGACATCACTGAACAAGATATCAATGATTGTTCATTGGATTTTTCAGACTAAGAAATAATACAACATGCTAAACCAAATAATTCGTCAGTTTTGCTTAAGACTCTGAAGACGACTTGATGGTAATGGATGTAAAAACAAAGATCTCTAATGCAGATGCAAAGAAATCATTTGCACTTTGCATTCAGTGGGCTGAGGAAAATAATTTAGATATACAGGATATTCTCTTGTTGAAGAGGCTAGAAGAAAAAGCCAAAATTAACCACCTCAACAAAGTTAGTCAGCACAAAATAACTTTGTTTTTTAATAAACCATAGTAAAAATATGGATTCTATTTAGTATTATTTTTGTTTTTGAATAAATATATGTACGTATCTGCAAGAACAGAGCAAATTCATGTTTTAATTCACTTAGATTATTTCAAAATTGTTTGACCTACTATAGTCCGGATGCCTCGATAATCCGACCGAGCCTAAAACTATATGTGTCCGGATTATCGAAGTTGCACTGTACATACCTACAATAGGATCGTACACATTTATTTTTTTTTCCAATTTTTTTCTCCTACAGTACGCAGTTATTTTCCCAATATTGCTGCTATCCAACATTTGTTGTAGTTCTGCATCATAATCGAACACTTGTTTGAATGCAGTTAATCACAATGTGCCCTCTCATTCTCTATTTTTGTTGTTCTCTTTTTGTGGGCATCTCTGTTATTTACCGGTCGTTGTTTTGTTGCAAATTGACTTGTTTACGGTTGGTCGCTATACAATGCACTCGTTCGTACATACATAGATTTGTGTACAAAAATGTCCATACGTACTCACACACATTTATACCAGAGAAGCCCTCACATTCAACCACATTTTTGTGATGTTCTCTGGGCATATTTGCAAATATATTTATGCACATAATTGATATGTAAGTATGTTTGTATGTCCATGGGTATTCCACACATAATATGTAGGCAAAGTGTGAAGTAAGCTACGATTATAAAATAAAAATATGAGTAGTCACTCTCTATAGAACTGCGTCTGATATAATTAAATTCTGAGAAAAAAAAGTGATCTTATCAAAAGGACACGAAAGAGAAAGAATTCTGTTGAAATGTATGTATTTCGACCCAGGATTTAAAGAGAGTGCAATGAACCTTTGGTATGTCTGTAAATAAATGTATTAAAAAAAACCATACTAAAGAAGCTTATTATTAACTTTAAAAATCCTGGACGATTCGTTTTAATAGCTTGTGCCGACTTTTGCTGTGACTCACTGTATGTGTGTATATTTACCTTTCAAACTTGCCCTATTTTACAAAAAAAAAAAAATTAACAAGTTTCTTTCTTTTTATGTTCGAGTTTTATTATAATTTCTTTTTAACAAATGCGCGACAATTTTTAAGAGATTCCTTTCTTGTGTACGAGTAAGAGAGTGTGTTTGGTAGGGACAAAGGCGTTACGCGAAACAATGTGAGAGCATGTGGGTTGTGTTTTGTGGTTGTCTCCCCTTTCTTGAGAACTTGTTGATCTACTTTTTGTTTTTGTTTCTCATTTGCAAAGAGCTGTGTTATGATCTGTTGTTGAATTGTATTTGTGCGCGATGAGGTGTTTATGGATGGCTGCTGATCTTTCAACGGAGATTTTTTTTTGATTTTCCCGTAAAAAACCAATTGTGTAAACATTGTGAATGTTTTTGCACAAGTAACTACTAGTGATGTCAATATTTGAAATAAAAAAAAACGTTAAATAGTCGAAGTGGCAATGTTGATTCTATAATGCATAACCAGCGTCGCATTGCCATTATAATAAAAACTTTAGAGAACAGTATAAAGTTGTACAGCTCAAATTTCAAAAAAGAAAATTGGTAATACAATTTATTACAAATTCTAATAAAACCAAATTATATATACGAAGATAAGATATTTATATTTCAACAGAATTTTGTAGATTCTGTATAATAAGATAAGATATTTAATTATTTATTTATCATTAATTACAATGTGAATTTTTATTAAAATTTTGGGTCTAAGGGTACACCGGGTGACACAGACCAGAGCCTCTGTTGGGAATCGAACTCACAACCCCAACGCTGATAGGCAAGCACGCTACCTACTCGTCTACCGGGGCGCTTATAAGATATTTATGTTTCAACAGAACTTCCAGGGATTTGGGCTATTTTTTATAGCCTATCTAGATTGCATTCTTCGGCATCTCTTGAACGTAATAACTTATTTTTGTCCAATCTGAGGGAATCGGATTCTGGAGCACTGGACCGTCAAAAGTTTTCGAATGACCACTGAAATGTGAGGTATGTAAAAAAATAAAGTTGGAAATAATTCGCGGAAAAAATGCTAAAAATTTCATTTAAATCCCACAAAACTTAAAATTGGAAAATTTTTTCCGCCCAAATATGGGCATACCCACCAAAAAAAAATCAACTTTCCTCCTTTCCAAATGGGTACCTATTGTATTTTTCAAAATCTCTTGAACGTAAAAACTTATTTTGTCCAATCTGAGGGAATTTAATTCTGGACCGTAAAAAGTTTTCGAATGACCACTGAAATGTGAGGTATGTAAAAAATAAAGTTGGAAATAATTCGCGGAAAACATGCTCAAAATTTCATTTAAATCCCACCAAACTTAAAATTGGAAACATTTTTCCGCCCAAATATGGTCGGATGTGCCCAAAACGGCAAACATTGTTCAGGGGGGAATTTTTGATTTTTATTGCACTACTAACTAAAGAAATTGTATACAAGAATAAAATGTCGGTATTTTTCCTCTGTAATCATTTAAACACGTTGTCTGTATACATATTAGTTTAATTTCTGTTATTTGTATGATACATAATATTATTTCTTTTCACACATAAATTTGACCGTTTGTTGCTTTGGAAAAAAAAACACACCAAATTAAACGCCAAAAGCGCCAAGTGGACATCATCACCAATGATCGCGTCGTTTGCGAAGAGAGTTGAGAGTGCAAGTGAAAATAATTTGCAAGTTATTTGTGGTGAAAGAGCGAGCACGAGTGAAAAAAGAGAGTGACCTTTATTGGTGTTAGTGCGCCACTGTGGACTGCTCGTCGTTGTATTCTTCCGTTTCTTTATTGTATTCTATTTCTATACAAAAGCTCCTCTCACCCCAAACACCGCCTCACTGGCGGATAAAAACAAGTCATCCCTTCTTTACTCGTTACTTTTTGCTCGTCGAATTCTTGGTGTTTTTTTCTTGCTGAAGCATTTACCCACACACACACACACTAATCCGTATGCATGCGTGTAAATGTGTAGGCTTGTCTGGCTGGCTTTTACTTTGTTGTCAATTAAGAGAGTGAATTGTGTGTTCTTTCTTAAAATTTGTCGTTGCCTTTGATTGTTGCTCTGGTGGCTGCTCTTGTCGTTGCTTATTTTGCCGATTATGGTGTGTACGTGTATGTGTGCGGCTATATGTTAAGTTCGTTGCGGTTTCTTGCCGTAGCCATAGCCAAGTCGTTGTTAGTCAGTTGTTCGTCACATGTTCGACTCGTAAGACTAAAACGCCGCTAAACGCTTTTACTTCTGTATTTCTGAGAAAGCAAAAAAAAAGTATCACCAATAAAACGCAAAGCAAAGCAAAGCTAGCGAAAGAAAACAAAACAGCTGTCGTGTGTGTGCTTTTTCCGCTCATTGAAATTGTTATTCAATTATAATCCCTCCATGGTGCAAAGCAACCAAATCGAAAACCAACAAGACACAAACGAAAGAAAGAAGAAACCATCTTTACTTTTATAACAATAACGGTTATAAAAATTCTGCAAAGAAAGCAAAAGAAATTGGCGATTTTTTTTTTCGATCATTGGCGGAAAAAATCATCGCTGTAACTTATTTTCTTCTCAAAACGAATTTGGCGATTTTTTCTATGAAAAGAAAAATTCAAGTTTTAAAATTTTGTTAATAACAAAAATAAAAAAAACAAAAATAAGAAAAACCAGAGCGTGTAGTGTTAAGAAATAAAAGCAAACTTTAAGCAAATAAATCAATCAAGTTTGTGAGATAATTCTACAATAACAACAACAAAAAGTGTTATTTTTATGTTTATAAAAAAAAATCTATTGGAAAATTTTACAACAAAACTAATACAATTTCAATACGCTCGCAAAATATCAAGTAAAGTAATCTAGACATAAAATTATTGTCAACAAAAAAAAAAAACGTTACATTTACTTCCAATACAAAGTGAATATCTATTTTAAAAGAAATGTAAAAAAAAATACAAAAAAAAAGTCTAAAAGAATTTCAATTATATTCCATATTTAAAAAAAAATATATCCTAAGAAAAATCCATATTTATTAACATTTTAAGTCGAAAAGAAAAAACATTTTTGTGTGACGTCATATATTTTGTATATTTAAATCACAAAATAAAACCGACCTCCTTATACAGAAGATCAGTTGATTTGATTGTCTGCCTACCAAAAAAAAAAAACGAAAATCACGAGATTTTAGTTTTCTTTTTCACCAAAAAAAAAGGTAAATGTTTGCTCTCCCACACGCCGTCTTACAAGAATGTATGAACATAAAATAATATACAAAAAAAAAACCAACAAATTTTCATTTTGACTTTATTGGTCATCCATCTCATAACTGCGAAAAGCAGCAGCATAGACGAAAACCGAAAAGCCGAATTATCATCACATTTTTCACCGTATATGCGATTGTTTTTGTAGTTGGTCTTGGTCTTCATTTTGTCGGCCACCACCTTCTCTGCCCCTCTCACCACCTCTCTTACCCTTAGTTTTTTTTTTGCTCCGCCATTGCCAAATAGTTGTGTGTGTGTTTCTTCTTCGTTTTGTACCTCGTGTTTGTCATTTTTTTTCTTTCTATTTTTTTTAATTCTCATTCGTAAGACGAAACTGAAGACACATCGCCCAAAAAGAAATAAATCTCATGTAAACTTTGTGTGCTTGTGTGTATGCATGTGACTGTGTGAGCGATCGATCGACATGTACTTCTTTTTCTTTGTCCAATACTTTCTTTCGTTTCACGACTCCTCTTATCTTTTAGTTTTCGTCAACGTGTTCTCTTTTTTTTTTTTTTATTAACAATTGTTTTTACAAACGACGACGGCGAGGAGATGTTTTGCATTACAAATGCACGTCGACTGAATTGTGTGCCGATGCTGGAAAAGTACCGCTAAAGTTGAAGGTTTCATTTGAGATTAACATACAGTTGTTGCACTAATTCTGTTTCGACCCACTGTGTGTGTGTGTGTGTGAGCAACTTTTTCACATTTGGGGAAATATTTGTACACTAGACTGGGTCGCAGTTAAAGGGACAAAATGACTAGTTTACTTTTAGTAATGCTGACATTTGCAGTGTTGCCAAAGTGAAGTAGTGAAGTAGCCAGTGACCGCGTTTGCGGTCCGACAAGGTGCTTAACGACGTCGACCCAAAAATGCTTTGGTTTTGCGAACTGTCACTGCAAGTTGTTCACCATTTTTTGTAGTGAATTTTAATGATTTCAATGCGTTCTTGAAGCGTGTATCGTTCCAGTTGTAGTAAAGGCGTAGTTTCTCAAATGTCAAAGAATAAAAACTTCAAAAGTGACAGCTACCGAAATACCGGGTGATCTCTTGTTGGAAAACCCTTAACAACATTTTAAATACAATTTTATCCGAATTTTCAGATAAACTACCCCCGTTTTTATTTTAATGGGCTATATAAGCTACGTTTTTTAGTGTGTCCAGTTAAAGGAGACTTCCTATTTGGCAACCCTACGTATAATGCCTAGTCGAAATGAAATTGAAGTATTTCTTTTATTCATAACATTCAATTGTTCTTATTGCCAACACTGAATTTTCCTATTTGCTAACTGCAGCTGTCGAATATCAGTGAAAGCTCTGTTCCTAAGCGGTTAATATGAGATCAACGTTCTCATTACAATTCAGGGCAAAATTGAAAAACAAAAAAATATTATTTCATTCTATACATTTGTTTGGATATAAAACTCACCCCTGTTACATGTGACTTGCAGTGTTCACATCTCAATATGGGCTATTGAAGTAGAAAAGCCTTTTGGGAAGTTTGCCAAAATATGCATTTTCAATTCAACTTCGATGATTCATGTTTTGAAACTTGATAACGACATTTTACTTATTTATTTCCCTAAACATTCGATGAAAGAACAGACTAGTGAGCCGTGCACGATACAATTTCTATGAACTCACTGGCAGGAATCGTCTTTTTAAAGCCGAATAATAAAACAATAAAAACACTATAAAAATAATAAAAACACTTTATAGTCGCAGGCAATAACACAACCAAACACTTCATGACGAACATCCTTTACTGGCCGTATATCGATGTCATTAATCATAAGTTCTGGTATTACCTCTGCTGTCATTTCGCAAGAATGAAAGCCACAAGAAAATGTCAAACTAAATCTAATAATATGCATTAGAATTTCCAGCGTACCCACAGACAATGGAAAGATTAAAGGCAGCCTAAGCCATTATTAGACGTTGTACACTAGATAGGGACATAATGCGAGCGAGCTAAACTGTTTGCCAGTGCGGTAATGCATCGGAGCAAAGGAGCGATGGCTGGTCTATGGATATATTTCTAAATACTGTAGCACCAAAAGAGCTAAAAAGCAGAACAAAAACCAATTTTTAAAGTCGTCATATTTATTGGAACGAAAAACAACATTTTGTCTTTGATAATTTTTATGAATTTGTTAATTTTTATGACATTCGGCGCTCTAAAGCACATAAAATTTCATTAATAATTTGAATTTTTCTGTTTTCAATGTTGATTTCTGATGGAAAAAACGTGTTCAACTCGATTTCTATTGAATGTGAAATCGACAAACCGACATACATGCACACATAATACGTACAGATACATGCGAGTCTCGATGAAAGCCTTTGATAAATCGTCAGACACCACCCGGCAATAGATCAAATTGCATTTAGAGCTGAAATTGTTGTTTTCATAAATCGTTATGTAATAATACGATACTCAATGTATTATGTTTAGTTTATTTTTCTAAAGGTCATATTCTAAAGGGTAAACGTATAGGGGCCGCAACGAATTGTATACACGCTATATACACACCGGCGTTGACACCTCGTTGTAGAGGAAAATTGGCGCAAACTTTTAATTTATAATAAAATTAAATAACAAGTATTACTATAGCAACTAAAAAATCCAATTTGTGTAGAATTATCCTTTCTCGACTGAGATATAGATGGCGTTGACTGAAATCATAAATCGATCATGGCATCAGAAATTTGTAAAACTTGTCCACTTTTTGTTAAGTCACAGCTGGTGCGCAAAGACAATTTCTATTAGAACTAACACAACTAATATGAGATGAAATGATAGTATCACCGTTTCTCAACTGAGATATAGATGGCGTTCACTATCATGGTAGAGGAAAATTGCCCCATACTTTCAATGTCCAATAAAACTAAATAAAACGTATTTCTATACCAACTAAAAAATCCAATCTGTGTAGAATTATCTTTTCTCAAGTCAGATATAGGTGGCGTTGACTTAAATCATAAATCGATAATGGCATCAGAAATTTGTAAAACTTGTCCACTTTTTGTTAAGTCACAGCTTGTGCGCAAAGACAATTTCTATTAAAAGTAACACAACTAATATGAAAAGAAATTATAATATCATCGTTTCTCAAATGAGATATAGATGGCGTTGACTAAAATGATAATCCATAACTGAAATCATGAACCCCGGTCATGGCTTGAGACGCACATACTGACTGTACTATAATCGGAGATTTTTCTGAGAACTTTCCGAAAACTTTTCCACGTTTGGATTTTTTTTAAGCACAGAAGGGAAAGGCCTAACGAAACCAATGTCTTCGATATTACCATATTTTCTCAACTGAGATATAGATGGCGTTCCCTGTGACATTTATAACATGAATCATAAAACACGATCACGGCATGATAAGGAATTGCATGGGGATTTTACAAACCCAATCTATGGACAATCGATATTATTAAATTTTCTCAACTGAGATATAGATGGCGTTCAAAACATAAATCATAAAACCCCATCATGGTATGAGAAGGAATTACATTGTGATTTTTCTACGATGAGCCATTTATTAGAATGATTTTCCTAAAGATTGATAGATTACTAAGAGGACTTTAGCCATATCCGATTTGATCGTCCGTTGTTTATCTTTGCAAGAAAACCGAAAAATGCCGCCTTTTCTCTACATAGTCGCCGACTTCGGTCGCATCCGTCGAGGTTTGCCTGTACTCTTGTTTCACCGAAATAGTATTTACGCGGCGGTAGTCGCAGTAGTTGCGCGTAGTCAGAGGCAATCGCAAAATAGAATTAAATCGCTGAACTTTTTCTGTTGTTTATCTTATCACAATGTTAAGTACCAAAAATAAATTAACCAAAAGTTCTTGAAGTAAGCCAATTTGACTTGTGACAATCTAAATAAATAAATAAAATAAAAAAAAAAACAACAACAACAACAAAACACACCACAAAAAACAATAAACTAAACGTATAGCCAAAAACAAATCAACTTAAATTATAATTGCAAATGATGGATGAAAGACACGAAGGCTTCTTTCTTTCATTCTCTGCATTCATTATCATCGATTTGTGTACACACATTTCCCATGTATTTTTCCATAACCGAAGATTTTAATTGGCTGGAATCTTATATTCATAAGTGATTGCCTAAACTATACAATAGGAAATAATTCTGGAGTATTTTGCCAAAGCCGGCAGAAACAGCTTAAACGATTTGTGAATATCTGACTTTTTACTAATCCGTTTCGAATGATATTCGAAATGAGTTTGATTGTGACAACTAGCAACGTTTTAATCAACACTATTTGGAAACGTCAAACGAATAAACTTGGGAGACGGAAAGTTCTCACAAATCAATTTTACTAGGAGAATTATTATTGTCGAAGGTAAATCCAGTCAGCGGATTTTCAATCGAAAAGTCTAACTTTGTTCTCCATCACTGAAAAGTGCTTTGCTTTTAAGATCACCCCAGCTAATGTGAATGTGTGCCGTCAAATCTGTGTCAATAGTTATCAAAACTTCATACATCGATTCTCGCAAGAAGCACACGAAAAACGCTTTTGATTAGATTAGTCCCCATAATAAAGAAATATGAAACATGTACTAATTTCAAGTAAGAGTTAAATCACATTCATCTTAAAACGGCAACCGGTTTTTTTTTTATTTATTTATTATTACATTACAAAGTAAATTTATATTTTAATTTTGGGTCCAAGGGTAAACCGGGTGACACAGACCATGTGGCTACATTTTTTGCAGCGACAGACCAAAGCCTCTGGTGGGAATCGGACCCACAGCCCCCACGCTGATAGGAAAGCTCGCCTACCGGGGCGCTCGGCACCCGGTACATCTTTACTCAATTTAAGTTGACTTGAAATTAAATATGTACATACATTTCCTATATCGAACGAGTAACACTAATCGCTTGACTGACACAGAGAGAGAGAGAGAGAGAGATAGGGAGAGCCGGAGCCGCCACCTACCTTACTCGTTGAGCCCTTTCTGTGTTTACTTCGCACTCATGTTACATTGTTGCACTAAAGAGTAGTGTCCGCACACATTCCGTGTTTGTTGCAATTGCAACAACACACACTCACACAGCGAACATGTATTCGATCATCACTGTGGAACAGATGTTCGTTCGCTGTGTACACTCGCCTGTTGTCTGGCGATTTTTCGAGTGTTTTCTTTTTTTGTTGCAATACGTGATTTTGCGGTTTTCGATTTTGTTTTGTTCTTTTCTAAATTCTAATTTGGTCTTTGATCGAAATTTTATTTTTGTTTTGTGTGTGTTTTTCTTCTTCTTGAATATCAAATAGAGTGTGTGCGTGTGTGTGTGGTAGATGGTGGTGTCGCGATGCCATTCATTTGGGGTTGGTGTGGGCCAATTCTTTTGTTTTGTTTATGACAACAATTGTGATGGTCATCAATAGTTTCCCCAACAACCCCCCCCCCCCCCCCCCCCCTTCCCTGATTTGTGAAGAATGAAGAAATCGACAATGCCGCCATCGGTTTTGGGTGGAATGGAAATTTTTTTACGCGGTTTTGTTGCTGATGCGTTTTTCTTCTGTCTGCGTAGCGAATGTTAGCAAATTTTGTATTTGAGCATAATCTTATCAGACACATGGAATACACAAGTATGTACAGGGTCCGCCAAAAAACTTTTTTTTTTTTTTTTAAAATTCTATAAAAAAAAATTGCTGGATATTTTCTCAAATTTCTTTTTTTATTTGAAAGTACAATCCTTGCGGTTAATAATGGAAGATAATTTCATTCAAATGGCTGCCTCGGCTGGTCATGCAGTTGCCTAAGGACATCAGCTCTGCGGCTGATAATGCGGAATGGTGCATTTGTGTGGGAGGTACCAGAAGGGGACCGACTAGGGGTCCAATTTTTTCTGGAGAACTTTATATTTTTATAGATTTATGGGTTTGGGTTTGATTGGATTGCTCGTAGTAATATTATTATACGATTTCCTAAGTAGGATGGATCGTACATTTGTGTGGGAGGTACCCGAAGGGGCTTGGCCAGACTTTCAAGTTTTTGCCCCAAACTTTGTCCATTTATAGCTTTACTAAGTACCGAATTTGGGTAAGATTGCGCTGTTCGTATTGATATTATTACACTATTTCTAAAGTGGGCGAAATAGAGCATTTGTATGGGAGGTACCCGAAGGGTTGTGGCCATATAGCCCATATGCAATTTCATAAGTAGTTTTGGGAAAATATTAGACCATGTAAAACGTCAAAGCGATTGCTTGACTCTTTCGAAAGTTATCGTGCGTACCAGCAGGACAGAAAGACTGAAATGGTTCAAACGACTTAAGAAGTCATGAATCGAATTTGGTTCAAAGACATCTAGGGTCTATGTGTTACACTTTTGGGTCGTATCAAATGGTATATACCCTCCTACCCGTAGGGTGAGGATATAAAAAGATACGTGTCTTCCAGTTTTGCCCAAATTCATGCACTTTTTTTCTGGGCCCCCAAAGATTTTGGTCCTCGGTGACATTTTTGCAAAAAAGTCATCAAAGTTATAGCTCTTGTCATAAAGAACAAAAATTGTGAATAATAAAATCTAAAAATTCCAAAAATTCGATTTTTTAAATGTTTTTACCCTTGTTCAGGTCCGTAGATAGAAAACCATTCCAAATTCAAGGAAACAATCGACTACAAAAACGTACCTAAAATCTTAGTAAACATATTTTTAGAACATATGAACTTCCTAGGAATAATTCTTCAAAGTGTATCAATTCGCATTTGCTTTCTCGAATAACATTAGCCAATTTTTGGAGCGTATGAGTAATATTATTTAAATTACTTGGAGACACGGGTCTTTTTTTTTGGTCCTTTATCATGTAGTTTCCCGTTTTGGAATTTTATTAGCTGTCACCTTGTCGATGACCTCTTGCAGTGGTGAGAAAATGATGAGAAAACGTATTGCCCTGATTTTATAAAACGTTTCAAAGAACGACAACTTTTGGAATTACGTTTGAATTTTGGTTTCATCCACGTAATAGCACATTTTCTAAAACAATAACAATTACGATATACAGAATTTGAACAAACATAAATTACGTTTCGTTTACAAAATGTGGGGGGCACAAGTCACTGGAGAAACGTTCTTTTTTACGTTTTGCTCGAAAACAACTCTTCCCGAACACACACACTCTGTTTTTTATCTACGTCAATTAAGTTGTTATTATTTCTCTACGTTTGTCTAATTTCCCATCCTCGTCTGTTGACACAAATGTTCGAAGAACGCAAAAGAACCAGCCACACACCGAACAGAGAAGACAATAACATCAAAACAATAAACGAAAAATGTGTGCAAACACACACACGAGAAAAGGCAAAAAATGTGTCTTGTCTGTTTTATCGGAACATTTCCTACAACAAAAAAAAAAAAAAAAAAAAAAAAAAACAAAATATTACTTAATCGCTCACCGCCCAATGTGTGTTCCCCTCTGAGAATTATATCACTCACTCACTCTCTGCTGTATCCCTTCGGACGGGATGATTGTTATGATTCAATGGGCAATATTTGGCTCTCTGCACTTCCTTTCTGTTTGTTGACATTTTTGTTTTAAATAAATATTATTTGCGTTGTTTATTAAAACTAAATATGTTCATATATGTATGTAGTATACACATACATACATACATATGTATAATAATAATAATAAACAAAAAAGTGTGAATAATTAATTGTTGTTAAATGTGGTCCATGAATCATTTCATCTATTTTCCTCGCTCGCTCGCTTGCTCTCCCTATGTCTCACTGTTTATCGAACCAAAATGTGTTGTTCTCTTGACCATCGACAGCAGTTCACAAATGCTTGCCATGATCCTCCCCCTCCGCATGTGTAAAAAGTCGTGATTGGCAATGATGAGGCTTGATGACGCTGACATGCCGCAATTGAATGGAAATTTATTCATTCACCATTAATATGCATATGTATGTATGTGTGTGATGCACAGTGGTCCTACATATGAAATGAGGAGAATGGAGAATTTGTCCATCTTTTCTCCTGTGCATCAATCTGCGATGATTCCAGACGTGCCCTGTCTGTCTGCCTCGGCACTACCCTTCACATCGCTGTGTTCTGCAAACACAAACAAAGTCTGGCGGTCCGCTGTGTCCGATGGTAATCGACATTGAACCACTGTTCAGCGGTGCAACGAGTCTGTGCCACTGGCATGTCAGCAAAACCAAATTAATCGCTAACGACCAATCAGTCTCAGTACAAACAAAAACGGAATTAGTAATGATCACCGTCAGCATCGCACTCATTATACTCATATATATGTATATAGACAGATCACGCATTATCCGACAATTTATATTTAAAATTAAAAAAAAAAAAAAACTCCCTCAAGTGAATCAGTTTACAAAATGACAGTATTAAAGATATTTTCAAATGATTTGCAAGCGTTTGCCTCATATGACACGATATACACGTATTTAGAAAATTATTTATTTACCTACACGCAGACTATGAGTATTTGACTTTGTGATTTGTTTAAATTGTTGTAAGCAAACACAAATTAATAATAGGAAACCGTGTTTTCAAATTATTTCGTTTCAAATTAAAACAAGGAGAGAGAAGAGAAAGAGACAGAGAAGAGAAAGATAGGAAGATGGAAAGAGAGAGAATGAGAGACATAGAAAGAGATAGAGCTAGAGAAAGACAGATAGTGAAAGAGGGAGATGAGATATAAAAAAAGAGAGAATGAGAGATAGAGAAAGAGAGTGATAGAGAAAGAGAGATAGTGAAAGAGATAGATAGAGAGAAAAGGAGAGAGAAAGAGAGAGATAGCGAATAAGAGAACGAGAGATAGAGAGATATAGAAAAGAAAGATAGAGGGAGAAAGATAGAAATAGAGAAAGCGAGAAATAGACAAAGAGAGAAAGCGAGAAAGGTAGAAAGAGACAAATAGAGAAAGCGAGAAAGATAGAAAAAGACAAAGAGAGAACGATAGAAATAGACTAAGAGAGAAATAGACAAAGAGAGAAATAGAGAAAGAGAGAAAGAGAGAAATAGAGAAAGAGATAATTAGAGAAAGAGAGGAAAGAGGAATAAGAAAAGAGAGAGAATGAGACAAAGAGACAAAAGGGGAAAGATAGAAATAGATAAAGCGAGAAAAAGACAAAGAGAGAAAGATAGAAAGAGAGAAAGCGAGAAAGATAGAAAGAAACAAAAGGGGAAAGATAGAAATAGAGAAAGCGAGAAATAGACAAAGAGAGAAAGCGAGAAAGATAGAAAGAGACGAATAGAGAAAGCGAGAAAGATAGAAAAAGACAAAGAGAGAAATAGAACAAAAGAGAAAGAGAAATATAGAAAGAGATAGAGCCAGAGAAAGACAGATAGTGAAAGTGGGAGATGATATATAAAAAAAGAGAGATAGAGAGTGATAGAGAGAGATAGAGTAAGAGAGATAGTGAAAGATATAGATTGAGAGAAAAGGAGAAAAAGAAAGATAGTGAAAGAGATAGATAGCGAATAAGAGAAAGAGAGATAGAGAGGTTGAGAAGAAGAGATATAGAGGGAGAAAGATAGAAATAGAGAAAGCGAGAAAAAGACAAAGAGAGGAAGAGAGAAAGAGAAAAATAGAGAAAGAGAGACATAGAGAAAGCGAGAAAGAGACAGAGAGAGAAAGAGGGAGACATTGAGAAAGAGAGAGATAGCGAATAAGAGAGATAGAAAGGTTGAGTAAAAGAGAGATAGAGGGAGAAAGATAGAAATAGAGAAAGCGAGAAAGATAGAAAGAGACAAAGAGAGAAAGATAGAAATAGAGAAAGCGAGAAAAAGACAAACAGAGGAAAGAGAAAAATAGAGAAAGGGAGGAAGAGAGAAAGAGAAAAATAGAGAAAGAGAGACATAGAGAAAGCGAGAATGATATAAAGAGACAGAGAGAGAAAGAGGGAGATAGTGAGAAATATACAAAGAGAGAAAGGGAGAAAGATAGAGAGAGAGACCAGGCTGGTCAACTGTACACATCCAAACTGGTTCTTGCTGTCATGGCATCTGAAGCAGATGTCCTTTGCCTCGTAATTGCTGGCTGCTGACGAATAGCCTTAAATTACGTTGCTTAGAATGTTTGCAGCTACCACACTGAGGTCGGTAAGACGACTTGGGATACAGTCGATAGGGATCACACTAGGTTCACCGAGTCAAACCGATCAGGAACTTTGACCCCACGACATACAACCCCATTAAAGGATTTTTTTTCGAAAACACCGGTTTTCAATTATGGACTCTCACCACTCAGCTGCAGTCAGCCGCATTGGGTCTATCTTTCAGGCGTAAGTTTGAAAATACTTCAGTCAGGTCTATGTGAAATGAGACGGATTTAGAAATGCTCTACAATCATTTCTCGAATTCAGCCCTACCTCAATCATGGATAGTAAAGAGCTTGGGCCTGTGAGTGTCACAAAAAGAAGCCTTGAGCCTTGAGCTTCCTTTTGTGACACTCTTGATTTAATGCAACTTCTCTGCTATGCAGTGTGTATCAACTATAAAAAAAATGATCAGTAGCACTTAATTTCCAATTTTTCCATAACAAGTATATTTTATTTTTATTATTTTTAATGTAAATTATTATACCTTAAATAGTTTTTGAATTCTTGGAGTAGTTTTTATTGTAATTTATTATAATTGGCCGTGAGGCTTTAAATTACAAAATCTGTGCAAATAAATGAAATGAAATGAAATTGTGTAGGCTTCGGTGGTTTTTTTCCACACTTGAGCCGTTAAACTTTAAATTGAATCTATATCTGGACCAGGGGGGGCGGGGCACTCTACTCTTATCCATCTTTCGACGCAAATGGAGAAGTTGTGTTACATTCGAAAATTTAATTGAAAAAAAAAACAATGACTCAGAAAACAATTGATTAGATAGTAGAATATTTATGTTGTGTTTTTTTTTTGTTTTGTTTTGTTTATTTATTAAAACGACGAATGGAAAACAAAAATGATAATAATTTCTTTTTATTATTTTCTTCCCTATCATTGTTTTTAGGTGCATCTAAAAAAGTAAAATAAAAATTTCGCTTAAAATACAACACGAGCGTATTCCACAAGAACGACAACAACGCCAACAGTGATAACACAGTGTTTGGGTGGAATTAGGAAACAAATTCAGATATTTATTCTAGAAAAAGAAACGAAAGTGCGAAATTATGGTGAATAACAGTAGTAATAAACCGATGAAAATGAAGATGAAGCCACAACAACAGCAGCCGGGCCAGCAGCAACAGTCCGAAACCGTGGCCGACTCAATGGAGAACAGCCCACAGAAGGCACCGAACACAACCAGCACACAAAACGAAACTGCTACTCCCACCACCACCACCAACACCACGGCCACGACTACTCCAACTACAGAACAGCAGCAGACACAAACTGCACAGAAAACACAAACAAATGGACAGCAACACAACAAAAACAATCAACAACAGCAGCAGCAGCAACAACAGAAGGCTCTAAGCCACAACAATAGAAATGGCAACGGCAACAGCAACAACACCAACACCGCTAATCAGAAACTTCGCAACAGCGTCAACAACAACACAAAATCTGTAAATCCCAAATCCCCACAACCCCAAAAGAATTCCCAAAAATCCAACAAAAACAAACAACAAAAGGCCAATGCTGAAAATGATCCCAAATCCTCCTCCCAACAACAACAACAACAGCAGCAGTCGGCCAAATTCGTCAAGTCCACCTCGTACCGTAATTCGTCGCACAGTTACGCCCAGACGGTGGGCAACACCCACACCAACGGCAACAGCAAGCGGACCTACAATAAACCCCAACCCTTGGCCACATTCAATGAAAATCTGCCGTTGCCCCGCGAAAGGGGTAACAAGGCGAGAAACAATCAGAAAACATGGGCCGCCACAAATGAAAACCAAAATCCCAATGCCAATGCCAATAATCGGGCCAGTGACAAAACGAAATTCATCAGTCCGGCCGAACTGCTAACAGCGGCTCTCACCAAATCGTGTGCCAAATGTCTGAAACCCACAGCAGCGGTGTCTGACCTCATGGAACAGTCCTCGTCGCTGGGCAGCAACATAAATCCCAAACAATATCGCAAATCGAAATCATACGTCAACACTTCGCGCTATTCCTCCAACGGCGATCTGACACAGAAATCGTCGGGTGCCTCTTCGGCCTCATCGACGGCCTCCTCATCTTCCCATCATAATCACAATCACAGCCACAGTCACAACCACCATCATCATCGCCATCAGTACTATCGTTCACAAAGCGATCGTCGCAATTCATTTGATCGTCATTTTGCCGAACGCAACAAGAATTTTGTGCCCATCGAACCTCCACCAAGGCCCATCCTGGCCTCGTCCAATATTGCCGCTGTTCTCGTTGACACCGAGAAATTGGTGATATACGAACGTCTGGGGAAAGGACGCAGCACGTATCCCATAATGCAGGTGAGTGTCTATGGGGAAATTCCCCGCCGTTATTTCCAACTGATAATAAGGGGGGGGGGGGGGGGGCTTTTTGTTTTCATTTACTGTTAATTTTATATTTAAATATTTTGTTGTTTGCTGTATTTCTTTATAATCGCTTCGTGAGATAGGGCAAAAAGTCCCCGTATCAGTCACATCACCGCATCACACTGGAATTTTGTAAATAAACCCCACAACCCAACGAACACATTCGATTTAATTCTAAAGATTGAATTACACAAGCCCATCGGCGCAATAGCAATGATTTAAAACATTGGTGCCAAGCGATTGGCGATGGTGTGTGATAGCTGTACACTCGTCCCTGGTATCGAAATTAATTTAATCCTCTTAGTAACGTTGCAGAATTTTCCCGATATTTTTCGAAATTAGGTATTTTTTTGAATACAAAATTTCGAGTGCCAGTGTAAAATCCAAAAATATTTTTTATTGGAAATTGAATTTTTTAATATTTTCAATTCAACCAAAGACTTCAACTAGGGAATTTTCAGAAATTACACCTTTCTCTGGTGGTTTCATAGGTTTCTCTATGGTTCAATGTAATCGATTATCGAAAATCGTGAGCTGCAATTGAAAAGAGAGGGAAAAATAGAGAGAGAGAATGAGCGAATTAGAGAAAGTGAGAAAGAGATGAAGGGAAAAAGTAGAGAAAGAGAGAAGTAGAGAAAGCGAGAAAGATAGAAAAAGACAAAGAGAGAAATAGACAAAGAGAGAAATAGAAAAAAAGAGAAAGATATTAAGAGAGAAAAGAGAGAGAATGAGAGACATAGAAAGACAAGATACAGAGAAAGACAGATAGTGAAAGTGGGAGATGAGATATAAAAAAAGAGAGATAGAGAAAGAGAGTGATAGAGAAAGAGAGATATAGCGAAAAAGAGAAAGAGAGATAGAGAGGTTGAGAAAAATAGAGATATAGGGAGAAAGATAGAAATAGAGAAAGCGAGAAAGATAGAAAGAGACAAAGATAGAAATAGAGAAAGCGAGAAAAAGACAAAGAGAGGAAGATAGAAATAGAGAAAGATAGAAAGAGAGAGAGAAAGAGAAACTGAAAGAAAGAGAAAAATTAGAGAAAGGGAAACTGAAAGAAAGAGAGAAATTGCGAATGAGAGAAAGATAGAATTATAGAAATAGAGAAAGAGAGAAAGCGAGAGAGTTTGTTGAGAGCCTAGACAAACATTGTCTCTTTATTTAAAAGACACAGTTAGAGAGAAAGAGAAATATAGAGAAACAGAGAGAAAAAGAGAGAGGGAAAGATATAAAGAGAGAGAAAGAGAGAACGACAAAAAGAGAAAATAAGCGAATGAGAGAAAGAGAGAAATAGAGAAAGAGAGATGTAGAGACAGAGAGAAATAGTAAAAGAGAGTAAGATAGAAAGAGAGAGAGAGAAAGAAAAACATGTAGAAAGAGAAAGTGAGAGAAAGATAAACTGAATGAATGAGAGAAAGAGAAACTGAGAGAAATTGAGAATGAGAGAAGGAGAGAAATGGAGAATTATAGAAATGGAGAAAGAGAGAAAGTGAGAGAGAGCCGAGACAAACAGTGTCTCTTTATTTAAAAGAGACAGTTAGAGAGAAAAAGAAATATAGAGAAAGATAGAGAGAAAGAGAGATAGAAAGAGAGAGAAAAAGAAATAGAGAGAGAAAGAGAGATAGAGAGGGAAGAGATATAAAGAGAAATACAGAGAGAAAAAGAGAGAGAGAACAAGAGAGAAAAATAAAGATTTAATTTACTTCAATAGTGTCACAAATCAAAATTCACTTTTTTTGAGTTGTGATACTATTGAAGTAAATGAGCGAAATGTCTTTTTCTTTGCCAGTGATAGAAGCAACAGGGTTGCCAACACGACAACAGGATAAATATCACTGACAAAACAAATATTTTTTGTGAATTTCCTTCCATGTTAGGAATATGCCTACTCTTTTAAAGACAAAAAAAAATCTTGTATTTCCTGTTTGTTTTCACTTTCCAGTGTAACATCCAATTCGATTCAAACAGATTGTCTTTGAATTAAGTAAAACAAATTTCAAATTAAAACAAATACTTGCATTCCGAGGGTGCAGATAATCATCAGAGGTTACTCATGACCCCGCAAAATACTAGGAAAATCGTAAGCGACAATTGGAGGGAGAGCGGACACAAAAGACTTTCTCGTGCTTTATGAGAGGGAGAACAGCTTTGTCATAATGATTGCCAGTTAAATCATGATTGACAGCAGGAAAAAGAGTCGACACGGCGACTTTTTCTTCGTTTGAGAGATGGAGAGCGTGAATGGTTAAGAAAGCAGGGTTGTCAGTACTAGATTAAGAAAAAGCCAAAATTACATTCAAAAATTCACATTTTTAAACAAAAAAAATATAATCAAAATCCCACAAAAACTGTAGATTGTTAGTGTTTGACTAACTGGTAGAACATATCGAGCCCTTACAGTGAAAAAGTCGTAAGGTCGTTTTGTGGAAAATCCCAAAATATATAGAAATGTATATTTACAAACATATTACACTTTTGTAGTGCATTTTGGTCACAAAACATATGAGAATTTCCAAAAACTCTGCTAAATGAACTTTGGCACAGGCAAAAGACACATGTATGGAATTGCAGCATCAGCAAAATTCCAGAGGCTTAAATGTGAGAAGCGGACTTTTTCAATAGATGTCAGCCAAAGTTTTTTTTTTTTTTTTTTTCAAATGATGCACAACTTGGCTGTGACAAACGTAGTGACATTCAGAGTTTACCTACGTACAACTAGACATTCTGGAGGGCAGACTACCTAAGCCGATCAGTAGTACACAAACTGCAAACTCTAGATGTCACTGTCTCTCTTACAGTAAATATAACCAATAGCTGCTTTGTCTGTCCTCTTTATATGCAGGCATTTGAAAGATACGTAATTAACTCTTAAGCGCCCCGGTAGGCGAGTTGGTAGCGTGCTTGCCTATCAGCGTGGGGGTTGTGGGTTCGATTCCCACCAGAGGCTTTGGTCTGTCGCTGCAAAAAATCAAGCCAAATAGTCTTTGTCACTCGGTTTATCCTTGGACCCAAAATTAGAATATAAATTTACTTTGTATTGTAATTAAATAAAATAAAAAAAAAAAAATAAAAATAAAAAAAAAAAAAATAAAAAACTCTTAAAGAATCATCTACTCAGCGCCTTTCGAAAGTCTTTGTGCCGCTGTCCTTTTCAAATAAATAACATTGGCAATTAAAATTTCCGAATTCTGAACACTTTCGCTTGCAATCTTTAATTCGGGTTGATATTCTTCGCAAACTGGAAATTTTGGCAGCAGCACAGCAAAAGCGCGCATGTTCTGTGTCACATATGTGCATTCCGTTTTGTTCTCCGAATAATATTCACAATAATTAAATATTTATATTTTCGATGTGTGTCAGAATACCACTTGTCAAATATTTATGCGGCTCAAACAAAAGTATTATGTCAACAAAAAGCACAAACAAATATATGACACTTGGATTTTAAAAAGACCAGCCAGCCCATCTGCTGATTTAGTGAAATGAGGGCGATGACGGGGTAAACAGAAATCGTATGGAAATCGTATACTCGTCGTCAAGTGTTTCAATGCGATTTCTGAATAATTTTAAATGAACTCGGAATATTTTTGCATACGTTGTAGAAAGGTGCAACCGGCGAAACAATCGATTTCAGGCGACTACGTGTCATTGAATCATTCACAGACGACGACGAAGTGGATCAGCCGAACACGTGGCCCCCTCAAAAGTGACCTTTTCAACTGACGAAAATACTATGGGTAAATTTCGATGTTTCGTAAATGATTATTTATTCTTTTGCTAAGAACTCTCCAGTATTTTTTCAGGTTTTGAAGTTTGAAGTATTTCCGCTAGGTTTAGCAATTTAAATTAAATATGTAGAAAGCTGTTGCGACTATTAACTATCTATAAAACCATATACACATTTTTTTTGGCAAATATCCCCCCCCCCCACGAAAAAAAAGGAAAGAACACATTTAATTATGGCACGAAATCGAAGCTGGTTTTCGTTGATTCATCGGCCCCAAATGACTTCAATGAAATACGTCGACCATGCAAAGTACCGTTGCCTGCTAAAACTGGAATACTTTCAGTGCTTTAATTATTTCATAACAATTGTTTGAATTTGAACGCTTTGTGAAAGGGGGGGAATGGGCAGCAAGCTTCTCAAAAATATTAAACGTTTATTTAGTTAAATTAAATTCTTACATTTGGATTGGTATTTCATCAGGGTGCTTCGCAAAGTTTAGCTCTGTAAATGATTTCTTGCCTTCGCGAGCAATGAGCGCTGCCCAGTCATGTAGTTGTGGCAGTCATGGACTGACTGCGTCATTGTCCACTTCACGAGGACGTCATGGGTGATCCGTGTGGTCCATTAGTGCAAGCTACGTCAGGATTGGCCAGTTCGCTTGCCGGGCCTTTCAAGGCGCTGTCATCGTAGTCTCTTTACGATCTGAAGGTTTACAAGGCACATGGGTTAAAACTGCGAATTACATCGGTTACCTGTTCTTGAGCAGTGACATTATGAGGCAGCACGAGTGACTGGGAGTTTTCTCAAAACCTCTTCCTGGCATTTTAGACCTTCGGTTCAGTCGGACCTTGCCCTAATCGGTCCTTTAAGGGACGAGGGGCAGGGGGAGGGATAGGGAAATATGTGTAAATGGACAGTAGGGTGATTGGATCCAATCTCTGCTGACAACGTCTGACCAAAGATGGATGACTCTTTGCCGAAGGCGACTTACGGCCAAAAATAACGTTCGGCAGAAGGCCGAATAAAAAATCTGACCGAAGACAACGTCCGACCGAAGACAATGTCTGACCGAAGACAATGTCTGACCGAAGACAATGTCTGACCGAAGACAATGTCTGACCTAAGACAATGTCTGACCTAAGACAATGTCTGACCGAAGACAATGTCTGACCAAAGACAATCTCGGACAATGTCTGACCGAAGACAATGTCTGACCGAAGACACAGTCTGACCGAAGACACAGTCTGACCGAAGACAACGTCTGACCGAAGACAACGTCTGACCGAAGACATCGTCTGACCGAAGACAACGTCTGACCGAAGACAATGTCTGACCGAAGACAATGTCTGACCTAAGACAATGTCTGACCTAAGACAATGTCTGACCGAAGACAATGTCTGACCGAAGACACAGTCTGACCGAAGAGAACGTCTGACCGAAGACATCGTGTGACCGAATACAATGTCTGACCGAAGACAATGTCGGACCGAAGACAATGTGTGACCGAAGACAATGTCTGACCGAATACAAAGTCTGACCGAAGACAACGTCTGACCGAAGACATCGTCTGACCGAAGTCATCGTCTGACCGAAGACAACGTCCGACCGAAGACAATGTCTGACCGAAGCATTGATTCGTTTGAGGTAATTTTGGACTACTTTTGGGCCACATTTTGGCCGGTATCTCAGCCATAACATGATGAATGTGGCTTCTTAAGTGCTCAAGAGTTAAAGTTTTATCTGCATAAACAAGGCCTCACAAAAACATAGTCGAATGGTGTCAAATCGCATGATCTTGGGGGCCAGTTGATGTGGCCACAGCGCCACAAATTACGCTGCCAGGAAATGTCTCTGGCAATAAAGTCATATTCGCTCAAGTTGTGTGGCATGTGGCAGCGTCTTCTAAATTTATCCCCGGCATAAACATACGCCCCAACCGACTTTAAATTCTCGTTAGAAATTTAAATCTCACAGATATATGTCAGTAAAGTTGTCCAACTATTCCGCAAGGGTCTGTCGAGTACAATTTTAGTTGTTTGCTATATTCATAACATAAACGTATGGGATCTAAAGGTATTGGCCTAACCAATACCGTACTTTAGACTGCCATTAACCATTAACAGAGTTCCCGAAATGATTTTCATTTTGTTATTCAGTTCCCCATCGGCAACACATTAATCTTCGGCAGGCCACAAAAGTTATTGCATCTTTCATTTTATTTTTTGTGTGTGTGTGTTTTTTTTCCAGCCATTCCAAATTAATTAATTCCTGAATTCCCCTCCATTAAAGAGTCTTTGAGTTTGTTTTTTTTGGTTTTTGCTGATTTGTGAGAAAGATTAATTGCCAATTGCATTCATTGATCAATTGTGGTACGAGTAAGATATGTGCGAGTCTTCTTTTACACTTTGGTTTTTTTTTCTTTGTTTGTCTTTGGCGACGTTAATGGTTCAAAATTCCCCTCAACTGGCTCCACACATAACAAAAGCGTATTTAGAACTTTGAAATTTGAATGAAATTCACTTTTGATTTCGCCACATTTCTAAGTTTCTAATGTCACCTTTTTGTTTTGAAATTCAAAGTAAACCCGTTTACGCGAGCCGGACCAACTCCCCAAAATTTTTTGTTTTGAAATTTATCAAAACCCCATTAGCGTTCAGCTAATTTGAATAGATCGGTTTTATGAGTTTTAATAACTTTTAAGAAGATGACAACCAACGACGAAGCAAAAAAAAAAAAAATAAACCTGAAATAGTTTAAGTCACCAATCTCTGAAACAACGACAGCAAAATAAATACGTCAATACGGTTCGCAGCACGTTTTTGATTTTTAAGCTAAAGCCAAACACTAATCAAGATCAAGTTAAGCATCTTCAAGGTTGCGGCGGTGGTATGATTTCCGTAGGTTTGGACGCAAACGCAAAACCAAAATCATAAATATGCTGATTAAGTTTTTAAGTTGTACGTTAACATTACGGCCTAAATGATTTCAGCGATTTCACAGCGGAATCTTCCAACGAAATTGAGCGCTCTTGACCGTGATCGTCTGATGCGTTCGCTGACTTCTTAGATTCTTCTTCAATGAAATGTTTTTTTTTTTGTTACTTTTCACAAATTAACGTATTTCTGTTATACAATAAAATAGTTTACTGGGGAGGGGGATTTTTTCCAGCCACTTTTGCTTTTCATTTCGTGGAAATATCAGTAGTAAGTTGGTAGTGTAATTAAGTTGTTTTGTTGTTTGTTCCCCACCGAATATCGGATATTGTTTTTCATTTGAAATCAATAACATTGAGTTATTGTCAAAAGATAAAATTCTCATTAGATTGACGACATGTCGCGCTAATGCGATGGGAAGTCAAACGTTGCGGCTTGCTATGCCCTCAACCATGGACGAGGTTTGTCATTTATCAGACGCCGCAAAAACATGTGTAAATTCTGGAGGAAAGGCTGGAAAAGTTCGGTGGAAGTGTGTGGAAGAAACAGTTTTAAAATTTACATATTGTTTTTTTTTTGGTAATTACAATATAAAGTAAATTTACATTTTAAGTTTACAAAAGGCAGGGACAGAACAAAGTCTCCCACTAATCCATCACAACGGATTAACTACGTGTGGCAGGAGATGACGACTGACCAGAGACTACGACGACGGAGCATAGACGACGTCTGACAGTAGGCGACCTCTGGCCATAGAAAATGTCTGACTGTAGGTGACACCTGACACCTAATGCCCTAAACAAAGAATTCCCTAAAATAAATGAAAAATCCCCCCAAAAGCCCAGTATGAAAATGTTCCCAAAAATTCTGAAAAAAAACCCCCCAAACAATTAACGAAAAATTATCCAATGCAAAATCACCCACATATTATCTAAAATATTCCAAAAAACCAAAATTTAAAAAAAAATTGGGGAATTTTTCATTGGCCATTTTTTGGTGCATTTTTCATATGAAAAATTCCCCAAAAACACAAAAATTAAATGTTACCTTATCCCCGGCAAGATGGACAAGTTTCCCAAAAACGCAGCACTTTGAATTTCATCCGCAGCCTTTTGTTCTTAAGCATTATATGAAAGCCCCTCTCTTTTTAAATCTTCAGAAAACATTTTCAATATTTCAAAACCTATTGTTTAAAACGAAAAAAAAAGAACAAATCTTTGCAACATAATCACAGATGATCCCATCCAAATGTCATTCTATTTAAAACCCAATCTAATTCCTTCAATACCGCTACTAAGCCGGTTTAAATGATAAAAATTACTTCCACTTGGATTTTGTTGTTAAACAAATAATAAAGAAAAAAAAAACATTCCCTGCATTCTGCGCTTTAACAAAAAATAATAAATGTTTGAATGAAAACAAAAGTGAAACCAGTTTCATTTTCTAAATTATTATCTCTCATTATTTCGTTTCAGATTAGTAATTTCGAAACAAATCATTATTGTTGTTGTTGTTGTTTTTAATCTTTTTTTGGTTTTTTTTAGGTTTGAAATTTGGTGTTTGTTTGTTCAATTATTTAAAAAAAAACAAATAGCAACAATGTATTTCTCACTTTTTTTTTCTTTGTTATTGAACAAATAGAAAATTAATGAAAAAAGAAATCTGACGATTATGCCGGAACAGAAATAGAATATAGTAGATAGAGAGAGAGGGAAAGGTTATCACGTGTTGGTTTCTCTTTTTTTTCCGCCGCCAAATGCTCTAATCGCGTTAATCGGCACAGCCGGCAATAAAATGTGAATGGACCAGCAAAGGTGAGGCACACAAACAAAATATCAAAAAGAAAAATAAAAAAAAAATGTGGAACTTATTTCGCGTTTTTTTAGGGCAAACCTCGGTAGTTTGTGGAGATTAAGAATTTGTGTCTATTCTTACGTTAACTAAATTTTCGTAGGAAAGTCGATAGTTCATATTTGGAGACTTTTCCGTTTTGCTTTTAGGAAAAGTTCCGTTTAGGAAAAGATCCTACTTTTAGGAAAAGTTCCTACTTTTCGGTTAAGGAAAAGTTTCTACTTTTAGGAAAAGTTCCTACTTTCAGGAAAAGTTCCTACTTTTCCCTTTATGAAACGTTCCTAGTTTTCCCTTTAGGAAAAGTTCCTACTTTTCCGTTTAGGAAAAGTTCCTACTTTTCCGTTTAGGAAAAGTTCCTACTTTTCCGTTTAGGAAAAGTTCCTACTTTTAAGAAAAGTTCCTACTTTTCCATCTAGGAAAAGTTCCTACTTTTATTTTTCTGTTTAGGAAAAGTTCCTACTTTTCCGTTTAGGAAAAGTTCCTACTTTTCCGTTTAGGAAAAGTTCCTACTTTTCCGTTTAGGAAAAGTTCCTACTCTTCAGCTTAGGATAAGATCTATTGTTTTCCGTTTAGGAAACGTTGCTACCTGTCCACATTATTCCCCACCCCCTTATTAACGTAACTCATTAAAATATTTGCGTTTTTTGGTGGGCCGTCGAAATACTGTGTCTGTCTGTCCGGCGGTATTTGTCGCAGATTTATGTATTATCACATTAAACAAAACGCAACAGCAAAAAAAAAAACAAATGAAATACAAAATTAAAATAGAAACCGACTGAACACGTTTTATGTTCACTTTTTGCGGTTTCTTCTTTTTTTTTGCCGGTGATTTTCATCATCAAATTCATGCGCCATTATTGCGTATTATTTTTTTTTTTGGGTCTTTTTTAGGATTTTTTTTTGTAACCATCGTTCAAATTTTAAAACTGCGAATACTACGCAATGCCATCCATACGCCGCCGTGTAAAAAGTTTATATGTTTGTGTGTAGGGGGTAAACAGTGGGAGGTGGGGGTGGCAAAGAGACATCACCGCTGCCGCGCGCACCATAACATTCTACTGACCTCCAAATTAATTTTCGTATTAGAAACCTACACACGCAGACTAGCGTATGGCGCAAATTTTGTTCAGCTTCTTCTTCTTCTTCCTTAGCTTTGATTTTTCTTCGTATGTAGTTGTAATTTATACGCAGTTTATTTTTGTTTTTTTTTTCTTTTGGCATTTTGTTATTATTCTTCTGTTCGTTTGGGTGGTTTTTTTCTTCGCTGTCTTGGCGCGTTGATAATGAAACGTACAAAATGTGTCGTTGTTGTGAATGTGTGAGCGGCAGAAATTAGGAAAACAAAAATTTTCCACGTGTTACGTTTTGACTAACAGAGTTGCCCCAGTGTTATCGGGGAGAGTTTGTTAAAGACCAAAGACATTTTTTTTTTGGTTAGTCACACTGTAAGCTCCAGATGTCATGGGGCGTATGCGATTATGTCACCTAAAATCTTGTCCCAAATGCAATACATCCAAAAACAACAACAAATGATGAATATGCCCTAAATGAACAATTCCCAAAAGTAGATGAAGAATTTACCACATGAACATTTTCTCAACGAAATTCCGAAAAATTCCGCAAATAATTTATGAAATATTCCCAAAGTAGACGTTTTTCATATATAAGAAATATCCCAAAAACGAAAAATTAAATGGATATTTTTCAAATGAAAAATGCTCCAATTTGGTATGGGATTTTTCTTTTTTTGAAAAACCCCCCTTTGAAACGTTTTCGCATGGTGCTCTCACTGTTTTACCTCGGTTGTAACAAATCATTATGAGGCCGTGACTCATGGCTGGTGATCTGGTTTCGAAAAAAAAAACATCAAACTGGGCATCAACAAAAATTGTTATGAAAACCACTTTAAGATCAAAATTGGACGAGTAGTTTTCGAGCTAAGGCAAATTATGTATGAAAAAAATATTTAAAAAAAAATAAAAAACCTCATTACTATTTTGCATTGAGCCACAGTGCAATATTCAGAAAAAAAAGACTAGTTAATTTTTTTTTAATAAAAAAAATCTCATTACATATTTTTATATGTTGTCCAGTGCCGCAAAAAAAGATTTTTGTACATTTTTTTTTCGTAATTAAAAAGATATGTAGTGATAATGTAGTGATTAAATTTTAAAATTTATTTCAACAAAATCGGACGAGTAGTCTTCGAGTTATGATCTGGAAAAAAATATTTTATTTTAAAAAAAAATTATTTTTAAAAAAATAATTTTAAAAAAAAAATTTTTAGAAAAAAATTAAAAAAAAACAACAATTTTTTATTCAAAATCTTTAAAAAAAATATTTTAAAAAAAAAAATTTAAAAAAAAAAATAACAATTTTTTATTCAATGACAATGTGCAAAAAAAATTTTGTTTATTTTTTTAATTTTATTTTTCTACTTAATAACAAATAACAATAACATAAAAAAAATTTAAAAAAAAAACATTTTTTTCGTTCCCCAGTCCAATATGCTGAAAAAATGATTTTCGTAATTTTTTTTAATTAAAAATTCTTCCATGACGATTTAGGTATAAAAAAAATTATTTAAAAAAAAAAATTAAAAAGCCTGCAATATGGAAAAATTTTTCTTAAAATTCTTAAAAAAAAATAAAAATCGGTCGAAAAGTTTTTAAGTTATGAACTGCAAAAAAAATATTTTTTTTGAAAACAAATATGTTGCCAGATTATTTTTTTTTTAAAATTTGTATAAAAAGACACAAAAGATAATGTACTGATAATTAAAATCTATTGGAACAAAATCGGACGAGTAGTTCTAGAGCAATGGGAAATTATGTATTAAAAACAAAATATAAAAAAATTTAAAAAAAAATATTTTTGTTATTTTTTTTAATTATAAACTTGTTATTTGTTGCCCTGTGCAATATGCCGAAAAAAATAAATTTTGCTAATTTTTTTTTATTAAAAAAATGTTTCTATGTAATTTTTATAAAAAGACATAAAGATAACGTAGTAATTAAACTAATTAGGTATAAAACAAAATTATTTTTAAAAACAATTATTTTTGAAGAAAATTATTTTTAAAAAAAAAATATTTAAAAAAAAAATTTAAAAAAAAAAAAAAAATTATTTAATGCCACAAAGAAAAAAAAAATTATTTTTAAAAAAACATCTTTTTAAAAAAACTATTAAAAAAAAAATATTTTGAAAAAAAAATATTTAAAAACAAAAAAATTTTTTTTTATTCAATGCAATATGCAAAAAAAGTTTTGTTTATATTTTTAATTTTATTTTCGAGTTAATAACAAATAACATAAAAAAAAATTTAAAAAAAAACACATTTTTATTTGATCCCCAGTCCAATATGCTGAATTATTTTCGTAATTTTTTGTAATTAAAAATTCTACCATGACGAATTAGGTATAAAAAAAATTATTTTTAAACAAAAATTTAAAAAAACCTGCAATATGGAAAAAAAATATTTTTTTTTAAATTTATTTCAATAAAATCAGACGAAAAGTTTTCAAGTTATGAACTGCAAAAAATATTTTTTAAAAAAAATGTATTTGTGGCCAGGTTCATTTTTTTAATTAAAAAAAAAGAAGAATTTCTTAAAAAAAATATTTTTAAAAAAAATTATTAAACAAAATTATTTCTAAAAAAATTATTAAAAAAAAAATATTGCTAAAAAAAATATTTTTAAAAAAAAAAATTCTAAAAAAAAATATTTAAAAAAAACCACATAACAATTTTTTATTTAATGCCCCGTGCAATGTGAAAAAAATGTTGTTTATTTTTTTTTTGGAAATTTTATTTCAACAAAATCGGACGTGTAGTTTTCGAGTTATGACAAATTATGTATAAAAAAATATTTTTAAAAAAAAATATTTTAAAAAAAATAATTTTAAAAAAAAATTTCTCTACAAAAAAAATTAAAAAAAAACACATAACAATTTTTAATTGAATGCCCCGTACAATATGCAAAAAAAAAGTGGTTTTTTCTTTTAATTAATTTTTTTTAAAGTTTATTTCAAAAAACTCTGACGTGTAAAAAAAAATTATTTTTAAAAAAAAATTTTAAATTGCAAAGAAAAACATTTTTATTTGTTCCCCAGTCCAATATGCTGAAAATTGATTTTCGTAATTTTTTTTTAATAAAAAATTCTTCCACGACAATTTAGGTATAAAAAAATATTTTAAAAAAAAAAATTAAAAAAACCCAGCAATAGCAAATATTTTTGTAAATTTTTTGTATTTATTTTTTTTTAAATTTATTTCAACAAAATCGGACGAATAGCTTTCGAGTTATGACAAATTATGTATAAAAAAGGTTATTTTGAATTTTTTTTTTTTAAAATACGTCATTACAATTTGTTATTTGTTCCCCAATGAAAATACTTGTATTGGGGGTTTTTGAATAGGCAGCCGTTAAACATTTCTTCAAAAATTCCACATATCCATTTGTAAGTCCACATTTTTTCCGAGACGACAACAAATATAATTTGTTGTTTTATTACAAATCCTTACGGTTTAGGCAACTAGTTATGGCCCATATTTCCAGTATCCAATCCTTGTCTGTTGGCAACCCTGCTCACCTTTTCTCCCCATTATGAATATTAAATTTTAAGCTGTTTTACATTCATCTGCGCTTGATACTTTTACCGCAATTGTTATTGCTCTAAAATTGATTTGTTTATATTTTTAAAAATATGTGCCTTTGGAACAAACACACATTCAGTCCCTCAGGTATTTTTATCGGTCATCTTTTTCGTATGGTCACCGAAAAATGATATCAAATAAAACGGAAAACACGTTTTTTTTTTGCTGGCCACTGTAGCAGAAGGGCTAACAGTCTTCTACATCTTTTTAAATACATCAGCATTTCCTAAGCCAAATAATTGCATGCCTTTGGGGCGATTTTCCGTCTTCTTCATGTGTTCTTTTGTTATGGACCGAAAGTAGTCGTAGCCATGGGCCTTGTGTAGAATAAATTATTTTCAATATTGTTTATAATAAATAGGGTCAAAATATAAAAAAAATTCAGTGAAAGTTGAGGTTACTTCGTCTCGCCTGCTCTGTTTCCCATTTCATTCCATCCAAAGTCTTTAGCCATCAAATATGAATTAACAATTTGGCCGTTCTGCACACAACACACACCTGATACGTTACAATAATGTAAATTATATGTACGATAATTTCATCAATTATTATATTGTTGAATTTACTTATCACCGATAAGATAATTATTTAATGAATTTTTTTTGGTTTTGGGGTTTTTAGTACCCACTTTTTTTTGTTGTTTTGGGGTAGTAACACAAATTCATGATGTGACCCAGAGACAATAATTGTAGATAATTGATAGTAAAAACGAATTATTCAGTTCAAAAAAAAAAATATTTAAAAATTTTTTGCTTTTATTTTAAGTTATGTAGCGCACACCATACGGTTTATTTTATTGGAAACAGTCAAAGTAGGGTTTGGTGAACATTTTTATAATCTCTGTTCTGCTGCAGCCAGATATCATTCAAGTCGCTGTCTTCCATCTCCGGCCACAAAAAATGGTTTATCATGCCTTTGCAGACCTCAACATTAACCGAAATGGTGTGTGTAGGAGCATTTTCAAAGAAAATTCCAATTTAATTTCCAAATTCATATTTTCTAATTAAATTAAACAATAAATGTAACTTTCAATTATTTGTATTGTCTATGACGCTTTTTTTTTTTGATTAAATATTTTTATTTTTTAAACTGAAACGTATCTGCGTTGCCAACCCAAAACGCACAATAAACATGTGCCAAAGTCAACGTAAACAACAAAACAACGCCGATATATTTTTAAATAAAATGTACGCGCAAATATCTATAGCAAATAACTGTTGTACTCTTTTATTTTGTTGTTGTGTTGTGTATGTGTGTGTTTTTGTCAACTTTATTTAAGTTCACATATTGTTCGGGCCCGTTCTGTTTAAACAAAAGAAAGTTTATTTTTCTGGTGTGCTATTTATTACGTCGTGGCTGAAGACGAAGACGAACAAGTACAATTTATGGAAACAATTCAATATTTTATTTTGTTAAGAGATTGTTTTTTTTTTGTTTTTGTTTGATTTTATTTACGGTATCAGACATTCTTATGTTCTTTCGATTTCAGAATTCAATGAAATTATTATATAATAAATAAATGGAAGAACGGCAACAACCATTCCAATATTTGCATTGAATTATTTAATTGTACGAGTTTTTAGTTATGTGTGTGTGTGTGTTTTTTTTTGGAAATATTTCTGATATCGAAAGTTGTCGTTCTTTCTATTTTGAATGTTCTGATAAATATTTAATTGATTGATTTTATGTGCACTGGCGACCTTCATGACATGCTTGACAATTTTTGAGTTGTTTTAACAAATCTAGCGGGAAGTTTATTTTTTTAACGTGGAATATTTCGCACCCGAAATACAAAAGGGTTACAACTCAAAATTGCCCATGAATTGATTCAGATTACACATCTCTAACTAGTGCAGAAATTTCTTTCAACATCACAAATCTTGGTTACCGGGAAAAATATTATAATCGTGTTCACATAAACATTTGTTTGTCTCTCCTGAGGAATTTAGAATTTTGAGTTGTATTTAGGGTGCGGTTTATAACACTTGATTGTATTGTGGCAACCCTGTAATTGTCGTAATTGACACATGTATTTCTGTTTAGGAATTACTTACAAGAGTCTTGGTAATTCTTATTTAAAAGAAATCCAGGGTTGTCACAAATCCATACTTGATTGCATTGTGGCAACCCTGCATTTGTCGTAATTGACACATGTATTTTTGTTTAGGAATTACTTACAAGAGTCTTGGTAATTCTTATGTAAAAAAAATTCAGGGTTGCCTCAAATCCACACTTGACTGCATTGTGGTAACCCTGAAAATTTCTAAAGTGTAGTTTAGTATTCCTTTTAGGAATTAAATACAAGTATGTTTGTAATAATTATTTAAAAAATCCCGGCTTGCCACAAGTACACACTTGAGTGCATTGTGGCAACCCTGGAAATTTCTAAAATGCAGTTTCGTATTCTTTTTAGGAATTACATACAAGTATGTTTGTAATAATTATTTAAAAAATCCAGGGTTGCCACAATTCCACACTTGAGTGCATTGTGGCAACCCTGGAATTTCTAAAGTGCAGTTTCGTATTCTTTTTAGGAATTACATACAAGTATCTTTGTAATACATATTTAAAACAAATCCAGTATTGGTACAATTCCACACTTGAGTGCATTCTGGCAACCCTGGAAATTTCTAAAGTGCATTTTCGCAATTGGTACTTGTATATCTTTTTTGGACATACAAGTGTCTTTGTTAAACATACTTAGGCCTATTATACTTTTTTGGGCTAGGAGCGGAATTAAATAAGCGCACACACTTCCACATTGATGGTTACATGGCAATCCTGGGCACTTTTTTACTTATTAGTATCTTTAAAATGTATTTATATTTCGGAGGTTGCTGTCGTAGTGCAGAAAGTATTATGATTTCGCTTCCACGAACACAATAAGTTCATCTCTCGGGCAATTTGGCCATTTCTACAATTCTTGGCAAATGATTGGATATTCCGAAAATTTGTTCAGACAAATGTCCTTATAGCGTTGTTAGCTCAATGAATTAGAGGTAATTTAAGAACGGTTTTATAGTGGAAATTATTTCCATTTGACTTCGTTAGGGTATTTTTTGTGTGTGCCAATTTTGCCATTGCCAAGAGACGATTTTGATATTCTAAACAAAATTTTCAGTCACTTTTCTTATAGAAAAATGTTTCCTTTGTACACTTTTTTTTATAGAAAAATTATTCCCGTACACTTTTTTTATAGAAAAAAAATTTCGTTGATGTTTTTATAGAAAAAAATTCCTGTGAACTTTTTTTAAAAGAAAAAGTTTTCCTGTGAACATTTTCAAAGAATAATGTATCCAGTGAACTTTTTCATAAGAACAAATTATCCATTGAACTTTTTAAAAGAAAAAGTTCTCCTGTGAAAAGTTCTCCTTCTTTACCTGCTACAATGTGATAAAAATCACAAGTAATTAGACTCATTTAGTTTTATTTTTAAGTTTAATAAATATTTCAAATTCGACCAATTCGGTTTCACAGGAAAATCATAACACATTCAATCTAGTCCCACTGTCGAATGTTCATATATGAACGATTGTTTTAATCTGAGCTTTTCCAGGTCAACTTGTACGAAAAGCTTTGTTTTACTTTGCCAGCCTAAAAGTATACTCGGATTTAATTGTTGCATTAGTTTTAAACAAGACTTGATACGTGCTGTGCCGTGCTTCTAATAAAAGACATGACATGCACGAATCTTATCTTTCGTTCATTCAATTTCAATTCAATGAATTTTATTTACGTAGTTCAGATTGCTCTTGTCTTTATGTTTTTTCTTTTTTTTTTTTTTTGCTATGACCAATGAAGAAATATTAATAAAATTTTAATCAAAGTTTGTTCAAAATCTAAACTGGAGGTCATGGTTGTTGCATTAAAGCGTTTGCATAGAACGACAAACAGAACATTGCACCTACATCCAGCTCATGTCATCTTATAATTCGAATTTGAAGAAATCATAAAAGTTGTTGCCATTCGAATCTGTTCAATATGTCTACATGTACTCGTGTATGTGTCCAACGAAAGCTTTAATTGTTTTCATATCTCTCTACGTCTGTTGGCAATTAAAATTTTATCAATTTGCTATGAAATAAGAAAGATCGCCGATGTGGTATGGGACGGGACCGGTGGTGGTTGGTTTGAAATTTCAAGGTCGTTTAGTGGACAGATTGACGTGGAATAATTTCACCAGTGAACTTTTGTTTCGTAGTTGTCTCCACTGAACTTGTTTTTTTTATAGAAAACAGTTCTATCCGGTGAACTTTTTTAATAGAAAAAGTTTTCTCCAGTCAACTGTTTCTATAGAAAAATGTCTCTCGATTCTCTCCAGTGAACTTTTTATGGAAAACTTTTTCTCCGGTAAACTTTTTTTGCAATCCGGTGAACTTTTTTTTCATACGAAAAAATTCTAACCGGTGAAATTTTTTTTCATAGAAAAAAAATCTATCCGCTGTAATTTTTTTCCGTAAAAAAAAGATCTACAAAAAATTTTATCCGATGAACTTTTTTTTCATAGAAGAAAGTTCTCTCCTCTAAATAAAAAGTTTTCTCCAGTACCCTTTTTTATAGAAAAAGTTTTCCCTTGAATTTTTTTTTTTTTTTGAAAAAGTTTACATTTCCAATTTTATTTATAGAAAAATGTTTCTTTTCAACTTTTTTTTATAGAAATATTTTTGCTTTCAACTTCTTTTTATAGAACAATTTTTCCTGTGAATATAGAAGAAGCTTTCCTTGAGCTTTTCTTAATAGAACAAATTTTCCGCTGACATTTTTTTTTAAGAAAAAATGTCCCTTTGAAATTTCTTTTATAGAAAGTTTTCCTTGAATTTGTTTTTGTAGAAAAATTTTTCCTTTGAAATTTTTTTATAGAAAACGTTTTCGTTTGATTTTTTTTTTGAAAAAATTTTCATTTGTAATTTGTTTTCTTTGAAATTTTTTTATAGAAAAGTTTTCCTTTGCAATTTTTTTTATAGAACATTTCTTTCATTCAACGTTTTTTTTATAGAACAAGTTTTTCTTTCCACTTTTTTCTATAGAACCATTTCTTCTGTGAATATAGAAAAAGCATTCGTTGAATTTTTTTTTAAAAAAAAGCTTTTCGTTGAAATTTATTTATAGAAAAATTTTGCCTTTGAAATTTTTTATAGAAAACGTTTTCGTTTGATTTTTTTTTAAAAATTTTCATTTGTAATTTTTTCCTTTGAAATTTTTTTTATAGAAAAGTTTTCGTTTGAATTTTTTTTTATAGAACAATTTTTTCTTTCATCATTTTTTTTATAGAACAAGTTTTTCTTTGAACTTTTTTCTATAGAACAATTTTTTCTGTGAATATAGAAAAAGCTTTCATTGATTTTTTTTTTTTAAAAAAGTTTTCCGTTGAAATTTTTTTTATAGAACAATTTTTACTTTCATAATTTTTTTTATAGCAGTTTTTCTTTGAAATTTTTTTCTTTCGACGTGTTTTGTATAGAACAAGTTTTTCTTTGAACTTTTTTCTATAGAACCATTTTTTCTGTGAATATAGAAAAAGCTGTCCTTTATTTTTTTTTTAAAAAAAAGTTTCCGTTATAATTTTTTTTATAGAAAAATTTTGCATTTCAAATTTTTTTTTATAGAAAAGTTTTCCTATGAAATTTTTTTTTAGAACATTAAACTTTTTTTTTTATAGAACAAGTTTGTCTGTGAACTTTTTTCTATGAATATAGAAAAAGCTTCCTTGAATTTTTTTTTAAAAAAAAATTTTCAGTTGAAATTTTTTTATAGAAAAATGTTGCCTTTGAAGCTTTTTTTTATTGAAAACGTTTTTCTTTGAATTTTCCTGTGAATATATGAATATTTTTTTTGAAAAAATTTTCACTTGAAATTTTTTTATAGAAAAAATTTTCCTTTGACATTTTTTTGTATAGGAAAATTTTGCCTTCGCAACTTTTTTTTATAGAAAACGTTTTTCTTTAAATTTTCCAGTGAAATTTATTTATAGAAAAAAATTTTCTTTGACAGTTTTTTTATTGAAAAAATTTTCCTTTGAAAAATTTTTTTTAGAAACATTTTGTCTTTGTAGTTTTTTTTTATAGAAAACATTTTTCTTTGAATTTTTATTTGAAGAAGTTTTCATTTGAAATTTTTCATAGATATTTTTTATAGAAAAAGTTTTTTTTTGAAAATGTTTTCCTGTGAACTTTTTTTTTATAGAAAAAGTTTTCCTGTGAACTTTTTTTAAATGAAAAATGCTTTCCTGAGAGCTTTCTTTTGGAAAATGTTTTCCTGTGAACTTTTAGAGAACTTTAGTGGACTTTGCTTAAAAAACGTATTCTGTATACAAATTTTTCTTTACAAAAAGTTCTTTAGAGAGGTTTTTATTTATAGAGCTTCTACTGAAATATTTGAAATATCTTAATGATGTTGTCAGAAAGAAATATTTCTCTTTTTTTTTTTTACCTATTTGTCAACGGTGTTTTGTTTTTATTAGCAAAGCTTAACGTACCTTACATTGTTTATACAATTAACTACAAAAAAATATTCCGCTAAGGGTACTTAAATGCAAATGTTTAGTTACCATTCTTGTTTGAAGAATGACAGACTTTCGTTGTGTGACTGCATCCAAACCCAAAAGGCCACTTGAGTGAGTTGTGGCCGAGTGGTGTCACAAGTGTTTCTTTCGGGGCAATTTGTATGGAAATTGTTGTAGTTTGCTGTTAGTAATTGCTGCTGTCGCTGGCTGCCAAACAACTAAACAAATTACATGGAACGAATCTTTGCCGTTGCCACCACGAACGACCGCTTCGAATTATTTAATCGAATTGAATATCAGAGACTCAAGCGGCTGTGACAGTCAGTAAGTGGGTAAGGCAGCCAGTCAACAGCCAATAAACAACTTCTGTTCATAAATAGTTAACTTACCTTACTTAATTATTAATATCTATTAATTATTGCTTATGGCACACAACAGCCAACGAAGAACAAAAAACCAAAGTAATTCTTGCAATCAGAAACACAAGCCAAACCGAACCGAACCGTATCGAAAGATAAAAATACAGAAATTATTCACAATCTATTACAAACAACCTTGAAAGGGTAATGTGAGACTTGACTTGAAAAAACAAACAAAATGTGAGAAATTGTGAATGTCATCAGCCGAAGACGACAGAAGAACATTTACTTTGCAAAAAAAGGCAATCACAAGAACCTGAAGATAAGAACTGGTTGGAGAAAATTTCAAATGATTTTGATAAAATTATAGTCCTAATAAACTGAGCTCATTATCGATCTTGCGGGCGGACGGTGTAAGACTAATTGCAAAATCTCCATGCCATATTTCACCCATAGATGGCAGTTGTGGTTTTTCGTCTACACACGTTTGAAATTTGAATTTTCGCATTTGCATAACTTTAGATGTCTCTGGTCTCGCATACCCTAACGACTCTAAAACGACGAGAGTAATACTTGTGTCGCCATCTGGTGTAATCTGTCAGTTTGCTATTGGCAATTGGTGTCTATAATAATTTGCATTCCATAGCACAGACAATCACCATGTCAGGATAATGCAAAGTCTAGCCAAAGACAACGGAAATTAACATAGACAACCTCCTTTAAGTTGGAAAAATATAATCTAGAGGGCAGACGTCCTAAGTCAGCGGAGAATTTCTCCAGTAAATGACAGCTATGGTTTATTCTAATTCCAATGACATCTGGAGTATGCGGCCGAACTAATGTGTCGGCAAACATTGAAAAGGTTCGTGACTGAGAACGTCTGCTCTCTAGATTGTCTAGAAATCATTCACAATGGCAGTGATAGCACAGACAAGCAGCCAAACACAATCTAGTAGCCAGCCATCCTAAGTCGGCTGCAAATTTCTCCCATAGATTCAAAGACTATACAAAGGAATTATTTGACTAACAAGAAGGAATGTCAATGAAATATTCGGCTCATAGTCGAATGACAACCTTTGGTATATCATTCAAAAATTGAAACACCTTTTGACCAAAAGATCCAACGTTTGTTTTTTTTTTCTTAAAGAAACCTGTACCTGAATGCATTCAATAATGCTTTATCAAATAATAATTTAAATATATGTATGACATGTCTTCATACATGACTATTAAATATACATTTTAATTAAAAAATTGTTTTTAACGATATTGGCCTTTAGAGCCATTAAAAGCCCCCCCACCGCCCCCCACGTTTGATTAAGATGCTACGTCGTTTTTGGTTTTCTGTCAAGGCTACAGTCATACATTTAGCCGGTTGTTCCAAGAACGCACCCATTTTAGCTACGACAATGCAAAATCCTCCTCTTCCACGCTAAAACCGAAAAGTGGAACTTTGTCGCCTGGTCTGTCTGAACAAAATGTATAAGAAATCGTCGGCTTAGTTCTGCTTTAATTTTCCTTTACAAAAGTGACATTTACAAAATACGTTTCGGTTATTTAACAACAACGGCAGAAAAAAAAAACGAAAAACAAGATTTTTTTTCATTAAAAGAAAAAAATCAAACGATTTTTTGTAGACGGCGGTTTTTTTTTTTTGAAAAAAAAACTAACCAAATGGAAGTCATTGAACTTTTGCTGTGCGCACAGTTTTTTACGTAACTTTTGTCTGTGTGTTGTACTGATAAATTGAATGTAAAATGTTGTTGCTGTTGTCGACACAAAATTCCCAACAACACAACACAACAAAAAAAAAATTGCATTCGAGTGCACCTTTCAAAAAATTTCTGTTTCTATTTTTTTTTTGTTGTTGAACGTTTTGTGTTTTTCGTTTTGCTTGTACCGTTTGCTGGTCTTTTTTTTCTACTTTGTCTTTGTTTTTTAGATTTTTGTTGAAAATATTTTTATTGTGTTTATTTTTTTTTTTTAAGAATTACAGCGATTGATTGTTTAAATAAAACCTCTTAAATAAGTTTAGATTTGGGTGTAACGCTACAAAAAGATTGGGAAATCAATCGGCTGTTCAGATCTGTGATCACATCTGAAATCCTCCACTGACAAAGAATCTACGTTCAAAGTTTGCTCGATGGAAAAGGACACGAAAAAGTAGACGAAGAAAATTACACGACAATTTCTTTTTACATACTGATTCCGTGAAGGACCAGAAGGGGAACTTCGCTCGAATCAGTGAGCTGTGAGCGTTATAATTTTGTATACTCACTGACCGCGACCTACTGGTTTAAAGCCGGCTCCGAACGACTAATGCTTTTCTAGAGAAGTTTTACATGGCTTAGATATTGCTGTCTTGCTCGTAAAGTCTTCAACATTTACGAGGCGGAAACAGCCGACGAAAAATGTTTGATGGTCTTACCCGGTTTCGAACTCGGGTTCTTCGGTGTGATAGTAGCACACACTACCTACCACCTTTTAAAATAAAAAATTAAAACTGAATTTTTTGAATATCCTTCGTACATCCCTTCACATTCTATGAAGACAAAGGCGGTTCGTGTAAAATTCTTTTGAATTGAAACACCTTTTTTTAATGTCCTTCGCCCATCCCCTAAAATTCCACAAGAGATTAGACGGGGAACTTATCTTGATCATCCAAAATCCTTCAGATCCCATCCTTAAAGATATTGGGCCATTGACTAAAACTATACATTCGAAGAAAACAAATTGCAAATAATTTTTTTTTAAATTGAAGAATTAAATCCGCATTTTTTTATGTTCTTCTTACACGGGGGAAATTCCCTCGATTCATGAATTCCCTCAATTTGAATTGAACAATTAAATTACAAGTAAATGTTTTTTTTAAATTGAGAAATTAATTTCTCATTGTTTCTGAATGTCCTTCGTACTTCCCTTTACATTCCATGAAGACAAAGACGGGGAACTACCCTCGATCTGTGCCCTAACCTGGACTTTCGGTTTAAAGCCGGAATTGTAATGCGCCTTAAAGTGTTGAGCCGTTTGTCAAAGTTTACGGAAAAAAACGCCAATTTTAGCACAGCCATTTTTTTTCGAAAATGGAAAACTGTGTTAAATAGAATATTTGCCCTAAATTGCTGTTACATTTTTGTGAAAATTTTCTATTCGTCAGCGTTTAAAAAAAATCGCCAAAAAGTGTTAATTAGTTTAACCAGCACTGCGGTTTTTTTTCGAAAATTAATTACTCTTAAATCGCTGTTACATTTTTGCGAACATTTAAAAAAAAAATCACCAATTTAAAAAAAACTGTTAATTAGTTTTTTTTCACAATTAGAACATTTTTCTAAGTGGATCATTTAACCAGCACTTCAGTTTTTTTTTCGAAAATTATTTTCCCTAAATCTCTGTTACATTTTTGTGAACATTTTAAAAAAAATCGCCAATTTCAAAAAAATGTTAATTCGTTTTTTTTTTTCACAATTAGCACATTTTTCTAAGTGGATCATTTAACCAGCACTGCAGTTTTTTTCGAAAATTATTTTCCCTAAATCTCTGTTACATTTTTGTGAACATTTTGAAAAAACTCGCCAATTTCAAAAAAATGTTAATTCGTTTTTTTTCGCAATTAGAACATTTTTCCAAGTGGATCATTTAACCAGCACTGCAGTTTTTTTCGAAAATTATTTTCCTAAATCTCTGTTAGATTTTTGTGAACATTTTAAAAAAACTCGTCAATTTAAAAAAAATGTTAATTCGTTTTTTTTCACAATTAGCACATTTTTCTAAGTGGATCATTTAACCAGCACTGCCGTTTTTTTTCGAAAATTATTTTCCCTAAATCTCTGTTACTTTTTTGTGAACATTTAAAAAAAAAATCGTCAATTTCAAAAAAAGTGTTAATTAGTTTTTTTCACAATTAGAAAATTTTTCCAAGTGGATCATTTAACCAGCACTGCCGTTTTTTTCCGAAAATTAAAAATTATTCTAAATTCAGTATTTTTCCTTTTTTTTAAAAAAAAAAATGGTTTTTTTACAACGGAAAATTTTGTTGCTCTGTTTTAAAAAAAAAAGATTTAAAAAAATTATAATTCTGAAAATAGCGCTAATTTCTATTTGACCTAAATTGTCCTTTTTTTTTTTTTTTGGAAATTCTCAGTGATTTTTAAGAAATCTTCAATTTCCAAAAATTTGATTTTTTTTTCCATTTTTTTTTTTATTATCCAGCCGTTTTTTCCGAAAATTAAAAAATCTTCTAAATAGATTATTTGTCCAAAATGGATGTTCCTTTTTTTGTTTTTTTTTTTTAAAAGTGTCACTTTGTTTTTTTTTTACAACTGAAAATTTTACTCAAGTAAATTGTTGTTCTGTTTTTGAAAAAATTCTAAAAAATTACACTTCTGAGAATAAGATTAAGTTTTTCAACTTATACTGTGGGCGTTATTATGAAAATACAATTAAAAAAAACCAGGGTTGCCATACTACCCCACCAAATAAAAAACAAATGTGGCAACCCTGGACTTTTTAAAACTTGACATTCAAACACATTTAAATTTATTTAAATTGAGAAAAAAAAGGACAAAAATCGTATAAAATAAAAATAAAATCCAGGGTTGCCATCGTCAATCCCTGTACACAGGTTATATAGAAGGTAATAAAGAAAGTTAAGAAAATATTTAAAAAAAAAAATGTATTAAAGAAAAGTTAATTTATGGAACAGTCAAAAACAGTACAGTGGGCAGACGGCCAAACGGTGTTTGCAGGGGTGTTTTCAGGGGATTATGGCTGCATCACTAATTCTTCCACATAGACTGAGTGCTCGGTGGCAGAAAAAGACTAGTCCTTAGACCTCATGACATATGCGCTGTCTGCCCCGTAGATTGTCTTTGATGGTTATATTTACCCGAGTTGCCAACAACCAACGAAGATTATGAATTTTTATATCTAAACCATTTTAAGGGTCAGTTTTTTAATTGTAATCAACACATTTAAATTCTGCCACTCACGAAGGCCAGTGCCAGAATCATTGAGTGGAACCATGTTCTTAATTTTGACCATCTTCTTTGAAAAACTGTCCCACTGTGGAACGGACAAAGAGGAATGTTATTTTTTTAGCCAAACCATTTTAATTAATTTCTCATGTTTCGTTTCTGTCACTTGAAATACTAATTGCATTTCTAATCAAATATTTACGTAGAAAAATGTTGGAGTTTTTTTTTATCAGAGAATCACATAACGAATATTGTGGAACATTAAATTGTTTCGAAATGTAACGCCAATTGCCATAAATTATAACAAATCGAAAGTTTTGCAAGTGTTTATGAGGAAAATTAAAAACGTTGCCTTGCCTTGTGTCTCATGAGTATCTCAGTCATATTGTCGATAGTGTTATAGTTCTTTATTTATTGTCTCCTCTCTTGCTGCCCTCTCTTACATGGATATTTATATTGATTGGGTTTTCTTTTTTGTCTTTTTGCAGGTAAGATACTGAACTTTGAGAATAAAAAACAATTTTGGTCTAAAAACGGGTGAGTTTCGTATGTTAGTCAGTGAAATACATGGAGAACAATTACACTGGGCTACAAAGAACATTATGTTTGGAATGAATTATTTTGATAAATTATCCTCTGAATAGGAAAATGGTCCGATTATGGTTGGATTTTTTGTGAAATAATTTTTTTTTAGACATAACTTCTCATAAATTTTTAAATTAAATTTTTTTTTTTTTTTTTAATAGTTTTTTTTTAATATTTTATAACTTTTTTGAGACATAACTCGGATTTGGTTCGCAGGATAAATTTTAAAAAATTGATCAATCATCTTCTGAGTTAAAGAACATATTTTTTTGTTCATATCATGAAAATTCAAAATGGCCGAGTGAAGTTAATGTTGCTGGGATAATTTTAAAATATTTTATGAATTTTTTGAGGTATAATGTGTCATAACTCGAAAGTGATCCGTTCAATTTTGTCGAAATAAATTTTAAAAAATTGATTTGTTGACTTTCAATCATCTTCGGATTTTAAGACTTTTTTTTTTAATTATGAAAATTCAAAAGTGACCTGAAATGGCCGAGTGAAGTTCTTTCCTCAATGTTGCTGGGACCATTTTAAAATGTTTTATAATTTTTAAAAACATAACGTGTCATAACTCGATAGTGATCCGTTCAATTTTGTCGAAATAAATTTTAAAAAAATGATTTGTTGACTTTAAATCATCTTCGGAGTTTAAAATTTTTTTTTTTAAATTATGAAAATTCAGAAGTGACCAAAAATGGCCGAGTGAAGTTCTTTCTGATCCGAATAAAGTTTCGTCAATATTGCTGGGACCATTTTAAAATGTTTTATAATTTTTAAAAACATAATTTGTCATAACTCGAATGTGATCCGTTAAATTTTGTCGAAATAAATTTTAAAAAAATGATTTGTTGACTTTCAATCATCTTCGGAGTTAAAGACTTTTTTTTTTAAATTATGAAAATTCAAAAGTGACCTAAAATGGCCGAGTGAAGTTCTTTCTGATCCGAAAAAAGTTTCCTCAATGTTGCTGAGACCATTTTAAAATGTTTTATAATTTTTCAAACCATAATTTGTCATAACTCGAATTTGATCCGTTCAATTTTGTCGAAATAAATTTTAAAAAATTGATTTGTTGACTTTCAATCATCTTCGGAGTTAAAGACTTTTTTTTTAAATTATGAAAATTCAAAAGTGACCTAAAATGGCCGAGTGAAGTTCCTTCTGATCCTAATAAAGTTTCCTCAAACTTGCTGGGACCATTTTAAAATGTTTTATAATTTTTAAAACCATATTTTGTCATAACTCGAATTTGATCCGTTCAATTTTGTCGAAATAAATTTTAAAAAATTGATTTGTTGACTTTCAATCATCTTCGGAGTTAAAGACTGTTTTTTTAAAATTATGAAAATTTAAAAGTGACCTAAAATGGCCGGGTGAAGTTCTTTCTAATCGGAATGAATTCCCCTTATTGTTGCTGGGACCATTTTAAGTTATTTTATAATTTTTTAAGACATAACTCGGAAATGATTTGCTCGATTTTGTCGAAATAAATTTTAAAAAATTGATTTATTGACCTTCAACCATCTTCGGAGTTGAAGACTTTTTTTTTAAAATTATGAAAACTCAAAAGTGACCTAAAATGGCCGAGTGAAGTTCCTTCTGATCCGAAAAAAGTTTCCTCAATGTTGCTGGGACCATTTTAAAATGTTTTATAATTTTTAAAACCACAATTTGTCATAACTTAAAAGTGATACGTTTAATTTTGTCGAAATAAATTTTAAAAAATTGATTTGTTGACTTTCAATCGTTTTGGAGTTAAAGACTGTTTTTTTAAAATTATGAAAATTCAAAAGTGACCTAAAATGGCCGAGAGAAGTTTCTTCTGATTTTTTTTAATACATTACTTGTCATAACTCGAAAATGACTCCTTTCCTTTGTTAAACTAAATTAAAAAAAAATTGATTTAGTGACGTTCCATCATCTTCGGAGTTAATGAAAATATTTCTTTGTGATTTTTTTTTAAATCATGATAATTCTAAAGTGACCTAAAACGACCGAGTGAGGACCATTTTAAAATATTTTAGAATTGTTTCAGACATTACTTATCACATAACTCGAAAATAGCTCGTTCGATTGCGTTAAAATAAATTTTAAAATATTTATTTAGCGACTTTCTTTCATTCACGGAGTTGAAAAAATAATTTTAAAAATATAAAAAAATAATATTAAAAAATGTATTTAGTGATTTTCTTTCATCTTCGGAGTTAATGCATTTTTGTTGGTCATATTTTTTTTGTAAATTATGAAAATTCTAAAGTGACCTAAAATGGCCATGGCTCACTGATCCGAGTGAAGTTTCCAGTTACGATTTTCAAATATTTTTCTTGTTTTTAGGTAAGGTTTTTTTTTTTTTTTTTTTTTTTTTTTTTTTTTTTTAACAAACCATTTAATTCTTTAAATCTCCTTAAGTACTTGAGCCACCTTAAGCTCACTTAAGCACATTCCCAGTCACTATTAAATAATCAATTCATTACATTATTGTGTGAATATTTTTGGTCTTACTTGAAAATGTCAAAAATTCTTATTGATTATTAATAAATAATGTTTTGAAGTCGTTTCTGTTGTGGCTGTTTTCCTTTCGTCTCTGTCGATTGCATTGGCGGATTTCATCTTCAACTTGTCAGTGCGGCTGCCAGTGATGGTCGGTCGCTCGGTCGCTTGGTCTCTCCAAAGTATTGTCTGTCGCTACATTTGATGTTGAGTTGAAACTATTTTTTTTTTATTTGGCGCTACATTTAATGTAGCTGTGCTGCCGCTTCTTCTCAAATAACAAGTTAAAACCGCTCCACCTCCTCTCAATTCGTCAAGAAAAACTTCTTCAAATCATTATGTTCAAACATATTCAATTTATTTGCTTAAGAAGAAGAAGAAGACAATGACATATTGTTGTTGTTGGCGTTGTGGCTGTTATGGAGCTTCTCAAAAAAGACTGCTGCGGTTCGATGGGGGTTTTTGTAGTTCGCCAAAAAAAAAGTGTGTTGCCACATTTTGAAAAGTTTAAATTTCAAAACGGCGGCTTTTTTTCATGTGATCTGATCTGATCTCTCTCTCTCCCGGTCTCTTCTCCTCCTTCTGCCTATCAAGTCTGTCATGAAACTGAATCAAATGTGAAAAGTATGAACAAATCAGTCAGTCATTGGTTTTGAATTACATCTCCAAATGTTATAAAGGCGATGGCATCAATGCTGCTGATTGTTGGCATTTGACATGAAGCTATTGTGATTTATTTAGGCGATGTCAGGGCCTAACGTTTTGGAAGGGGTGCAAACTATTGTTCTTTCCAATTGTTCTTTCCACACTCTCTTCTTAGAATTGGCGGAAACCCCTGGTTACTGAATAACCTGCACATCTTTTCCAATCTAATTCTAGAGTGCACTTTTTGTTTGCTTTATTTATGATTTATAAATTTATTGTTTTTGTTTTTTTAAACACATTTTATTTTTAACTTTATCTTAAACTCCACGAGAAACGTGCCGCACTTATCAGTTCGAGTATGTACTTCCAACACAAAGAAGTCAAAACGCCAAAATATCAGACATTGAATAATTCTGCAGCTGAACTCCGTTTATATGTAGTTTGAACGCGGTAGGATTTATATCGAAATAAATGTACATTTGTTGAATTTTTGACTTTTACAACAGTGTTGTATTTTCGAATGTTGCTGGGATATTTTCTTTCCATACGCATTTTACTAATTTTATACAAATATACAAAATGTTTGGCATTCGCATTAGAACAACTTCGCAATTGAGAACCTAATCTACAAATTGTTCCCACAAAAATATACGAGTATCAAATCCAAATGCAATTACTAACCAGATGAAGTTCGCAGTGTTAATAACGTTCGTTATCAATGTGATTTTTTGACATAAATGCGCATTAAAGCGAACTGATATTGTCAGATGTGAGCTGTCAATAGGGAACGATATGACGTCTACCAGACGTGTATTTGAGTGGTGGTGACAACAATATTTTGATGTCGACATGGACTAATAATAATTTTGTATCTTTTTACTGAAAATAATACAAATTAAATGAAATTATAATTTTAATGCCCAATGAGAAATACACTTTGTGTAAGACTTACACAACTAATTCGATTATCACAATAAAAATGTAATTTTAACTATATATTTTTTTTAAATATTTATATTTATATTTAATTTTTTAAAAAAAAACATTGAATTTGCTATATTTTTGTAAATTTTGTAAGTTTTAATTGCTTTGGACCATGATTCATTAAAAAGGGCGTTTCGACAAAAATAGCGCTTAAGTTTGTTCGCGGTAAAGGCTCGATATGCCGCAAAAGTAAAATTTTTCGAAAAAAAACAATATTAATTTTTTAAAAAAAGATTTTTTTTTTCCAAAAAAATTTTTTTTCTAAGAAAAATATTTTTTTTAAATAATCTTTCTTTTTTTTAACAAAATATTTATTTTTTTTGCAAAACATTTATTTATTTTTTTTCGAAAATGTTTGTTATTTTAAAAAAAATATGTTTTTTTTCAGAAAATATTTTTCAAAAAATATTTATTTTTTTTCTAAAAAATATCTAAATAATATTTCTTTTTTTTAACAAAATATTTATTTTTTTAGCAAAACATTTATTTATTTTTTTTCTAAAATGTTTATTATTTTTAAAAAATTATACGTTTTTTTTTCCAGAAAATATTTATGTATATTATTTTATGCAAAACAAAAATATTAAAAAATATTTTTTTAAAATAATATTTATTTTTTTAACAATATATTAATTTTTTTTGCGCAAAACAAAAATGTTCATTATTTTTAAAAAAAATATTTTTTTGTTTCAAAAAATATTTATTTTACTTCTAAAAATATTTATTTTTTTAATTTTTTTCACAAATATTTATTTTTTTTTTTGAAAATGTGTATTATTTTTAAAGGAATATTTAGTTTTTAAAACATAAATATTTATTTCTAAATATTTTTTTTTAAAAATTTTTTTTTTCAAAAAATATTTAGGTTTTTTCTAAAAGTATTTATTTTTTAAGCGCCCCGGTAGGCGAGTTGGTAGCGTGCTTGCCTATCAGCGTGGGGTTTGTGGGTTCGATTCCCACCAGAGGCTTTGGTCTGTCGCTGCAAAAAATCTAAACACATGGTCTGTGTCACCCGGTTTACCCTTGGACCCAAAAATTAGAATATAAATTTACTTTGTATTGTAATTAATAATAAAAAATAAATTTATTTTTCTTTTCTCATGTTTTTTTTTAAATATTATTTTTTTTAAATCATAAATATTTATTTTATTTTCAAAAAATATTTAGTTTTTTTTCAAAAAATATTTATTTTTTTTCTAAAAAAAATATTTTTTTTTTTAACAATATATTTATTTTTCTTGCAAAACAAAAATGTTTATTATTTTTTAAAAAATATTTTTTTGTTTCAAAAATATTTATTTATTTTTTTCAAAAATATTTATTTAACTTTTTTTACTAAATATTTTTTTTTTTCGAAAATGTGTATTTTTTGTAAAGAATACTTAGTTTTTAAAACATAAATATTTATTTTTAAATATATTTTTTCAAAAAAATTGTTTTTTTCAAAAAATATTTAGTTTTTTTTTCAAAAAATATTTAGTTTTTTTTTCAAAAAGTATTTATTTTTTTTTTGTAAAAAAAATATTTTTTTTAAATAATATTTCTTTTTTTTAACAAAATATTTTTTTTTGCAAAACATTTATTGATTTTTTTTCGAATAATATTTTTTGCATAAAAATAAATAAATATATTTTGAAAAAAAAACAAATATTTTTTTAAATATAATAAACAATATTTAAAAAAATATTTGTTTTTTTTTTCAAAATATATTTATTTATTTTTATGCCAAAAATATTATTTCTTTTTTTAAAATTTTATTTTTTTTTAAAACATAAATATTTATTTCTAAATCTTTATTTTTTTCCAAAAAAAAAGTATTTTTTTAATAAATATTTAGTTTTTTTTTCAAAAAATATTTATTTTTTCCTAAGAAAAATATTTTTTTTAAATAATATTTCTTTTTTTTTAACAAAATATTTGTTTTTTGCAAAACATTTATTTATTTTTTTCCAAAATGTTTATTATTTTTAAAAAATTATTTTTTTTTTTTTTACAAAATATTTATTTGTTTTGAAAATGTTTATAGTTTCAAAAAGTGTTTATTTATTTTTTTTTTTATTTTAAAAAAATATTTTTTTAAATGGCAATACAATGTATATTCAATTCTGCTTGCCTATCACCGTTTAAAAAACACCCTATATATCGAGCACAGTTCACAGATTGAAGAAAAGTTACACGTCAGTCTGTATTTCCCGCCTTCACATGGAATGGGTAACTTGTCAAGTTGACATGTGTTCATTACGTTATCACTAATTGCTTGCAATTTGTTGTAGAAAAATCTCCTTGCGGATAATCTCCATTACATTGTCTTACGTTTTTGTCATTTGCAAAACTAATTACATTTTACAGATATCATATTTGTAAGTGTGTGTGGGTGCATGGTCCAGAGAATTTTGCCCATTTGCCATTTACGCTTGAACTACCAGAGCCAACAATGATCGCTGATCGACGGTGCGGCTGCGGACCTACATATGTTTGCAAAACAAACAGAGCGTATTTGGGGTATCTGCAAAAGGGTGACAGTGGAGCAGTTGATCAAATTTAATGGGCAATATTAAAAATTCAATAGGAACTTACTGAGGTTCAAAACTAAAACCTAATTCAAATAGTCAATAATTTAATTTTATTCAAACAATAAATCAAATTGCGTTTCTCATTTCGGAAAGTCTTTTGTGCTCGTCCTTTCACTGGAAGCCACATAAAGATGAGATTTTCTAATGGATGAAGAAACTAGCGGGCCAAAAGCAACTATGAGCTCTTAAAATTTCTTTATTCAATATTTCGTCTGCAGCCTTTTTCAGGATTTTAAAAAAATTATACAACAAACACACAAATTTAAAAATATTTCATTTTCATCAGGATTCGAAAAAATTTAAAAAACAAAACACGAAATTAAAAAAAAAAAAACGCACAGTGGTCCAGCTTCCAATTCCATCGGCCAAAAGTCTGTAACTTTCGATGCAGTAAACAGTTTTGAGTTGTGTAAAAAACTGATTGTACGTTAGGAGTGTGGGATTGTTTAAAGGTGCTAGCATTAAAAATCGAACAATTGTATATATTTTAGAAATATTTTCAAAGTCGAATACATTTTGTATTTTTCAATTTTAGGGAGAAACATTTTTTTTTATACTTTTTTTCCCAGTTTATTCTGGGTGTCGTTTAACATCCCCGGACAATTTGTCCATGAATATAATAAAATAATCTCATCATGCCACAAGCACCACACCCTTTTTACAAGCTGTGGAGTCGGCTTGATTCAAACTAATGTCGCTACATTCAAATAATGTGGAAAATGTGTTATACAAATTAAATATTTTATTTTCATTATCATCACACATTAGCAATATGCCTGTATTATCAATCTGTTGCCATCGTGGCGTTGTAACGGTAAATGTTAATGAACTTTACATGTTCGACTCGACTCGTCCGCCGTTGTAGATGATGGGTTGGCCGATCGGCCGTCTATCTGCACACGCCGACTGCATCAGAATATCAGAATGTGAATGATAATGACGACGATGACGCCTGATGACGGCAAGAGAGGGCCACAATGACGGTTGGTGGTGATCATGACTATGACGGCGTCATGATTTACCGTCTGCACAAGTGTCGTTGTCGCTGTCGTTCCGCTCCGACGAATGATGTTTTTGATTTTTCGGTTTCGATATGATTGACATTTAAGCTGAGTGGGCGTTTTGTAACCCACTAACGAGCGATCTTTGCTGTGCACAAAACGTGTGCATATTTTTTGTTACTAAATCTGGTGATACTTTAGTATTTAATATTTAACACATACCTATACAAAAAAAAAAAGATTATTAACACAAAAAACATATATAAAATTGAAAAAAAAGGTCATTGCACGCTGTGCACGTCTGCATTTTTTTTTGTTACCGAAATGCGATTCGGCAAAAAATCCACATCCGGGTCTGTTGTGAAAATTCGAAATTAGGTTCAATTAAAGTGTAACCTAAATGGCAGATATTACAGTTTCGCATGAATTGGGAAGAAATGCTTGAATTCATAACAATTTTAAAAACCTTTTGTAGAAAAAATGTGTAAAAATTGTTCGGGCTACAAACCATTGGGCGACCTGCTTTGCTGCTCCAACCAGTTTTTCTCCTCGCTCTCACTCGGACATGTTCGAAACTTGCTTCGCCTTGCTGCAGGCGCGCCCTCTGACATTGGCCTTAGAGCAGCTCGAAATCTTCGAGGATTTTGCTTGAAAATTATTTTTTGACAAAGAACATTTTCACTTTTTCTTGGCCCTTAATGGAAATTCTACAGTTTTCGGGCTTTATTTTCCATTTCTATGAAAAATTTTTATATTTTTTTTCTCTTTGGATCAGGGCTAAATTTCATATTTTGTAGTGTGTCGGCAATGTCAATTGGCCAACACGGAGCTGCCATTTGACGAAGTTCGACTTGTCCATTTTGTAGTTTCCGTGAAGCAGCGATGTTATGTAAAAAGTCCTTTAACGATTCAGACCCTTGGGGAGAATACTAGTCATTTTTTTATTTTTCCCCCCTTTTTGTTCCTTTTTTATCCCGTTTTAGTACGTAAATGCCCATTTTTCGTTCCTTGCCTAACTATTATTCACATGTCGCCAGACATTTTTTTATTTTCCCCCCCTTTTGGTCCCTTTTTATCCCGTTTTAGTACGTAAATGCCCATTTTTCGTTCCTTCCCTAACTATCATTCACATGTTGCCAGACATTTTTTTATTTCCCCCCCCTTTTGGTCCCTTTTTTATTCCGTTTTAGTACGTAAATGCCCATTTTTCGTTCCTTCCCTAACTATCATTCACATGTTGCCAGACATTTTTTTTATTTTTCCCCCCTTTTTGTTCCTTTTTTATCCCGTTTTAGTACGTAAATGCCCATTTTTCGTTCCTTCCCTAACTATTATTCACATGTTGCCAGACATTTTTTTATTTGTCCCCCCTTTTTGGTCCCTTTTTTATTCCGTTTTAGTACGGAAATGCCCATTTTTCGTTCCTTCCCTAACTATCATTCACATGTTGCCAGACATTTTTTTATTTTTCCCCATTTTTGTATTCCGTTTTATTACGTAAATGCCCATTTTTCGTTCCTTCCCTAACATGTTGCCAGACATTTTTTTATGTTTCCCCCTTTTGTACTTTTTTATCCCGTTTAAGTACGTAAATGCCCATTTTTCGTTCCTTCCCTAACTATTATTCACATGTTGCCAGACATTTTTTTATTTTTCCCCCCTTTTTGTTCCTTTTTTATCCCGTTTTATTACGTAAATGCCCATTTTTCGTACCTTCCCTAACATGTTGCCAGACATTTTTTATGTTTCCCCCTTTTGTACTTTTTTATCCCGTTTAAGTACGTAACTCCCATTTTTCGTCCCTTCCCTAACTATTATTCACATGTTGCCAGACATTTTTTTTATTTTTCCCCCTTTTGTACCTTTTTCTATATCGTTTTGGTGCTATTACCCACTTGTTGTTGACAAAAATCTATTTCACTATTTTTCATTTTTGGCTCATTTCTGCCGATAACAACTTTTTCACACACATTTTTGTTTTTTCCCCCTATTGTACCTTTTTCTATCCCGTTTTGGTACTTTTTGAACACTTTTTCGTCCCTTAGCTAACTATTGCCCTAACTATTTTTTGCAAAAATCTCTTTCGCTCACTTTTTATTTTCCCCCTTTTTGGTCCCTTTTTTATCCCGAATTGGTCCCTTTTTCGTCCCACCTCTAACTCATTTCCGCCTGTTGTAGATTATGTCTCATTTATATTATACAAGTTTTGGGTCCGTTTTAGTCCCATTTTCCATTACATCCAATTTTGGGCCCATTCCTGTCGATTATAATGTTTTTCACACACATTTTTGTTTTTCCACTTTTGTAATTTTTTTTTTTGCCGGTTTGCTACGATTTGGCCACTTTTTCGTCCGTTCTCCAACTATTGTCGTCATGTTTTAGTTACACATGTGTTTCAATCTTTAGTCATTTTCCCCCCATGTTTATCCCGTCTTGGCCCAGTTTTGGGGGCGTTTTAGTCCCATTTTCCATTACTTCCATTTTTCGGACCATACCTGTCGGCTCATGTGTAGCCGCGTCAATTCGCAAGACATTGGAGGTACAATTAATAGACTTCAAGACCATCGCTTTTGCGGAAATCAAACAATAGCAACGTTGAATTTTAAATATATTTCGGAAACAAATTAATATTATTAATTTCTGTTGTTGTTAAGCCATTATAAGATTTCAAGCAAATACAAAAAAGAAAAAAACGCCAGAAAATTTCCTCATATAAAACAATCGTTAATTCGCTCACTCACTGATTTAATGGCCGCACCAATAGTTTGGCTTAACAAATAAAATGTTTCAACAAAATTTATTGTTTTTAATTCGTCATCTCTGCTCTGCAACAAAAACGCAATCCGGTAAAACACAAGAAAACAACATTGAAACGAAACTAACTCGGAATTCCAAAACTGAAACCAAATCAAAACAAATAAAAATCCACCTTAAGGAATGTGTTGTTTTTAAACTTTAAATGTTAAAATAAAAGTAAAAAAAAAAAACGTATAATTTATACGCAAAATATAAACAAAACAAAGATAACTAATTTTAACTTTTAGGAATTTCTCACACTTTTATTTTGTTCAACACACAAAGTGCGTCAGTCAGCCGGTTTTTTTCTTTTGCTGTTGTATGCGAAAATAAAAACTTTAACGATTTTAAATAAATTTTGTAAAATATGTGATTCGCTTAAGTGCTGCATAATTAATTTAACGACACGAGCATAAATATAAATTTAAAGCCAAATTAATAATAAACAAACGAATATATGAAATATTTTGACTGCGGGGGAGTTTAACGAGAAATGATACAAATTAAAGTCAAGTACGGTTTACAAATAAAGTAAATCACATCAATTCGCAGCGGATCGTAGGAAATTCAATTCAGCAGGCCTTGAGGAATTGTTTCAGAGAAACAACGAGCAAACCAGTCCAACACAAGCTCAATTAATACATTAATTAATTACAATTTATATTTTAATTCATTCGAATTTTCGGAAACGGCGAATGCCCCCAAAACTAACTTCACTACAAACAAAATGGCCCCGAGGCAAGAAATGACAAATCGCTACAATTTTGGAATATTGTCGATAATGAGTAATGAAAATCGTCCGATTATAAAATATGAAAATAATGTATGACTTATTTCAAAGTATGAAAAGTGTGAACTATTTCGAAGTATGGAAATTATGAACTCTAAGTATGAAAACTATGAACTATTTTGAAGTATGAAAAATTTGAACTATTTCGAAGTATGCAAATTATGAACTGTTTCTAAGTATGAAAAGAATGAACTATTTCTGAGTATTAAAAGTATGAACTATTTCGAAGTATAAAAACTATGAACTTATTCGAAGTATGAAATGCATGAACTATTTCTGAGTATTAAAAGTGTTAACAATTTCGAAGTATGAAAAGTGTGAACTTTTACGAAGTATGAACTATTTCTGAGTATTAAACTATTTCGAAGTATTAAAAGTGTAAACTATTTCGAAGTATTAAAAGTGTAAACTATTTCGAAGTATTAACTGTGAACTTTTTCGACGTATGAACTTTTTCTAAGTATGAACTATTTATGAGTATTAAAACTATGAACTATTTCGAAGTATAAAAACTATGAACTTATTCTAAGTATGAAAAGCTTAAACTATTTCTGAGTATTAAAAGTGTTAACAATTTCGTAGTATGAAAACTATAAATTTTTTCCAACTAACTATGAACTATTCCGAAGTATGAAAAGTATGAACTATTTCAAAGTCTGTAAACTAGGAAGTGTTTTGAAGTTTATATGAACTATGAACTATTTCGAAATATGGAAACTGTGAACTTTTTCAAAGTTTTCAAACTATGAACTATTTTGAAACATGAAAACTTTGAACTATTTCCAAGTATGAACTATTTCCAGGTATTCTAAGATTGAGCTTATCTAAATTATGAAATGTACGAACAATTCGTAACTATGAAAACCATAAACTATTTCCAAGTATTAACCAATTGTAAAATGTTATTATTTGTATGCCCTCCCTCTTCGGAAGGAAGCCCCTTACAAGGTCGGGCTCTGTAATCCTTCTTTGACAAGTCTTGTGAAAAATATTCCCATTTCGTCTTCGAGTTTAACTCACTCCACACATGTGCGCCGCCGCCTCCCGTTTTCTAATGGCCCACAATTTTCAGCCAAGTTTTCATAATTGTCACCTTACCAAGGCAACTTGTTCGTTCGTCTCCATTGACTGGCTGCCTTGGGAAGTAAATTGTTGTCTGTTAATTAAGTAAAATTTAATTTAATGTTTTGTTTCTTGGTTATTTTTACATTATGACAATTGTTGTTTTTTTGGAATTTCACGTTTACTTCTTTTGCCTCGTCGTGAAGTTAATTCACGGCTTGTCATGTGTTTCGTCTCAGCTTGATCTGATTTAATTGCCCCCGATTATGAATGTGAGTAATTTCGAATCGAGCGGCGGCGAGAGGGTATTCACTATAAAAACCAAAAGGTAACTTGGTTTGAACACATATTTTGAACTTAATTAAATTAATGGTTGTTGCAGGTGGGGGTGGGTGTGGAGTGTAAAGCCTGACTTAAACTGGCAAATATGTAGGCATTGTGCCTTAAAGGTTTCATCAGGTTTCACTCGCCATGTGAAATACAGAAAACGTTGGTACTCACCAGAATGAACAAACAAACAAACAAAAAACACACACACACACAAATAACTGCGAAAATTGAAATCGAAATATTTGCACTGAAACCGAAATTAACGCAACCTGCAGCGTCTGCCAGTCAGGCAGTCTGTCGGCGCTTCGCTGGCTGGGTCGGTTACCCACTCAGCCAGGCATGCGCGTACCAAACAATTGTTGTCTTCTTTTGTTACCCACACCAGCAGCCACCACATCGACCACAATGAAATGAAACAATTCCAAATGAAATAAAAACACCATCAAACTTTATATTGTAATAATCTAGAAACTTTATCAAGCTCGAGCAAAACAGCCACAGTAAAACAAATGCTGGCTGTGAAATGAGGTTGAGAGACTGCCTTCGGCAAGGTCGTTTTGGCGTTTACTTTGCTTTTTTCTTCTTTTCTTCTTCAGCGTATTTAAAGTTGCAATTGTTTGTTGTGTACTCCTCTAGTCGTCTTGTTGCGGTGGAACTCATGGTTCGGTCCATTATTTTGTTACATTCAATGCACGCTACCGGCGGCGGGGATTTGTCATGGGTTTGAGGGGGAGAAGGGAAACACGCAAAGAAATTGTTTCGAACTATTTCGAAGTATTAAAAGTATGAACTATTTTTAAGTATGAGAATTATGAACTCCTTTTAAGTGTGAACTGTATTTTAGTATGGAAATTATAAACTATTAACAAGTATTAGAAGTATGAACTGTTTGGAAATAATGAACTCTTTCTAAGTATGAACTATTTCTAAGTATGAAAATTATGAACACTTTCTAAGTTTGAACTATATTTTAGAATGGAAATTATGAACTATTGCTAAGTATTTAAAGTATGAACTATTACTAAGTATTAAAAGTATGAACTGTTTCTTAGTATGAAAATTATAAACACTTTCTAAGTATGAAAATTATGAACACTTTCTAAGTATAAACTATATTTTAGAATGGAAATTGTGAACTATTGCTAAGTATTTAAAGTATGAACTATTTCTAAGTATGAAAATTATGAACTCTTTCTAAGTATGAAAATTATGAACACTTTCTAAGTATGAACTATATTTTAGAATGGAAATTATGAACTCTTTCTAAGTATTGAAAGTATGAACTATTTCTAAATATGGAAATTATGAACTCTTTCTATGTAGGAAAATTATGAACACTTTCTAAGTATGAACTATATTTTAGAATGGAAATTATGAACTCTTTCTAAGTATTGAAAGTATGAACTATTTTTAAGTATGAAAATTATGAACACTTTCTAAGTATGAGTTATATTTTAGAATGGAAATTATGAACTCTTTCTAAGTATTGAAAGTATGAACTATTTCTAAGTATGGAAATTATGAACTCTTTCTAAGTAGGAAAATTATGAACACTTTCTAAGTATGAACTATATTTTAGAATGTAAATTATGAACTATCACTAAGTATTTGAAGTATGAACTGTTTCTTAGTATGGAACTAATGAACTCTTTCTAAGTATGAACAGTTTTTAATTATGAACACTTTTTAAACATGAACTATATCTAAGTATGGAAATTATGAAGCATTGCTAAGTATTAAAAGTATGAATTATTTGTAACTATGAACTATTCCAAAATGTGCAAATTATGAACTCTTTCTAAGTATGGAAACTAAGATCTACTTCTGTGTATTCTAATCATGAACTATTTCTAAGTCCGAAATTATGATTTGTTTACCAAGTACGAGTATGGCGATTTCCTCAGTGCAGTGAGTGGTAGTACGGCGACTATCGCACAGCAAACAGAGGTTCGTATCCGGGTGAGACCAACAAAACATTTGTCATCAGCCGTTTCCACCTCGTACATGCTGCTGACCATACAAGTGGGAGAGTCAACTCTAAGCCATGTAAAACTTCTCTAGAAGAGCATTGGCCAGGCGGAGCCCAATTTAAAACAGGAGGTTCCGCCCAGTGAGTATGGAAATTATGTTGTGCACAATTCTCCCGCCTGTAGGGTATCTTTGGACGATTACCAGGCCACCGCACGCCAGTACTTGCACTTGCTCATTTGGCTCTAACCAACCGTAATTAGTTTCATTATGGTCGATCAATGAACAAACTATTTACGGATGTTAAATGTTTTCGTCGAAAATCGCGAAATATCTTTTTTTATTGTCAATTATTATTTTTGTATAATTTTTTTGTTAGTCTTATTATGATTTTTTATTATTATTATTTATTATTTTCGTGTTCTGGGGCGATTGTGTCGGTTCCATCTAATGGGATTTTCGCAAAACACTTCACAGCAATTGCTCAATTGCTCGACAGCACAACCCGTAGTTCGGTGTGTGTCTGTTTGGCCGCTAAAGCGCCAATGGCGTGCAAAAAGAGAAGCAACAGAGAGAAAACAAAAACAAAACCGAAACTTGGAATTATTATTGAAGTGAAACAAAAACAAAATTGAAAATTAACACTTAAAAACCGAACAACACTTAAAAATAATTCTTTTTCATGGTAAATCTAAAAATTAATGCTGTTGGTTTTCCTTTTTCGATCCGGTATTACAAAACGCCGAAGAATTTCAAGAACACACTTGAAGGACGTTTTGTATTTGGCGCTGGCCAGACGTGATGGTAATTGTGGCACAATTGGTCGATTGTGATTTGATAGTTGAGATGAAAGGCGAAACGCTTAGTTTTGTTTGAAATTAAAGTTCATAATTTGTCGAAGGTAGAGGATTATTATATTACTTGGAAAAAGTGTATTTATTTTACTTAGGAAAAGCTCTTACTTGAACTGTGAAAAAGTCTCTACATTTACTTAGAGAAATTGTCTGTGTTTACTTGGGAAATGTTTATTCTTTGACGTAGGGCAAGTTGTCTGCTATTTTTTTGATGTCTTCTTGGCAAAACTTGGGGACATTTCCTATTTTCCTTTCCTAAAAGGCAGAGGCCAGTTTTTTATTACTATTTTCTATGAATTAGAAATAAAATAATCAAAATAATAATACTTTAGTACAGTTCCCCTCTTAATAGAATATTTATTAATTTCGCTTCTGTTTTTTTTTTTTATTTCCAGGTTAGTACTGACAAAGGTGGTATGTATGCACATGTGTACGAGTCTAAACTTGCAACACGGCTCCCATTTCACCGAAAAGGCTCTCTCTACTTTCCAGCTGTCTTCATTTTTTCAGATGGTCGGTCTTCATTGATCTTGTTTTTTCTGCCGTAACTCCGTTGTTACTGCTTTTCAACCGGATCGTTTCGATTTGCGTTAGCAGACAACGTCAAGGGCTTCGAATGCATTCAAACCAGGTCATCGTGCTCAAAACTCGTGTCCAGCTTAAGTTCACGTTTAAAATCCGCCTCGCCATACATTTTTTTAGTTTGCTGCTGTTTTGCTAAACTTAAGTAATTTGTTTCTAACCCGCTGTTGTTTGCTGCTGTTGCTCGCTGATTTACTTATTTAATTGATCAATTTATAATTATGATTATTTTGCGTTTTTTTTGTTGTTCGTTGTTTCTGCTTCATATGCGAGTAACATTTCAAAATATTTAGAATTCTATCGCCCCGGCCAATGGCGGTGGTGGTGGTGGCTAGCGATGGTGTTGATCGCCATCACACCGTAACATACGAACACCACACCCAATTGCCTGTCAATTGGCTTCTAAAAGCACCACGACAACAACAACACAAAAAAACACGCTTAATTATAATTATTATCATTTTTTTTTTCTTATTTTGTCTGAGTGTTTGTGCAACTCGTTGATCTACTTTTACAATAAACAAAAACCAAAGAGAAAAAAAACGCGCAAGCGCGCCATGCCTAGAACGGATTAAGGAGAACGAGTTAAACAGAAAAAAACCACAGCCACACCATTTAAGAGCGGCGAAAATCATGGCTTGGTTGGACTGCAACTATGCAACTAGCCTTCAAGATATGATTGGGAATAAACGAAGATTTCTTAGGATTTAGAAGGGATAGAAATAGGAATAGGAGTAGGAAGACCCAGACCAAGACCAAAATATTAAAATATTAAAATATTAAAATATTAAAATATTAAAATATTAAAATATTAAAATATTAAAATATTAAAATATTAAAATATTAAAATATTAAAATATTAAAATATTAAAATATTAAAATATTAAAATATTAAAATATTAAAATATTAAAATATTAAAATATTAAAATATTAAAATATTAAAATATTAAAATATTAAAATATTAAAATATTAAAATATTAAAATATTAAAATATTAAAATATTAAAATATTAAAATATTAAAATATTAAAATATTAAAATATTAAAATATTAAAATATTAAAATATTAAAATATTAAAATATTAAAATATTAAAATATTAAAATCTTCTTCTTTTTAATATATATTTACCCTCGACACTGATTCACTGATACACTGATTCACTGATTCACTGATTCACTGACTCTGTCACGCAGTACGTAGGAATTTAAATAGGCATTCTATAATTTTCTATAAATAATAATAATAAAAAACAGAAATTGTGTTTTCCCCAAATTTTTTTTTACCAAAATTTTTTTTTTCCAAACTTTTTTTTTTACAAATTTTTTTTTTTACAAAATTTTTTTTTCAACAACAAATTTTTTTTTACAAAATCTTTTTTTCCAAAATTTTTTTTTTTCAACAAAAATTTTTCTTTTCCACAAAATTTTTTTTTTCAACAAAATTTTTTTTTTTTCAAAAAAAATTTTTTTTTTCTACAAAATTTTTTTTTTCAAGATAAAATTTTTTTTTTTAACAAAAATTTTTTTTTGTACAAAAATTTTTTTCTTCATCACTTTGGTCTAAAGCAGCAAATATTCTCAGTTGGTCTTGACGTGCGACGTGCACGGGTTTTATTCTTCACATCACCAACTTGTCCCAAACAGCTCGATGTTTTCCACCAATTTGCGGTATTGCTGTCCGACAAGATGCTTCACGACGACCACAAAAATGCTTTAGTTTTGTGAACTGTGACTGCAAGTTGTTCACCATTTTTGTAGTGAATTTTAATAATTGCAATGAAGTTGTTGAAGATGGACCAGTTTTAATAAGGGCGTAGTTTCTACTTGTCAAATGTCAAAGAACAAAAAGCTTCAAAAGTGACAGCTACAGAAATACCGGGTGATTACAAATAACTCCTCTTGTTGGTAACCCCTTTACCTACCTTGACGCTTACTATTCCATACAGTTGGCATGGCTCATTCAAATCAAATCCCCTAAAACACAAACCCCACCAATCATTTGCCTTCTCTTCGAATGTGGTTATTTCTTCTCTGGCTGTTGTGGTTAGTCAAACTATTGCATCAATAATATACTTTTCTGTTTTAATATTCATATGCAAACATGGTTTTTTTGTTTTGCTTTCATTGTGATCTATTGTACAAGAGTCTGTTTAATTTCAGTGAAATGAATGGTTGGAACTGCCGCTGGCTGTGGATTTTTAACTGTTAGAGACTACGTACAACTGGATCTTCTTGGTTGGGTTTCGGTTTCAGTTGGGGATTTGCATATTAAGCTGAAAACCAAAAACCAAAGATTCAGTTGAAATGCAAGCAACCCCATGGTGAAGCAGTTGAACAATTAGTTAAATTGTCTTTAAGCCTGAAGAGCAGCCATCCATCATAGACGGAGGGAGGGAAAACCATCCATAAGCTGAGAAATGTGGTGGCGACAGCAGATTTTGAAATAGTTTCTGCCGAAACAACGAAACTCGAAACGTCTACAAAGTAGAAGGTGTTTGGCTTGGCTTGGTTTAGATTCTGCCAGCAAAAACTAAATCAAATTAAATAACAAGAAATCATTGACTGACTATATGAACGGCTGATGAGGCTGGCGGTGGTTTGCCTGCAAATAATCGTGACAAACATTTCAGCCGATGCCTGTCATTCTGCAGGGTTAGGGGATGGCTGATTTCGTTCTTATTTCCCCTCTTGTGATGAAGATGGTGATGTGTTGCCATGTAGCACATATGTGTGCATACTTTGTCCATGATATAATTTTGAAAGTGCATCTTTGATTTTAATTGCCTTAAGTTTTCAATTCTTGTATGGCGCATGCGCCGCCTCCAGTCGTCAGCCAACCATCCATCCATCCATCGGCTGCTCTGATCAATGATCAGTTGTTAGTTTTTGTTATAAAACGAATAAGAAATAGAAACCGACCCGAAACAAAAGTCGGCGTTTGTTTTCTGGGTTTCAGTTTTTGTTGGATTCTTTTTTTTCGTTTCGTTTGTCGCCATTCGCTTTGTGTAGGTAGGCTTTGTTGGTTGGGTGACACAAACGTATCGATTTCTTAATGAAGTTACAACATTTGGATTTTGAAAGCGAAAAACTGTCACAATGTATGCACGCGAATGACTGGCGATGGGTGCAATAACCTTAAGCTCGAAGAGCGAGAGGACGACAAGTTTGTGGGGAATTTATTTATGAGGGATTAGGATTTTTCTTGTGGTTCTAAGGAAGCACGCGTTGCACAGTGCACTGAAGGAAGATGGTAATTGATAAAAAGATTATAGCGACAGTCGATTTAGTTAGTTAGCCAAGCTAAAAGGTATTTGATATAGGCAGGACATCACCATTTTGCAAATAGTAGTCAATTTAAAATTCAATATAATGCTCCTTCACCATCGAAGCATTAAAAATTCGGCTGATTTAAAAATTTGCCTAACAAGCGTTGTTGCAAACGTTGAAACCTTAAAGCTCAGCCAGGGCGGTGTAAGAAGTTATTCAAATCCAATTTCCATTTCCAAAAATACCCTTAGCATTCACCCACCCTGCGATCCTTTATATTTTTATATCCCAAAAAAAAAAAACACCTTCGTTTCATCGGTGACCTCTTGATTTCACTGAGAAATCTTTACACAAATTCATATCGTTGATTTCCATCACCACCGTATTTCATTCAATTACCGAAAGTGATTAAAATGAATTATTGGCGCTGGTATTTTGAAATATGTCAACTGCTTCGATTTCCACTTCTTTAACCTTGAAAGCTTTACTTTTTGTTCTCAAACCTTAAAAGCTTTTATTATTTCTATTATAAAGTTATTGAGCTAGAGTTTATTCAACATTTTTGAGAAAACTGTTATAAATCCATAAGCGTATTTAAAAATGAATACATAGGAGCCAAAAGCTTTATCCTATGAGAAGAAGACCACGATGCTTTTTTTTTTACAGACAACCAGCTGTTTAGTGGCTTTGAAAACAGCTGTTTGTCGCTTATAAAGCATGCGAACGTTGTCGTTCGAGATCGTGGCTTGGGCTGATTGTCTTCATTGCCTTGCCAAAATAAAAACAATTTTGTAAAAGACTAAATCTCCATTTAATTGTATTTATTTATAAAAATGTATTTAGAAACGAAAGTTTCTCAAATATCACTTTGAAAATGTCGAAACAAGCGACATTTGGTGGAATTTGGCTTCAATATTGTACCGCTCAGTACTGTTGAAAAAAGCTTTCCAGAAGCTCTCCAATGCGAGGTTTTACATGAAATTAGACAGCAAACGCAGGATAATTTTCATATTTTTTTTTCTTGGGATTACGAAGCTTTTGCATTGCGTCTGTATTAAAGAATTTGTATATCTGAAATTTTTTCATAAAAAAAAGACTCGGAATTCTGTAAAACGCAAGCACTTTTTTTTAAAGTATGTGTGATGTGTTTAAAAACTCATCAGAAAGACAATTTGCTTGTAAGCTTCACTTTTTGATGTGATTTCAACATGGAAAATTATTTCGGATTGCATTCAACCAACTAAAGGAGTGCAAGCTTCAATAATTGTCACTAATTACATTGAAAGCTTATCCCCAACCAGGCGAGATAAATTATTACAAGAAGGCGGAAGGGTTGTCTTAACTAGAAATATTTTTTTTCCTACTGGATGCTAAAGAGCTTTTGCCTTGAAACAGATTATTTAGGCGGAATGGTTGTCTTAAATAGAAATAAAGTTGTTCCTACTGCATGATAAAGAGCTTTTGCCTTGAAACAGATTAATTAGCCGTTACTAGGCGAAATAAATCGTTGAAGAATATATCAAAGCTTTTTTTTTAAATATAAAACTAGAGCTTTTGGAGGGACTTTATAAGTATTGACTTGTCCGAAAAGCTTAATGTTATGTACAAAAGCTTTAACGACAACATAAATAACCTGGGAAGAGCTTTTGAAGGGCTCTTGAGGGCAGAAATCCAAAATTTTTCAAAATTAAACCTTTGTCAATCAAACCTAGCGGGAGCTTTACTGTTGTGATGGCATACAAAGCAAAAGCTCGCATTTCATAAGAAGAAACACTATTCACAAAATTAAGCTTTATACTATTTGCAAAAAAATAGGGGGAGGGGAAAGGTAAGCTTTAACAACTTTCACTTATTGCAAAGCGTTTTTTTTTGCAAAAGCTTAACGCAATTATCCACGGTTCGTGCCACTTGACGGTAACCAGCATCAATTTAGTTGAAATTCAATTAAATGTGATTGTCGAAATGCAACTTGTTTGGTGGGTTCTTAAGCTTTATGTGTTGTTGTAGCTCGCTGCTACACGATGCTGTTGTTGTGCAGAGAGACAGAGTGCATTGGCATGGCATGATTTTGTATGTGATGTTTGTTTGAATTGTTGGGGTTTTTTTTTTTTGCTTTTGGTTTTGATTGTTGCTGGTTGGCTGGTGTTGTTTTAAACTAAATCATTCATTTGTTGTAGACTTTTGCATGCCAGCAGCCGAGAGTTGTTGCTGGTGATGGTTGTGATCGATGTTGTTGTTATTGTTGTTGTTGCTGTGGTGGCTAGAGTATTGGTCTGTGTATGCGATTGTATGAATGTGAGCTTTTTTTTCTGCTTTTTGAAAAGTGAATGTCCACCAAAAGTCCTTGAAACTTAAAACCAAACATACCAGTTTGGTTTTTGTGTGCCGTTGTTGTTGTTGTTATTAAGTTTGCTGGGGCAGTAGTATCATAATCCACTCAAAACTGACTGTCAGTATGTGCAGCATTGTTGGCTGTTGTTGTGGTTTTTTTTATTATTATTTTTTGGTTGCAATTACAGTTTAATGCACCACCAAACATCAGCTCGCTCGCAACCAGCCGACCGACTGACAGCCAGAATTCGATAGTTGCTGCTGCTACGTTGGCTGGGGTTTCTTGCGGGAACGGGGATCCGAAATGTTGGGTTATGGTCCGTTGTTTGTTGATTTTCTTTACCGAAATAAAAAAGAAGACAACAAAAAAGGCCATAAACAAACACAGTTTGTTGGTGTTTAAACTGGAACCAAATGCTTTTCGAATGCTTTCAAAAAATGTTGTGAACTGTTTGAGCTGCTGCTGCCGTTGGGGCATTGGCAAAAGTGGCTGCAGCCGCAGTGGCAGCCCGAAAAAAGGAATGTTGTTTGGCGTTTTTGTTGTACATTTTGTCTGAAGTAAATGTCGTTTTTGTGGCAAAAGATCCGTTAAAAAGCTTAACTGTCGCTTTTTTTCTTATTGTTGTTGTTGTTCAGTTGTACAACAGATGAAAACCGAACAAAAATAAAAAAAAAAGAGTAAAACAGCGAAATATGAATTAATAGGTGTTTCTTATGGCTGTCGGTTTCTTGACTGGTTCTTAATTTTGATAGTCAGTGCCTTGTACTACAAGCTGGGAGAGTGGTATAGTCGGCTTATCCGGGGATTGGTAGCATTTTTAGAGAAAGGTGGACGGATAGTGCTGGAAGTGCAAAATGACAAGAAGGACGCCTCCTCCTTCCTGAATTCGTACCAAGGACAAATGTATGATGTGTTGCAGAGAAGCAGAGATATAGAAATGCCCGATTTGGTGGACAGATATGGATGAACGAAGAAATATATGACTGACAGGTGTATAAAAACAAGGAAAGACAATTTGAAAATTAGATTGTAGTTGGGACAGGTACATGCATAGAGGACTTAACTGATCGATAACAGAGAAGGGTACAGCTCAGAAAGAATGGACACTAGCGAACCGAGTCAAAAACAACTGACCGCTAAACCAACGAAGTGTCATGCATATTATTCTACTGGAAGGATGGAACTTAGTTCAGTTACACAAATTGAAGTCCCCAGTTACACAAATGGGCCAAGATGTGACGCGAGTCTCGGACGAATGCCTTTCAAAAGGCTTAAATAAGATTTACAGATATTTAGGTACTCTCTCATTCGTTAGTATATAGTGATAATCTGTCTCTCTCTCTCTCTTTCTCTATCTGATGATAATATCTGTTTTTCCGGGCATAATATCTCTCTTGGCGGTGCTCTCTCTCTCTTTCTCTATCTGATGATTGGCGGTGATATCTATCGCTCTATCTATCTATCTCTGGCTATAATCTCCCTCTCTCTCTCTCTATGGCAATAATTTCCCTCTCTCTCTCTCTCTATGGCGATAGTCTCTTTCTGGCTATAATCTCCCTCTGGCGATAGTTTCCGTCTCTCTCTCTATTTGATGATAATATCTCTCTGGCTATAATATCTCTCTCTGATGATATCTGTCCTTCTGAACATAATCTCTCTCTGGCGATAATATCTCTCTCGGATGATAATCTCTCTCTCTCTCTCTGGCGATAATATCTCCATCGGATGATAATCTCTCTTTGGCGATCTGTCTCTCTCTCTCTCTCTCTGATGATAAAATCTGTCTTTCTATTTGATGATAATCTCTCTCTAATGATAATATCTCTCCTTCTGGGCATAATCTATCTCTCTCTCTGGCGATAATATCTCTCTCGGATGATAATCTCTCTCTCTCTCTCTCTGGCGATAATATCTCTATCGGATGATAATCTCTCTCTCTCTGGCGATAATATCTGTTTTTCTGGGCATAATATCTCTCTTGATGGTGATATCTCTCTCTCTATCTGGTGATAATCTCTCCCTCTCTGGCGATAGTCTCTCTCTGGCTATAATCTCCCTCTCCCTCTGGCGGTTGTTTCCGTCTCTCTCTCTGGCTATAATCTCCCTCTCCCTCTGGCGGTAGTTTCCATCTCTCTCTCTGATGATAATCTGTCTCTGCCGATAATATCTATCTCTGATGATAATATCTGTCCTTCTGGGCAAAATATCTCTCTCTGGCGGTAATATATCTTTCTCTCTCTCGGACGATAATATTTCTCTCTCTCTCTCTCTCTCTCTCTCTCTCTCTGACAATAATCTCTCTCTCTCTCTGTTGATAATATCTGTCTTTCTGGGGATATCTCTCACTGTCGATGATATCTCTCTCGGACGATAATATTTCTCTCTCTCTCTCTCTGATGATAATATCTGTCTTTCTGGGAATAATATCTGTCACTAGCGATAATAGCCCTCTTTTTCTCTGGTGGCAATCTTTCTTTCTCCCTCTGTCAATAATTTCTCTCTGGCGATAAACTCTCGCGCTCTGTGGCGATAATCTCTCTTTCTCTCTCTCTGGGTATAATCTCTCTCGCGAAAACATCTCTCTCTCTCTCTGGTGATAATATCCCTTCGAGATATACAATACTAGCGAAAATATCTCCGTCTATCTCTATCTTGCGCGATAATATTTCTCTCTCACTCTCGCAAAAATATATCATTCTCTCTCTGTCGATGTCATCTCTCATCTCGATCAATGAGAATAGGAAGAATATATATGAACTAGAAAGTTGTAATGCGCCTATGGCGCCCGTTAATTTGCTTGAGAAAGTATTTGTTACTTAATTTTAAAAATTTTGTAAAAAATATTTTGAGAAAACTATTTTGTAAAAAAAAATTTCAAAAAAAATAAAATTGGAAAAAAAAAATTTGTTGAAAAAAAATGTTTGCTGAAAAAAAAGCTTTTTGTTGAAAAAAAAAAATTTTTGTTAAAAAAAAAAATTTTAGTGGAAAAAAAAAATGTTGTTGAAAAAAAAAAATGTTTGTTGAAAAAAAAAATTGTGTTGAAAAAAAAATGATTGCTGAAAAAAAAATTTTTGCTGAAAAAAAAATTTTTGTAGAAAAAAAAAATTTTTGTGGAAAAAAAAAAATGTTGTTGAAAAAAAAAATGTTGTGGAAAAAAAAATTTTGTTGAAAAAAAAATTTGTTGAAAAAAAAAAAATTGGAAAAAACAAAATTTTGTTAAAAAAAAAAAATTGTAAAAAAAAAATTTTGGAAAAAAAAAAATTTGGGGAAAACACAATTTCTGTACAAAAAAAAAATATTATTTTTTTTATTATTATTATTTATAGAATTATTATAGAATGCCTATTTAAATTCCTACGTACTGCGTGACAGAGTCAGTGAATCAGTGAATCAGGGAATCAGGGAAACAGTGTATCAGTGAATCAGTGTCGAGGGTAAATATATATTAAGAATATTACGCGACGGAGGCCACTGCCACCCTTCTCTGTATGTATAGAGAAGGGTGCCCGACATACACCGTCGCCTTGTCACGTCAGCGACTGTTACACATTTTGCAACAACCTTCAAAAAGGTGGTTTCTTTTTCGTTTAATTTTCAACTAAAAAGGTTCAGCGTTTTTTTTTTTCAGATTTTATATTCTGTTCAAAATATTGCATGGAGAATGGCTTGATGTTGTTGTTGGCGTGGCTTGGCATGGCGTGTCTTTGCTTGATCTTAAATCATTACAAGGTGTTTTTATTAAACTGTCCGCACTGACCACCGGCAACAGAACGACGGGCAACAGCAGCAGCCAACACCATCACCCATTCACTGGCCGACCAGGGCAATCGTCGTAGCCACAGCTAGAGCGACAGTTCTGTTGCCAGCCTGCCAGCCACTTGTTGTAATCTGGTTCTTGTTTTAATCTGTCTCCTTATGTGTCAACTTCTTTGAAGCCAATTTATTGGACATGTTGTATCCAAAACCAACGCCCTACTTTCAAAATGTTATTTGCGTTTTTTTTTTTTCTGTTTTTCGTAGTATTTCGGTTTGTGGCGTTGCGTTTCGCTTACTTAGTAATATTTACATTCTATATGGATAACTTTTTTGTGGTTGTCAAGAGTTCTCTTTCGGTTTAAATTAATAATAGTTTTGGTCCAATATTGTATATTTATATGGCGATGTATGCATTGATATAGATTAATTGTATACTTAGTTTGGACAAGGTCGTTTGGACCCAAACCGATTTGTAAGTGGTGATATGGAATTCTGCACAAATGATTGGCTCGCATAATTGCACAACGAGCCAGAGCCAAATGCTGCACCCCACATGAATGGAGATATTGTTTTTTTTTTTTTTTTTTTTTGGAAAATCAACTTTCGCTTTGCTAAAAAAGGGTATTGCAAAAGAAAGGCGCCCAGGTAGACGGCACACCTGTCTGTGGCAAGGCCGTGCAAGTGTATATGGTTGAAAGTTAACATAATCTGTTAAGAAGGATTTATGATTTTTCTTATAGAAAAGATAACCAATAATAATTAGAACAGTTCCAATCGCATCACCAGTATTTACATTTATTTTGTATGGAGTGACAGATGCTCATTCTACACCTTGGAAAAGGGCAAAGACCACGATTACTTGATAGTTTATAAATGAGACTCCCTGGCTTTTTATCTAGATACGCGTTCTGGTAGTCACGCTTCTTATACATCCGCTTCTATACGAAAATCGATATCCAACTTTTTTTTCCTGAGATTTCACAGAAGAATCCCTCTCCAAATAGTATCAGATAAATCTATGGTCCGTTGAGCAGAATGTCGTTCGTTCGACTTCAAAAGATTTTCGTGAATCCTTTGTTCTTTCATTAATCTACAGTTGACAATCGGAAAGAATTGTCTCAACCTCGTTCGCTCTGTAAGCAACACTCTCGTTAAAGTATTCCTCACCTATAATCTCTTCTTTACATCCTTTCCCCCTCATATCTTGTTCTAGGTCAGTGGTCGGCAGCCGCAGACCACCATAACGAGAGTTTGTGTGGGTGAGTTGCTCTCATCTCCCGCACAATGTAGTAAATAAAATTGTTATGGAGGTTTTTTTTTATAACTATCTAGCCTGAAACTATAGCAAAACGAAAATTTGAAAAAAATAATGTGTGGGAGGAGCGCCGGTGGGCGTCGTTTTGGCGACCAATGCTATAGGTTAAACTTAGCTCTTTTAACTCTGTTTATCTCTTTCTATCTCTCCCTCTATATATCTCTCTTTGTCGGTCTCTATATCTCTCTCTCTCTCTCTCTCGGTCTATATATATCTCTATCTACCAGTATCCCTTTCTCTGTCTAGGTCGGTCTCTTTCTCTCTCTCTGTCAGTCTCTATCTCTCTCTGTCTGTATCTCTCTCTCTCTGTCTGTCTCTCTCTCTCTGTCGGTCTCTATATCTCTCTCTCTGTCGGTCTCTATATATCTCTCTCTTTCTGTCTGTATCTCTCTCTCTCTCTATCTGTCTGTCTCTCTCTCTCTCTCTCAATATGTCTGTCTCTCTCTCTATCTGTCTGTCTGTCTCTCTCTCTATCTGTCTGTCTCTCTCTCTATCTGTCTGTCTCTCTCTCTCTCTGTCGGACTACCTCCCTTCGTCTCTGTCAGTATGTCTCCCTCTCTGTCGGAGTATCTCCCTTCGTCTCTGTCAGTATGTCTCTCTCTCTCTCTCTCTCTGTCGGTCTTTTTCCTTTCGTCTCTGTCAGTATGTCTCCCTCTCTGTCGGATTATCTCCCTTCGTCTCTGTCAGTATGTCTCTCTCTCTATCGGACTATCTCCCTTCCTCTCTGTCAGTATGTCGCTCTTTCGCTCTCTCTGTCGGAATATGTCCCTTCGTCTCTGTCAGTATATATCTCTCTCTGTCACTCTCTATCTCTCTCTGTCACTCTTCATCTCTCTCGCTCTCTTCCAGTCTCTATCTCTCTACTTCGGTCTATATCTCTCTCTTTCTCTTCCAGTCTCTATCTCTCTACGTCGGTCTCTATCTCTCTCTTTCTCTTCCAGTCTCTATCTCTACGTCAGCCTCTATCTCTCTCTTTCTCTTCCAGTCTCTATCTCTACGTCGGTCTCTATCTCTCTCACTTTCTACGTCGGTCTCTCTCTCTCTCTCTTGTTCTCTCTTTGACGGTCGCTCTCTCTATGTCGGTCTCTCTCTTTGACGGTCGCTCTCTCTATGTCGGTCTCTCTCTTTCTCTCTATGTCGGTCTGTATGTCTCTCTCTGTGTGCCGGTCGTTCTCTCTCTTTATAAACTTCTCTCATTGACTGCAGATCTAATGATACACCATGTTCGCTTTTGCTGCAACAGAAACAGCCTATCGATGATTGAACAGGAAAATCTCCAGCGTTTATAGTATTTTTATGAAAATTTTCCTTTTCTCATCGAATTGATGTTCTGTTCTCTTCTCATATTTGGTGGTATCTTTTGGCCATCAATCACTTTTATTATCTTCTCACATCGGAAAATGGCTTTCCTTAAAACGTTATCTTTCTCAATCATAGCTCCCATTGACTATCGCCCTCCCTCTGCTTAAGTGGCCCGTCCTCTCTTTGTCAGATTCTCCTTGAGTCGGCTTCCATATCGATCATTAAAATGTCATTACGTTCGTTTTTTTTTTGCGGCTGCGGATGCCACTCTTCGGTGTGTAACTCCCAAACAATGTATTGTGCATTACACGAAGCAACTTGTTTGCAACATTGTTGCAAATGATATGCGAAAAAAAAAAGAAAATGAAAATAAAAACCAACAAAAACTTGTAAGACGTATCGACAGTGCAACGAAGCTCAGCGCCAAGTGAACAAATAACATTTGGAATGAATTATGTTTGTTTTTGTTTCATTTTTTCTGTTTGCCAAACCAGATGTTATTAAATAATTGCAGTAATTTATTATTAATTAAATACTTTGTTAAATTAATAACTGTTCTTTTTGTTATTGCAAGTGATCACACATCACAGGGTGTCGGTGGGATGGAGTGATAGAAGTCTTAGCTTGTGTGAGTCTATGCCAAGGAAGATGTTTGATTTTATATTTAAACAAAGAGTAACAAAGTGTTCAAGTGGGCATTTTTTATTTTTGTTACATTTCAACAAACATATGTTACGTTGCTCAGCATATTTTCACTCAACCCTTGTGCATTTAGTTCAGTGTATCAAAACTATCCCATAGAACTGCACATAATTCAAGAAAGTGTCCATAAAATCCATTGGAGCGAATCCTTTGAGTTGCCTGGTGTTTTTTGAGGTAGGTCCAACAACGAAAAACTACCAAAATAACCAAACATATGTCACGTAAAGTTGCAAAACGTTCAGCTTAAATTGCCTGAATCTCTTTCGAAATATGTACACATTTCGCGTGAGTCATTTTCACTGAAAACAGGGGCAGAGCAGAACACCACCGTTGGTGGAGTGAATAAAATAAACTAAGCGAGAGGGAGGTGAGCATAATCAGAACACCCCCACTTATCGGAAGAACCGGCATATTTTGCAGCATCGTTACTAGTTAACAGATTGTTTTTTTTTCCTTAAGTGAGAGAGAGATAGAGTGGGAGAGGAATAATTGTTTAGTGAAAGCTTTTTGCATTGCTTATTTGAGACTCGCCATGGCATAGAGAGAGTAAGCGAAAGCGAGAGCCACAAATTGAGATGGAGTGTCGCAATTATAAAAACGAGCTTTTTTTTTATAATTGCAAAAAGTCTTTTCCAGAACATTCTAGAACAACTTTCTCAAAACTCCAACATATGTTAGTAAACAATTGCTGAAATTCTTCCAGAAATTCGTGCTGTTCAACTTTTGATTTTTAAAAGATGCCTAACTGAAGGATTTACTAAAAATAGCCATCTTCAATGTTATTTTTTTTATTACATTTAGTTAAATTATTGTCGTAGGTTTATATGCATTGCTTTGATGTGCCCTTATTTTAAAGGTCATTTGAGGACTTTGTAATTACAACACCCACAGAATTCTTAAAATGACTCAAACTCGTTGATCTCTCCCTTGTCCATCTCTCATTACAAATGGCAAAGCTTTATAATTAACACTTGCACGAGTCCCATGTGCCTCTCTCGCATATCCTTGAGTAAAATGGAATCCTCTCTGTTGCAAACTCTCTGCCGAGGTCTTTATTACGCATACGCTCTCTCTCTCTCGCTCAAATTGTTTTGTCGCATTATTATTATGATTATTGTAGGAAATTGTATACGGCAAAGCTTCCGGTTAAACAGAGTGCTTGCTATCTGTGTGAGTTATTTTTTTGTTCTCTCTTTCCACTCACGACATCGTAAAACCTACAGCAGCAACAGCGTCATCTGGAGTACAACCACAACCCCGAGTAAATCAATTTCATGAATGAATGGCAAAAGTACACCCCATTGCTATCACCACCGACATCGTCATCGTCATCGGCCTCGCCACATTCTAGATTTTTGTCAATGAATGACGTAGGTTACTCGCCTCCAACTTCCGAATTCTTACAGTTGCCGTTTTACTCTAGAGCATGAACGGGCATGTAGTCGTCATGCTTGCGTACTACTATTGCCACCCACCTTAAACGCCAGCTAGTCATCCATCCATGTCGTCCATATGGTCGATATGAACGTTTTTTTTCTTCTTCTTATATTTTATTTTTGGGTGGCAGAATAACCGCAACAACAAAGGGGAAGGCCTTATTAGACCCACATTATTTTACGCGTTGTGTGACGTCAACAGGGCAAAGCCATTACACAAATTGAACGTATGGTAGGGCAACAACAAGTGTTCGTACACAATAAACTTATAATGGAAATGAAAGAGGCTCAGGAGTTAGTAGATCCTTGGCAAGCAAATACAGAGGAATGAAGTCCCTCTTTCTGAGTACAACGGCTTCAACTGCGAAAGCAAATGATGCGACAGGCCTTCTCTTTAATTTATTTTGTCAGGCTTTATTGAAATATAAATATAACATAAACAAAACAACAAACAATTCTCTAAATTCTAAAAAAAAATTAATCAATTAAACAATCAATTAATCAAATGATCAATTAACCAATTAATCAACCAATTAATAAATTAATAAATTAATAAATTAATAAATTAATAAATTAATAAATTAATAAATTAATAAATTAATAAATTAATAAATTAATAAATTAATAAATTAATAAATTAATAAATTAATAAATTAATAAATTAATAAATTAATAAATTAATAAATTAATAAATTAATAAATTAATAAATTAATAAATTAATAAATTAATAAATTAATAAATTAATAAATTAATAAATTAATAAATTAATAAATTAATAAATTAATAAATTAATAAATTAATAAATTAATAAATTAATAAATTAATAAATTAATAAATTAATAAATTAATAAATTAATAAATTAATAAATTAATAAATTAATAAATTAATAAATTAATAAATTAATAAATTAATAAATTAATAAATTAATAAATTAATAAATTAATAAATTAATAAATTAATAAATTAATAAATTAATAAATTAATAAATTAATAAATTAATAAATTAATAAATTAATAAATTAATAAATTAATAAATTAATAAATTAATAAATTAATAAATTAATAAATTAATAAATTAATAAATTAATAAATTAATAAATTAATAAATTAATAAATTAATAAATTAATAAATTAATAAATTAATAAATTAATAAATTAATAAATTAATAAATTAATAAATTAATAAATTAATAAATTAATAAATTAATAAATTAATAAATTAATAAATTAATAAATTAATAAATTAATAAATTAATAAATTAATAAATTAATAAATTAATAAATTAATAAATTAATAAATTAATAAATTAATAAATTAATAAATTAATAAATTAATAAATTAATAAATTAATAAATTAATAAATTAATAAATTAATAAATTAATAAATTAATAAATTAATAAATTAATAAATTAATAAATTAATAAATTAATAAATTAATAAATTAATAAATTAATAAATTAATAAATTAATAAATTAATAAATTAATAAATTAATAAATTAATAAATTAATAAATTAATAAATTAATAAATTAATAAATTAATAAATTAATAAATTAATAAATTAATAAATTAATAAATTAATAAATTAATAAATTAATAAATTAATAAATTAATAAATTAATAAATTAATAAATTAATAAATTAATAAATTAATAAATTAATAAATTAATAAATTAATAAATTAATAAATTAATAAGTTAATAAATTAAATTAATAAATAAATAAATAAAATCACTGAATGAATTTCTCAAGCAACTTTACCACAAAAGCTCTTTTTAAATTCCAAAAAGCGCCTGTTAAAAATCATTAAAGGATTCACCCTTCTAAAAATATATTTTCACAAATTTATTTCTCCAGTTTCTCTTAAATAATTAACGTTTCTCTGGTTCTTCTTTTATTCTTCCAGGTAAGAACATTTTGCTGGACAACTTCCCCTGAACCAACATGGTAAGTCTTCCATGGTTGATGCTCACACGATTTCCGTGGAAATTCTCAGAAGTTACTCTAGCACACGTGTGCCGGATAAACAAATGATTTTGTAATGAAAAAAAAACGACAATAAAAATGTTCGAAGAATTAGTTGCTTCTAAATATTCCATAAATATTTTTCCAATCCCCTATAATCTCGGTTTGTGTAGGGGGAGTAGTCCCAATCCAAACGACGTCAAGCCTCACCGTTCGCGCCTCCTCCAAATCCATTACGTCGATTTCGTCCATATCTTACATATGGCAAGTAATTTCATGCCTTACACGCTGCTGTTACAATAATATCTAGTTCACCCACATATTCGTTTATCTGTCGGATGCCTGCGTCCATTTGGAAGATACAGTTATTGTTTGTGATAACTTGCAGATGTACACATATTCATATTTGGCTTATTCGATGTCAAATAAAACAGACGTGTGTACGCTCGTTCCTACGTAAGTCATCATGTGGGCACAGTGATGGATGATGGACGAGAGATCTGGAGGGGGAATGATAAACAAATAAACGTATGACAAACATACGATAGTTCATATTAGAATCCAACAACAGAACTTATATTGTCGGTACTGACATTGACCAGCAAAAACTGTGGGCAAGATTTAATTGGTCTCCGAAACCTTTTTTGCACTTCAGATCACTTTAATTTCTATTTCAGCAAGAGACTCTGGCAAATTACTATGTAGACCTTGAACTACTGTCAAGATTATCTGGGGTAAGACCTCATGCTAAGATGTGGAATCTTTAGAAACTTCTGAGCATTTAATTTCAAATTCGTTCATGGGTCTAGCCTTCACCGAAAAATACCAGCGCATTGCTGGAAAGTTTATTTGACCAGAAAATAATCTCCACTTTAGCTTTACCCCGAGCTAAGTACGTAACGAAAATAATCTTCAGAATAGAGGGAGAGAGAGAGAGAAGTCTTTTTAGACGCAGATTTTAGAGATCTTCAGAATTGGTATCACTTTAGATAGATCTAGAGTCATTTACCTTACAAAAGAGGTATAGGACTCACTTGTGATTCAAGCAAAGTAAATTACCAACATAACAATGGTAGGATCCCTTCCGACTCCCATATAACTTGCGTCCTAGGTGGGCCCTATTTACGTATTTTTTTTTTGTGATCCATTTTTCGTTTGGTAAAAATATAAACCGAAAATTCCTCTGGAACGTTCGATAAACATTTCCCAAACAAACTTTGCTTTTCAAATATTTTTGCTCAAACAATAAATCATGATCAACACAGTTTTCAATAGAATTTTACTCTCTTATTGGCGAAAATTCACGAATAGATTCCTCAGAGAGGAACCTACCGATGAGAGAAGCATTGTCTGTGTATATTCACAGACAGAGCGCCGTCTAAGTAGAGCAGAGTCTGCGAGGGCACGAAGAGATTCCCCAAGATCTCGCGTATCCTTCTAAGCATGACTGTGTCAACCGAGGTGGGACTTCTCCGTCTAAGGGTTTCTTCTTCAAAGTACAACACAGTACGAGTCCACATTAGCGTTTTTTCAAACTCCCAGCTGATAGTCATTAGCTGTTCGTCTAACAGTCATTCGCTGTTTGGCTGACAGCCATCAGCTGTTCGTCTGACAGCCATCAGCTGTTCGTCTGACAGCCAATAGCTGTTTGGCTAACAGCCATTTGCTGTTCGTCTGACAGCCATTCGCTGTTTGGCTGACAGCTATCTGCTGTTTTGGCTAACAGCCATTCGCTGCCATCAGCTGTTCGGCTGACAGCCATTCGCTGTTTGGTTGACTGTGACAAACTTGTATTTTGTTTCGATATTTTTTTTACCGTAAGCTTTAATGACGTTGAAGGTGTTTCTTATGGGGGCGAAAATGTTCACTGGGTTATAAATCAGTTAACGGTTAAGTACAAAAAAAAAAAACAGTAGCTGGCGAGGAAATAAAAAGCGATAATATTTCACCAAAATGAATGGAACAAAATCTAAAAATAGCATCTCATTCACCAAAAACAACACAGCTAAAGCCCACCCTCATAACCTGGGACATAGAGAATACAAGGAAGAACAAGAGGATGATGACAGCCAACGGAACGACAGACAAATGACTTCTTCTGCTGTTGTTGTCAACACGAACACCATCAACGCATATCTGAAATGAGATACAACGCACGACGGCGGGCCCACGCAAACGGATGTAGTTTGAATTTTCCACTCACTTCCTTTCTTTGCGCTTTTGGCCACCAACAACAACACCAAACAACGGAGAGAGGATGATAAGACGAGCAACAATAAAAAGTAGGTGACACCCCAAAAGTATGCCCAACAACAGTTTCATCACATACCCACACGTTTTTAAGGTCGCCGCCATCACCACTGGCAAGACTGCGGACAGAGAGACGTTCGGACGGATGAGCTTTTCTGGCACCATTTCAAAAAAAAAAAACAAGAGAGGCAACATGTGGTTGCTGTGGTGTTGGCGCTGCTGTAACTCATCCCCACCCCCCACAGACGCATACAAAAATTCGTTTATTCGTGGTTGTTGTTACATTCAATAGATTTTTTTCGTCGTTGGTTATGGAGGTTTTTCCTCTTATCAGAAATTAATTGTCGGTCTTTTTGCTTATGCTTGGCTTTGTCCTGTTTCTAATCACCCACACCAGCCGCAATGATGTTGGGCCAAATGTGGTTACACCATAACCTAAGATTATCAGTAATCATGTTGGGTTTGGTACGAAATAGAATTTATTGAGCCCCAAGGACGTCGTCACTTTGCTGGCGCCTTTTTCCCGGCATCACAAAAGCAAGTATTACGATTTATATGACATAAAATTATTACGCGCCATATACGACAGCTACTGCGGCGTGTCGTCCATGGATGCCACCATCCATCCATCCAACCACTGGCTAGCACATCATTAATGCATCCTTCTTGCCCAGACACGCATCCAGCCTGTGGTACACACACACATGTATCTGCTGTTGTGGTTTTCCCAGCTCCCCATCATTTTCTACTATTAAGTGTTGTTTTTTTTTGTGTGTGTATCCTTCCATATGTTGTGTTAATTCCTTTGGCGTCATTAGGTTTTTTTTTTTCATTTTATGCTTCTATATAATTCTCTGGTTCTCCTACATCCCTTACCCTGGAGCTAACATGACAGACTGACTACTCCCCGGCAGCGACAAATGAAAGGCAAATCTATGATGGCGCGTAGTGAAATGGAGGAGGTGCCGGTGATGAGAGGTTTTACTTTTGTGTAAATATGGAGAAGGAAGTTAACTGCACTGGAAAAAATATTGCCTAAGAAAAGAAATTCCTTTGAAAAGTGTTGCGTGGTCGGTTTAGTGCTTCCGCCCTCTAGAAACAGAGTAGGCAGACCTAAAGCAGCTTTATGTTATGGTAAGGGAAATAAGCAAAATGTTTCAGAGCATGAGTCAGATTTACATGGTGGTGAGACGTGTCAACTCTAAGAGATTGATTATCAACTCTGTGAGAGATCGTAGATCTACTGTTTGAGAAATCAAAGATCAACTCTCTTTTAGATCGAAGATCAACTCTGTGAGTGATCGCAGATAAACTCAGCGAGATATAGAAGATAAAATCTCTTTGAGAACGAAAATCAACTCTCTGAGATCAAAGAACGACTCTGTGAGAGATCAAAGATCAAATCTCTGAGAGATCGTAGATCAACTTTCTGAGAGATTGAAGTTCAACTCAGTTCGAGATGTAGAATAAAAAAAAAAGAATTAAATCATTATTTCTCTGATATATTGAAAATCAAATCTGTGAGATCGAAGATCAAATCTCGAAGAGATCGTGAATTAACTCTCTGAAAAATTGAAATACAATTCTCCGAGAGATCACAGACAAACTCTCTGAGATATCGAAGACAAATTCTGTGAGACAGAGCAAAATCAACTCTGAGATTGAATATAAATTCTCTGAGAGATCGCAACTCAATTCTTTTACAGATCGAAAATCAACTCTCTATGATCGAAGATCGATTCTCTGAGAGATCAAAGCTTTATTGTCTTAGAGATCGAAGATCCACACTGTAAGAGATAGATAATCAGATCACAATCGGAAAGATCGAATATCACAACTTTCTGAGAAATCGAAGATCAACTCTCGGAGATCAAACATCAACAATGTGAGAAATCGAAGATCAACTCAGTGGCCATAGAAAATAAATTCTCTGAGAGGTCGAGAGATGGAAGATCAACTCTCTAAGCGATAGCTAATCAACTCACTGAGAGATCGAGCACCAACAATCGGAAAGATCGAACAACTTACTGAGAAGTCGAAAATCAACTCAGTGGGCCAATAAATTGTCTGACAGTGCGAGAGATGGATGATCAAGTCTCTGAGAGATTGACAATTAACTCTCCGGGAGATTATAGATAATTTCTCTGAGATATCGAAGACAAACTCTGTGAGACATCGCAAATCAATTCTAAACATAAATTCTCTGAGAGATCGAAACTTTTACAGATCGAAAATCAACTCTTTATGAACGAAGATCAATTCTCTGAGAAGTCAAAGCTTAATTGTCTTTGAGGTCGATGATCAACAATGTTGGGGACTAACAATCGGAAAGATCGAACAGCGAAGAACAACTTTCTGAGAAGTCGAAAATCTACTCGCTGAGAGATAGCGGACCAACAATCCGATATATTGAAGATTACCTGTGTGAGAGTTGGCGAATCATCTCCTTCAGAATTTGTAGATCATTTCTGTTTTTTGAAATCCTTTGAGGACTGCTGGCAATCATAGTTTGAGATTGGAAGATCCTCTTCCTATGGTGGGACGAGTGATGTTTCTGAGAGATCGCCATCACTGTGAGATATGCGAAGATAAGTTCTCTCAAAATATTCTCAAAGCCGTAGTGAGTTGAGACACTTGTATGAATTCTCATGAACTTCTCAAAGTCATGAGTTTATATTTTCATTTAATAGAACTTGTCTGGAAATTGAAATCCAAAACTCGTTCTCATTGCTCTGTGATAATATTTCAAAAAATTCACCTGCATTGAGAATTTATTGAATTCAATTACCTTTTTTTGTTGTTCATTCCAATTTTTTACATGACTGACTTAACATCGAAGTTGTAATTGAAAATGTCGTCGTCGTGGTATCTTCAATGTTGTGGTCACTGGTAAGGTTAATCTTATTTAAAGGCTAAATCGTTGGACTTTTTTTTTGCTGTTTTTTATTCCCCCCCCCCCATTTGACGAGTTTTTGTGGATTTTTTTTCGAACAATTCTTTAAAAGAAGAAAAAAAAAACCAACTTCTAGCTGTCATGGAAAATGTATAAGATAATTAATCGGTGACAGATTCTTGTGATGACTTGCTGCTGCCATGTCTGGGCAGAGGTGGTGATCGAATAAATTGCGGCTGCTGCGACGGTTTGTAGCCGACACTTGTTAGCGTTGTCAAATTGGTGGCACTACACTGACAGAAAAATATTAGAGCCATCTGAGATTTTCTTGCTTGGTTTTTGCAACTGCAAAGGTGGTCAACAAATAGGACTAAATAAATATTCACGATTACCTGTACGCATGAAAATCAAACAGATTTTGTGAGAGAGGCAGCAATTTGTTTGCAGGACGAATAGGTGACTGTTCAACATTAGACATTTATAAGAAATTTCTTTGCACCATCACAAAAAAAAAAAATGCTTTCCATGTTCTTAAAGGGTGGCAACACTGCCCCAGTGTAGCTCATCCTGTGTTGAAACAGGGTGACCATCAAACTAGTTTTGGTAAAAATCATAGATCATCCAGTTTTCTTGGCCGATGATAATGAGTTGATGCATTCGGCGAAGAGGTTGATTTCTACTCCCGCTGTCTAAATCTCTAACGACGAAACGAACACATTTGCTTTGAAGCTTTTGAAATTTTATACCTCTTGCGATTTTTTCCCCAGTGTAATATTTCGATTATTGAAAAGAGCCCACAAAAAAAAGTAAAAAATGTAAAAAATAGTATTCTAGTTTTTTTTGTCTCGTTGACAAGTTGAAATACACCTTCAAGGGCATTTACAATTATTTTGTTTGCCAAGACAACCAAAAATTCTTCGAATGCAAATCAAACGAGATCTCGTCGTGTGTTTTTAGAATGGCAGTAGAAGTAGCAGCAGTCGCCTGACAAGCAAAACTCAGGCTGTGGCTACCACAAGACTTTTGGCTAAACAGCAGCAGTTTCTTTCAGCCAATTTTCGTGATTTAACCAAATCAAAAAAAAAAATAATAATAAAGGGAAGTATGCGAAGCCACAGTAAAAGTATCTTTTACTTGAACTTCTACTGATCCAAAGAGATGGCATCTTTTTATCCTCGGAGACAGTGATGCAGTCGGTTATAATGACGGAGATGTAGCTTTGCATACACATTCCAATCAAACTCATTCAGTACAAATTCTTGATCAAACCAAGTAAGATTGATCAAGAGTTCTTTTGAAAAAGCTGCAACCTCTTATCAACGCGTACTGAGATGATCTAAGCCCTAGTGACTGAAAAAGATGTAAGGCTAGGATTATCCGGAAATCGTTGGCAGTGGCCATGGGCGACCTGCTTGTTAATTAACACGTCTGCCCCGTATTCTTTACATTTACCCCGTATTTCTTTAGTATCCATGGCCTGCTCTAAAATAAATATCCAACATCTGCCTCCGTTCGGTATTAAAAATGTTTTAACGGGTGAGAGTTTTCTAGTGGCTCAAGTCGATGCCTTTTTTTTAAGAATTCTGCCGGTTTGGATTTTTCCAGGAACCCTCGGCTTCCAGACGTGAATAGAATGACAACGCCATCATTTAGGTGGAGACAATGTAAAGACAGTAGGACGTGAAATATCCGTAATAAGTCCCGATGTAGCTGTGGTAAATTGCTAGAGCTCATATTTTATTCTATACGGAGATTACTTAACCGAAGCGGTTAATTCACAACCTTAAGGACTACTTAACTACTGTGGCGCAAAGGTTACTTAAATGCTTTGGTTACACAAAAGCAAAGTTACTTACCTCATGTGGTTACTTAACTCCTTTGGTTGCATAACTGGAAATGTTACTTAACTCTTAGTGCTGTGAGGAGATTACTCACAGGTGAGATTACTTGACAGAGGTGAATATTTAACCAGGGTCTTACATGACTAAAAAAAAGGTGTTCACTTAACTAAGACGGTTGCTCAATTGCGACATTTCTTTAATTACATATAAATGACTAATAGTCACTTAACTAACGGTTACTTAACTAATATTATTGAAATGAGGCGATTAACTAACTCAGAGTGGTACATGAGCAAGGGCTTCTTAACGAAGTTTTGATTAGCTAAGCTGGTTACTTAACTAAGGTTTAATTAACTCGAGATTATCTAACTAAGGTGGTTTATTAACTAAGGATTAATTAACTGGCGCTAATTTAACTAAGGTGGTTACCTAACTAAGATTTAAATAAAAAGATTGCATAACTAAGGACATTGACTTAACTAAGATTTAAATTAAAAAATTACTTAACTAAGGATATTGACTTAACTAAGATTTAAATTAAAAGATTACTTAACTAAGGACATTGACTTAACTAAGAGTGTTAATTCTGCATTACTAGGAGTCTCATAACTACGGATTATTTAACTGAGGTCATTACTTGATTGAGACGATTACTTAACTAAGGGTGACAACTGAGCTTTGCATAACCGGATATTACTTAACGAAAGATTACTTAGCGGAGTAGTTAATTTGTTTAGCTAAAGGTGTTAATTATAAACGATTAATGGTCAGTTAGCTAACGGTTATCTAACTGCTGTTATTTAAATGAGGCGATTACCTGACTAAGAGTGGTACATGTCAGAGGACTTCTTAACTAATGAGTAATTAACCAGAGATTATTAAATCTTAATTAAGTCATCCTACAGTGAAGTATCCCTATGAAGAACTGACTTAACTAAGGTTTCATAAAAAGGATTACTTAACTAAGTTAAGTAAATGAACTTAGAGTTACTGAGCTGTTGTTATTGAAATGAGGCGATTACTTAACTAAGAGTGCTACATAACTAAGGTCTTCTTAACTAAGGTTTTATTAACTGGAGCTTATCTAACAAAGGTGATTACTTAACTAAGTTTTACATTAAAGGATTGCTTAACGAAGGCGGTCACCTAATATGACTTAACTGAGAGTGGTCTCTTGACTATGGGTTATTTAACTTAGGCGATTACTAGATTAACTAAGGTTTAAGGTTTACGTAACGGAAGATTTCGTAATTGAGGAATTTATTTCAATAAGTGTGTTAATTGTGAATTATTAATGGTCACTTAACTAACTAACTAACTATGGTTTATTTATTATAGAGACGATTATTTGATTGAGGTAATTACTGAAAGAGAGCTAACTAAGGTCTACTAAACGGTAGATTACTTAACCAATGCAGTAAATAACATTATGTATTATCTTATTAAATGATAAATTAACTTTAGTGTTGCTTAACTAAAGGATTACCTGACTAAAGGTTTACTTAACCATGGTGATATGTAACTAAAGGATCCCTTGACTAAGGCGTAACTTAACCAAAGAATTATTGCACTAATGGTCGTTAACTCAACAGATTTTTTTTACTCAAATCCCATGAATGGAGGACTAATCATCACAAAAACAGCTGTTGATCATCTAAGCACATTCCTAACACAAAAAGGCGGTTTGCCTAAATAAGCCTACAGTTTTTCTGTTGCTTTGGTCCGTTGTTAATGTAACTAATCGTGTTTTTCAATTCTTTCTCTTACGACGACACGTATTCAAAAATTATTATAAAAACCATAAAGAATTTGCCAATATGAAAAAATCTAAATAAAAAAAAAAAAAACCAACATCAACCAAAAATAACGCAGAATTAAAATACCAGCCAATAGAGTCCATTATGAAATATGTCTATGCCTATGCCCATAGAGGCCGTGTCGTGTGGTAGAGCACCAACGACTTTAGTCGCTCGCTTCGTGAGTGCTGCGGAGCGGAGCGGAACGGCGGAGTGGCAGAAACATACAGGTCTAGTTGCTGTTGTTGCCATTGTATCATAAATTGCCATGAACCAATTTGATAATGCAGTGGAAAAACTGAATATCCAACAGCAGAGAACCTCAAATCGCACCGTGGCTGGCTGGTATGTGCTCGACGTAACGATGTAACGTACTCGAAATACGTTAACTTGGAGCATTGTTAAGCTTTCGGTGCAACCGAAACCACCAAAGCCACCAGAAACAAAAGCTTGTGTGGCCCCAAACTAAAATTTTGAAAGTTAAAACAACATTTTTTTGTTTGTTTATTTCTTGGCAGCGTCGGTGGTGGTGGCGGCAGCAGAGGTTTACCTTTAACCACCAACCAAATAAAGTAATTAACTAGAGTTTGGAATCGGTTGCCGTTCTGAACTAATGAGTTGAGAAAATCCAAAAACTCTACATACATATTGAATTTCATTTAGAGTTTTAGTGTATTTTTTTTTTTTTTTTTGTTCTCTTCTGCTGCATGATCTATGTGGGGGTTCTTTTGCCACCTTTTCGTTTCATGCCCAGACAAGACATAATCTCATTAAGTTAATTTTTCCAAACAAAATTTTAGTTTAGTTGTCGTTTACGCAATTATCGTTATTTTAAGCGGCGACTTGGAAAAGATAAAAATAAAATCAAAAATAAGTCACGTTTTATGAAGACATGAAACGCCCCAGCAGCTAGCCCACATTATTGTGGGCGTCGAATGGATGCATTGACTTTGTTTTGCTGGTGTAATGCAGCAACCGTAACATTGGATTACCGCACACAAAAACACTTCAGAACGTTTCTTCTGGCTGTGTCAGATGACGACGCCAGGGCCATTCACTCGACAAGCCGATTAATAATATCCTGCGGTGCAAAATGGCGTGTTATCATCGTTCGCGTCATCATCATCACAGTGAGCATCGTTAACAGCGTTGCCGAGAGCGAGAGAGAGAGGAAGACACACAGAGAGAGAGATAGTTAAATGGTGAAATAGTTAAACCCGTTTTACGTGTTGACTTTCCGCCAAGGGTGGGCAGGCTCAACAAAACTGCTACGACATGAAAATTGGGATACAATTTCAAAAACCAAAAGTTCCCACATTGTCAATTTCATATTTTTTCTATACAAAAGAACAATACACTCAGCAACAGGCATTCATGTTTGTTTGGTAAAGAGTCATGTTGTAAATGCTGATGATTTGACAAAGGGGTTTCCAAAGTAAATGTCAAGTAAAACTCTGGGGGAAAAGTCATCGTGTAAATTGATTTATTTCTCATTTCCTTACCCCAATTTCTGGTAAATCTGCTAAAGAATTGCCCATTTGCAAATTCTCGAAAACAATTTCATTTTGTGTTAAAAAATCGCTAGATCTTAAGCTAAGCAGTCATATACTATCCTCTGACTTCCCCGATTCTCGCTGGTCACTTTGATCCAACTGACTGACACACTCCACTACTAACTGGAATCAATCAAACTTCAATATAAACATTCAATTTGCATAACAAACAGTTCTTTAGAGCCAACCCTAACTAATTCGCAAATGTTAAGACAAAAAAAACACACACACACGTTTGCTTGAATGGGTCACCCCTCTGCTCTTCTGCCAGTTCGCAATTGCAACACATGCCCAATAAAAAAGGCGAAACGTGTCTTCGACTGCCCTCACATGTTTAAAACACCAACATTGTTAACGACTACTTTGAAATTTATCGTTTTTTTCTACAAAGAAAAAAAACTGCAATTGCTAACTAAACATGGTGGGAAAATGACAACACAGGCAAATTGCCCCCAGATCAATTCATAGACTCACACACACACCCAATTTATTACAATTCGAAATGACATTTTGGAAAAAAGACCAAGTCTTTTTGATTGATCAGCGTCTACGAGGACTTTGACTCGATCTTCGTCGTCGTTTCACATTCGATGATGACCTTCGTGTTGTTCTCTTGCCCCGCAATGCTGCTCTCCTATTGCGTGGGCTTTTTCTCCGCCTCCGTGTTCCCGTCCGCATAGCGTCCAGCTGTTCTTTGTTCTTTTTGGCCCACACAACGTACGAGACTTTATCGTCGGGCGACATTTGTCGCCAAAGTTCTCCAGCCTCGCTGGCTGTGTTGGCTGCAGAGACATTTGGCATTTCGCGTTCCGATAGGTCCTTTCGATATTCCCCTAGGAAAATGAAAAATGGATTCGTTGATTTCGAACGTTCATCGTTGGTAGTGGATTTCCGTGTAAGTCTGCGCTGCTGGGTAGAGTTCCCCATCACAAAATACGGGTAATTTTTTTATTGCAGTCCAAAAAAATAAAAATTAAAATTCGTATCAACTGGAACGGTTGATAATGAGAAGCGTTTTGAAATGAAATTGAATTTTATTTTTTTGAAATTAATGGCATTTGTTTTTGGAAAGGCATACTTTTGTTTATTTTCAAATTTTAATTGATCAAGTCGAAAGTAGATATCGAAAGTCTGCAGCACAAGTGTGGATATCGCCCGGGCCAAGGATTAATTATTTTACCTTCAGTCTGTATTTTAATAGAATATAAAGACATTTTATGGGCTGCATCACAATTGCGTTGACCAATTTTGACAGCATGAGAGTAGGAGTGAAATCTTATACTCGTGTAGCCTCCACCATGGAGAGGATAATAAAAAAAAAAAATAATTGCTGATTTTTTTGTATAAAAAAAACTTGCTGAGTTTTTTCTATAAAAAAATTTTTATAAAAAAAATGGCTGATTTTTTTCTATAAAAAAATTGCTGATTTTTTCTATAAAAAAATTGCTGATTTTTCTTATAAAAAAAATTGCTAATTTTTTTCTATAAAAAAAAATTGCTGTTTTTTTCCCATAAAAAAATTGCTGATTTTTTTATATAAAAAAATTGCTGTTTTTTTTTCCCATAAAAAATTGCTGATTTTTTTCTATAAAAAAATTGCTGTTTTTTTCCCATAAAAAAATTGCTGATTTTTTTCTATAAAAAAAAATTGCTGATTTTTTTCTATAAAAAAAAATTGCTGATTTTTTTCTATAAAAAAATGACTGATTTTTTCCTTTAAAAAAAATTGCTGATTTTTTTCTATACAAAAAAAAATTGCTGGGAAAATTTTTTTTTTGGAAAAAAATTATAACATTTTTCGGTTAAAAAATGGTAAAATTTTTCTAAAAAAATGTATTTAATTTTTCGGAAAACTATTTTTTTTGTTATTTTATTTCTATACAAATTGTTAAACTTTTTCTATAAAAAAAAATTGTTAAAAATTTTTTTTATAAAAAATTGTTAAATTTTTTTTTTTTTATAAAATTTTTTCCATAAAAAATTGTTCAAATTTTTTCCATAAAAAATTGTTCAAATTTTTTCCATAAAAAATTGTTCAAATTTTTTCCATAAAAAATTGTTCAAATTTTTTCCATAAAAAATTGTTAAAATTTTTTCCATAAAAAATTGTTAAAATTTTTTCTATAAAAAATTGTTCAAATTTTTTCTATAAAAAATTGTTCAAATTTTTTCTATAAAAAATTGTTCAAATTTTTTCTATAAAAAATTGTTCAAATTTTTTCTATAAAAAATTGTTCAAATTTTTTCTATAAAAAATTGTTCAAATTTTTTCTATAAAAAATTGTTCAAATTTTTTCTATAAAATTTTTGTTAAAAATTTTTTTTATAAAAAATTTTTAAATTTTTTTTTTATAAAACTTTGTTAAATTTTTTGTATAAAAAATTGTTAAATTTTTTGTATAAAAAATTGTTAAATTTTTTTTTTTATAAAAAATTGTAAAATTTTTTTTTTTAAAAATTGTTTAAATTTTTTTTTATAAAAAATTGTTACTTTTTTTTTTATAAAAAATTGTTACTTTTTTTCTATAAAAAAATGTAAAATTTTTTTTTTTATAAAAAATTTTTACATTTTTTTTTTTATAAAAAATTGTTACATTTTTTTTTTATAAATAATTGTTACATTTTTTTTTTATAAAAAATTGTTAAAATTTTTTATAAAAATTTTTTTTTATAAAAATAAAAAAATGTTTTCCGTAAAAATTTTTAAAATTTTTTCTATAAAAAATTATTCAAATGTTTTCCATAAAAAATTGTTAAAATGTTTTCCATAAAAAATTGTTAAAATTTTTTCCATAAAAAATTGTTAAAATTTTTTCTATAAAAAATTGTTCAAATTTTTTCTATAAAAAATTGTTCAAATTTTTTCTATAAAAAATTGTTCAAATTTTTTCTATAAAAAATTGTTCAAATTTTTTCTATAAAAAATTGTTCAAATTTTTTCTATAAAAAATTGTTCAAATTTTTTCTATAAAAAATTGTTCAAATTTTTTCTATAAAAAATTGTTCAAATTTTTTCTATAAAAAATTGTTCAAATTTTTTCTATAAAAAATTGTTCAAATTTTTTCTATAAAAAATTGTTCAAATTTTTTCTATAAAAAATTGTTCAAATTTTTTCTATAAAAAATTGTTCAAATTTTTTCTATAAAAAATTGTTCAAATTTTTTCTATAAAAAATTGTTCAAATTTTTTCTATAAAAAATTGTTCAAAATTTTCTATTGTTCAAATTTTTGACCAATGGTTCACATTTTTTGAAGAAAAAATTGTTCAAATTTTTAAAAAAAAAAAATTGTTCAAATTATTATTCTAAAAATTTTTGAAATTCTATTTCTAAAAAATTTGAAATTTTTTTTTTTATAAAAAATTGTTCAAGTTTTTTTTTTTTAAAAATTGGCAGACATTTTTGTTCGCTTTTACTTTATTTATTTTTATCAACATTACCCAGCTATCTCATGTCGTTGAACGAAACGTAATAAGCGCTTCTAAAGGAAATTACAGATCATTGTCAAATGGAAAACAAAAGTTAACAATAAAACGACGAAAGAAAAAAAATCAATGACATGCTAGTAATTACGAATATATGGCCGGAAAAATTAATCGATAATTACATGGATGAGAGTGAGTGAAGCGTAAGAGGAATTTAGAAATGAAAGACCGCCCCCAACGCACGTATTGAGCAAAGTTTTGATAAACAGAAATAATTGTTTGACTAGTTCCACCTCATCACCCTTTAGGGCCAGACTGACCTCAAAAACATTTCGTCGATCTGTAGGCAGTGAGTCTGCAAACGATGGGATGTTGGGGGAAATAAACATCCTGCGATTGAGGCTATAGCAATTAGGGCAAACTGGGTGTAAGACTTACATAAATCAGGTCTAGTCGTCTTTTTATTTTCCAAACTCACAGCTTTTGGGTCCCTTTTCCCCTCCTTAATCTCACCGACTTGTTCCAATTCGCCAAGCATTCAATCCAGTTTTGCGTAAATCTCTGTTTGTTTGTTAATGAATTAATTTACGTTTTAATGGTCATTTTGTCTTGACGCATTTTTGTGTAAACTTTTGTGGTGTTTTTGTTTTTTTTTGTTGCTGTTTTTGCTTTTGAACAGCAACGCCTAACATCGAAATACGGTAAGTGTCGGCCGCCATCGCCAGCGAGTTATTGGCAATTTCGCTCTCCTTTTATGTGAGTGTGTTTGTGTGCGTGTGTGTGCGTGTATGTGATTTGTTCATCACCGGTCTGTTGTGGCATGAGCCAGGCCAATAGACTACTTTGGCTTGTCCAGTCAGGCCATAGACTTGTTTGATCGATTTGACCATACTAAGCCGCTGAGGTTTAGTTTGGTCGTGTTGGTGGTGCTGGTAAATGTTTCTTAGCAAAAGTGTGGAGTTGGCTCACAGTTTGAGCCACAAACAAACAAATCAAAGCCAAACTAAATACTTGGCCAAACAGCAGCAGCAGCGGCAGCAGCCGTCTGTCTTAACCCAACCAGTCAGCCATTCATTGGTGAACTGTTTTAGAACCGTTTGGCTGGTCTGTGTGTTTCTCTGGTGTATGGAGCTTTTGCCTAAATGACGTTAGTTGCTATTTACCAATATTATATAGATGTGTATGCGTGTGTGTGTGTGTATGTATGTATTTATTGTGGCCAACAACAAAATGCCAAGTTAATGCCATGTTGTTACTGTGGTCGTAGCCATTCGCGCAGCAGTGGCTTGATTTGATTTGGTTTGCTTCGATACGATTCTTGTTTATGAATTCTTTAACTTTGTTTGCCTCTTAAGTAAAGTGTATTAAAAGTTGTTGGCTTTTGCTGCTAACCATGGCTAAAATGATATTTGAATTCTGTGGCTTGAAGAGTTTACGACGACATTTTTGTTTTTTTTTTCCTTCTATTTATTATTTTAATTTTGTTGGCATTTTACGTTTGTTAACGTGTTGTTGTCTCTGCTGATGTTCATTTTTTTTTCTTCGCTTTTTTTTTGGATTTGTTCACATTTTGTTTCTTGTGGATTTTGTATTTCTATTTGGTTTTCTATTTTGTTTGTTTTGTGGCAAATTGAATGTAGATTTGAAAATCGAAAGCAAGGTCTTTTTGTTATTTTTAATTTTTTGTGTGTGTTATTTTTGTTATTTTTGCAAAACAAGAAGCAGAAGAAGAATATGAAGAGAAGTAGAAAATGTAAAAAAACGAACAAGTTGTTGATTATAAGCTCAAATGTTCAAACCTATGAGGCGTATACAAGCCAAACGGATTAACTCCGTTGGATTTTGGTGGATTTGCTCGCCCAGATAATAAACTCTCACTTGGCGGCCACCCTGTGTTGACACAGGGTGAGATACAGGCTGACAAATTTGTCCGCATTTAATTCTTATCAATTTGTGCCATTCGAATTGTGAAGCGATTTTGAAACAGGCCACAGATCATTACAAGTAATGAACCTATTGCCGTAGAATATAATGTGGATTTGTAGAGGATTAGGTAGGCTTTCAGAAAAGTCATTTGGTGACCACCCTGTGTCAACAGCGGCTGAAACACAGGCTGACAAAGTTGACCCCTTCGTTATAAACCATGTTTTTTTTAGTTTTGTAACTTTTGCCAATGGGCTGTGATTTCAAACTAGTAAAGCGTTTGTAATAAAATTTTTCCAGGATGTCTAGAGGAAGAACTAGATTTTCCGAAATTTTTTTTGGTGGTCACACTGTGTTAACACGGCGTAAGGTACAGGCTGACAAAGTTGCCCCTTTGAGGTAGTAACATTTAGATTTATATGAAGTGGTCTGAAAAGTGAGGGAAGATCGTCCATACCAAAAAACCAATTGCCATGGAATATATGGCGGTTATGTAGAGGACTAGTTAGGCTTTCCGAAAAACTAACTGGTGGCCACCCTACCTTAACACAAGTTGAGATACAGGCTGTTACATTTTTTTTTTTTTTTTTTTGAGAATTTTTGCTATTACAAATGTGAACAGATTTTAAAAGTAGTCAGAGATCTTCGATGCTAATGAAGCGATTGTGATAGAATATAATGCGGATTTGTAGAGGAGCAGCCAGGCTTTTAGAAAAGTCATTTGTTGATCACCCTGTGTTATCACGGCCTGAGATACGAAGTGCCAAAGTTGACCCTCTGAGGTGGTTACATTTAGATTTATATGAAGTGGTCTGAAAAGTGAGGGAAGATCGTCCATACCAATAAATCAATTGCCATAGAATATAAGGTGTTTGAGTAGAGGACCCACTGGAGTTTCAGAAAAGTCATTTGGTGACCACCCTGTGTCAAAATAGCAGACATTACAGGGTGACCTTCTAACAAGGCGCAGTGTGAAGCGATTTCCACAGTGGGTAAAGATCTACGAAACTAATGCATCTATTGAAACAGAATAATCAGGCTGTGGGAGAAGTCATGTTAGAGAAAAAAAGAGTTTTCATCCTATTCAAGGCAATTTTCTAAAACTCTGTCTCGATCTCTACATTCCCATATAAAATGTTCAATTTTCGAGTTTTAGAAAAAAAGAAAAATATTCAAAATTGTAATAATATTTTTTATTTCAGTCTGAAACGCTGCAGGTTTGCCATAAAAATTGGCAGTGTAGTCCTTACACTTATCCCACTTTGTGTCGGTTTGTTTTTTTTTCAGTGGAGTTAGTCACTGCGGCGCTTGAGGCCTCATCTATCTGTGTAGTTTGTGCAGTCTTCTCGAGTTTACGTTTAGCCCTCAAAATCATGTCCACACTTTTTTTTTCGTTATGGAGTCGTTAATAGCGTTGACGTTGTCTGTTTCAGCCTAAAACATTTTCTTTTTCTTGCGTCGCACACATTTTTTTAACATTTATTTTTTTTCCCCCAAATCATTTGGGTTTTTAATTTTTTCTTTTTTTTTGATTCGCCTTTCATCGTCATGTTGACTTAAATGTGAGTTAAATTTATTTAAATTAAATTAATTGGATTTGTGATTTCGATTTGTTTTTGTCGTTCGTCATTCTATTGCCATTTGTTGTTTGTTTGCTGTGTGTGTGTGTGTATGTGTTCTGGGCTATTGACATCGAAGGCATTAGAATCTCATCAATCATGGGTTCATTAATGCGTTCGTTCTTCAATCCAGTAAATAGATTTGTTGAAATGTTTTAATTTAAAAAAAATGTACGTTTTGAGTGTCTTTTTTTCTTCCAAAATGATATAATCAATCTGTAGGTGTTGCCAAGCTTATTTAGTAGCTAGCGCTGGTGGTGGTCTTACCATTGATAAATCGTTATTTAAATAATGTCGATATCTGTCCCGGAAACGTGTTCTTCGCATGGTCCATTGTCTATTAATCTCTTGTGAAGATGAATATCCTGTTTGGTGGAAGAATGCCGAACCGGAAGAGACATTGCCAAACACTACAGACCACTTGAAGTGGTGGCTGGACTGAAGTCCATCGTATTTGTGCCAGCTATGGCATAATTTAATAATGCATAATAATGCATGCATAATAATGCATAATTTAAAACGTGTTTGGCGAATTTGTGTAATGCCTGTGTTTCATGACATATTCGGTCTTTGTCAACGTTTTCACAAGGCGCCATCTATATGCGAATATTGCTGTTAAAAAATCGATATGGGCGGTCGATCAAGCATGAAATGAGACAAAGTGACAGATACACGTCACTCAGTCTCATTCCATATCCGATCTTAATGGTTACAACTTTTGTAGGATTTTTCACCGTGCGCCATCTATATCTCAAGTCAAGTCAACAAGTCATCGACTCAGTATTGCCCGTTTTTCTCAGTACACAATCAGTCTTTCCGGTTAAGGTTTTTGGTCGACGATTTGGTTATGCGCCCTCTATATGTAAGTATATCTAGTGATCAAAATTATGCACAACTTGTGAAAATGTCTTTGCTTTATATTAAAATGACTGTGTCTCCATGTTCGATCTTTATGGTTTAGGTTTTTGTACGATTTTTCAACGTTCGCCATCTATATGTCAATATGGCAATCGATCCAATTTGTCAAGTCATCGACTAAGTATTGTCTATTTTTCTCAGTACACAATCGGTTTTTATGGTTTAGGTTGACAATGCGCCCTCAATATGTGAGTGTATCTAGTGATCAAAATGATGTTCATGGGCATCCTGTGACAACGTCTTTACTTTATATTAAAACACCGTCTCATTCCATGTTCCATCTTTATGGTTTAGGTTTTTGTACGATTTTTTATCGTGCGCCATCTATATGTCAATATGGCAATCGATCCAGCTTGCACAAGTCCATAAGTAATAGTGGGTTTGTCTCTGTTCACAATCGGTCTTTATGGTTTATGTTATTGTCGACGATTTGGTAATGCGCCCTCTATATGTGAGTATTTTTCGCTATTTTTTCACTTTCAATGTCATCTTTACTTTTTATTAAAATTACCCACTAGAAAGGGGGCCCTTTATTCCTCTCAGGAATAAAAGGTATCAATCATTATAAAAATATTGAAAAAAAAACTACTTAACCCTCTTACCGGCACCTATTGCCACGTCTGTGGGAAATTTTACAAAAAATCATTAAAAAAGATTGACTCTATAAAAATACCCGTAATGAAAAATGCCCAAAAAACAGGAAGAAATAAAGAATTGCCCAAAATAAATTAAAAATCCGCCGAAAGCCCAAATGAAAACTTCCCCAAATATTCTGAAAGATCACCCAATCAGTTTATGAAAAATTACCCAAAAAAAAAGAAGAATATCCTAAATAATGAGTTCCCGCAAAATAAATAAAATAACCCCTCAAAAGTCCGATATAAAAACATTCCTCAAAAATTCTGAAAAATCCCCCAAACTATTTGAGAAATATACTCCCAAAAAATATGAAGAATGCCCTAAATAAAGAATTCCCCCAAAATTCTGAAAAATCTCCCAAAAAAAGAAGAATGTCCTAAATAAAGAATTCCCGCAAAATAAATAAAAAATCCGCCCAAAAGTCCGATATGAAAACATTCCCTAAAAATTCTGAAAAATCACCCACAAAGAAGAATGTCCTAAATAAAGAATTCCCGCAAAATAAATAAAAAATCCCCTCAAAAGTCCGATATAAAAACATTCCTCAAAAATTCTGAAAAATCCCCCAAACTATTTGAGAAATATACTCCCAAAAAATATGAAGAATGCCCGCAAAATAAATAAAAAATCCACCCAAAAGTCCGATGTGAAAACATTCCCCAAAAATCTGAAAAATCACCCAAAAAGGAAGAATGTCCTAAGTAAAGAATTCCCGCAAAATAAATAAAAAATCCGACCAAAAGTCCGATATAAGAACATTCCTCAAAAATTCGGAAAAATCCCCCAAACAATTTATGAAAAATTACTCCCAAAAAAAAAGAATTCCAACAAAATAAATAAAAAAATGAAAACATCCCCAAAAATTCTGAAAATCTCCCAAAAAAACAGGAAGAATGTCCCAAATAAAGAATGCCCCAAAATAAATAAAATTCCCCCCAAGAGCGCAATATGAAACTTCCCCAAAAAATTTGTAAAAATCCCCCAAATAATTTATGAAAAATTATCCAATGCAAAATCCCCCAAACATGAATTGGGACCATTTTTCAAATGGCATAATTAGGGTCGCATCCCCAACACATTATAACACACTTATTTGGAGAATATCCCCACAAAAAATTCTGTAATTTTTTTAATTTTGGCGAATTTTTTATTGTTCATTGTTCAAAAGTGAAGTATGACCTAAAATTTAAAAAAAAAAAATAACTGCCCAATTATGTATAAGATCTATTTTGGCGAATTCTTCATTTTTTTTTGGGGGCATTTTTCATAGAGTCGAAAATATCTCACCGTCACAATAGCCTAAGCTTTGTTTTGGCTCTGTCGTTGTGGCTGTGTGTCATGCCATGCAAGGTCTTGAGGATTAACGTGTGTGGAAAGCCTAGCGCCATCTACATCTCGTTCATATGACGTTCATATGCTATTTTATCAATAGGACAGTTTATGTTTGGGGAATAGATGTACAGAAAGCACTAAAGCCTTTATTCTAGGGATACTAATCGCGTTGTCTTTGCTTTGGTGAACTTTTCATAAGTGTCGCTATTTATAGTGAAGACATCGTAACATCACATACAGATGGCGTAAAATAGGAGAGCACCCAGATTTCCAAAATATATAAAATACATCAGGCTGTTGGCCTTGTTGCTAGTGGCCTTATTGTAATAAATAAATAAATAAAATACATTTTCTACCGATTATATTAAAGTCTGTCTGATCAATCTCTGCTCACATTAATTTTAGATTTTTAATACTTTGTTTCCTCTTCTCTATTTCCAGGTGAGTCTACTAAACCATATCTAGAGAAATACATTTGACGTAAGTTGAATTTACAAAACAATTTTCTTAACAATCAAATTATTTTCTTCTCACTACAACGCAATTTAATTTCACATTGATTTATGGGCGGCTTTTTCAATCGTAAATTAATAAGTTTAGAAATATTTCGATTTGGACAAAATTCTTATAAAATATAACGTCTGATAACGGATAAAATGTTTAGCGTTGGCATTTCGGCATGTGCCAAACAATTTTGGTTTGGTTTTCTAGTCAAACAAAGGAAACAGATCTTTTGGAGAAAGAGTGTGACGGGACGCTTGAAATATGAAATATGTTTGACAAGTAAAAATCATAAATTGTGGAGGATACATATGTTCAAGTTCCCCGGGAGACGGTAACGGTACGTCTCAAGTGTTCTTGAGATGCTGGTAGACACAGGAAACTATCAGCAAAGCCTTGCTACGGAAAATAGTATGTCCTCATTGTCGGACATGAGTATCAATCGGGTGACCCAACCCAAAGAACGGTAGAAGTTTTATATCGGCTAATGAAGGAATTTTTCGAGTCGACGGGATTTCACGTGATATTTTTTTTTATCAAACATCACCATACACTGTCAAATATATTCGTCAAACACCATTGTTTGACCAACATTCCACAAAGGAACAGACGGGAAAAAATATTGACTTTAGACGCCAAAAAAAAAAAAATATTCTCCACCTCCAACAACCCAGTCGTCGCTGCCATTTCGTCATTACAACATTTCACCTACCAACCGGAAGACTTCACAATAAATCCAACGACCAAAAGAAAAAGCCCCCAAAAAAAAGTACAAAAAGCTGACAATAAAAAAAAAACTTTCGTTTTCAATATTTTACCATAAATGCCGGCCGAAGAATTTGGGAACGACCTCAAAAAACGAGAAAAAACGAGTTCATTCGAAAAAGAAAGCAAAAGATGCTCACGATCGCAGTAAGGCAATTATTATTGTAATAAAACAAGACATGAAAGAGAGAGTGATGAACTGCCAGGGATAGTGAGGTGAGAGTGAAGAAAATGGCAAATCATACAACGGAGAGCCGGCTGCAGAACTTTCGAAGAGGGGCAAGCGTGGAGAGGCGTGTAACTCGGCCAATAAAGAAATTTCATTTAATGTGGTTGTTGTATCAAACAGCACAACAACTAAATTAATTAAAGAAATTAAATACATAGAAGAATCTAAAACAACAACAAACAAACACACACATAAAAACCAAGTAAATGAAAATGCAGAAGAGAGTCGGAGATCCGGAGAGCAAAGAAAGTCAAGAAATGTGTACACTCTATCAGAACGACATAGCAACTAGTGACGAACGATAAGAAAGACGGGACACATCAGCGTTAAGTAAACGTAAACGAAGAAGAATTTTGTAGTATGAACGTGCACAGTGGGATGGATGATATAAAAAAGGGAAGCAGTTTTGGCGAATTTTCTTTTTCATTATAATAAGAAAATGTAAACGAAAAATCGCATATGAAGGGGAACAAACGTGTAGTAAGAACGTGCACAGTGGGACGGGTGATATAAAAAAGGGAAGCAGTTTTGGGGAACTTTATGTTTTTATTGTAATAAGTAAACGTAAGGGAATATTCGCATGAAGAGGAAGGAACAAACGTGTAGTATGAACGTGCACAGTGGGACGGGTGATATAAAAAAGGGAAGCAGTTTTAGGGAATTTTATTTTTATTATAATAGGTAAACGTAAAGGAATATTCGCATGAAGAGGAAGGAACAAACGTGTAGTATGAACGTGCACAGTGGGACGGGTGATATAAAAAGGGAAGCAACTTTAGGGAATTTTATTTTTATTATAATAAGTAAACGTAAACGAATAATCGCACATTAAGAAGAACAAACGAGTAGTATGAACGCGCACAGTGGGACGGGTGAAATAAAAATGGGAAGCAACTTTAGGGAATTTTAATTTTATTATAATATGTAAACGTAAAGGAATATTCGCATGAAGAGGAAGGAACAAACGTGTAGTATGAAGGTGCACAGTGGGCCGGGTGATATAATTTGGGAATTTTATTTTTATTATAATCAGTAAACGTAAACGAATAATCGCACATGACGACGAGTAGTATGAACATGCACAGTGGGACGGGTGAAGCAATTTAAGGATTAAGGTTTTTTTTTTAAATTATAATAAGCAAACGTAAACGAATAATCGCGGGGTAAAACAATTTTAGAGATTTTTTAAAATTATAATAAGTAAACGTAAACGAATTGTCGCACATGAAGACGAACAAACGAGTAGTATGAACGCGCACAGTGGGACGAGTGATATAAAAAGGGAAACAATTTCACGAATTCTATCTTTGAGATCTTTCACGTTACCCCAAAGGGAGAAGTCTTCGAGAGATAACACGGTCCGGAAACATTTTCGTTTTGCGAACTGTGACTGCAAGATTTTCACTATTTTTGTGGTGAATTTTAATAATTTCAATGCGTTGTTGAAGCGTTTATCGTTCCATTTTTAGTAATGGCGTAGTTTCTACTTGCCAAATGTCTAACAATGAAAGCTTCAAAAGTGACAGCTACAGAAATGCCGGGTGATTCAAAGTAACAGCTGTTGTTGGATTATCCTTGTCCACTATGTCGAGCGGTAGGAAACTGATTTCATCGATTTCATCCGACTGATGACTGAGTAGTCGCCTTTTCTTTGCTTCTGTATATCCGAATTTAATTTGAAAGCTCTCTTCTCCCGAATTCTTGTACTTTCCCAGTTAGGAACAACGAGTAGCGAATGTGGCCAGACACTGATATTCTCAAGTCTTGGAGATTTCTTGGAAATCCATTCGAATTGGACATCCCTGGGTAGCCACTAGAATTGCCAAAACATTCCTAAATGAGAAATGAGAAGGGGATTTTTCGATACCAGTTTAGGGAGTTTCTTGCATAGTCTTATCATTTACCGAACATTTTGTTACACTTTTCCCCATTGTGCGCTTCAACAGCAACACATCAATGTTTAGTGTTTGACAGACCAAGAAATGTTGAATACAACGCGAGTGATAATTTTAAAAAACAAAACAGAAGCAAACAAACGAATGTCTGTGAGTGTGAGGGCACGTAAACGGAACAGACGTCATAATAACATTAGAAGCAAGAGAGAAAATATAACAGACGAAATAGAGAGAGAGAGAGATATAGGTGATAATGAGTAAAAGAGAGCTGCTGTTAGAAATGAGTGTTATGTTATTCACCACTCAGAAATGAGTGATTTTTTTCTCGGAGAGTCAATTAAGCTTTTGTGGACAAAGCTCGGCATGTTTGCAAAAAAAAATGAAACAAAACGTTTCAACAAACATCACTGCGAAAATGTGAAGGTACATGACGACGGTGGCGGCGACCACGTTGACGTCGACGACGACGCTCCGATAATGATGGTGTATGTTTGCAAAAACAACAATTTTTAGTTGGTGTCGAAGATAGAGAGACAGCCACAAGTTGTAGCCACCATGTCAGCCGCCAACCCCCCCACCAACGGGTGCTGCTGTGTTTGCTGGGCCGGGAGAGGATGGCAATTGTGTGAGAGGCACGGTGCACGTTGGGGTGGCGTGTTCATTAGTGTAGTTGCCTTGTGGAGCAGGGGATGGGATGCCAACCAGCCAGCCAGCCAGCCAGCCAGTGCACCTCAACGTTGTTGCTGTGCAATGTTGGTCGTTGCCGTTACTGTTGTCTGTGGTGGTGTATGTTGCTGCTGCATGTGTGTGTGTGTGTGGCGAACTGGCTTGCATTGTTGTTGTTGTCGTTGGCATGGTATGCCATGCACTCAATTAAGTGTACTCGTACAATTTTGATTACCTTTTTGCATTAGTCGTTCAACGAATCTGACCGCGTACAACACCGTGTATCGTTGTCACCTCTTTGTTTATTTTTAGTGTTGTTGCTTTCGTATTTTGTTGTTGTTGTAAGTGTTGTTGCGTCTTTAGCACCCCTAACGCCTAACGAAAATAGAAAACAAACAAACAAAAAAAAAAAACTAAATAAAAACCCATCGCGAAGTAGAGACCACAAAACAAAGCCAAAAAAACAAAATCGCAACGAAATATAAGAAACGGTTAGTTTGTTTTGCATTGCAACTATTGTGCTACTCAGGCATTACCTGTGCTCTGCCTCCCTCCCTCTCTGTCCCTGTCTGTGTCACAGACTCTGTAACCACGAAGAAGAGCGAAACGCAAAGTAAATTTTATTGTTATGCTTAAGAAAGTCGAGATGGATATTTTTTTTTTTTGTGAAAAAAAAAAACAAAAACACCAAAATATGGAAGAGTGTTGAATTCTTGTTTGTTGGAAAAGCTACAGATAAAGTTATTCAAAACTGTTTTGTTTCTGTTAGTCGAGTTTGAGATCAGTGATTATTTCCATTTCTTTGCAAACATATAAATATGTACAGTGTACTCTCTCATAAGCGGACACATAAGGGACGGAGAATTGTGTCCGCTTATGCAGATGTCCCAAGCTACTTTCAGACTCATTAGTGCGGCAGCAAATTGTAGATGTCTGTCATTGTCAGGGCAACAACAGAGAGGGTTTAAATGGAAATACGGATTCTTTCATAAAAAATACTGTTATATACTGTAATATTGTACTGTTATATCGTAGAAAAATATAAAAAAAAAATATTGGGAACTCAGATCTTTAAGTTATGAAACTTGAACTGTGTGATGTGTAGAGAGCAGTCCTACCGAAGCCACTTAAAAATACTTGTTTATTTTTGTAAATTAAAACATTTTTTTTTTACTTACTTTCAATACCAAGTAAATTTATATTCTAATCTAGTAAGTTGTAATGCGCCTATGGCGCCCGTTGAAATATGGAAAAAAAAATTTGTTGAAAAAAACAATTTTGTGAAAAAAAAAAAAATTTTTTTTGAAAAAAACAATTTTGTGAAAAAAAAACAAATTTTGTTGAAAAAAAAAAATTTTGTAAAAAAAAAAATTTCTGTAAAAAAAAAATTTTAGTTGAAAAAAAAATTTTGTAAAAAAAAAAATTTGGGGAAAACACAATTTCTGTACAAAAAAAAATATTATTTTTTTTATTATTTTTTTTATTATTTTTTTTATTATTTTTTTTATTCGACTCCAAGCGTAAACCGGGTGACCCAGACCAGTAGGGTAGATTTTTGCAGCAACAGACCAAAGCCTCTGGTGGGAATCGAACCCACAACCCTCACGTTGCCAACTAGCCCACCGGGGCGCTTTTTTTTTCAATTGTTTATGGAACATGATTTTATTGCCTTGACTGATATTTAAAATCTCAGCAAGATTTATCACCATTGAGGTAGTTAATTTTGCCAGCGTATGTGTCACCCTGTCCTGACACCGGGTGATCGGTAAATGACTTTTCCTATAGTCTCGCACAGCCTCTCGATCATTTCTTTAAGCAAACATTGTGCACCGCTCTCCCAGTTACGTTCGATTGAAACGATTTGAAGATCTTAAGGGAAGCTGAAGTAGATTGATTAATTTATTAATTGATTTAATAAATGCTTCATTTAATCGATTAATTACTGATTAGATAATTAACAAATACCTTATGGCTTCATTGCTTCACAGTCAAATTGATAAATTACGTTTCCACATTCATATCCATTAAATGCTTAATTGGAAAAGCAATTAACTATTAATCGTTTGGAAGTCTAATCGTACGCTCTGCCAAAGACACGTTCTTATGTACACGGAGAAAAAAAGATGTAAATAAATAAAGTAAATATTGTTTGTCATGGACAGACAATCTAGTTGCCAGATAGCCCCCCCGGAAAGGTCTTGTGGCGCTGAGGCACAAATTGTTATGAACATATAAAAATTGTCCAGATAAATGACAACAATTCATTACAAATCATATTTACGATTGCGTACAATCGCAATAATTATTGTCCCTTTTCATGAACTCAAGCAACAAAGTAAAGAATTCCCAAAGAATCAGCACAACTAGACGGTGTCAAATATTCTAATTGCGTCTTATAAATGTTCTATTAAGTAATTATTGTAACAGAGAGAGAGAGAGATAGAGACATTTAAATTTAACCACGACAGCAAAAAAAAAATAATCATTTCTAGCTGCACTTGACTGTTAAATTGTAAAATATCCCAGTGAGTTTTATTGTGGACGCTCTGTTGAAAGATTTCTTCAGAGGAAATCAAAAAGAAAACCCAGAGATATACAGTTTTTTTTTTTTCATTTTGTTAAAATCGCAAAAACTCTTAGCGCCAAAAACGTTCATATGAAACCTGAAATTCGGTTAGAATCACACAATGAGAAGGTAAGTGAGGATCGAATTCAATTTGAACTTCAAATGAAATGTTAATGTCGAGTTTTAAGACAAAAGGAAAACGCACAAGGCGAAATTTGAAATTGAACTCATAACGTGGTGTACATTTGGTTAATTAACTAATTAATTGATATATTTACATTCATCAATTAATTACCCAAATTAAAGGCATAATCAATAGATAAACGCATGAATCAAATAATAAATAAATTAATGAAGCAAATAGTTAATTAATCCATTTATTTGACTATCATTTGTCACTAGTTATGAAATTATTAATCAATTAACTTAATAATTGATTGATTAATTAATGGATTAATAAAGAGAGACTACAATTTAGTGGACTAATTAGTAAATAAAAAGTAAATTTATTTATCAATTAATTTTTGAATCATATAGTTTATTAATCAATTAGTTTATGCATTTTTTGATGTTGTAGTCAAATAAGTTTGTAATCAATTAATTTATTTATTAATTTGATTTATTATATATTGACTTTATTAGTTAATTAATTTATAAATCAATTATGTTTTTAATAAATTTTATCAATTAATCTATTAGTTTATTATTATTAAAAATAGAAGATAAATAATTTATTAATCAATTAATTTATTAATGAGTTAATTTTTTTAAACAATTAATTTATTATTAAATTTTGTTAATCAATTTTTTTAATTTTTATTAATTAATTTATTTATTAATCAATTAATTTCTTAATCAGTTTATTTATTAATCAATTAATTTTGTAATCAATTAAATTATTAATCAATTAATTTATTAATCAATTAATTTTTTAATCAGTTAATTTTTTAACCAATTAACATATTAATCAATTATTTTTTAAATCAATTTTTATCAATTTATCACCTAATTTATTATTATGGATTAAAAATAGAAGATAAATTTATAAATCAGTTAATATATTAATCAGTTAATTTTATAAACAATTAATTTATTTTTAAATTTTGTTAATCAATTCTTTTTTTTATCAATGTTTTTAATTTTTATTAATTACTTTTTAATATTAATCAATTAATGTATTAATCAATTAATGTATTAATCAATTAATTTATTAATCAATTAATTTATTAATCAGTTAATTTATTAATCAATAGATCTTTTTAATCAATTAATTCTTATCCAATTACCATATTAATCAATTATTTTTTTAATCAATTTTATCAATTAATTTATTATTATGGATTAAATAAATAATTTATTAATCAATTAATTTATTATTAAATTTTTTTAGTCAATTATTTTAATAATTCATTAATTTATTAATCAATTGATTTCAATTTAAATTAATCATTTATTTAATCATCAGTTAATTTTTTTAAACAATTAATTTATTAATCAATTAATTTATGGTTTGAAAATAGAAGATCAATAAAGTAAATCAATTAATTTATTAATCAGTTAAACAATTTTTTAAACAATTAGTTTATTCATCAGTTAATTTTTTAAACAATTTATTTTCTAATCAATTAATTTATTATCATATAATTCATTAATCAATTATTTTTTTAAGCAATTAATTTATTTATCAATTAATTTATTAATTTATTTGTCAATTAATTTGTTTATGAATTAATTTATTTATCAATTAATTTATTAATCAATTAATTTATGGATTAAAAATAGAAGATTAATAAAGTAAATCAATTAATTTATTAATCACTTAATTTTTTAAACAATCAATTTATTAATCAATTAGTTAATTTAATTTTTTTCAACAATTAACTGATTAATAAATGAATTTTTTAATTAATTTGTTTAATCAATTAATTAATTATCAAATAGTTTATAAATCAATTAATTTATTAATAAATTAATCTTAAAATCTAATATTTTATTAATTAATTAATAAACATGTTAATTAATTAAATAATTTTTGAAATGAAATAATTTGTTACCAAATTAATTTATTAATCAAATAATTTATTAATAAAGTAGTTTATTAGTAAATGAATTAAACAACTAATTTATTGGTTCATCAATTTAAAAGTCAATTTTATTAATCAATAATTGATTAAGAATGTGAAAAATTTATAAATTAATTAATTGTTTTAACTAAAAATAGAAGATCAATTAATTTATTAATCAATTAATCGAGTACTCTATTGTTTACTTAATTGATTGCTCAATTAACGTACAAATCAATGAATTTTGTGAAACATTTAGCTGATCAATCGATTAATTTATTTAATTTAATATATAACTAATTCAAAATCGATTAATATTTTAGTCAGTTCATTGATTCAATACTTCAAATGCCTCATTTTTCTCGGGCAATGCACAGAGTTTTCTTGTTTGCATTAAACGAGGCTCCACTGTCCGCGTAGACAGACAGGCCAATAATGTCACTGCTGACAATACAAAGTTATTACTTTTTAATTGCGCATATACGCACACTGCACTGCTCCAGTACGTAGTGCCGTTGGCCCCGATATTGTTACGCTGGTTGCTCTTGTTGACTTCCATAAATCCTTTTTTAGTCTTAATTGTTATTATTTGCATTTGAGTCATAGAAGCTCCTTGTGTTGTTGTTGCTTTTATGAGCATATTGGTTGTGAGGAATCGTGACAAATGCGTTTCTTGTTGTGACATCAACAACAAAAACAATAACGACAATCCAGAGGACACATTGAACGAACGACCGAGCACACATGAACAATTCATATTTACACGCACAAATGTGCATGTGTGTGTTTTGTTCAAACACATACTGTCATCGACCATCATCATCATCATCGTCGTTGTCTTCGTCGTGATGTATAAATGTCGAAACGTGATTTATTTCATAACAAACATATGTCCGTTGCTCCGGCTGTCCGTCTGTGATTCTGAATATTCATATACGCACGGTCACACACACACTTCTTAGTATGTGCAAAAGTGTTCTGTGCGTGTGTGTGTGTGTGTGTGTATGCCTCCTCAGTACTTTGATTCACATTCACACATCAGAGCGTGCAAATGTCGATATTTCCAGTATTGCAAACACATTTACAGTGGGCTTATACAGCGTACGATAAAAATAATGTCTGTCAATAATTTCGCACCTCTTACTGTTTTGCCAGTTATGACAGAAAAAAGTTTCTAAATTAAAGTTAATAAAAAAAAAAATTCTAAAATCAAAAAGGAACATGAATCAGATGTCAGAAGAATAATAAAAACAATCGCAAAAATAGTATAAGTGTTTCCTATTTTGACACTCAGCCTTTTTATTTACCACGAGAATGTGATATTTTACGAATTTATGTGAAGTCTATTCACTTTTCGCAAGTAGCATGGGGCGTATGAGTAACACTATCCAGCACAAAATTCTATCTTCTTAAAATATATTTACCCTCGACACTGATTCACTGATACACTGATTCACTGATTCAGTGACTCTGTCACGCAGTACGTAGGCATTCTATAATTTTCTATAAATAATAATAATAAAAAAAATAATATTTGTTTTTTGTACAGAAATTGTGTTTTCCCCAAATTTTTTTTTTATCAAAATTTTTTTTTCCATAGTTTTTTTTTTTAGGTTTTTTTTTTTTTTTTTTACAAAATTTTTTTTTCCACAAAAATTTTTTTTTTCAACAAAATTTTTTTTTTCCACAAAATTGTTTTTTCGACAAAATTTTATTTTTTTCCACAAAATTTTTTTTTTTTTCAACAAAAATTTTTTTTTCAACAAAACTTTTTTTTTCCAAATTTTTTTTTTCCACAAAATTTTTTTTTTCAACAACAATTTTTTTTTTCCGCAAAATTTTTTTTTTTTTCAACAAAATTTTTTTTTCCACAAATTTTTTTTTTAACAAAAATTTTTTTTCCACACATTTTTTTTCCAAATTAATTTTTTTTCAAAATTTTTTTTTTACAAAATAGTTTTCTCAAAATCTTTTTTACAAAATTTTTAAAATTAAGTAACAAATACTTTCTCAAGCAAATTAACGGGCGCCATAGGCGCATTACAACTTACTAGTTATTAAATAACATTAGAGGTAGGCGAGTCCCATTAGTAAATCATATTGGTGGTAAGGGGTTTTGTTTCTAAATAGAAGCTAAATTGAGAGGAATTTAGAAATTAAAGTAAATAAGTAAGAAGGACAATTAAGCGGAGAATTCTGCATAAATGGTCAAGTGTGAGGTCGACTCGATCATTCCAATATTTCTTCAGTCACCTGGGTAAGATAAAACATCTCGACTTTTAGAACCTCAATTGATGAATAGGGCAATGCAGCGAGAAAGGCAATTAAGCGGATTAAACTTATACGAACTTATATGGTTGCTTTTGAACAAATTGGAGTATTTATGAAAATGGGTAAAATTAAGAAAATGGGTGGATTTAAGCAAATGCGTGCATTTAAGCAAATGTTTGCATTTAAGCAAATGTTTGCATTTAAGCAAATGGGTGCATTTATGCAGACTATTGCATTTAAGCAAATTTTTGCATTTAAGCAAATGTTTGCATTTAAGCAGATGCTTGCATTTAAGCAAATGTTTGCATTTAAGCAAATGTTTGCATTTAAGCAAATAACTCCGGAATTTTCATATTTTTAGTGGGGCCACATGTTAATTCTTGCTATGGGGTCATTTTTAATGCAACTCATAAAATCGTTCCAATACTTGGTGATTGTGGGATTATGTATTTACCCACCTGCGTGGATCCTATGGGTTAATATAACGCGGATTTGTTATGGTCTCAGCCAGATTTACAACCCACACTGAATCATTTAAAGATTTCAGCGTTGTACATTGTGTCTTGTGGCTCCTCAGTGGGGGGTGAAGTGTTATGTCTACTCTCCTTTTGGATGGCATAAACGAAAACCTGACCTACGGTAACACTAAGAAATTGTTCGTTTTTTTTTATTCGATAAAAAAATAATTCGATTGTGACAGTAATAAAAAGCTGACATCATAAACGATTGTTGGGGTTGGCGCAAAATTTTATAATAACTCCTACAATGTATTTTTATTACCCACCCCCCCTTTGCGTTTGGGTGGGGTGGCAAATGATAAGAATGCCGAAAGGGCCAATAAAAGTTCGTCAACGATGATAATGCTCAAGGTTTTCGAAAACCTTGGTCTTATGCAGAATAGACACATGCAATGAAATGCAATCTGTGGGGTGGGTGGGTTAGTTGAGGGCGTGTGGTGCAATCACCGGAAGCCACAGGGACACCGATATTGGAGTGACTATAAAATCGCATTCGATTTCGCCAATTACTTTTCAACATTTCCATTTGCACATTTCTCACATCCGCTTGCATTTGCTAAAAGTTTTAATTTGTCTGCTACTTGCTGCCACTTGTTTTCCATGTACTTTCCGTTTATAACGGAATGAAAAGAACTTTGATCAAAGTTCTTTAACAGGTACGACGAGTTCGTAGAATAAAAATGTCGTTGACGTCGTCGGTGGCTGGTGTTGGCTTCATTTGAATTCCAATGAATATTTCATTCGTTTGTTGTTCTTGTTGTTGTTGTGCTTCTTTGGCATCGGAGTTCGTCCGCCTGTCCCTTGCGAGTCATGACGACTTAGTTGAGTGTGATTTTATTGTATCTTTCTATGTCCGCGTGTGTGTGTGTGTTAAATTATATATGAATTTCATGTTGGAAAATCAAAAGAATTATTGCTTGTCATTCACAGGTTAAAAGCACCGAGCGGTAGTTTGTACCTGCACCGAGTTGTGAGCGGCAATAGGGTGTTGCCCATATGGATGACACGTATTTTTTTATTTAACACTCAGTTTGTGCCTCCTTCCCCTCCCCACAAATGTCATTCCCTGCATTTGGGTAGTAGAAGAAGAATTTATATCCACATCATGACTTCATTGTGGGCGGTTTTTTTTCGTAGATTCAATGTCTATATTTGGAGTCCGTGGGCCTTAACCCGATAATGGCAAATAAATGTTGATTTTTGGGAAACAACAGTCGAGTCTCACCAAAAAATTTCCCGGGGAAAGGCTTTTAAAATGTATTTAAAAAAATATCCGACTGATTGAGCTTCACATATGATTCCTCATTAGCTCAGCTGCTTTTCAAAGATTTCCTTTTCAGAAAAAACTTAAATTCTATCGACTAGCGATCACCCACTTATCAAGCTAATGGTGGATATGTATACGGTCCAGTCTCAACAAAAGATATCCATCTGAATGGTATTGGTTTTTACAAATTATTTTCAGTTGCTATCACTCCACCCATGGCATTATTAACCTGTTGCATGCACATGCTACAAGCACGTTTCTGCCCTGCCACATGTTCGGGGCATATTGTACGAACAGGCAGGCAGACAGACATAAACCGAACATGCCCCCGCATGTGTTTTTAAATGTGGGACACTGAACAAGAATTTTGTTAAAAGCGCCACGTAGACAAGTCATGACAACTTTAGGAAACACACAAACACACATACGAAAGAACGTTCCAGGAGGCAGGCGGCATAGGGCCCACCCACACAAAGGCCTGAATTCCCTTTGCAATATGTCCTCCTTGTGAAATTTCCACTATCTTTTCCCTTTTTCCTAGACGACTATGCTTCTTCGATAAGGGATGTCCATAGTCCTTCCTTCGTTTGCATGTCTAGAAGGCAAACTCTAAATGGAGAGCAGATGATCTCTTTATCGCCTGCAAACTCCTTAGAAGTTTGAGAATTATTTTTAATATATTTTTTTTTAAAAAAGAGAATAAGATAAAATTTCCCAACTTTGAGAGAATTTTTATTAACGAAAACTTATTTTTTGTATTGTGTTTTAATTTAATGACAATACAAAGTAAATTTATATTCTAATTTTCGGTCCCAGGGTAAACCGGGTGACATAGACCATATGGCTAGATTTTTTTGCAGCGACTGATCAAAGCCTCTAGTCTGAATCAAACCCACGACCACCACCTCGCTGATAGGCAAGCACGCACCCAACTCGTCTTATATTTTTAAATTATTTTAAATAATTTAAAATTATTTTATATAATTTAAAATTATTTTAAATAATTTAAAATTATTTTATATAATTTAAAATTATTTTAAATAATTTAAAATTATTTTAAATAATTTAAAATTATTTTAAATAATTTAAAATTACTTATAATTTAAAATTATTTTAAATAATTAAAAATTATTTTAAATAATTTAAAATTATTTTAAATAATTTTCAAAATAAAAGATTCAAAAAATTTCCCAACCTTGAGATAATTTTTCCTAATGAAAAATTACCCTAAATTATAATCGGAAAATTTACACCTATTGGAAAATTGGAAAACTGGAAAAATTGCCCCAAAATTTGTATGTTGTTGTCCTCAATAGAACAAGTTGGGACCAATTGTCCTTGTAGTTTGCCCCAAACTTGTCTGTTGTTGTCCTCAATAGTACAATTTTGAATAATTTTTTTTTCAGTTTGGGGGGTAATTTTTCAAAATTTTTTATTTAAAAAAAAAAAAGTGCAAAAATTGTGTGATTTTTTTCAGACGCCACGAAAATAAACGCCAAAAATGTTGGATTTTTTTTAAAAAAAAAATTTTTTTTTCACAAATCTCTTGAATTTTTGGTTACATTTCTGCTTTTGTTTTTCTTTATTTTGGCTAACATTTGGGGCGAAAAGTCCGCTCTGCTGTTGGGGAGCAGTTTTTCGAAAAAAGTCTACGGTTTTTTTTTTAAATTAATCCCCCGGAAAATCTAATAAGTCTAAAAGGAGATTATGCCCAAATATATGACAAATTTCCACACACATGACCTGAAAATCGGCTTTATCGGCACCACAAAAATAAATGAAGAATTTCCTAAAAAAAATTTCATACAAAATGAAAAATTCGCCAAAAAAAAAATCATAATGAAAAACTTCAAAAAAAAAAAAAAAACGTAATGCAAAATTCCCCAAAAAAATTGGGGAGCTTTTTAATAATTTTTCGGCAAAATTTCATTTTTACACAATGAAAAATTTTCCAATTTTTTACATTTTGTGGATTTTTATGTTAATTTTTGTATAATGTTGGTTCTTTGGGGTATTTATCAGAATATTTGACTAATTTTCCATAAATTGTTTGGGGATTTTTGGGGAAAGTTTTCATATTGGGCTTTTGGGGGGATTTTTTATTTATTTTGGGGGAATTCTTTATTTAGGACATTCTTCTTTTTTTGGGTAATTTTTCATAAATTGTTTGGGGAATGTTTTCATATCGGACTTTTGGGGGGATTTTTTTATTTATTTTGGGGGAAATTCTTTATTTAGGACATCCCTTTTTTGGAAGATTTTTCAGAATTTTTGGGGAATGTTTTCATATTGGGCTTTTGGGGGAATTTTTTTATTTATTTTGGGGAAATTCTTTATTTAGGATATTCTTCATATTTTTTGGGAGTAATTTTTCATAAATTGTTTGGGGGATTTTTTCGAATTTTTGAGGAATGTTTTCATATACGGAGGGGATTTTTCATTTATTTTGAAGAAATTCTTTATTTAGGACATTCTTTCTTTTTTGGGGGATTTTTCAGAATTTTTGGGGAATGTTTTCATATTGGGCTTTTGAGGGATTTTTTTATTTATTTTGGGGGAAATTCTTTATTTAGGATATTCTTCATATTCTTTATTTAGGACATTCTTCTTATTTTTTGAGAGTAATTTTGCATAAATTGTTTGTGGTTTTTTTTACGAATTTTTGGGGAATGTTTTCATATCGGACTTTTGGGCGGATTTTTTTATTTATTTTGCGGGAATTCTTTATTTAGGACATTCTTCTTTTTTTGGGAGATTTTTCAGAATTTTTGAGGAATGTTTTCATATTGGGCTTTTGGGGGGATTTTTTTATTCATTTTGTGGGAAATACTTTATTTAGGACATTCTTCTTTTTTTTGGGGTAATTTTTCTTAAACTGATTGGGTGATATTTCAGAATTTTTGGGGAAGTTTTCATATTGGGCTTTTGGGGGGATTTTTCATTTTTTTTTGGGAAATTCTTCATTTGTGACATTCTTCATTTTTTTAGGGGCATTTCTTATAGAGCCCTGAGAATCCGTCCCAAAAAAAATTTCGGGCTTATTGTCGTACCAATATTTTTGGATTCAATTTCGTAATAAAAAGGGCAACATTTGCGCCCAAACAAAATTTTAATTTTGTGTAATTTTTGGGGCCCATTTTCATTTGTGATTTTTGCTTCTTTTTCTTGTGGTTCTTTTTCATTGCGAGCTTTCTCTTGGGTGGGAGAATATTCCGTGGGCCTCGACTTTCGAAGATCGTCTTTAATATCTATATTTGAAAGTTCTGCTGTGAAGTTTTCCTCAGAGACTTTATTTGCCTTTGAGCAAGATTAGCGCCGAGCAATGCCAATTGTCGGCATGTAGTTGGTTAAGCCTTCCGGAAGGCCTCAGTGCTCCGTCTGGCCGCCACTTGATTTGTTCAAAGACAAAGTTCCTAATTTTTTTTTTTAACTTTGAAAATATGAACATCGGACTGTGTGAGTGTGTGTGTGTCGCTACGATTGAGGCGTAGATTATTGCAGTGAATCGCAAAAGTTTTCGCAAATTCTAATCCAAAAAGTTAAACTTAAAACAAATAAAAAAAAACACCACAAACACACACACATGTTTATCATATCATGGCCGTAATCGTTCCTTAGCTACGCTGTTTCCATTGTCGCCTTAAACCGCCGGTATGAGTAGAGGGCACGGTACGTTAAGGATGGCCGTGTGGGCGGCGTTGGTATTTTTAGAGCGACGTGGATGGCATTCGCCTTGTGTGGGTGTTCGGTATTGTCTATTCATGCAGCCACAGTTTGATGATTAAAAGCACATTTTTGTTTTATAACTTCCAATGTGTTTTGTTGTTTTTTTTTCCTTTATACTTTTGTTATCGATTTATGTGTTTTTCTACTTCTCTTCTGCTTCTGCTTCTCTTTCCTCGCTGCCCTCGTCCAAGTAATGTTCTCCGTGACGTCGTTGCTATCTCTGTGTTGTTGTTGTTGTTGTATCTCATGATTATGTCCTTTTTAACATATCAAGGGTATTTTCATTGTGGGTCTTTTTGTTTCTCGAATACATTTTTTTCTTTCGCTTCTTCTATTGAATTCTGTAATTTTTTTTCGCTCACTGTCTTATTATGTGTGTTTTAAGTGTTTTATGGTATTTTTAGATATTTTTAATAAAGGGTTTCTACTTAAGGGGGTTTTCCTTAACGAGGGTTTTCTTAAAGGCGCCATTCAAGGATATGGCGTTGGAATGATAAGAATCGACGTGGCTAATGATAAACAAGGAATGTTCTATGCCCGGTAGTATCTGGTTTTAAAAAACGTTTGCAGTTATTTCCCTGAATAGTATTTGCACATTCTGATTGCTCGCCTGGTCTCAGACCCAGCGGAGATGCCCTAAACTAATATTTATTTACAAAATGTCAAACTCTCCAACTCTGTAGATTGTTTTCTCTTCTAACATTTTTCCCCAATTTTCTAATTAAAATATTTTTATTTTCTCTCACTGCAATATTTGCTTGTCCTGCCGTTTCTTATTCGTTTCCATGCCACCGCAACAAACACACACATTAGCATTGTAACTGTCCTATGCAAAGTGACCTTTAATGACAAAATTTCTCTGGGTTTTAAGTAAACATTTTTGTAAAATTTCTATTTAGAAATATTCATTTATTTTCCTTTCTTCGCTTGCCCGCTGGCATTGTGTTCAGAATGTTTTTTTTATAAATATTTATAAAAAACAAAACAAATACTATTTCCAAAGAATACAATAAAATTGTCCACAGCTTTTGAAACATAGAGATGAGTTAATATTGTGTTTATGATGTATTATTAAGGTTATCAGACCTAGCTCAAGGGGGCGATATGAGTGGGCATAAATGTCCCGAGTCGATAACACAATGTCTCATTTAAAATCAAAATAAATCTGATATTTCCCCCTTGTTGTGTCCGCACGCTTTCTTGAAATTAAGAATCGACTTTTTCATTCGCTATTCGCCATCACACGCACAAAATGTAAGCAGTTGCCAACACTGATCACACCCCCCCACTTCTGTTCGTTACAATACGTTCTTTTAGATATCGTCTGTTGGGCTACATCGTCCCAACTTTGTATTGGGGTACCAGAGCATTACCAAATACACATGTGTGGCCTAATCATATTACGACAAAATTATTATCATTTGTTGCTGCCAACCATGTCCCCGCCTTCGCCGTCAGACCACCATCCCTTTCCAGCCCTGCAGTCTCACCGGGTATAAGTGTCTTAATCTCTCGTGGGCAATGTCGTGGCTTAGTTAAATCGAAATAAGCTCATCAAAATGTATACGATTACATCTTCTCATCTGACAGCGTACGTGGGGGGGGGGGGGGGTTGGGTTGCCCACGCTTGCTTCATTCATATATACAGCGATACACACATATTGTTGTGTGTGTGTGTGTGTGCGAGAGTGTGGTCATCGGACAAAGTGTTAATAACCTCATTTCATAGATGAGTTTCTTTCATCGCCAGCAATGTCCAACAACGACTGAAGCTTGTGGCTTACAGCTGCTGCAGCAACAGCAACAGCATCAGCATCACAGTTGAAATTGTAATATAATTAATTAAAGAAACAACAACAACATCTAGAAGAAAGAGTATAATCACGTTTAGATTACGAACCGAATCGGCTCATCCCATATATGCGTGTCCCCATACTCACATAGCGATCATGCAAATGACCAACACTGTGTCAGCGCATAATTGAAAGAGTAACAGATTATGTGTGTGTGTGTGTGTGTGCTGAGTTTTGAAATTGAAAATCTCAAATTAAAAAATATAAACTGAAGAGCTGTAGAATTGAATTTGTAATCTTAAGATTACAAGCGTAGTAAAATGAAATAATGCTTCGGTTGTCATTCCATTTAAATAAAATGAAGGCTATTGAACTAACGATGAGAGAAATGGCAATAGCAGCAGCAATAGAAAGAGCAGGAGAAAGAGTAAGATCAGGAGCAAGAGTAGGAGAAAGAGCAGGAGCAAGAGCAATACAGATAGAGATCGATAGATACAGATAGAGATAGAGAGAGATAGATAGAGATAGATAGAGAGAGATAGATATATAGAGATAGATAGAGATAGATAGAGAGAGATAGATAGATAGAGATATATAGAGATAGATAGAGAGAGATAGATAGAGATAGATAGTGGTAGACAGAGATAGATAGAGATAGATAGAGATAGATAGAGATAGATAGAGATAGATAGAGATAGATAGAGATAGATAGAGATAGATAGAGATAGATAGAGATAGATAGAGATAGATAGAGATAGATAGAGATAGATAGAGATAGATAGAGATAGATAGAGATAGATAGAGATAGATAGAGATAGATAGAGATAGATAGAGATAGAGAGAGATAGATAGTGGTAGACAGAGATAGATAGAGATAGATAGAGATAGAGAGAGATAGATAGATAGACAGAGATAGATAGAGATATATAGAAATAGAAAGAGATAGATAGAGATAGATAGAGATAGAGAGAGATAGAGAGAGATAGAGAGAGATAGAGAGAGATAGATAGTGGTAGACAGAGATAGATAGAGATAGATAGAGATAGATAGAGATAGATAGAGATAGATAGAGATAGAGAGAGATAGATAGTGGTAGACAGAGATAGATAGAGATAGATAGAGATAGAGAGAGATAGAGAGAGATAGAGATATATAGAGATAGATAGAGATCTATATAGATAGATAGAGATAGAGAGAGATAGATAGATAGAGATATATAGAGATAGATAGAGAGAGATAGATAGATAGAGATATATAGAGATAGATAGAGATAGATAGAGATAGATAGAGATAGATAGAGATAGAGAGGGATAGATAGATAGAGATATATAGAAATAGAAAGAGATAGATAGAGATAGATAGAGATAGAGAGAGATAGAGAGAGATAGAGAGAGATAGAGAGAGATAGATAGTGGTAGACAGAGATAGATAGAGATAGATAGAGATAGAGAGAGATAGAGAGAGATAGATAGTGGTAGACAGAGATAGATAGAGATAGATAGAGATAGAGAGAGATAGAGAGAGATAGAGATATATAGAGATAGATAGAGATCTATATAGATAGATAGAGATAGAGAGAGATAGATAGATAGAGATATATAGAGATAGATAGAGAGAGATAGATAGATAGAGATATATAGAGATAGATAGAGATAGATAGAGATAGATAGAGATAGATAGAGATAGAGAGGGATAGATAGATAGAGATATATAGAGATAGAAAGAGATATATATATAGATAGATAGAGATAGATAGAGATATATAGATATAGAAAGAGATAGATATAGATAGATAGAGATAGAGAGAGATAGATAGAGATAAAGAGAGATAGATAGATAGACAGAGATAGATAGAGATATATAGAAATAGAAAGAGATAGATAGAGATAGATAGAGATAGATAGAGATAGATAGAGATAGATAGAGATAGATAGAGATAGAGAGAGATAGATAGTGGTAGACAGAGATAGATAGAGATAGATAGAGATAGATAGAGATAGATAGAGATAGATAGATATAGATAGAGATAGATAGAGATAGATAGAGATAGATAGAGATAGATAGAGATAGATAGATATAGATAGAGATAGAGAGAGATAGATAGTGGTAGACAGAGATAGATAGAGATAGATAGAGATAGAGAGAGATAGAGAGAGATAGATAGTGGTAGACAGAGATAGATAGAGATAGATAGAGATAGATAGAGATAGATAGAGATAGATAGAGATAGAGAGAGATAGAGAGAGATAGAGATATATAGAGATAGAAAGAGATATATATAGATATATAGAGATAGATAGAGATAGAGAGAGATAGATAGTGGTAGACAGAGATAGATAGAGATAGAGAGAGATAGATAGTGGTAGACAGAGATAGTTAGAGATAGATAGAGATAGATAGAGATAGAGATAGATAGAGATAGATAGAGATAGAGAGATATAGAGAGAGATAGAGATATATAGAGATAGAAAGAGATAGATATAGATAGATAGAGATAGAGAGAGATAGATAGAGATAGAGAGAGATAGAGAGAGATAGATAGTGGTAGACAGAGATAGATAGAGATAGACAGAGATAGATAGAGATAGATAGAGATAGATAGTGGTAGACAGAGATAGAGAGAGATAGATAGTGGTAGACAGAGATAGATAGAGATATATAGATATAGATAGAGATAGATAGAGATAGATAGATATAGATAGAGATAGTTAGAGATAGAGAGAGATAGAGAGAGATAGATAGTGGTAGACAGAGATAGATAGAGATAGATAGAGATAGATAGAGGAAGATAGAGATAGATAGAGATTGATAGAGATAGATAGAGATAGATAGAGATAGAGAGAAATAGAGACAGATATAGATATATAGAGATAGATAGAGACAGATAGAGATAGATATATAGAGATGGATAGAGATAGTTAGAGGTAGGTAGAGGTAGAAATGAATATGGAAATGGTGATGGATATCGGCAATTCCACGGTGTCGAACGTGACCGTTGTACACATTCAAAGTGCAAAAAAGGTCAGAATAAAATATATTTTAGATTCATCTTATACATATTCGTACAGGTCCATAGTAGTACTATCACCGGTGGTTTAGTTTTTTTCAGGCGAAATAGTGATAACAAAATAAGGACAAAACAGAAGTAGTTTCCGTGAACATCTTTAAAAACATGAGAATCAGCGAAATCAAACAGAATATGTTATCGATGAAAATTGTAAAATGTTAAAAAATGACAAAGCTTTCGTATCCTCTTTAGTTCATAGAAATATCATGGATAGTTTTTTTACATTTAATTTTTAGGTTGGTTCGAACGTGACATGTCGAACGTGACATTTTTTCTATGACTATCATATAGACAAATTAGACCAAAAAGTACCGTTATTCTTCATTCCTTTTGATTCGTCTCTTCAATTTAAGATTTCTAATGCTCTTAGAAAGATTATTTATAATAAGCCTCTTTTTACATAAGCCTCTCTTTACGAAGGAAATTTTAAAAAAAATGTGCATTTAAAAATCTGAAAATGATCCAAAACTACAATTTTCCACTTTGCAATTGTTTTTCGTAAATTTTTGAGTAAATACACGTGAAATTCTTTAATTTCATTAAAATTTGAATATTTTTGTATAGTAATATATTACATTAATGTGATTTTAATAACTTTTAATTTTTTCATCACGGTAGACCTTTTGGTGGAATTACCCATATAGAGATAGAAATAGATTTATGGAAATGGAGATGGAGATATGGAAATTGAGATAGAGATAGATATAGCTAGATATAGATAGATAGAGCTAGATAGAAATAGATAGGGATAGAAATGGAGATTGAGACGGAAATAAAGATAGAGATAGAGATGGAAATTCTGATAGAGGTAGAGATGGTAATGGTGACGGAGATAGAGATAGAAATAAAAGTAGAAACAGAGACAGATAAAGAGTTGGCTTCAAAAGGCCTCCTAACCGTCAGTTTCGCTTAATACGCGCCCTGTTTCGTTGTGTTGGCTCTTTGTGGAAAGAAGATTTGATTTAAAATTTTGCACATCGTCTAGGTCGTTTTTCTTCATTACCAAGACGTATTCTTTATGTTTTGGCGCAGCATTTAAGCTTTCCTCATGTGTAGTCCCTCTTTTCAACTAGCATTTCTCATGTTTGCTCGTCCAATGTTTCCTCAAGTAGTCGCCTGACATTCTCCCAGCGCGTACATTTAAAAAAGTAGCGTGTTCAACTGTTTCGAAGTCATTTCTCGGACCATGCATAACGTCAATTTCATACCATACCTCAATTAAAGTTTCCAAATTTGTTAATAGATGACGGCTATACAGTTTGCCCCACTGTATATTGCGCTTAAACTGGCTATCATTAAGTCAGGCCAGCTGCGGGCTTTCCTTATTTTAGTTATTGAGTAAATTTGTTTTTTTTTTAAATTATTTATTAATTGAGCTTTTTTACGTCTTTCTCATTTCAGGTATGATCTGTTCAAATTCAAATTCTATATTAATTTTTCGTAAGTATATACTTGGAAAGATTATCAGGTACCAACAAAATTGTGTGACTATTTAAAAAATAAAAGTTAAATAAAATTTAGATTTTTATATTGAAATCTGTGCTACATTATTGCCCCTGTCTGTTTTTTTGTACATGAGATTATGATACTAAATGGGGGGGAAGAAAAAGAAACCAGCTCATGCTCCTATCGTCAACACTTAACAGAACTATTGTCTGCCTACCGCCGAGAGATGTAGAAAGTGTTGATATCGCTGGCTGGCGTCTTCTTGAAAAGATTTATTGATTCACTTCCAATCGCATGCAGCATCGCATCCAAATGACCCCAGAGACGACTGTGTAATGAAAGCGTCTCTGACAGCCAACTATGCTGTTCATATTCACAATTTCTTTCTTTCCTTTTTTTTCTTTGGTCTTTTTCACATTATTAAAAATCGAAAAATCATATCGCCATCATTGTCATCGCCAGTGAGCTCCCCATGCGATGCAAGCTGAGACTCACGTACTCGTCTGATTGATAGCATTTGCCCTGTGACTTATGTCTGGAGTTCAGACATGATGTGGGCCTCTTTGACTTATTCTAAAGCACTTTGTTGTTGTGGTTGTTGTCACATTTTAATGACATCACTTCAATTTGTGCCAGTAAAGGAGGAGGGTTGCCATTTGCGTTGACCAATTCAAAAACCTTCGATTTTAATAATTTATTGTAGTTGGCCACAATTTTCAAGACTTTGGTGATTTCACTTGTTTGTCTTACAAAACAATTGTTGTCGTTCGGTTAAATGCGTAAATTCATGCAGTTCCGTAACAATTGATGTGATCCCCACGAATATTTGCTTCGGAACAACTTCTGTTTTGTGTTTTTTTTTTTTAAATTTAATATAATGCAGATTCTACAGCAAGATTTGGGGAAAATAATATATTTTAGATTTTTGTTGACATTTATTAAATATAATTTGTTGTTATTATTTCAAATTAAATTGTTTACGTTCATGAAAAAGACAAATATAACGTGTCCCGATATGAAAGATAATATTTTGTCAAAACAATTTGTAACAACAACAACAACAACAGTAAGGGATCCTGTAGTTCACCCAAAATCGAAATGGTCTTATTGTGTGGCTCAGAGTCACTTACAAGTGTATCGCTTATAATTTATTCGAAATCACCAGTCTCTAGTCCACAATTCGATTTTCCATTGAAATTGAATCGTTGAAAATATTAAAAATAAATCGGTGCATCAATTACAGAGGACGTCATACCCAAATAGTAAGACGCCCCCAACAGATTTATCAGAATTTTATTAAAAAAAAAAAGCAAATTGTTGTTGTCATCAATTCTTCGAAATCATTTTCAGTAATTCACCGACAGCGTCACTGCTGACGTTTATACATTTTAGTGTGACTTGAAATACTTAAGTTGCCTCTTACAACTAAACACACCTTAACATGGAGGCAAAATACGGATGAGGTCCGGTGGTGGGATATCTTTTTGTCATTTGCATAATTTACTTTTAAACACAATCATATATTTTGACGTTGACCATCCAAGACATAAAGTCATTTAGAAATCGAAAACATTTCAATAAATCGCTTGTCTCTTGGTAGCTTGCTGCACCCTCTCCCGCTACCACCAAGCGCAAAAGTGTTCGCTTCGGTTGAGTTCCCTTACCTCATTGAACCTGAAGAGGCGCAACAGTGTCAACAGCACAATAGCATCAGCTTAGGCTAAATATCGATCGGCGAACATTCAAACATTTGTAACACCACTAATTACATTACCGAGGCCATGTTCTCTCGTGTCTTTCTACATGTCTGGGGAGAAAACATTTAAAACAAAAAAAAAATGGTCGGAATTCGAACAACGCAATTGGAAAACAAACAAAAAATCGATAATTCCTCTATTGTCGATGGTAAGGCATTTCCGGTTGCCTCAAAAGGATCAGAAAGACAGATCCTTTTGAGGCAATCCCTTCTCACCGAGCTACACCAGACTCTGTGAGATGTAAACAAAGGCTCAGATTCATCTTGAAGAGTTAAATGAGCTTTTGGTTATTCGCAGAGAAATGTAATGCATTCATTAAAAAAAGGAGAATTGACAGACTTTCCTGGTTAACCCGGGACAGCAAATAGTGTTCCTGCTGAAAAGAAATAGAATTTAATTTTTTCATTTTTATTATTTTTAATTATATTGATTTTTAGTTAGGCTCAAGGTCATTTAGAACAAAATATTTTTCGCAATATTTCAGTTTCCTTCATGAACCATCTTCAAATGGTGATCAATTTTAAATAATTTTAATGTTCCGGTTCACAAGTCACTTGATTTTTTTTTAATTATATGAAAGATTGGCATGTTTATAAAATATTTCATATATTTTATGAAATGTGTCATATTTTTTATGTAATGTTTCATATATTTTATGAAATATATTTTATATTTTCTGAAAAATTAAATAAAATTTTCGAAAATTTAAATAAAATTTTTGAAAATTTTTATGAAATTTGTTCATAAATTTTATGAAATGTTTCATTAATATTAAGAAATTTTTCGTAAAAATCACGAAATTATTCTTATTTTTATATTATTCCACAATATTATTTTTTTTTTTTTGGAAAATTCTATGAAATATTGTACAATTTTATAAAATGAAATATATTTTATATTTTATGAAAAATTAAATAAAATTTTTGAAAAAGTTATGAAATTTTTCATAAATTTTATGAAATTTTTCATAAATTTTATGAAATGTTTCATTAGTATTATGAAATTTTTCGTAAAAATCACGAAATTTTTCTTATTTTTATATTATTCCACAATAATTTTTTTTTTGTAAAATTCTATGAAATATTGTGTAAGAAATGTTTCATATATTTTATGAAATGTTTCATATTTTTTATGAAATGTTTCATATATTTTATGAAATGTTTCATATATTTTATGAAATGTTTCATATTTTTTATGTAATGTTTCATATATTTTATGAAAAATTAAATAAAATTTTCGAAATATTTTATGAAACTTGTTCATAAATTTTAGGAAATGTTTCATTAATATTATGAAATGTTTCATTAATATTATGAAATGTTTAATTAATATTATGAAATGTTTAATAAATATAATGTTATGTTTCGTTAAGTTTATTTTATGAAATTTTTCCTATATTTGATGAAATATTTCATACTAGTAAGTTGTAATGCGCCTATGGCGCCCGTTAATTTGCTTGAGAAATATTTGTTAATGAGAAAACTATTTTGTAAAAAAAATTTCGAAAAAAAAAAATTTGTGAAAACAAAGTTTTGTTGAAAAAAAAAAATTTTGTTGAAAAAAAAAATTTTGTTGAAAAAACAAATTTTGTTGAAAAAAAAAAATTTTGTTGAAAAAAAAAATTTTGTTGAAAAAAAAAATTTTTTGTGAAAAAAAAAAAAAATTTTGTTGAAAAAAAAAAATTTGTTGAAAAAAAAATTTTGTTGTAAAAATAAAATTGTTGAAAAAAAAAAATTTGTAAAAAAAAAATTTTTGTAAAAAAACAAAAATTGGAAAAAATAAATTTTGGAAAAAATAAATTTTGGAAAAAAAAAATTTTGGTAAAAAAAAAATTTGGGGAAAACACAATTTCTGTACAAAAAAAAAATATTATTTTTTTTATTATTATTATTTATAGAATTATTATAGAATGCCTATTTAAATTCCTACGTACTGCGTGACAGAGTCAGTGAATCAGTGAATCAGGGAATCAGTGAATCAGGGAATCAGTGAATCAGGGAATCAGTGAATCAGTGTCGAGGGTAAATATATATTAAGATTTCTTATGAAATGTTTCTTAATCCAATGAAAGTTCTTTTGTTGTACAAGAAAAATGTGTAGAAATGTAGATCTGTAGATGAACCGATTGCCAGATAAAATGTGAGACGTTCGTCGAGAAGTAGGTAGACGTTCAGAGACCTCCCAGTACCAACACAGGGTGAGGTACAGGGTGCCTTTTGTGACCAACTCTGTTGTCACAAATCATTTTCTATTTCCAATTTGCATTACGACAAATTCCCGGTCGATCACAGACCTTACAAGTTAAACTAATCCAAACCTTGAAAATCACTAAATATCAAATTATAGAAAACTTACGAAAGTTTGTATGAAATTTGGTTCATTTTTTTTTATCAATTTGGTTCATATGTCTTGTATCTGAAACATATACCCGGAATCAATGACGTTAAAGGCTACACACAAATTCGCTACTCTTTTTCAAATGTAATCCCTCCACACAATCACTTAAATTCTATTTTAAATATTCTGCAACACGATTTTTGTATTTGAAATATATAACACAAATTATGGAGTAGAGCAGACAGAAGGAGACGACAAACAAAAAAGAAAGAAACAACAACAAAAAGTGTGCAATAAAAATAAAAGAATTAAATTCGAGTAATTAGACGCAACAACACCGACCACAGCAGCGACAGCGGCCGCAGAAAATTGAAAGTAGATGCTTTGGACCGACCAACATACAAATGACGTTTCTTTTAAGAATGTTTGCTATGAGCACAACAACAGCACAAACACAACAAGAACAACTGAAACTAAAACAACAACAGCAACAACAAAACTACGATAACAATAACAACATCGCGAATTAATCAAGGCCATTAAAAAGAACATAAACAATACAAACAAATCGTGTATGCCATGCATTCACACTCACTCACCAACTCCCCACCCCGCTTGGCGCTTTGACACATTGGCGCTTCAGTCAGCCCGAAAGACACACCAAGAGACGGGCTGACTAGCCCGGCAGACAGCCAGCCGGCCAGCCAACCAGCTGAGTGGTAATGAGCTCCTCCAAACAATCGCTTTATGCATTTTACGTGTGTGTTGTTTTTGTTTCTTGTCGTCTGTACACACAAAAGAAAAAATCAAAAGTATACGGGGGTCGTATTGAAAGTTTTATTTTGCATATTTAAAGGTAATTAAAGAACTCACATAATTGCCTCATTGGGGTAATTATACGAATTCGGTAAATAGAACCAAATTAATAAAAAAAAAATAAAAATCATATTTAACAATAATTCACCTGCATTTGTTTTAAGGTAATTAAAGGAACTTACTTAATTACCTCTTTTGGACAATTATACGAATTATCTTAATATATATTTACCTTCGACACTGATTCACTGATTCACTGACTCTGTCACGCAGTACGTAGGAATTTAAATAGGCATTCTATAATTCTATAAATAATAATAATAAAAAAAATAATATTTTTTTTTTGTACAGAAATTCTGTTTTCCGCAAATTTTTTTTTCCAAATATTTTTTTTTTCCAAATTTTTTTTTTTTAGAATTTTTTTTTTTTACAAAATTTTTTTTTTTACAAAAATTTTTTTTTATAAAATTTTTCAACAAAATTTGTTTTCCACAATATTTTTTTTTTCAACAAAATTTTTTTTTTTCAAGAAATTTTTTTTTTGAAGAAAAAATTTTTTTTTGAACAAAATTTTTTTTTTCGACAAAAATTTTTTTTTTTAAGAAAATTTTTTTTTTCCACAAAATTTTTTTTTTTCCAACAAAATTTGTTTTCCATATTTCAACGGGCTCCATAGGCGCATTACAACTTACTAGTGTAAATATAACCAGGTTAATAAATATAAAAACTTCATATTTAAAAATAATTCACCTCCATTTAATTTTAATGTAATTAAACGAACTCACTTAATTACCTCATTTGGGTAATTATACGAATACGGTAAATAGAACCAAATTAATAAAAATAAATATTTGCATTTTTAAAAACAATAAAAATTTGTTTGTTTTAAGGCAATTAAACGAACTCACTTATTTACCTCATTTGGGTAATTATACGAATTCGGTCAATAGAACCAAATTAATAAAAAATTCATATTTAACAATAATTCACCTTCTTTTTTTTTGAGGTAATTAAACGAACTCACTCAATTACCTCATTTGGGTAATTATAGGAATTCGTTAAATAGAACCAGTTTAATAAAAATAAATATTCAAAAATAACTCACATCTATTTGTTTTAAGTTACTAAAACGAACTCACTTAATTGCCTCATTTTTGTAATTATACCAATTCGGTAAATAGAACCGGGTTAATAAAAACAAATTTAAAAATAATTTACCTTCGTTTGTGTTAAGGTAATTAAACGAACTTACTTAATTACCTCATCTGGGTAATTATAGGAATTCGGTAAATAGAACCAAATTAATAAAAAAAATCATATTTAACAATAATTCACCTTCGTTTATTTTGAGGTAATTAAACGAACTTACTTAATTACCTCATTTGGGTAATTATACGAATTCGGTAAATAGAACCAGTTTAATAAAAATAAATATTTAAAAATAACACACATCTCTTTTGTTGGAAGGCAATTAAGCGAACTCACTTACTTACCTAATTTAGGTAATTAAACGACTTCGGTAAATTTAACAAAATTAATAACAAATAAAAAATGCCATTTTTGTTTTAAGGTAATTAATTCGGTAAATAGAAGCAGATTTTTGAAATCCCCTGAGTGTTGGTCTTCCAAAAGTCAACGTTCTTACAGGAAAATTATTATTTGGGTAATTAAACGAAGTGGGTATATGGCGAAGATAATAATCCATTTTTTTTTTATTAAATTAAAAAAAAACTTTAACGAGGATTCGGAAAATGGGTAAATAACCGAGAAAGGCAATTAAGCAGAGAAAACTGTATATGGGCAAGTGTAAGACCGACCATACCCTTCTCGATATTTCGTCCCCAGTCAGTGAATGAAATACGATCGCGAAGAATAGGGGAAAGTGTGAGGGCGTATGCTTTTTCCTAATACTCATTCAGTTAGTTTGGATAAATTCCGGGGTTCTGTTTTTATAGTTCTGAGTCTGTGTCACAGTTCCTGGATCTGTCCTAATAAAGTCAATCGGAAAGACCAACAACAAATGGTGGCCCACCCCACGTATCTTGAGATTGCCGGGCCTCTCCTCGTAAGCGGACCTAATACTCATGTGCTCATGTAAATGTGTTTGTCTGTTTGGACATGTAAATGAGAACTTTACGTACATGCTCGTATTCTTATGAATGTATTACAGTGTGCGTGTGTGTGTGTATGTGGTGTTGTTGTCTTTGTTGTTTTTGAAAATAAAATGCCACAATTGCATTACATTGAAAATTGAATTGGATTGTATTGGCTGTTGTAGATGTACGACGGGGACAGCGGCATGCCTGCCTGCTGTCGGTGTCACTGCCAGCGTCACCGCTGCGCTGTGCCAGCCTTACTAACTGAATTACTGTGCTGGGGGGCGCAGACACAGTGGCTAACTGACCCGCTGACAGACTGGTGGATTGGCGGACTGGCTCACTGACTCACAAACTGACCTTCGCTGCCAGAGTACAAATTCAGCGGTAGCACCGGCGCAAACTTTAGGCTTGCAAATTTGCTTGCAATAGAACACTTTTTTGTTGTTGTTTGTTTGTCTCTCTTATGGGTTCACTTTAGTTTCTTTTTGTTGTTGGTTTTACTTTTGGACTGTACAGCGTTTGTCTGCTGAAGGTCATTTACAGTTCTTGGCGGCGTTGACTGTGAAGGTGGCCCTCTCCCAGTGGTAATGACAGTGTGGTTTTTGTTGTTTCTCGCTTTACTAACTGGATATTGTTAATTTACTATGACAGCAAACTGCAGCGATATCGCCGCCGTCGCAGCCATTAACCACCATCGCTGCCACCAGAAACCTGCGATATATCGCCTGCAGTCCGTTCAGTTTAGTTCGCAACATTTCAGTTGGGTACATTTTTCGCTAAATAGCCTTAACCGCACTAATAAGTTGTTGGTATTTGCTAAGCCTTAGAAAGAAACCAAGTCCACGTCTCAAGCAATTCGTGTCGACAGACACACGTGCATGTAAGTTCGCTTTACACTCGGGGCAATAAAATGATAACCCAAAGAAAAAAAGTAAAAAACGGACTATCTAATAAAGTGACTCGCTAGTTGAATAACCGACTGACTGAACTGTATTTTTCGATGTATGGCGAAAAATTTGTGCCAGGCCAGCACATGCTACAGATTTCAAATAATGGCCTTTTTTTCGCAAAATTCTCGCAAAAAAAAAATAATAAAAAAATTCTATTTTTTCAAAACTATAAAAAAAGGAATTTTCATTGTATTACGAGTTACAGATTTCAAGAAATTCGATTTTTCGTAAAGTTATCGCCATTTTATTTTAAATATGCCTTGAAGTATGCAAGGGTTTTCCAAAAAAAATGTTGTATTTGAAGAAATATTGATATGGGGAATGCAGTGCCTAGGTAAGCCCTATCCATCAATCACATTTAGTTATACAGGGTTCTCCAACAACAGGTGTTATTTTGGCATTCAAAGAAATATTGAATTTTTGGTGATAAATTATCGGATGTTTATTTCATAACTAGTAAGTTGTAATGCGCCTATGGCGCCCGTTGAAATATGGAAAAAAAATTTTGTAGAAAAAAAAAAATTTGTGGAAAAAAAAAACTTGTTAAAAAAAAAAAATTTGTTGAAAAAAAAATTTTGTCTTGAAAAAAAAAATTTGGTTGAAAAAAAAAAATTTTGTTTAAAAAAAAAATTTTGTGGAAAAAAAAATTTTGTAGAAAAAAAAATTTTTTAAAAAAAAATTTTGTTGAAAAAAAAATTTTGTAAAAAAAAAAATTTGTAAAAAAGTGTTGTTTGCAAAATTCGTACATAAAAAAAATGCCAAATGAAAGTTAGTGATTAGCGGCGCAACTATCTAGTTCGAATCTCTTTTCAGCACATGTTTCAGTTTTCGAAGAAAAAATGGCGGAGCTGGCTCTTTTTCGAAATTGGCAATTTTTTCAAACGACAGCATCATGTACTCACCTAGCACAATTCATCAAAAGAGAAGAAGAGACGGTGCTGACATTTTTTCGTATTTTCGAAATTTCTTCACAATTCAGCACAACTTTCAACCTTTTTTCGAATTTCGAAAATGGCGGTGCCATCATCCATCCTGCACATATTTAACCCTCTAACCCCCAATTTTTTAAAATCTATAAACCTATCAATCTCTCTCTTGCGGGTTAGAGGGTTAAGCTGGACAAACGTTTTTTCTTTTGTAACCTCAAACCAAACATTTTTCTCCGGGTGAACTTTTAAAAGTATAAACACTAGGCATACCTCTACAATCTATACTAATCCAGCTACAAACTGGGCATGCAACAACAACAACAACATACGCTATTCTATGACAGCCGATAAGTTGTGGGGTCAAGTTCTTGATGGTTGGGCTGCAAAGGCTATAATTTCTGCTGTGGCTGTTGCTGCTGCTGCAACCGCCGCTGTTGTTTGTTTTCATAACAGGATATAGATCTCTTTCAACGTGCCTTCGATGATACGAAACAGAGACGAAAAAAAAATCAATTTATTTGCGGGCACTAAAGTGGCTTTGCATATCTAAAGAGAAAGAAAGAAAAAAACCTAATTGAGGTTTATTCTGCTGAAATCGTAATTAAACCTTATGAGCATTTCAAGGTTTTATCGCCAACGATACGACGTAATCATTGCCCCCCCACCACAGGGTTGTTGACAAATGTAATGAATATTCAAAAATGTGTTTAATGTATTCTGAAATTTAACCCGAATAGCTGGAGGAGACGAGAATGTCGTGCGGCCATGTGTTAATGAACTTTCGTGGAAGTTGTCACGGGCATGAATGTCGGCATATGTAAGAATACCGCACTAAAGCGCGTATATCTCTAATTGGCCGGGACGAATTAAGCCATGATTTCTTTCAAATTTCATTCGGAATTGTGTTTTTATTCACAACTAGTAAGTTATAATGCGCCTATGGCGCCCGTTGAAATATGGAAAAAAAATTTGGTTGAAAAAAAAAATTTTTGTTGAAAAAAAAAAATTTTTGTTAAAAAAAAAAATTTTTGTTAAAAAAAAAATTTTTTTTGGAAAAAAAAATGTTGTTGAAAAATAAAATTTTTGTTGGAAAAAAAAATTTTTGTGGAAAAAAAAAATCTGTTGAAAAAAAAAATTTGTACAAAAAAAAAATTTTGTGGAAAAAAACAAAAATTGGAAAAAAAAAATCTGTAAAAAAAAATTTTTTGTTGAAATTTTGGTAAAAAAAAAAATTTGGGGAAAACACAATTTCTGTACAAAAAAAAATATTATTTTTTTTATTATTATTATTTATAGAAAATTATAGAATGCCTATTTAAATTCCTACGTACTGCGTGACAGAGTCAGTGAATCAGTGTCGAGGGTAAATATATATTAAGAAGATGCCTAAAAGTAAGCAACACATTATTGAGCAAAGTATAAAGATGAGTCATTTTGTATAGTTGAACAATAATTTAATTGATATTATTTTATTGAATTATTTTATAAATTAAAATTGTATTCGATTTTCTGTTCTCTTCTTTGGTAAATGCCTATAAGTAGGTAAAAATTTATTTAGCTTCATACAATAAATATAAAATTTTTATTTTCGAATACTTTTTTAGTTAATGCAATCATTTTGTTAATATTTCGTGTTATATCTCAGCCGTACGGCTTCTTCTTCAATGATCGTGTAAGCCATCTGAAGTTGAGGGTATATTTAAGTCGTTTCACCCGGCTTCCATTTTTTTTTTTTTTGACTTTTTATCAATTGGTGTTTTTTTTTTTTTTTTTTTTTGAATGGAAGCGTGCGAAACCGGAGAACTTTTGCTACATTTACGATAACAATGTTATGGCACAAAATTGAATTCCATTACGAAAACATTTGCACTGAGTACCCCTGTACGGGTCATGGATGTTACGTAAGATTTGAAACAAAAATGTTGTTGTTGCCAAAAGCATACTATCAGTGAATTTTTGCGGTTTTTTTGCTTTCTTCTTCATTTCCCATTTACCCTTTGTTGCGATTATACGTTTTTTTTTTTTATGAATTTCCAACTTTTTTGTGTGGTTAATTTGTTCCTGCCTGGAAGCGGGTTAAAAAACTTCTCTATCTATTTTATTTGGTGAACCTTGCTGGTTCTTGGTTTTCTTTTTTCGTTGTCTTCATCATTTGTAGATATTATTCGGAAAAGACAACCGAACTTTAAATAGATAGAATGGCAAACAAACACCTTACCGCATTCATAAAATTAACATTTTTATAGAATTAATTTTTTTTTGTATATTTTAAAGCGATAAAGCAAGTTTTGGTTCGCACTCGCATACTTTGTTTATGTGTGTTGAATTTATCAACATTTTTTTTTTCAATTCTTTATTACTTTTTTCTTCGGTTTTGGTGTATTTCGGTTTTTCAAAAACACATGAAGAAGTTAAAAAAATACACCAAACGCACAGTGGAAGAATTGAAGGCAAAAGGGTGGCCCTTAATGGGTAAAAATTAATGAATTAACAGAAAGCTGTTAATGAATTAACAGAACACTGTTACTGAATTAACAGAACTCTGTTAATGAATTGTTAATAAAATTAATATAATACTGTTAATGTATTAACAGAAAACTGTTAATGAATTAACAGAAAGCTGTTAATGAATTAACAGAACACTGTTAATGAATTGTTAATAAAATTAACATAATACTGTTAATGTATTAACAGAAAACTGTAAATGTATTAACAGAATACTGTTAATGAATTAACAGAACACTGTTAATGAATTATCAGAACCCTGTTAATGAATTAACAGAACACTGTTAATAAAATTAACAGAACACTGTTAATAAAATTACCAGAACACTGTTAATTAATTACCAGAACACTGTTAATGAATTAACAGAACACTGTTAATGAATTAACAGAACACAGTTAATGAATTAACAGAACACTGTTAATGAATTAACAGAACGCTGTTAATGAATTAACAGAACGCTGTTAATGAATTAACAGAACGCTGTTAATGAAATTAACATGATACTGTGAATAAAATTAACATAATACTGTTAATGTATTAACATAATACTGTTAATGTATTAACATAATACTGTTAATGAATTAACATAATACTGTTAATGTAATGTATTAATACTGTTAATGTAATGTATTAACAGTATTATGTTAATGTATTAACAGAACACTGTTAATAAAATTACCGGAACACTGTTAATAAAATTAACAGAACTCTGTTAATAAAATTATCAGAACTCTGTTAATAAAATTAACAGAACTCTGTTAATAAAATTAACAGAACACTGTTAATTCATTAACACTGTTAATAAATTAACAGAACACTGTTAATGAATTAACAGAACACTGTTAATAAAATAACAGAACACTGTTAATAAAGTAACAGAGCACTGTTAATAAATTAACAGAACACTGTTAATGAAATTAACAGAGCACTGTTAACTAACCAATTTTTTAGATGAAGAAAACATTTTGCCGAAGTTTTTCTACAGCAACTCTCTTCTTAATGAAAATCCCAATTCTCAACTAAAAAAATATTACATGAGCGCAACTCCAAAAAGGACTCCATGTAAAGCATTAGTGTGATGTCTCCCATAAAATCTCATTTGCTGGACCTCACGGTGAAAGTTGGCCGCATCTTTTGACTAGCAATTTCAATTTTAGTTAGCAGATTTTCGTTAAATTTTCTAGTGGCGTCGGCCACGGTGAAATATCAGCCAAACGCGTGCAAACGTAACGTGGACTGATTACCTCAAGTCAAACGCATAAAAAGCACCACGGGAATAGACGAATATTTACGAGGGTCGCCATGAATGTGTCACAATAAAATTAGCTCGAAATAGACTAGCATGTCAGCTGTGAAGGGCGTGCGAGATTAAAATTATGAGAGCCCTCAAAGATTTATGAATATATTGCAATGCAATGAAGGGTCGGAAAAATCGTAAGTGAGCATACGAGTTCTGACAGTCTACACAATTGCCTTTGATTCGCTGTTCATACCCACCCCTCGCATCGCCTGTACTCGACAGTAGTTTTGGGTGCCATCAAAAAAAACTGTCTAAAAAGCGACTGCAACTAAAAATAAATTGAAATGTAGAATCGAAATTATGTTAAGCATTTCATTTATTTATCGCTCGCTCTCCCCTCGATCTCTGTGCACGTTACGTTATGCGAATTTGCTTTAAAGTTTAACAGAACCTTGGACTGCTTTACGCGTACGACAAATTAAATGTATTTCTGTCTACTTGACGCTATTGTTGTCGACGTTATTCTGGCACAGTTGAGCAGATGTTAGAATAGAATTTAGAATGTTTTCGATGGGAATTGAAATTGAAATTTCCTTCGAGAGAAGAAAACTTGATAATTAAATAATTGATTGTATTAACTAAAGTCAGCGTTTTCATTGAATATTTTTCTGATACTGTCGTTTATCATATGTTGAGTACGTAACAGCCGCAGAGAAAACCAAATTGAAAACCAATTGCAGCCGAAATGAAGTGTTTACTGTAACAACAATAGAAACACATATTTGAAAGTCGTGTTTTCATTAATTCTCTTCAATTGAATGCGCCCCCATAGTGTAACGTTTATCTTTTGAAAAGTTAACACTTCTTTTGCGTTAATTGTATGCGTGTGTAAAGTGTTACTGTTTGAAAAATGAGCCTTCCATTGTTATTTAAACACAGTATTTTATTTGAAATTGTTTTCTTCTTCTTGTTATTTTATTTTAAAATTAATTGTCTGTTTTTTTTTGTCTATTTTCGTTTCGTTTTTTTTTCTCGGTCTGTCTGTCTGCCTGTCATTGCACAGGTAAACAGAAATACTCGCGCAAGTAAACATTCGTACAGACACACAGACATAATTTCAGACAGCAAGACGCACGCACACTGAGACAGACTGATTTTGAAAATAGATAAAATTTGTGAAAAATCGGTACAAAAGTTAAAAATAAAATTTAACACGTAACAACAGTAAGTGAGTTGTTGATGCCGCCTGCAACGGGGCGAGCAGGGCTGCGCTAGTTGTGGGACGGAAGATTTTAACATTAAAAAAAAATCAACATAATAATGTTAATAACTGCACAGAGAACTGTTAATAAACTAATAGAAAACTGTTTTGATGAACTAACAGAAAACAGTTTTGATGAACTAACAGAAAACTAGTGACGAGTTAACAGAACACTGTTACTAAATTAACAGAACACTGTTACTAAATTAACAGAACACTGTTAACGAATTTAGAGAACACTGTTAACGAGTAAACAGAACACTGTTTACGAGTTAACAGAGCCCTGTTAATGAATTAATAGAACCCTGTTAATGAATTAATAGAACCCTGTTAACGAATTTACAGAACACTGTTAACGAGTAAACAGAACACTGTTTACGAGTTAACAGAGCCCTGTTAATGAATTAATAGAACCCTGTTAACGAATTTACAGAACACTGTTAACGAGTAAACAGAACACTGTAAATAATTTAACAGAACCCTGTTAATGAATTAACAGAACTCTGTTAATGAAACTAGTGACGAGTTAACAGAACACTGTTAATTAATTAACAGAACACTGTTACTAAATTAACTGAACACTGTTATTAAATTAACAGAACACTGTTAACGAATTTAGAGAACACTGTTAACGAATTTACAGAACACTGTTAACGAGTAAACAGAACACTGTTTACGAGTTAATAGAGCCCTGTTAATGAATTAATAGAACCCTGTTAACGAATTTACAGAACACTGTTAACGAGTAAACAGAACACTGTAAATAATTTAACAGAACCCTGTTAATGAATTAACAGAACTCTGTTAATGAAACTAGTGACGAGTTAACAGAACACTGTTACTATATTAACTGAACACTGTTATTAAATTAACAGAACACTGTTAACGAATTTAGAGAACACTGTTAACGAATTTACAGAACACTGTTAACGAGTAAACAGAACACTGTTTACGAGTTAATAGAGCCCTGTTAATGAATTAATAGAACCCTGTTAACGATTTTACAGAACACTGTTAACGAGTAAACAGAACACTGTAAATAATTTAACAGAACCCTGTTAATGAATTAACAGAACTCTGTTAATGAAACTAGTGACGAGTTAACAGAACACTGTTAATTAATTAACAGAACACTGTTACTAAATTAACTGAACACTGTTATTAAATTAACAGAACACTGTTAACGAATTTAGAGAACCCTGTTAACGAATTTACAGAACACTGTTAACGAGTAAACAGAACACTGTAAATAATTTAACAGAACCCTGTTAATGAATTAACAGAACTCTGTTAATGAATTAACAGAACTCTGTTAATGAATTAACAGAACTCTGTTAATGAATTAACAGAACACTGTTAATGAATTAACAGAACACTGTTAATGAATTAACACAACACTGTTAATAATTTAACAGAACACTGTTAATAAATTAACAGAACACTGTTAATAAATTAACAGAATACTGTTAATGAATTAACACAACACTGTTAATAAATTAACAGAACCCTGTTTAAATTAACAGAACGCTGTTAATGAATTAACAGAACCCTGTTAATGAATTAACAGAACCCTGTTAATGAATTAACAGAACCCTGTAAATGAATTAACAGAACCCTGTAAATGAATTAACACAACACCGTTAATAAGTTAACAGAACCCTGTTAATAAATTAACAGAACCCTGTTAATAAATTAACAGAACCCTGTTAATAAATTAAAAGAGCTATGTAGGTTAAAAAGTGAATAGTGTTTCTTAATGACGGATTAGGGCTTCTTTTTTTTGGGTGCCATTGAGTTGTGTGTTATGTAGGTGCCCCCGCTAGTGCTTCCCCTCGTTGGATTGCAAGATAAAACTATTTCTGAGAAAACTGTGTGATTTTTTTGTCGATGCGATTTTCAATCGAAATGTTAAATGCGGGTGAAATGGAAAATCAGCAATCGCAACAGAAAACCTAAAAAAACGATTTGAACTGCAGAATTGAATTGAAATGGTGAATAATGCAAAAATAGAAACACAAAAATACGAAAAATAACAACCGTTCATTGCATGTTTTGTTTGTTTGTGGCCACAACAAACAGATAAAATCTAATTAAAAATAAATAATTTGAAATTTACAATTGAAACGCAACACTTTGTGGTGCTGTACTGTGGCTGCCTACGGCCGACGGCGGTGGAGGAGCCGAAGCAGATGGGCGGCTATTACTGGTGGTGGCGACGACGACGACGGCGACGGCGACTGTTGATGCAGGTGATGATCGTGACGCGGTGTTGGGCATGTGATGGTGATGCTGGTATCAAATGATTATATTACAGGATGTTGACAAAACAGATACCCAGATACAGTCAGAACTAGCCGACGGTTCTGAAAACAATAACGGTAACACTTGTCGATGTAGTCATGGTGACGACTACAGACTGTCAGCTGAGTAGGTTGGCCTATTTTCATGTTATATGAGCAGTGTCACAGTGATGTCATTCAAATTGGGCCAACATACTGCTGGGCCAAGGACTGCCATGACCGATGAACGGGGCTTTTAGACTGTTGTAGATCTGTGGCGAATGCATCCGGCCTCGCCGTCGGAGCCCATCTTCTAATCAGGTCTATACGAGGGGTTTTTGTGTTTAGTGTTTGCCTGCATTTAAATTACCAAATAAAGCATGGCCAACAAATGGAAGAAAAAAAACTGCTAAGATTCACATTCAAGCTAAATTCACTTTCACAACTGAAACAGAAACAGAAAATAGCACCAGCTACCACAAATCGAAACGACAAAAGGAAAACTCGTTCTATATGCTCTGTTCAATTGTGTCGAGTTTAAATACCATCGCCCCAGGCCCCACCATGCCACCACCAATTACTGGCTGGAGTCTGGCCTCCGAGTGGAGCGGTTTGCTGGTTGTCTGCTGTCACTGTTACAACGTGAATTACTCTGAAGCCAACGGAAGGTGAAGTGGAAATGCGACAACACGACAACAACGATGATGACGACGGCAACCGTATGTTGCCATGAAAAGATCGTCGCTGTTACATGCCTCCAAGCAAGACTTGGCTTTTATGCAAAAAAAAAAAAAAAAAGAAGTCTTGTAATCTTGGTTCCATCTTTACCATTTGTGTCAGATGTGTTGTTTGGTTGTATCTGCCTCGTATGGAAAATGTCAACGTAATATTTGTAAAAAATTTATGTCGGTAATAATATTTGCAAAGGTTTTTTGCCTGGTTTTTTTTGTATCTTTTTTTTTTTTCGATACGCTCTTCATGTTGTCGCCGTTGCCGCGATTGTTGGTCTCATCTTCTGTAGATTTAGTTGGAACAGCGTCTTATTAATGCCCGGTCTGCTGATTACCAACCACTTACCACCCGTGCTTGGCTCTTATTTAGTTGTGTGTCATCTGTAGCCTTTTCTCGCTGTGTAAGGGTCAAGGTGGGGGTTGTTGTTTGTTGTTGTTGTTGCTGTTGCTGTCATTGTTAAATGAATTGTAAAAACAGGCGATTTAATTTAGTGAAATGAATTGGATATGAAGGTGAATGATTTTTTGGTCATAATTATATGTGACATTTGCCGAACAACAACAACATGGTCGACATAACGACGTTCGTTGGTCAACCAGCATTGTGGTCTCCAAATGCGATTACCAGTTGGAGTAGTTGGTTCAGGAATGCAAGGCCACTTTGTACGGGCTATAGGAAATTGGAAGGGTGTTATCCTTTGCCAGATTAATGTCGACTCAGTGACAAGTGGATTCGTGGAAAAAAAAAATTGCCATGATAGCAGGAACATGGATAAGGAGTACTTTAAGGCACGAGGTCGCACGAAGCAAATTAAGAAATACCAACGGAGATTTAAAAACAGTTTCGTCTATTTGAAACAAAAATATGGACTTAACATTAATTTAAAAGCGCCCCGGTTGGCGAGTTGGTAGCGTGCTTGCCTATCAGCGTGGGGGTTGTGGGTTCGATTCCCACCAGAGGCTTTGGTCTGTCGCTGCAAAAATCTAAACATATGGTCTGTGTCACCCGGTTTACCCTTGTACCCAAAAATTAGAATATAAATTTACTTTGTATTGTAATTAATAATAAATAAATAAAAAAAAAAAACATTAATTTAAAAAAAAAAAAAAATCCTGCCAGTTGTGACATTCAATAATTCAAAACAAATGTCAACAAACACTACTCCCTCTTTCCTCCTTCCGATACCCTAATTTCCTTCCGCTAACATAATGCATTGCATTTATAGGTGGCATCCCCTGAGTGTTGGCCATCAAAAAAAAAAAAAAAAAAAAAATGAGGCGGAGAAAAACCGCTTCCTCTTCTCAACCTAACCTAACCTAAAATTAATTTACAAATCAAATTTAATACTCTGTGGGTTAGCTAAAATGTAATTTTAGCATTTTTAAAGCCCGAATTCGTGCAAACATTGACCTCTACAACTGTATTTCGAAAATCTTACAAGATTATCAGTACATGCAGACTGTAGACGCCAGGGCTTTACTGGAAACCTGATGGCGCTCCTTTCGAAACGGCAAAGTCGAGCCATCGATTGCCTTAGTGAAAGCAATCAGTCGCTGCTCTGGATATTTCAACGGCGTTTGAGCATATGCTGACCGTGGGAGTGTCACAAGGCTCTCTCTCTCTCTCCCTCTCTATTTCCTATTTTCATTGACGACCTGTTCAATGGGACTGTCTGTCAATCAAATCTGACCTTTCAAAGATGACAGCAACTTCTATCAGTTATAAGCAATTGATGATCGGTCAAGTCCTCTGGAGGAGGTCGTCGATAAAGGGCGGACGATGAATGACTCGATCATTTACTATTTTACTATTTTGTATTCATATTATTTTACTATTTTTTCTATTTTACTAGTTTCATATTTGACTATATAACTATTTCACTATTTTGCTATTTTACTATTTTTCTTATTTTACTATTTCAATATTTTGCTATTTTACTATGTTACTATTTTTCTTATTTTACTATTTTGTTGTTTTATTATTTTTCTATTTTATTATTTTACAAATTTTCTATTTTACTATTACACTTTTTTACTATTTTTCTTTTTTTACTGTATTAGTATTTTACAATTCTACTTTTTTACTAATTTAGTATTTTATAATTTTCCTATTTTAATATTTTTTCTATTTTACTATTTTTCTCATTTTACTATTTTCATATTTTCCTATTTTTTCTATTCTACTATTTTTTTTATTTTACTATTTTTTAAATTTTGGTTATTTTACTATATTACTATTTTACTATACTACTATTTAATAATATTTCCTATTTTCCTATTACACTTTTTTACTATTTTACTTTTTTTTCTATTTTTTATTATTTCTCTTATTTTACTGTATAAGCATTTTACAATTCTACTATTTTACTAATTTAGTATTTTACTATTTAACTATTTTTTCTATATTAATATTTTTTCTATTTTACTATTTTTACTATTTTTTCTTACTATTTTACTGTTTTTTTCTATTTTTTTTATTTTACTATTTTTCTTATTTTACTATTTTCCTATTTCCATATTTTCCTATTTTTCTGATCTTATTTTATAAATTTTCTATTTTCCTATTACACTTTTTTACTATTTTTTCTTACTATTTTACTGTTTTTTCCATTTTAAATATTTTTCTTATTGTAATGTATTACTATTTTACAATTCTACTATCTTACTATTTTTTCTATTTTACTATTTTTTCTATTTTACTATTATAGAATTTTACTATTTTTCTGATCTTATTTTATAAATTTTCTATTTTCCTATTACACTTTTTTACTATTTTTTCTTACTATTTTACTGTTTTTTCTATTTTTCTTATTTTACTGTATTACTATTTTACAATTCTACTATTTTACTAATTTAGTATTTTACTATTTTTTCTATTTTACTATTTTTTATACTTTACTTTTTTACTATTTTTGATATTTTACTATTTTTCTTATTGTAATGTATTACTATTTTACTATTCCACTATTTAATATTTTATAAATTTCCTATTTTACTATTTTCCTATTACACTTTTTAATTCTTTTTTCTATTTTTTATTATTTCTCTTATTTTACTGTATAAGTATTTTACAATTCTACTATTTATTTTACTAATTTAGTATTTTACTATTTGACTATTTAACTATTTTTTTTTATTTTACTATTTTTTCTATTTTACTATTTTTTCTATTTTACTATTTTTTCTATTATACAATTTTACTATTCTACTATTTTACTATTTAATATTTTACTAATTTACTATTTGAACTCACGAACGACGTGAATTCATGCATTTCTACCAAGTTCCAGTCTTCCACCGAATTTACCCTTTTGTAAAAATATCACCTATTTCCAATCGATTTTCTTTCTGAAAAGCTGCAAGTTTTCCTGTAAAATATTGTAATATAAATATCAGGAATTTTCAATTGTGTTCCCATTTAAAATGAAAGAAATACAACTGCCGTTGTAACAAATACTTTTCAGCCATACAATGGATATGAAACGACACCGCTACACATCATGTGTGAAATCAAATTGGTGTCTGTATGCGTTTGTGTATATCGGTGTTAGTAAATCTGATTGGTTGCATTAGCAACAACAACAAAAAAAAGTGAAAGGAGTTTCTGTCTGTCTGTTTGCCTAGCGGGCTGTCGGTAGTAATATGTCTGTAGTTTTTCGTTAGCCATATTTTTGTTAGTTATTACTGCTACTGGTGCTGCTGCCGCTGCTGCTGGTGGCAAATAAAACAAATATTCGTGTTATGTTGTTTTGCTGCCGCTGAATATGAATATTTCATTCTTATTTGTATTTCAGACATTCTCGCATTGAATTGTTTTATTGTACTAAATATTGCCAAATTGATTGAAATTTAATTAAAAGTTAGGAAAACATGTCGCTGTCGTTGACGAGAGATCATCGAACCAAAGTATGTTTTTTTTTCGCGAATTATATCGATTTGTATCAAAATGTGGATGAAGACGAAACATGAACAAATCACAATCTATTGCGTCTTTCTAATAATAAACAAATTGAGTGAGAAACAGAATAAACAAAAAAAAAAACACGAAAACAATAACAATGTTGGAAATTATTTGTTAAAATAAAACGACTACGACGACGACACAACAAAATTGTGACTATTTTTTTTTGCGACATACCAAAAATTCATTAGAATTGCATCATTTCTTCGTTCATTCAGTCATTCGCTCAATAAAACCGAACCTGTGCTGGCAGACGGCGACATAAACCAAACATATCCGTCTGTCTGTCTGTCCGTCCGTCCATATGTAGGTCTGTGTCTGCATCTTCGGAATAGAAAACAACAAAAAAAAAAACAGAATACATGCAGCCAAGCAACACCACGAGATAGTCGATAATATGCCTGCTCCACCCCCCCCCACCCGGGGGCTTAATATACCAAAAAAGTAAGAATGTCATTTGTTTTAAGAAACAAATGAACAGAAATAAAACAAAAACCAAAACTCAATGTTGTGAACAACAATTACTTGTTTTTGTTGCCGGATTTCAGAAAAAGCTCTGCTCTTAACAATCTGAAGTTAAAAACGCAGAAGAAGAAGAAAAAACAAAAACAACCTCCATTCAAAATTTGCATAATTTTGTTAAATTCCTCAGAGACCGATCGAACCGAACCGAATCGTAGTGACAGACAGACAGACAGACAAAAATGCAATTTAGCCAAAGACAAAAAAGAAGAAAAACACGTCTGTCTGATCATCACATATGCCAATGCAGTGAAGAAGTATTGTGTGGCCAGGGGAGGGGTGTAAGGATGCTTGGATAAAAGAAACACTAAACGTAAATTAACAAATTACATTTACAATGCTGTTGACGACATCATGATCAAACGGGCACACAAGCAGGCATTCACACAAGTACACACATATGTGTATATGTCAGTCTGTCCGTCTGTCTGTTTGTCACTTCTTCTTGAACAATGATTTCCTTTACACTGGAGCCGTGTTCAGAGTTTAAATGAATTGAGAAAAACAAATAATTAATTGTTATTTGGTTAATTGCTATATTGGGATGACCCAGGCACTGACGCCCTCCGGCTTTTCACATTTTCGTTGAGCGGAAAGCAGTCGTTATTACAAACAACATCGTACAGCTGGCATCATGGCATTTAATGAAATTGCCGTTTACATTAATGACAATGATTCATTAATATCGATGTACGATTTGGCCCTAGTCGATATAACAAACTGCAATGATTTGAATTCATATTTTGTGGCTGACTAAAGCCATTTTTTTAAACTAATAATTAGCTGAATGTAATTGTTTGTGGCTGAATTGTGACAAATCGATGTATTACATCAAATTTCACATTTCTGTTTAATATTGGTTTGCTGAATTGAATATTTTTCAGCTGAAGTTTAAAAAAAACTATTTTTACTGCTGAATTAATTATTATTAAAATAAAAAAATATTTCCAGGAAAATCCAAAATGTTCTTGGTACTTAGTTACATTATCCTTACAATACTATTCAGCTTGCTGAATATATATCAGAAGAGATTGTAAACATAATTTTGGCTATTTAACAAAATGTTTCAATTATATATTAGAAAAATTCATATAATTTAAGAAAAAAAACACGGTCTTAACTCTCTATCGATAATCCGTTTGGGAGTTGAAATTGGTAATAGGATTAATTTTGATGCAAAATCGTTATTCAGCAAGCTGAATTGGCTGCATTAAAAATATTTAAAAATTATTTCAAAAGTCAATGAATTCAGCCAGCTAAAATGAACATGATATTACTAAAGTTTTTGATACTAAAAAAAGCTGAAAATGAAAGTGAAAGTAGCTAAGCCGTTTAAAACTTGTATTAAAGTGCTGAATTTATTTGCTAAGTTATTCAGCTAGCTGAATATATTGCACAAGTAGATTTGACTGTTACAATAATGACTAAACTCTAAATCAATTAAAAAAATCGCCACTTTATCGTGTATGTCAGTCTAAAATTAGCTGAATTAAAGTTATTCAGCTAGCTGAATATATTGCACAAGTAGATTTTACTGTTACAACAATGACTAAACTCTAAATCAATTAAAAAAAATCGTAACATTACCCTGTATGTCAGTCAAAAATTAGCTGAATTAATTTCGCAAGTAGGAAATCAGGAATAAACCTAAATTCAGCTAGCTGAATTGGACTTATTGTCATTAAAACACACAAATATTTCAAATTCAAAGCATACCAGAATTATTTATCTAGCTGAATTCACCCTAATTACTAGCTGAATTGAATATCAACTTGACAGTTTTGATGCTGCAAAAAAAAACTGAACAACTGTAAGTAAGTGAAATTGTATTAAATTGCTGAATTTAATTCTAAAGTTATTCAGCTAGCTGAATATATTTAACAAGTAGATTTTACAGTTACAATAATGACTAAACTCTAAATCAATTAAAAAAAAATCGTCACTTTATCGTGTATGTCAGTCGAAAATTAGCTGAATTAATTTCGCAATAAGGAAATGAGGAATAAACCTACATTCAGCTAGCTGAATTGGACTTATTGTCATTAAAACACACACAAATTTCAAATTCAAGGCATACCAGAATTATTCATCTAGCTGAATTCAACAGAATTGCTAAAGAGAATAAAAAATATGTTAAAAAAAAAACTTACTTGGACACCAAAAAAAGTTAGCTGAATTGATTTCATTTGCTGAATACGAATTGTAATAACGTATTTTCTGCATTGGAATACATAAGACCTATGTTCTATCTGGCTGAATTTATTTTAAAAGTTATGCAGCTAACTGAAATCATTTCAAATTACTTTTTTATTGTCATATACGATTTTGGGGAAACATTTTTTTTTTTAGTACTGCAACGTTAGCTGAATGACAAATATTTGCAAAGAAATGTGGACTTGTTGGAATGTAAAATTTTGAAAAAAGCTACAAACACCCATTGACGTCACACACAGTTTTTTTTTTTTTTTGTTAATTTTATTTCATGGCACCAATGCGTTTTCCGACGTTTCGACAACCTAACAGACATAGAAAAACAACAAAAATTAATGCATGAATGAAAGCCTGTTGACGTAAAATATATTTATCGTAGGGCCAGGCCAGGCCAGGCCAGGCCAACTCTGGATGGCCGATAAAAGCACTCGTACAGTAAGCTACACGTTAAAAGATCCATGAGCAAAAACCAAACTAAATCGTTATTATGCATATTTTCAAATTCATAATAACAACAACATAAATTATAATGATTGTATAGATATGTTTACAATCGATGTACATATCGCCGGATCGATCGATCGATCGATCGATAGCATTTATGAAACATGTCTGCCTAGACTGACAATGAGCAGTTCAGTTTTTTTTGTCCCCTTCTCGGTGCACCCCGGCAACAGTTTTGATTTTGGTGTGTGACTTGGAATGTCTTTACAATTCACAACTCCATAGGCAGCAACACTTGCACGGAGGCCAAAACTAAAGGTGTCGGCGAAAAAATGTGTGGCACACAGACAAGAAAACCGTTTTTTTTTTCCTTCTATTTGGTTAATTTCGTGTTTTTTTTTCTTTCACTATTTCTGTGCATTTTTTGTACGTCAGTAGTTCAACTGTGGAGGTGTCGGTGGACTCACTCGTACCGCAGTTACACAACAGACACCAAAAAAAATTGAAATAAAGTTGAATGAAGCGTGCACACGCGATACCTACTGGTTGACTCGGTCGGGGATTTTTTGAAAAGCGTGTTGGGCTCATAGCGTTGCTGCCAACAAAACAGAAGCTCGGCGTGTCGGTTGGCGTGTTCTCCCTGAGAAGGTAGTGAATTGGGAATTAAAAGAATTTTTAATTGACCAACAGAAACCGTTCTTGTGTTGTACTCACTTTCTATATAAGTTTAATTTGTCAAAACATTAAATTTATTTCTTGACTTGATTTTTTCATTTTTTTCATTGAAATATGTAAAAGTTAGTATAAGTATATAGAGCTTGAAATTTCTTCTCAAAGTCCTGGCAATTCAGCTAATACATGTTGAACTCAGCTAACTACTTTTTCTTTATTTGATCAACACTCTGGGTATGCTGTAGGGAGACAATAGAGTTGGATACCCTATCATCACCACCGCTCTCCTCTGTACACGGTCCAGAAGCTGCAATGATGCCAGTGGAGCCGCTGCCCATATATGGGAGTTGTGAGCATGAAAAGTGGAAAATGTTTAATAAATTTGTTAAATTGTTAATTTTTTAAAAAACTATAAAATTTCAAAATCTGAAGAAATAGAAATTTTTTAATATAAAAAATTAAATTTCTTTTAAAATTATTTTTTTTTAAAGTTGTAAAAAAAACTAACAACATAAAATACAAAATTTGTTTCCCAACTAAAATCAAAAAAAAAACTTTAGACATATTTTAAATTTTTTTTTCAAATTTCAAAATCTGAGCCAACTTTGGAAAAATTTAAAAAAAAATATATGTGTAAAAATTATAAATATAAATTTTTTAATATAAAAAATTTCTACTTCTTCAGATTTTGAAATTTTTTAGTTTTTTTTTTTTTAAAATTAACAATTTATTAAACATTTTCCACTTTTTCAGATTTGATATTTTTTTAAATTTTAAAAAAATTTAAACTTTCTATGTAATTTTAAAAAATAAATAACCTATAAACTTTAACAAACATAATTAACAATTAAAACTACGAAATTTGTTTTCCTCCTAAAATAAAATAAAAATAGGAGGCAATCTAAAAAAAAAAAAAATTTGGAAATATTTTTAAAAAAAAAATATTTGGTAATATTTTGAAACAAAAATATTGGGAAATATTTTGAAACAAAAATGTTTGTAAATATTTCTAAAAAAATATTTAAAAATGTTTTTTAAAAAAAATATTTGAAAATATTTTTTAAAAAAAATATTTGAAAATATTTTTAAAAAAAAATATTTGGAAATATTTTTAAAAAAATATTTAAAAAAAATTATTTGGAAAAATTTTAAAAAATATTTGTAAATATTTTAAAAACAAATATTTGTAAATATTTGAAAACGATTTAAAAAAAAATATTTGGACAAATTTTAAAAAATATTTGGACATACGTTTTAAAAAAATATTTGGACATATTTTAAAAAAAAATATTTGGAAATATTTTAAAAAAAATATTTGGAACAAATTTTAAAAAAAATATTTGGAAAAATTTTAAAAAATATTTGTAAATATTTTAAAAAAATATATTTGTAATCTGATCAAATTTCGTTAATGATTTTCCTTTGAATTTTGCACCGTTTCCCGCAAATTTAAAATTTAAAAACAAAAATAATTGGAAATATTTTGAAACAAAAATATTTGGAAATATTTTCTAACATAAAATATTTGTAAATATTTTAAAAAAATATATTTGTAAATATTTTAAAAAAATATATTTGTAATCTGATCAAATTTCGTTAATGATTTTTTTTTGAATTTTGCACCGTTTCCCGTAAATTTAAAATTTAAAAAAAAAATTATTTGTAAATATTTTTAAAAAAAATATTTGTAAACATTTTAAAAAAAAATATTTGTAAATATTTTAAAAAAAACATTTGTAAATATTTTAAAAAAAATTATTTGGAAAAATTTTAAAAAATATTTGTAAATATTTTAAAAACAAATATTTGTAAATATTTGAAAACGATTTAAAAAAAAAATATTTGGACAAATTTTAAAAAATATTTGGACATACGTTTTAAAAAAATATTTGTAAATATTTTAAAAAAAAAATTTGTAAATATTTTAAAAATAAATATTTGTAAATATTTTAAAAAAATGTATTTGTAAATATTTTAAAAAAATATATTTGTAAATATTTTAAAAAAATATATTTGTAATCTGATCAAATTTCGTTAATGATTTTCCTTTGAATTTTGCAGCGTTTCCTGTAAATTTAAAATTTAAAAACAAAAATAATTGGAAATATTTTGAAACAAAAATATTTGGAAATATTTTAAAAAAAATATCTGTAAATATTTTAAAAAAATATATTTGTAATCTGATCAAATTTCGTTGTTGATTTTCCTTTGAATTTTGCACCGTTTCCCGTAAAGGACGAATTAATAAAATTGAATCTACAGATGAATAATAAGGCAATGGCCTGTAATTACAAAAAAAAATCTGTCGACCCCAGTGCAAATGTGGGAGTGTTCAGCAGATACTGCCCTGCCAATTTCAGGTACCCTTTTTTCTGGCTCATACAAATACCTGGCAAATGTTGACAGCCAACAGCGGTCATACGCGGCCAGCACTTCCCCTATGTGTTATTTTCGCAAAACAATTCATAATCATCCATTTATCCCTTCTACAAATTATCACTTCAAGTTGTCAATCGGCCAAAGTGTTTGGTTAATTATGGAAAAACGTGTGTCGGTTGTTTACTCCCTGCGTCGCCAAACAAACTAATGATTGACTCTGACTGATCAGTTATTTTTAGCTGACGAGCTGGTGGGGGGTGATCTTTTACTTATTCTTTTGGTTTTTTGTTTTCTTTTTTTTTTCTTTCATGAGTTTCAGTCTTGAACTTCTTAAGTACCTCCACTGATATTTTTAAATTTTAAAACTAAAATGTCCGCAAAACACTTAAAACAAAAACTAAATCGAACGAACGCCTTTCAAGAATCACGAGTGTTGTTGTGGCTTCATTTAAATTGTACCCCCCGAAGAATGTTGTATGGCGGCTATTGACTGAACACCACCAACACCAACACCGTTGCTGGAGCGAACCTGGCACCAGATACCCGTGTGTGTGTGTGTGTATGTTTTTTCTTAATCAGATTATTCATTCTTTTGTGTCGTTCGATCGGTCTGTTTGTATGTAAATATTTGTGTGTTTCGTTTTATTTTTATTTGGGATATTTTATGGCTTAAATTGGAGTAGTTTTAATAGAGTATAAACAACAACAATGAAATTTGCATAAATCCGGTTTTGGACAACAATCAACGAAACGACGTCTTAAACAAACAAAATCCACCTAAACTGTATGACTTAACAATCGCCGATTGCGTTCTCTTTTCTCCCTCCCTGCTCCGGTTCTGTAGTTGACTTTGTTTTGTTTTGAAAAGTGGATTCGCTGCGAATAAGAATGAGATTAAAACATTAATTTATGTTGATCGTACGTAGATACGCAGTACAGGGTACACGGGTACACCCTAAACAAAGACCGGGCATCGGTGGACAGTGTCTCGTGGTTGGTAACAGTGGGTGATTCATCCAGTAGATGAAGATGTAGATTGAGATTGAGACCTATTTCAACAAATGATCAACTTCCATTATCCCGTAGAAAAGTTCGCCTTTGAGTTATGGAATTACTTATAAAACTGTTTAAGAGAATTTGAGGAGACAGCCACTAGAAGTGATTCCACTTAAGGAAAATTAGACTTACGGAAGTTCGAGTTATGTAAGTGTATATCGAGCCCTAACCGAGAAAGATCATTTTACAGGGGAGGGTTTTATGTGTGGTCGAGCTTGAAGGCCTGGAGTGCTTACAATACAATTGAATTTGTTTTATTTTTGTAAACATACATTTTTAATATTTTGTGATTAAAAGTGTTGAACAATTTTCTATCGAATTTCCCTAAAAAGCGAGGTTTGAAAAAACTTACGCTTACGTCATTACGTAAGCGCTCGAAATGAATGTATTTATTTTTCGTTTCCATGAAAAATCTTAAGTTAAGACATAATTTAGAATCTACTTGTTCTCCCTGTTTGTGATAATCGCAAATTTAAGACCAATATCAGTCAACTCTACTTCTTTTTCCACCTTCCTCCTTCCGAAATCCTAAAAAAAATAATGTGCTGAATTGAAGTTATTTAAATAAGATTTTAAAATTTAAGCAATTTAATTCCGAATTTCTTGTATTCACAACTCTATTACGATTTTCTTGAAACATTGCTGGTTTGCTAATTTCTTTTTTTTCCTCTTTATTTACAGGTATGTCCTTAAACTCTTATGTGTGAGTAGAAACTGAAACCATTTTTTTTTAAATTGTCTTAGTTTTTTTTTTTAAAAAATTATTTTTTAAAAATTAAAAGACAATTTTTTTATTGTTTGTTAAAAAAAAATATTTTTTCTTTTCATTTTTTTTTAAATAATTTTGTCTTATATTATCTTTGAATTTTTGTTTATAAATATTGGTTTTGTTTTAGAAAAAATATTTTTTTATTTTTTTTTTGGAAAAACATGTTTTTTTTCAAATATTTTTTTTTAAAGTATGTCTGAGTAAAAACAGAAATCCAAAATCGAAATATCCTTAAACTCTTATGTGTCAGTAGAACAATTTAATTTTTTTTAAAAAATTATCTTTTAATTTTATTTTAAAAAAATTATCTTTTAAATAATTTCATCTATTAATATTTTGTTAAAAATATTTTTTTTTTGGAAAAAAATATTTTTTATTTTTTTTTTTAGAAAAAAATATTTTTTATTTTTACAAAAAAATATTTTTCATTTTTTTTTTAAAAAATATTTTTTTTTATAAGTATGTGCGAGTAAAAACAGAAAACAAAAATCGAAGTTAACATTCATTTTAAAATATTTCTTTTTTAAAAAAAAATGTATTTTAATTTTTTTGTTTAATTATTTTTTTCATTTTTTTACTGACAATACAAAGTAAATTTATATACTATTTTTGGGTCCAAGAGAAGACAAAGAACGAAATATTTTTTTATTTTTTTTTTTAGAGAAAAATATTTTTTATTTTTTTTTATATATTTTTTTTTGAAGTTTGTGTGGTAAAAACAGAGGTCAAAAATCGAGGCGCACACTCGTTTTAGTTATTTTTTTTTAAATTATTTGTTATAACATTTTTTTTTTAAATATTAAAAAAAAAAATTATTATTTTTTTTTTTTGAATTATTTTTAATTTTTTTTTATTTTTTTTACTGACAATACAAAGAACGAAATATTTTTTTTATTACATTTCTTATTTTTTTTTTTAGAAAAAAATATTTTTTAGTTTTTTTTTAGAAAAAAATATTTTTTAGTTTTTTTTTTTAGAAAAAAAATATTTTTTATTTTGTTTTTAAAAAAAAATATTTTTTTTTTGTTTTTAAAAAAAAATATTTTTTTTTTAGAGGAAACTATTTTTTATTTTTGTTTTAAATATGTGTGAGTAAAATTCGAAGACAAAAATCGGAGCTCACATTCATTTTATTTATTTTTTTTAAATTTAAAAAAAAAAAATATTTTTTTTACTGACACTACGATGTAAATTTATATACTATTTTTGGGTCCAGGTGTAAAACAGGTGACACACCATTTTTGCAGCGACAGACCAAAGCCTCTGGTGGGAAAAGTTCGGCAGGACGGGGCCATCAACCGGTTTCTTCCCCACCTCTGCTTATTATCCCCGTTGATCGAAAAGTGTGAGGAAGTGACATGGCCCAGGTTGTTAGCCACATATAGTGGAAAAATTGGGTAACACACAAAAAATTAAAATGGTGATAGGGCCAGACCATCAGACAGAGTCTTCTTCTAGACGCTTATAAAAGGCAACCTCTCATCAAAAAAAAAACCCCTTTCATTTGGTTGGCCGAACTGCGTGGTTTTTTTGTGGCCTGGTATGGAGAACACATCTCAAAACATACCCTCACTGATCATTATGTCCCCAGTGACCGGATCAGTATCAGCCCTAAAGTCCGTAAGATGGCGCTGATGCTGATTAGTGTCCGTGCAATGGGGCTGATAATTCCAATAATGGAGGGAAAAACAAACAAGTGGTCGGCTGTGGTGTGGTAGGTGGTTAAGGTGGGCGACTATCACACAAAAAACCCAGCTTCATATCCTGGTAGGACCATCCAATGAACTTCTCAACGGCCAGTTTCATGTCCGTACAGTTGTTTACCACACAGAAAATTGCATTTGAATGTTTGAGTTTTGTATTATTTTAAACGAGTTCTTACAAAAAAACATTCATTCATTTGTTCCGTCACCACGGATTTGCAAAGATAAACATTTTTGTATTTCAGTACTCTTAATTTTTTACTTTTTCCGGTTGTTTTGTTTATCTGTGAGCTTTGCTTTGATTTATAATTTGTGTATTGCAGTCAACATAATTTATGGTCGCAAGACACTCCGACAAATTAAGGCGAAAATATGATAAATGAGAGTTTGCGATTTGGATCGGTGTTCAAATTAATTATAATTGAGCCGTGGCACTTACGTAATATTTCATTATGTTTGTTTCATTTATGTATTTTTGGTTTTTTTTTTTTTTTGGTTTACGCTTCTGTTTCTCGGCGTGTGTGTGGTTTCTTTTTTTTTTTGTTTTTTTGGCCGTTTTCATTTCTTCAACATTATTTCTGTTACGTTATTTGCATAAAGTTTTGATAAACAAAACGTAAAACATGTCACACGACTGTCAAATTGAACTTGTCCCATTAGTGTGCCAAACGTCACTAATTCACTAAAAATACACACTTGCGCGAACGGAGTCTCGGTGTGTTTGTCGATATGAATGAAACGTCGTCAGACATTTCGGACAATAACGATGCGACGACACTGAATGGCCGGCCTTAACTTACGTTACGATGTTACGGCCGCTCTTGGCTGATCCGCGTAATTCACCTCATTCATAGCGTTTTGTTTTAACCCAAAAGACACCAACAACGACAACACACAACTTTGTTAACGTTTTCAAGAAAGTTATAGCCGCATTTTATCGTATGTAGTTTTTGTCGGTCGCGTTGATGTCTCCGTCTCTCTGTTCCCTGATAATGTTACGGTATCGTTTCGTTTCGTATCGTCCGCGTACTGTTTCACATATTCAAATATGCGTAATCGGAAGCGACGTGCTTAGATTTTTATTAAACGAAAGTACACCGAAAGAAAGTGAAATCGCTGCCACTCGTATGTATGGAAATGCATGTTGGACGAGGGGAGGACAGAGCAGCGGCCGGTGGGCAGACTAACGTTTGGACTGACTGACGTAGACCTGTACAAAATTCCGAGTATTTTGTGTGCCCATATTTGTTACGCCTGTTTTTTTGTTTTCTTCGTTTTTTTTTGTTGGTTTTTGTGGGTTTGTTCGTCCAAAACTGAATGAACTGAAAATTAAATATTACAAAATCACACACACACACGAAACAATTTCGTTAATTAGGTCTTAAGTAATAAATGGACATAAAATTGAAAATTTAAATTGTAAATTCAAAAAAGGTGTACTAAACGTAAGTGTGTTAAAATTCGAAATGCCGATACACACACACTGACACACATCAAATATTTGAGAATACACGTGTTGCATTTGTCCACAACCCAAAAACTATTCTTCGTGTGGACAATTTGCCAGGGCTTTCAAGAGACACCTAAGGTTCAAGGGGGTGCCATTTAGGTCAAAAGTTTCAATATGTCAGCTTTTGGACCCTGTGATTTCAATGGCACCGCCTTCGAACTGCATTGTTTCAATGGTGGGTCCTAGGTTCTAATACGTCCTCTGTATGACTCTTGTTTTTAAATGTGGTCCTAGGTTCCTAGGAGGATTACTTTTGCCCCACCTTGTATAACCACTTTTGGACCCTATGATTTCAATGGCTATGTCCTGAATTTCAGGGGATCAACGTTGGTATTCTATTGGCTCAGGGCTCGGAACAATTTCCGGTAAACTTAAATATGCATATTTGGATTCTTAAATGAAACTTTTCTGAGAAGCCGTTTCTTAAATTTATAACATTTTAATGAAAATTCTTCATAATATCAATGAAATTTAAGAAAAATGTCATTGCAAGAATGAAGAATTTTTCATAGATAGTAGGAAAGATATTTTTTGTGCTGTCGCGCTGCGATATATGGTGTATATGAGTATTAAACAGCCAACCCTGGTTCGGTTTCTGCTAAGATTATGGAAAAATATTTTCAGGAACCGTTTAACATCTACTACTTTACGAGTACTAGATACTTCTCTACTTCATGTAAAACTTCTGTAGATAAATAGGTAGGAGTTTAGAGGCGTCTTCAAACAGAGGTGTAGGTCTGTGGGTTCGGATTCGTGCGAAGATTCCCATCTGTTGCTTCTTGGTCAGGAACAGAACCAATAAAGGAATTTTTGTAAATTATTTCCGGTTATAAAAAACCGAATGTCCTGGTTAATAAAACAAATTGTATAACCGGTTTATAAAAAAAAAACAGGATAACCGGTTTATAAAAAAACCGGATAACCGGTTTATAAAAAACCGGATATCCTGGTTTAAAAAATCGGATACCTGGTTTATAAAATAACCCAATAACCGGTTTATAAAAAAACCGGATAACCGGTTTTCTTAAAGAAACCGGATATCCTGGTTTATAAAAAACCGAATATCCTTGTTAAAGGTGGTCAAAGGATACCCGGGTTTAAAAAAAAAAGTCGGATAACCAGTTTATTAAAAAAGCGGATAATCGTAGTAAAAAAACGGATAACCGGTTTATAAAAAAATCGGATAACCGGTTTATGAAAAACCGAGTATCCAGTTTATAAAACTTGGGTTAACCGGTAAAAAAGATTACGTATATTAGTTTAAAAAAAATAGCGGATACAATCGGACACCCAAATCGTATAGCCGGGTTTAAGTAAAACGGGATACCCATACTCCCGACTACTATCCACAATCTTAAAACTGTTAGTGCAATGAAATACCGAATATCCGGTTTATGAAAAACCAAATATCCGGTTTATAAATGAGCGAATATCCTGGTTAATAAAAAAATCGTATAACCGGTTTATAAAAAACCGAATATCCTGGTTAAAGGTGGTCAAAGGATACCCGGTTTATTGAAAGAATCGGATAACCGGTTTATAAAAAATCGGATAACCGGTTTATGAAAAACCGAATATATAGTTTATCAAAAACCGAGTATCCGGTTTATAAAACATGGGTTAACCGGTATAAAAGATTACGTATATTTGTTTAAAAAAATGGCGGATACCCGGTATTAACAAAATCAGACACCCGGCTTCAAAAAAAAATCGAATAGCCGGGTTTAAGTTAAACCGGATACCCATACTCTCCACTGCTACTGTCCACAATCATAACCCTGTTAGTGCAATGAAAAACCGAATATCCGGTTTATAAGAACCTGTGTGGCTAACCTCATTTAGCCCAGCAAACATTTTAACTGCCCACCTTTTCGTGTCATAAAAAAAATCATCCAATCGGATCGTCTTTTTTTGGGGTTATACAAATCAACACATTTTTTTTTGTTGGTCTCTTTTCATTTGTGATACTTGGCTGTTGTTGTTTTTGCTGTGATTTCTGTCACCGTGTGCAAAATGCAACAAAAAAATGGTATTTTTTTGTCATAATTTGCACTTTTTGCGTTGCATGTGCGAGAAAAAAAACATCACCAGCGAAACAAACAAAAATTTTACAACTTACGTTGTTTTTTTTTTTGTTTGCGTTGCTGTCACATTTTACATTTCTCAATCGTTTGACCGTTTAACAGCGGTCAGTCAACTCGCAGGTTTTTTTCCGCCTCTGTGTCTCGGAAAGAAATTACAATAAAAACTTGATGTTTCATTTATGTCGTCTTCTTCTCTGTCTTCTTGTTCTTGTTCGTTTAACAACAAATAATAAAAATTGCAGTGTATATGGTTTTCCTTTTAATACAGATTAAAACCAGCCCCCCACCCCCCCCCCACTCACAACCATAGTTTATTGATTTTTGTCTGATTTGAATCGAATCCAAGCGCAGTAAACGAAAAGTGTTGACTGACACCGGCGTGCGATTACATTACAATGAACGGCCAACCCGGGTCCCCTTCTTCTATGGCTGGGGCCCGCAGTGGAAGTGTATTTTGTTTAATCTTTCCGCATGTTTTTTTTTTTAATTTCATTGAGATTTCATTTTGCAGTTTTGTTTTTATTTTTATTTTTTAATAATAATTGTTTTATGTTATTTGATTTTTTGCTGTTGTTCGTTCAGTTAATTCTTTTTTCCCTGTGTGTAATTTAAGTCCGTTTAATTGTATTTGATTATGAATGCAATTGATTGATTGAAATGAAAGAGACCAGCAGCAGTAGCAGCAGCAACAACAAAACTGCGAATTCATGTCAAATGCTTGATTAAATGCATATTCATTATAACTTATTACACTATTCAATTTGTTTGAATATATATTTCTATTTCTATTGTTATTGTTTTTTAAATGGGAAAAGTGTCGTCCCGAACAAAATGATGGGAATGTAAGACGTAATCTTTTTTGTAAAGTTCTGAAAATACATTTAGCTAGTCCAGATTGAGTGTATTTGAATCCCAAGATAATCTCCAGTCAGCAAAATTTTTCATGATCTCTATTAGATTCTTGTTTACCAGCTACTCACTGAAAGTTCCATCACTCCCAAACGTCACAGGCCCCGTCTGCCATTAGAGAAATATCGCATGTATCGCATTTCACAGTTGACTAAATTATTGTGAAAACATTTTTTTTTTTTTACAATTTAAAATCACTGAAAACCTTAAATGATATTTTTTTTCATTCGCTGTTTTCATCGACTCTCTCTCTCTCTCTCTCTCTCTGGTCGTCTCATCCATCCATCTATCATCGCAAAACAAGGGTCACATTTTAAATAAAATGAATGGAAATAAATGTTAAACACGAACGAAGTGCACACACACACACAAAATATTGCCTTTCATTTTAATTAATTTTCATTCAGTATTTTTTTTCGTTTTTTTTTGTGCGATTTGTGTAGTAAAAACGAAGTCTGCGGGTTAAGTTTATGCTGACGTTTTTTTTCCTCTTTTTATTAATTTTTTTTCAATATTTCTTTTTTTATATTATTTTTATTTTTTTGTCTATATAGCGTGACTTTTATTAAATGGAATATGTGGGGACGATGCAGTGAGAGGAGGGGTAATATTACAAAAAAAAGAGAAAAAAAACTGAATAGCATGCAAATAATTACAACAACGTGATGACGAATGAGGTTTTGTAATATATTTTTTTTCTTCTATTAAATATTTAACAAGCTGTGTGTTTTGTTTTCTAAACTCGCCATTGTTTGATAACTTCAAAACTGGTGGAGTGGGCAATTAACTCAATTGTATTCGATTTGGATTTGTTTTATAAAAACAAATTTAAAAAAAAAACCTTAATTTTTAAATAACAATTTTTAAGAACAAAATTCGAATATCTACGCAAGTAGATAATGGAGCATCGTGTCAAACTGTGAATCAAAAAATGTAGTTTTGGCAATGAAAATTTGCTGGCAACATTGGCTGGCCATTCCATTCTACGTCTGCCTCAGTCCCCGGCGCTAAAATTCCTGCGACGGCCAACATCGACCAGATCGTATGTATATATGATATATGTTATCATTTCATGATATTTTATTATCTAATGGAAACGATAAAATGGAAATTTAAAAAAAAAAGTGTATGAAATTTGTTCATTGCATCTATGAAACATTTCGTGGTAACAATGAAATTTTGTCATTAACTGACATTGTTATAAAACCTCCATGAAATACGTTCAAACAAATACTGCAATGAGTACATGTTTATCCACAACAGTCGTTGACGCATATTTCGTAAATTCATAATATTCCTATGAAATTTCTTCATAATAACAATGAATTTTATGAAAAACCTCATTGGATTAATGAAAACTTCACTGTCTCAAAGATATGAAAAAGGTGTCTATTTCGCCCCGTGTACTTTTGTTTGTGTTTGTCAGTTGGCCTTTCTTCAACAACATTTGGGTGTTTCAATTTTCCAAACTAACAAAACAATTATCGATGTTTAGTTTAATTGCTTGCAACAATAACAGCAACAACAACAGCAACATCATTAAGTGTCGTGTTATGTTGTTTAAAAAAATGTAAAGTTTGCAACTCAATTTTTGAAAAAACACCATTTGTTAAAAAACGCAAGCCTTAAAAATCGTTTTTTCCCTCCCCAATTTCAATCACAAAATCAACTGTTCGCCTTTTTTCTCGGTTTCTATTTTTCTTTAATTTTTATTGTTTTTTTGCACACCATACATGTTGTTTGGTTTTGTTTTGTTTTTTTTTCACCTCCCAAACTCATGAAATTGGAATGTGGAATACTGAAAAATATCCGCATCATCGAACAACATGAGCTGCAACATGCGGCACCATCGCCGTCACCGTCATCAGCTTCATCATCGCCTTCACAGCGTCAACGCCGTTGGACGATCGCAATCGTCAACATACAGAGCTCCCTAGAAAATATTTGGCATTAGCTGATATTTCGTAAATTGTTTTTTTTTTTTATTGCGAAAATTGCAAATTTTATTTTTGAAAATTAGAAACAGAGCAAACAGACATTTTTGGCTATTTTTGACCATGTACTGCTGAAAATAGACCAACACGAAATGAAACATAACAAAGGAGCAGCGCCAGAAGAAGAAACAAATCACCAACAACAACAAAAACAGCTTAATGAAAATAAAATTGATATTCTTTATTTGATTGTTTTACAAAATCACAACAACGTCGTGTCTTTGCTGATTGGGTGCTTGAAATGCATGAAAATGATCTGGAATTACATCGAAAAATCATCTTGACTGATGAGGCCCATTTACTCCTGGGGCTCGGAAAACTCAAGAGTTATTGTTGAAAAGCCTCTCCATCCTCAACGTGAGACTGTTTGGTGCGGTTTATGGTCCGGCGGGGTCAATGGACCTTACTTTTTCGAAAATGAGGTTGGATCAACAGTTACGGTGAATGGATTGAGTTAGATGATCTGGATCTGAACAATGTTTACTTTCAACAAGACGGCGCTACGTGCCGCACTCGCAACGAAACCATTGCTCGTGTACGGGAAAAGTTTCCGGGCCGTGCTATCTCTCGAAGAGGTGATCACAATTGGCCACCGACATCTTGTGATTTAATACCCTGCGACTTCTTCCTTTGGGGCCACATGAAATATAAGGTCTACTCCAACAGGCCAGCGTCGATTCATGACCCCAAAGATTCGTGAGGCTTTCGAGGACATAGGACAGCCACTTTGCCATTTGGTTATGGATAATGTCATGAAAAGGATATGGTCCTGTAAGCGTGGTGGCCATTTGGCTGATGTTGTTTTTCATTATTAACGGCAGACCTTCCTCTTTATTATGAAATAAACATCCGATAATTTATCTCAAACAGTGTCAGTTTCCTATGAATACCAAAATAACACCTCTGGTTGGAAAACCCTGTATAAGTGTAGTGTACTTATTGTCGAAAAATTATTATTTTACTATTTTCACATTTTTCTGTTTTATTGTATTACTATTTTCCTGTTTTACTTTTTTTGTATTTTATTATTTTACAATTTTACTATTTGACTATTTTAGTATTTTACCGTTTTTCTATTTTACTATTTTCCTGTTTTACTATTTTTGTATTTTATTATTTTACAATTTTTGTACATTATAAAATACAAAAATAGTAAAATAAAAAATAGGATAGTAGTAAAATAAAAAAATAGTAAAATACAAAAATTACAAAATAGTAAAATATTAAAATAGTAAAAAAGTTAAATAGTAAAAAAATAAAATAGTAAAATACAAAAATAGGAAAATAGTAAAACAGTAAAATTACTATTTTCCTATTTTTGTATTTTACTATTTTATTTTTTTACTATTTAACTTTTTTACTATTTTAATATTTTACTATTTTGTAATTTTTGTATTTTACTATTTTTTTATTTTACTACTATCCTATTTTTTATTTTACTATTTTTGTATTTTATAATTTTTGTACTTTACTATTTTACTATTTTCCTATTTTTATATTTTACTATTTTATTATTTTACTATTTAACTTTTTTTTACTAATTTGCTATTTCATTATTTTACTATTTTGTAATTTTTGTATTTTACTATTTTCCTGTTTAACTATTTTTGTATTTTATTATTTTACTATTTTACTGTTTTGTAATTTTTGTATTTCACTATTTTTCTGTTTAACTATTTTAAAATTTTTGTAGTTTACTATTTTACAATTTTACTGTTTTACTATTTTACTAATTTACCTTTTGACTATTTTACTATTTTTGTATTTTACTATTTTATTATTTTACTATTTAACTTTTTTACTAATTTAATATTTTACTATTTTGTAATTTTTGTATTTTACTATTTTTGTATTTTACTATTTTATTATTTTACTACTTTCCTATTTTTGTATTTTACAATTTTTGTACTTTACTATTTTTGTATTTTCCTGTTTTACTATTTTTGTATTTTACTGTTTTACTAATTTACTATTTCACTATTTTACCGTTTTCTATTTTACTATTTTCCTGTTTTACTTTGTTTGTATTTTACTATTTTTGTACTTTGCTATTTTACTAATTTTCAAATTTACTGTTTTAATATTTTACTATGTTACTAATTTACTATTTGCGTATTTTACTAACTTTCTATTTTACTATTTTTAAATTTGTTACATTATCACCAATTTTCTTTTTTTCTCAATGAGACTCTGTTAATATTGTGAAGAATTCTAAAGAAACAGGTGATTTCGAAAAACGAAAATTCGTCCCCGACCCAGTATCGAAATTGGATAATTATGGCCTAGTTTGTGGGCGCCATCTGTATATTGTCACAACTCTGGCCGCTCATACTTGTCATTGGTGACGTTTTGTGTTTTGGTGTTTGGATATTTGGCCTTATTTGTTCTCTCATTTGGGGGGATACACGGCGCATGTCTTGACATCTTTAAATATTTGTGTTTAATTTTGGCGGCAAAACCCCAAACTCTGGTGGATTATTCTTAAATCGGATTGAATTAATGTCGACGTCGTCTTTGTCTTTGTCTTTGGCTGTGTATGTGTATCTGATTTGCTTTATTTATTTTCATTGGACTTCTGTAACATAGCAACACGATTTCAAAAGTGAATTTTCTTTTGAAGAAAAAAGAAAATAATGAAATAAATGAGTGCAATTGTGGCAAATTCTTCTTCTTCTGTCTTTTTTTTTTCTTTGAATTTCTGGCAATTGGAAAATATTCTGAAATGGTAACGCTGAGTTGGCGTTTCAAAAAAAAAAAAATGTTGCAGCCAAACCAGAGGAACCCGTTTGCCTACTTTTTCTGCCGTGGTGGTGGTGGTGTGTGTTGGTGTTTCTTCTTCTTCTTTGCATTTTGTTGCTTACAAAATAGTAAACTTTTACTTTCATTTTCAATACATATAATTAATAAATAATACGTGCATGTGCATATTTGAAATAAATCTATCACGTCCGAGCTCTACAGATTATTACGCAGTAATAGATTTTTGGTTTTTGTTCGTTTTACGATCTGCATACATTTTAATTTGCAAATCATTTTTTTTTTTTATATTGAATTTGCATAAAATGCTGTTTTAATTGATGCTATTGCTTTATACTATGATTTCTAATTCCTTCATACACATATCGATCGCAGTTTCTTAACTTTTAATTGCATAATTTGTTTTATTTTTTTTGTTTAAACCAAATACTTCAAACCGGTACTGAAACGTGTTTCAAGTATTGGAACGCATGCAGACAAAAAAAAAAATATTTTAAATTAGAACAAAATCTACAGCACTCGCCTGGCTCTAACGTTTAGTATCATGTTCGCACCTGAGCTCCGGCGAGCCGTAATTAAACAAAAAAACTGAAAAAGAAAACCAAAAGAGTTCGTGATTTGTGGGATTTGAAGCATTTGCGCATGCGCATAAATATGCCTGCGACTGAAATCTCATAAACACAATTATGTCCGGTTAATGAGGCATTTTGATATTTTTCATCTTATTTATCGCCGGGCCCTCTTAAAGTGGCCAGGAACTGATAGCAGATTTTAGGAATGACACTAATGATCGGGAAGTGTGCCATTTCGATGCTGTCGAAAATTAAACCAGTTATACAACTAATGACTTTTGACAGCTGATAGTCGATGTTATTTGATGTTTCTTCATAATCTGCTGCAATACAACACTATTCTTTGTATGTTAATATTTTCAGATAAAAAATAGTATGATTGTTATATCTTGATTAGACTAGGCTAGATTCTAGAGAATAACAATATCTACTGGCATTGTTGCTGATGGGTTGTGATATTCATAGTGGAGCTTGTCGTTATCCTCTCAGTTCAACAAGTTTCTGCATGTAAATTGAGCCAGGTCTTCCGTGAGAAAAATAAATGTTTCTTGAAGTTATCCCATAAGAGTCCCAATCTACAGGTATGTCGACTCAGATTCCCCAACAAAATATGAACAGCTGGCAACTGCCTCTCTGATCTCCCTAGCAAAATTCATCGAAAGTTCCAAATGGATCTACCTTACCCACATTTAAAAAAAAAAATTTAAATTTTTGAAGAAAAATAATTAAAATTTTTAACAACATTTTTTTTTATTTTTTAAAAAAAAAAATAATTAAAATTTTTAACAACATTTTTTTTTAAAAAAAAAATAATTAAATTTTTTTACAAAAAATAATTAAAATTTGCTTATTTTTTTTTAAAAAAAAAAACATTTTTTTGTAATTATTTTCTGACGACCTTTGCTTTTATGAACAATTTTTAATTTTATATTTTAATAAACATTTTTTTTTATAAATTTAAGTGTACTGTTTTTAACAAAGTATTTTTATTTTCAACTTTGCTTTTATTATAACAATATAAGTTTTGTTGAAAATTTTACAGGTATTTCAAAAAAATATTTGTTTTTATATCCAAATTTTTTTTTTTTACCAAAATTATTTTCATACAGAAATAATAATAATATATATTTAAAAAATATTTAAAATTTTTTTTTAAAGACAGAAAACTTAAAAAAATCAAAAAAATTTTAATAAAATTTCATTTTTGTAAAATAATTTTTTTGTAAATATTATTTTTTCAAAAAAGTTTTTTTTAGTAAAATAAAATTGACTGTTTTTAATTTTTTACGAACTTTTTTTTCAACTTTGCTTTTATTTCCAAAAATTATTTTTTTAATATCCAAAAATTTTTCTACAAAAATTCATATATTTTAAAAAAATTTATTTAAACACATAAAACTGAAAAAAAGTTTAAATCATTTTTAATAAAATTTTAAATTTTATTTTATTAAAAAAGTTTTTTTTAGTAAATTTAAATTTACTATTTCTTTATTTTTTTAGGAAATATAATTATTTATAACCTAACCTAACCTAACCTAATTATTTTCAACTTTGCTTTTATTAAAAAAATATAAGCTCTGTTTAAAATTTTAAAGTTTTTTTTAAAAATATTTTTTTTTTCGATCAAAATTACTCTTTTTTTTAATTTTTTACGAAATGTAATTATTTTCAACTTAGCTTTCATTGAAAAAATATAAGTTTTGTATAAAATTTTAATTTTCCAAAAAATATTTTTTTTAATATCAAAATTATTTTGATGTTTTTAACAATTGAATTTTTAGGTAAGAGCATACCAAAAATTACTTAATCCCCCCCCCAAAATAAGGACATATTTTTCTAGATTTTGTTAAAAGAATTGAAGAAAAATTGGAAACATTATTATCTTCATTAAACCAAAGTATTCTTTTAAATTGTAGTTATTTTTGAATTCTATTTTATCGAAATTATTTTGTTTATAAAAATTGTTATATTTTTAACAACAAAAATGTTTTTAACAATAGAATTTTTAGGTAAGAGAATACCAAAAATTACTTAATCACCCCCCACCCCCCAAATTGCAATTATTTTTGAATTCTATTTTATTTTATTTTATTTTATTTTTATTTTATTTTATTTTATTTTATTTTATTTTATTTTATTTTATTTTATTTTATTTTATTTTATTTTATTTTATATCACAGTCAGGATACGTTCAACGCGACGTTACGATCGTTGACTAATCCGACCTTAAGATTCGATTGATGTGAATGTGAAAAAGTTCGTACCCAAAGAAGGTTTATCTTTCATCATTTCTGCTGCTAATTTTTGTAGCTCAGAGTATGACCCAACATGCACTCGTCGTGTATGTGTCATTCTTGAATAATCCATTTCGAGCAAGAGATTCAAATTGCAGATAGATTTGTATCTGTAGGTGTTGGTTGGTATTGTAGTCAACTTTTTTCTTATTCTCCTTTATAGTCAGTTTATGGTTGTGCTTGTCACTGTTTCATTACATTTTATCTCTTTCTTTGCCATACAGCAACAAACGGTTCATTTATTGGTATATTTACACGATTTTAATGACTTTTCTCGGTGCAGTCGATTTTGAGGACGGGTGCTGCTGCTGTTGTTGTTGTTGTCGTGGGTAGCCCACGACCCACGAGTGTAGACGTCGAACGAAATGACGTAAAACGCAAATAGTTATCAGACAAAATAAATGACAAGTTACACTAAAATTATTATTTGTTTAAAAAAAACCAACCTCCCCCCACTACCACTTCACCATATTTGGCTAAGTAATGGTATTTTTCTTTTGTGAAAATTCAATAAATTTGTTTAGAATGTTTTTGCAAAGTCTCCCCTCTACAAAGAAATTTTGTCGACTATTTAAATTGTTTTCCTATTACTTCATGTCATCTTTTATGAATATCAACATTTTTTCCATATTTTTTCAACACTTTTTTGTTGGAATAGGAGAAAATAAAACACACACACACACACGGAAATAAACTACAACAACAAAACGTAAATAGGAATAGGAATTTCCTTTCTGTTGTTTTTGCATGTTGTGCAAGATAAGATAAAAAAACAAATACAGATTGTGCAAATAAGTAAAAGTTGCAAAAAAGATAAAAAAAAAACACCTAAAAGATTCCCTCAACGGCTGGAGGGCCGGTGGGCTGGGGTAGCAGGGGCTACGAACGACCACATGTGTATTTTGTTTGACGCAATGAAAAAGACGAGTTTGTTTTCCTGCTGATAAGAAGAACAGCGTTTTTTTTCAGTTGCAATCGCATTTCAAACATTTTACAAAAACCAAACCTCCCATTCAAAACTTCTCTCCAACGTATCCGTAATCTTTTTTTTCCGCTAATGTAATATTTGCAAGCAAAAATAAATGATAATTTTAAATTGACCTTAAAAATCGTTAGAATGGGTTTTTTTTGTTGTATCAATGGCAATGGAAAATAATTTCATTCAACTGGTTGCCTCGCCTGGCCATGCAGTAGCCTATCGACATCAGCTCTGCGGCTGATAATGCGATCTTCAAAAACAGGGCGCAAAAACCTAACCTAAAATTTGAACAATGAAATATTCTCCAATTGGTTTCAAGCGAACCAAAAGAATTCGTAAAATCACCAAAAATCAGCTGTGGAAATAGTGGAAGCATTTGGAAGTGGTATGGTAATTCTCATAAAGATGTGAAGGATTTTTCTGGCAATATTGTAGAAATAAGTTTGAAATGAACACTTTTCGTATTTTTCAATTTTAGTGTGGACATTTTTTTATATTTTTTTGTTAGGTTTTTTTTACACATTTCTTGGTAATTGTTCATATTGCATTTTAAAAAAAATTATTTGGAACGTTCATAATTTTTTTTTAATTCGATTACATCGCCCGAAAATCTGTAACTTTTTATTAAGTTAACATTTCTGAGTTCTGTTAAAAATTGTTTCTAGACAAGGAGTGAGCTGTTATTTTAAGGTTCTAACTTAAAACATCAGACAATTGAATATACTTTAGAAATAATTTCACACGAGCGTACTAAATCGGACAATATTTTAGAAATAAGTTTGAAATAAACACTTTTCGTATTTTTCCATTTTAGTGGGGACATTTTTTTTTTTGTTAGGTTCAGTATTTACACATTTTTAGGTAATTGCATTTTAAAAAATTTACTTTTTTCACATTAAAAATGATCAAATTTTGTAAATTTTGAAAATTGACTAATTTTCGTATTTTGTATATTTTTTTTATTATTTTGTTAAGATCTTTTTATACATTTGCAAGTAATTGCATTTAAAAAATGTTACTTTTTATATAATAAAAAATTTTAATTTTTTTTTTCGATTTTAAAATTTAAAAAAAACTTGATATTTGATTTTATGAATTATAAACTTTTTTAAAATTTTGAAAATTGACTACTTTCCGTTTTTTTTGGGTTTTTTTCATATTTTTTTCATATTAAAAATTTTCAATTTTTTCAGATTTTGAAATAAAAAAAAATTTAATTTGGTGTTTTTATTTAAAAACTTTTTTCAACTTTAAATTTAATTTTTAAATTTTTTTATTTAAAAACTTTTTTAAATTTTAAAAATTGACTATATTTTTTTGTTTTTTTTTACACATTTTAAAAATTTTCAACTTTTTTAGATTTTAATTTTTAACAAAATTCAAATTTGATTTTTGACTTTTCAAATGTTTAAATTTTAAAAATTGATTAATTTTCGTATTTTTCGATTTTTTTTATTTTTTTTTTGTTTTACACATTAAAAACTTTCTATTAAACATTTTCAACTTTTTCAGATTTTGAAATATAAAAAAAAAATTAAAATTAAATTTTTTCTTTTAAATTTTAAAAATTGATTTAGTCGTGTTTTATATTTTTTGTTAGGCCTTTTTTTTTCGCACATTTCGATGTAATTGGATTTTTAAAAATGTTATTTTGTTTTCATATTAAAAATTTTCAACTTTTTCAGATTTTAAAATTTAAAAAAATTAAAATTCGATTTTTCGGCTTCTCAACTTCTTTTAAAGGGTCTAGAAACGACCAAATGTAAATTTCATTTTGTTTCTATGTTTCCCCATTGATAAACATTTCTTGCCAAGTAAAACACAATTACGGTCAAAATGTAATGTGAAAAACTCAATTGTTCTACCGGTTTTTTTGTGTACTCCAGAATTCTACCAAAATAATGAAAAAAAAAAATACTCCGCCTGACGTTAAGTTGTTTTTAATTATTTTTTATGTTGGTTTTGTAACCTTTCCACAACTCATACATTTTTAAGCACCACTTGATGTGAGCACCATTTTTGTTTTCTACCTCAACGAAGTATTACAAAGTTTAATGAAATTTAAAGTGGGTTTTTGTTCATTGTTTCAGTTTTTTTTTTTTTTTTTATCAACAAAATATTTAACAAAAACAATATAATACCAAAGCATTACATGGCAGAAAAAACAATACTTTTTCAAATAAATGTATGTTGTTTTTTTGTGGGCTCTTAACACCCAAAGCCAATTGTTTCCAAATGTGCGCCGCAACTCTCTGTCTGTCTGAGAAGACAAAATCATCTTGTCTGAGTTGACACCTTTGCACATTTTTCTAAATTCTTCCGGCTTGTACTATGTTTTTTTTTTTTCGTTTTTGTTTGCAAAAAAAAAATCAAATCGCATCATTTGGTTTTTACCACCATAACCGAACAAAAACCGAACCGAAAGCCAACAGAAGAAAAAATATGAATGATTCATATTGTAAAGAATCTTGAAATCTGCTGTGTCTGATTGTATGACTGGCCGTGTACACGAGTATTAATGCCAATTTGTATCTGTATTTTTGTCGAGTTTATTTTTCTGTTTCTGCTCAGAAAACGCCAACCATATATGCCCATACATTGAGGCTACACGATGCTGCTCGACTCTGCTCTGCTCGATATTATGTGCGACAATGATGAGATACAAATATGATTATTTCATACTTAAGAAGCTGTAAAAGAAAATAATAGGTGGGTTTTTTCATTGATGTTGGTTGGTTGGTTCCAATCCAATTTCTCTCTTTGTAGGTCTATTGTTTAAATAATATATTAATTAAACCTCTGCAGGAAATTGATTAACTTATTTTTGTGTTAATTAATGTTTTAATTGAAGTTGGTTTAACCGATTGAAAATATTAATTGAATGTAGTGAAATATCATCAATTAATATATTAATTGGTTTAATTAAAACATTAATTGATTTAATTAAAACATTAATTGATTTAATTAATATATTAATTGATTTAATTAATATATTAATTGATTTAATAAATATATAAATTGATTTAATTAATATATTAATTGGTTTAATTCAAAAATTAATTGATTTAATTAATATAATAATTGATTTAATTAACATATTAATTGATTTAATTAATATATTAATTGATTCAATTAATATATTAATTGATTTAATTCATATATTAATTGATTTAATTAATATATTGATTGATTTAATTAATATATTGATTGATTTAATTAATATATTAATTGATTTAATTAATATATTAATTGATTTAATTAATATATTGATTGATTTAATTAATATATTAATTGATTAATTAATATATTAATTGATTGGAAGGAATGCAATGGAAGGAAATTAATTTACTTTGTGTTAAGTAATTTTTTAAATATAATTTTGTTTGCCTGGATGAGATAACTAATTAAGTGTATTAAAATATTAGTTGATTTAATCAATATATTAATTGAGCTTTGTTTAACCGAATGAAAATATTACTTGAATGTATTGAACGATTAATTGATTTAATTAATATATTAATTGATTTAATTAATATATTAATTGATTTAATTAATATGTTAATCGATTTAGTTAAAATATTAATTGATTTAATTGATATATTAATTGATTTAATTAATATCTACATTAATTGAACTTTTTCTAATTTTAATTACTTTTCTAATTGGTTTTTGTTTAACTGAACGAAAATATTAATAAAATGTTTTAAAAAAATAATTGATTGATTTAATTAATATATTAATTGATTTAATTAATATATTTTTTTTTGTGTTATTTAATTTTTTAATTGTATTTTGTTTAACTAAATGCAAGTTGTAATTAAATTTATTAAAATATTAATCGATTTAATTAATATATTAATTAAGCTTTTGTAATGGCAGGAAATGAATTATTTTTTATTTGTGTTAATTCATTTTTTTTTTAAATTAAAAATTAGTTTATGTTTTGCCTGTGCCTGTGTGAAGTTGCTTAGTTTGTCACTCAGCCTTCGGATGAATTGCAACTGTGCTCTCAACTTGTGGTATTTGTTTTCCCCCACCCCTCTTGGAATAAAACTCGCCTATGGTACATGTTGTTGTGTTGTTTTGTTTTGCATGACGATGAAGATTTTTATTTATTTTTTTTTTATTTTTTGCTTTCGAATTGATCAGACAGCGAATGTTGATTTGTTGAGAAAAAAACCCAGATGATACACTTGGTTGTCATATCGGGATGGCGTAATTTTCACCTTCGTACTGGTGTGTCTGTCTATGAGGATGCTGAATTCGTTTAGGAATAAAAACTAACACTCAAACTGAAATAGAGCCGCAGATTTTTCACCTAGGATTTAGACTCTTTTTGCCTACGAAATTACTTTACAAAAGTTTGTATTTAAAATGTTTCAAATCGTAATGATCTAGGATTTTTGTTTGAGTGTAGTTACATTACATTCAGTTAGGTCTAGAAAGAGAGACGGGAGAGAGACATAGAGAAAAAAAACACTTAACCAGTGTGTGGTCGTAATTACACTTAAAATTTATAAAGATACATTTATTCACAAGTATTAACATAATGTAACCACTGAAGATACTTCGTTAAGTTCATTAAGTAGGCTTTTCTCTGTAGAATGTAACTGCGTTATTGCATGCGTAGGGTATTTGCGTTCGTTGTTCTAGCGAACAATGTCAAGTGACGTGAGATAAAGACATCTCTAACATCTGACGACAATTAATGACATTGCGTGGTTGTCAGACGTAATGTAGGCCGTCACCGGGCGATATCAGGGTAATGTGTTGTGCAGTCGACGTGACTGGCAATGGTGCACTACAGACCTTCGAGAAAGCCTGAGCATGGGAGATTTTCTCAAGAAAGACCTTCTTCTCGTAGACAAATTTCGTGTAGGTATTCTCATAAAAGTCTTTCCAGAGAGTATTCTCACAAAAGATCCTCTAGTAGGTATTCTCATGGAAGAGCTTCATGAAGGCTGTCTCACGGAAACCTGCTCACGGAAGGCCTTATCACAGAAGACCTTCACAAAGAAGATCTCACAGAAGACCTTTAAAAAGACATTCAAGAAGACCTTCTCACAGAAGACCTTCTAGAAAGCATTCTCACAGAAGACATTCAAGAAGGCCTTCTCAAAGGCCTACAAGAAAGACCTTTTCAACAAAAATATCTTTCCAATGAAGACCTTCTCAAAAAAGACCTTCAAGAAAACCTTCTCCCAGAAGACCATCATCAAGGCCTACAAAAAAGACCTTCTCTAAAAAAATATCTTTCCAATAAAGACATTCTCACAGAAGACATTCAAGAAGGCCTTCTTAAAGAAGACCTTCTCACAGAAGACCTTCTCAAAGAAGAACTTCAAGAAGACCTTCCAGAAGGCCTTCTCAAAGAAGACATTCACGAAAGCCTTCTGATAGAAGACCTTCTCAAAGAAGACCTTCAAGAAAACCTTCTCACAGAAGACCTTCAACAAGGCCTACAAAAAAGACCTTCTCAAAAAAATATCTTTCCAATGAAGACCTTCTCAAAGAAGACCTTCAAGAAGGCCTACAAAAAAGACCGCCAACTCGCCCTCAATTGTCGTCATCTAACCTATGATCACCATATCCCTTTCTACTAGCATGGATAGCAACCTTGAGAGATACTCAAGATTCGTTCTCTCATACCATTAAATTTATTTCTATTTTCAAATTGAAATTCTGCAGATTCTCTTCCGAGTTTTAAATAAAACACTAAAGTCTGCTAATTGTTGGTTATTCATTTAATGATTTTAATTGGAAATTAATCTTTTATATTAAATACAATTTGTTCGTTTTGGTGCAATTTAATCACTCATTTTTGTTTTTTGGACTTTTGAAAGGCATTCCGTACGAGCTTTAAATGTTTTCAATGTTTCTCGTGGGTTGTTTGCAATTCTAGTCGGAAAGTAAAATGAAATACCTTTGAAATATATAAAGCTGTACTTAAAATTCTTTTTAATATTCATGAGTTACTTATTAGTTCAGACATTAATTTGTCTACGAACGCAAGAGGTTTTGACACTCAAATCTCAAGGTCTCCAGAGTCCCGGCTACCAGTTTAGTTTTGGATTTTTTTTTTGATGAATGTTTTATGAATTTCTCATACGAGAATTTTGAAAGTATTTTTGGGGAAACTTTAATTTATTTAGAATTTTTTTTTAACGATTTCACTTTAGTTTCTCAACAAGTTTTTTTTTTTTGTCAAATTCAATTGTGCTTGTTTTGCTACCTTTTTTGTTTCTCTTCAAGAATTGGCACATTTTGTAGTTTTATTTAGTTTTTTTTGTCCGTTTGTTGCTTTTGATTCATTATTGACACACATTGTTTGCATATTTGATTTCTTGGCCAAAAAAAACAAAGTTTTCTGTTTTATTGTCTAAGCAAAGAAGTTGTAGAATTAAAAACGAAAATTGTATCGTAATTCCGAAGGCTAACGGTGAGCCCTTGAGTCGGGATAATACGTCTGTGACTTTCTTTTGAGTCCAGCAACTTCTTGACACCTACTTATTATTTGCCTTACCCAGTAATGACAACGTCTTACCAGTTTCCTTGGTACCACATTGAACTAGTGAGGTGTGATTTGAAAAGTGTTTATTGCATGAAAACGTTTCGGAATTTGGTGAATTTTAGCCCAGAATGATTCTCTCTACCGCACTTCGTGAACACCCTTACTAGTAAAATGTATTGTCTACTTTCATGTGAAGACATTTTTTTTTAGTTTTTCTTGTCAATTAACTTGTTTAAACTATTAATTTATTGTTGTTTCTTTTGCTGTCTACCCAAACAACACAAATATTTAATAGCTCAAAACAAAATAACAAAAAAAATAATAAACTTATGCAATAAGCTCAAGTTTTTTGCTAGCGTACTGCGGAGACAGAAAGTTTGAAATGCGGTGACTGGCTGGCGTCTCCTTCAACGCCAAAAGAGAAATGTTATTATTTTGAACACGTTTTAGATGGTAATTAAAATTGAAAATTAAACGTTAAATGTTAACTATTAAACTATGCAAAAAAATATATTATTTAAAATATTCAATAAAACTACACAAATCTGCGCACAAAGTATTCAAAAAAACCAAATATCTTTTTAGAAAAACAACTTATGAGAGAATTCATAGATTCAATTGATTTCGTCTACTGAAGGAGGGAATATAGGATTAAAAAAAATCGATTTGTAAAAAAGTAATCGATTATCAACTAACATGAAAGGATTTGTTTTATTTTTTAAAAAAATCAGCTTTATCAAAATTTATCAGGTGGAGGCTGACACAGAGATCTCTAAGTGTAACAATTGTTCAGAAATAAAGTAACTATGAGAAATCGATTACAAAATGGTTTTTAAAAAATAATCGATAATGGATTATCGAATAAATCTGTTTTAGTGAAATGGGCTATTTCGTAAACGAAATTTTTTTATAAAAAAAAAACTCTTACTTTAGCTTACATTCGATTACACTTCTACGTCTTTTGTAATGGGAATAAATGGTAGTGTCAATTACTTTTAATGTCAAAGCAGAGAATTTTTAGAGAGAAAACAAAAATCAGACGGATTTAGAATTCAAAAACTGCTGAAATAATAAAATTATTAAAAACCGATTACAAAATGGATTTTTCGAAAGATAATCAAAAAAACTGTTTCAGTGAATTTGGTCTTTTTTGTAAACGATTAAAAAAACAGTTTCGAAATAAAGAAATCGTGAAAAGTATATTTGCAAATAAGCGATTTTTTTACAGATGTTAAATCGATTTTGAAGGAATATAATCGATTTTGAACAAAACAAATTTTTTTTTTATTCGAGAATAAATCAGGTTCATACCAGGCTTATTTAGGTATACAAAAAAAATTCAGTAATAATGACATCATGAAAAGTCGATCACAAAAATCGATTTCGAAATTTAATAATCGATTATCCATTTTATATTTGATTAGCTTCAAAGAATACATCAGAGTCACTTCCGTTTACATTTATTTTTTTTCAAAAATAATGAAGTAGTCAGAAGTCGATAACAAAAATCGATTTCGAAATATAATAAGCGATTATCAGCTAAGAACAAACAATTTTATATTTAGTTAGGTTAATTAGAGAGATCAAGGTCATCTACGTGTGAAAAACTTTTCATAAATAATGAAGTCGATAACATAAATCGATTTCGAAATATAAATAATCAATCTAACTTCCATTTTCCGATTTTTTATTTAATTATCTCCAACATAGAGGACAGGGTCATCTCTATTTAAAAGAAACTGTTTAGAAATAAAGATAATTAGAAAAGCCGATTGTGAAAAGTTAACATCGGCAGCCATTTGAATGAAATTTTTTTCCATTATTAACCGGAAGGAATGTACATTCAAATAAAACAAGAAATTTGAGAAAATATCCAGTAGTTTTTTTTAAAGAATATTCAAAAAAAAAAAAAAAAATATGGGCCGACATCGATTTTAAAATAAAAAAATCGATTTTAAAATATACAACATCGATGTTGATACCAAAAATGAATTATCAACTAAATTCGTGTGTGGGCGGCCATGGTGTGATAGATAGCTTGTGCAACTATTGCACAGCAATTCCAGGTTCGTATCCTGGAATATAAAAATCGATTTTGAAATATAAATTTCGATTTTGATAATAATAATAAATGATCAACTAAATTCGTGTGTTAATTAAGTGTAACATAGTTTGTGCGACTATTGCACAGCAATTCCAGGTTCGTAGCCTGGCAAAATCCACAAAACATTTCTAAACGGTCGTTTCCATCAGGGACAGAATGGCGACTTTCCTAGTGGGACAGTATTCTCTAAGTCATGTACGACTTAAACAGTGGCTCTCCGTAAGCGAATATATAAAATATATCGTAATAGATTTGAGAGCTCTCTCCCCTACATACGTACGTACGTATATTTAGTATTTGTAGATTCTTATTTTTATTGACTTAATTATGTGTTTTATTAATTATTTGTTCATTAAAAAAATTTCATTTCTAAAGCCCACCTTTAATTTTATTTCCTTTCCTTATTTCTAATTTCAGGTAAATTTCTCTTCATTTACTTTTGGGAATTCTAAAAAAAGAAAATAAACACAAATAAATTCTAAAAGTGGTAAGCAAACTGAAAACGAAAATAATATTAATAAATTAGGTCCACACCCACCGCAATACTGTGCATGTGTGTATCTTATTAAATATTGACTGGATTTGAACAACAAAATAAGCTAACAAGCTGACGCTTGTCGCACGCTGAACCAACACAACCTGTTCGGCGTCCAGAAAAACACTACAAACTGTTCAAATACATGCCGAAACGAAATTATCCCATTGGAGGCGTAATATGGGCCATGACCCAACAACCCAACTACATAAATAAGTTTCCAAATAAATAGAAAAAACAAAACCGAGAAAAAAAGTTGTTGTAGAATGAAACGACTTACATACACCCTCATGTAACTAAACGCCTTATCTACAATGCCGAGACATAGTCTGAGAAAATTCAGAAAATGATTATAAGCCCGCCCACTGACTGATTGAACCTCCAGTACACATGCTAGAGGTTCAATCTTACAGTGGGCCTAAACATATGATAGGTGATGAAAATTCCTAAGAAGTCTGAGAATTAATTCGTGAATATTTCACGGACATTGATCTGAGTTTCTACCAAACTTTCTTAGACTCATAGGAGGCGTGCGTCTCTCTGTCCCTGCCCCATGATATCTGCCCACCTGCTGTGTAGGGTGAGGCCTCCTAATTGTGACATCTTTCAAAATGCCAATGTGCTTAGAACGAAAGCTGTTGGCTTTCTTTCATTGTGTAGACTTTGTTTTGTTAGCAGTTTTATTTTTATTTGTTGACCAGAGAAATGTAAAACCAACAAAAAAAGTGAATTGAAACAGAAACACAAACACAAACACTTGTCCAAACAGAATAACATAAGACGAAGAAACAAAAAGTGTCAAACAAACGCCAGTGACGAAAATTTTGAATTTCGAAATTTCAGTGACCCTTTTCCCAACAGCTTTTATTGGCTATGGCGTTCATAACACGAGCCGCTAAATTCCCTCAAGATCAGTTGTTCTTGACGATTTTTAAAGCGCTACAATCTGATATCGTCTCTCTCTCTTACCAAAAAGTGTATAAACAAAAAATTTATAAAACCCTCGAAAGTTGACAAATTCTTGTTGGTTTCTTTTTTTTTTTTTTGGTGGGGGGAGGGGGTAGATGAAAGTGATTCCGCACGTGCGCATTGCAAGGTGCGGAAATGGTTTTTAGCCATGTTTTCAAACTACATTGGCATCATTTTTCGAATTTTTTCGGTTGTTTATGTCTGTTGTGGTCTTGGTCGCCGTTTTCTGGTGGCTATAACAAAATGTTAATTGAGCTCTTCAGACAAAATATACACACACACACACTCACAGACAGAAAGAAACAAATCGATATTTATATTTATTTGCTGTCGCTGTGGTTGTGGCCGTTGCCGATGTCGTTGTGTTAATCTTGACCCGGTCGGAAACGTGACCGCTTCTTTTTTGTTTAGCTGTTTGTTTGTTCGTCCGCCTGTCTGTTAATTTGTCTGCCCATCGAAGTCCACCTGTCACCTCCTCGCTCTCCCCCACCCCCCTATTCCCACATTTGTTCACAATATTCGAAATAATTTAATTACTTTTGTTTTCAACGTTTTTTTTTTTTTTTTTTTTTTTTTTTTTTGGCTTTTCTAGCTTGCGTCTTTGTCGTTAATTCAGTTCAGCATTCGCAAAATAGCTGACAACATGCTTTGTTGTTGTTGTTTAAGTTTGTTGTCTGTTTTGCAGTGTACTTAACGTTTATTTTTAAACCGAATAATATAACATTAAATGTCGCCACACCGTATGGTCGACAACGTGAAAGACTTAACGGAAACGGAAATACGGACAGCAGGAAGATGTAAACAAAAACCAAAACAAAATAAAACAGTGTGACGTAAATCTAGGCCGGATTTTATTGTTTCAAGGACATTGTTCAGTTAACAGACTTATGTTAAGTTAACAGACTTATGTTAAGTTAACAGACTTCTGTTAAATTAACAGACTTCTGTTAAGTTAACAGACTTCTGTTAAGTTAACAGACTTCTGTTAAGTTAACAGACTTCTGTTAAGTTAACAGGATTATATTATGTTAACAGACTTCTGTTAAATTAACAGGATTATATTATGTTAACAGACTTCTTTTAAGTTAACAGACTTCTGTTAAGTTAACAGACTTCTGTTAAGTTAACAGAGTTATGTTAAGTTAACAGAGTTATGTTAAGTTAACAGACATATGTTAAGTTAACAGGCTTATGTTAAGTTAACAGACTTATCGACAGAACTAATTTGTGTTAACTTAACACAACTGAAATATAGTAACAGAATTAGCTTATGTTAACTTAACGGAATATTGTCTGTTAACTTAACACAATTATACTCTATTAGATTAACAGAAATATTGGCTGTTAAATTAACAGAATTATTCTCTGTTTACTTTTAGAATAGATTTATGTCAATTAAACGGAATTGTCCTATGTCAAAGTAACAGAATTGACTTATGTTAACTTGACAGAACTAATTTATGTAAAGTTAACTGAATTGGCCTATGTAATGTTAACAGAGATACCATTAGTTCACTTAACAGATCTGATACATAAAATTAACTTATGTCAACTTAACAGAATATTTTTAATTGAATTGTATAAATTCATGTTTATTTAACAGCATTAACTTATGTTAACTTTTATTTAACATAAATTACTTATGTTAACTTTTATTTAACATAAATTACTTATGTTAACTTTTATTTAACTTAAATAACTTTTAGTTAACACAAATAACATAGGTTAACTTAACAGAATGAACTTATGTTAACTGAAATGTATAAATTTATATTTATCTAACAGAATTTTAGACTTTACATGTTTTAACACAACAGAATAAAATATCTGAATAAATGTACGTAACATAACTGTTAAGTTTAGACTACTCTGTTAACATTTCGTGTAAGTCTGAATCTACTCAGTGGATCTCTGTGAACTCGGGCTGTTAATCTTTTTCCCGGGTCTGTTCCATCTTCTATCTACTTTGATCTAATGAGTCTCCCAAACATTTCTGTGATCGATCTCAGTGTGCAATTGTTTCTGCTGGGTCTGTTTACACTTTCTGTTCACTATTTGACAAAAAATTTGATGAAATTTGCATTTAATCTAAGTCATCCATATTTTGTGGTGGCGGCAGCGGTTCTGCTGTTGTCAACTTCCCTCTAAACGTCTCGTTGTGGCTTAGCCATGATTGGCATTTTAATTAACACCTCAATAATATTATAACTACAGGTAGGAGAGATACAAATGGGCACGCACACACTCTTGCATGGATTCCCAAAATAGCACACAACTACGATAATAATAAAAAACTGTCCGAAATAGAGCGTAGTAGTTGTAGTTGTCGGTATATATAATTATGCAGGCGTCTGACTACTTACTGTTCCAAATACAAAAATGTATGGAAAAAAAAATGGTGAATGACGGACGACAGACGAGTGTCGATGCCGCCTGTAAAAACAAAATGACAAAAAGTAACACCAAGCAGATATATTGTCCGTGTATGCTCAGGTATTCGATAATGAGTTGATTATTATTATTATTTTTTTGATATACATACATGTGTATTAGGGTGTAGCGAAAACGAATTTTGAGGATGTATGGGATGCAAATGGTGATCACAGAAGAGCTTATTAACACTCTAACCGGAAATGCCACTGTGAGGATGTCTTCATTAATTGAGTTTAATTTCGTAAACAACTCACCAGTTTGTTTTGTTCCATTACACCCTAATACACTTACATACATACATGCATTTTATGACAATTAGTTTTTATTCCCATGTATCGGACTTTTTCTCTCTCGCTTTATTGTGACCGTTCACAAGTTGCCGGATATCATGCTGTGGCGTTGGTAACTTTTGGTAGGAATTTCCAGATCACTAACACCACCGCAAACCGTTTCTATTTGTCAGAGAGCTCAGTGGGGAGCCCAACGTCACGATGGGTGCAATCTTAATATGTCGTTGAACGATTTTTTTATGGAAAATTTCTATAAAGTGAAACAACTCTATGAGATAATCGAATAAGACTCGACCACATGATGTATTTCCAATTTAATGGAAAAGAAGGGAAACACATTCTTGTAGTACACTAAATTACAGAGATTGCGAAGACCGAATGCCATCAAGTTTTAACAATCGGAGAGTAATTTCTAATATATTCAGACACTTCTACAGAAATACATTTGCAGTTCGGAGCCGGTCACTGAGAATTACAATAATAACGTGAACAGCTAATTGAGTTGCTAGATGTTCCTCATCTCTTCCTTTGTGGTATGTTAAGGAAAATACTTACGTACATATGTATGTAGTTATATGTGAATGTAGATGATAATTTTGCATTTGCGAACCAAATCAAGAGCTATGGGGAATTGTGTGAAAACACTGAATTTGTATTATTAATATGACTCATTCACGTGTACGTAATATTATATGCGTTATTCATATTACGTATACGAGTCCATTTATGAGTTATTAATATTACGTATACGTATCAATTATATGACTATTGCTATTACGTATACGCCCCGGTGTAATAGAATAACTCGGCAAAGCTCGTTATCAGTATCACGGAAGTTGTTTTCAAATTTAGCAGAGGCCGGCCATCCCGAAAATGACTATTCCGATTTTGTTGAAATAAATTTTAAAAAATGTTCCACTTAATTTTTTTGTGATAAATAACTGACATCCACTTCTAATGTGCTTTGAGGTCTCTTTGAGTACAAAAATGGTCGAAATGGATTGTTTTTAAATATTTTTTTCCTTCGTGCTTTTGTAGACAGAATTTGTCATAACTCAAAAACGACTATTCTAATTTTGTTGAAATAAATTTTAAAAAATTGCTGTGTGTTCCCTTTGAGTACAATAATGGTCGAAATGTATTTTTTTTAATATTTTTTTACTTTGTGCTTTTTTAGACAGAATTTGTCATAACTCAAAAACGACTATTCCAATTTTGTTGAAATAAATTTTAAAAAATGTTCCACTACATTTTTTGTGTGATAATTAACTGACATCCACTTCTAATGTGCTTTGAGGTCTCTTTGAGTACAAAAATGGTCGAAATGGATTGTTTTTAAATATTTTTTTCCTTTGTGGATTTTTAGACACATTTGTCATAACTCAAAAACGACTACTCTGATTTTGTTGAAATAAATTTTAAAAAATTTAACACTGCATTTTTTTGTGATAAATAAATGACATCTACTTCTAATGTGCTTTGTGGTTTCTTTGAGTACAAAAATGGTCGAAATGTATTTTTTTTAATATTTTTTTACTTTGTGCTTTTTTAGACAGAATTTGTCATAACTCAAAAACGACTATTCCAATTTTGTTGAAATAAATTTTAAAAAATTATCCACTAAATTTTTTTGTAATAACTCACCACTATCACATTCTAATGTGCTTTGAGGTCTCTTTGAGTACAAAAATGGTCGAAATGGATTTTTTTAAATATTTTTTTCTTCGTGCTTTTTAGACAGAATTTGTCATAACTCAAAAACGACTATTCCAATTTTGTTGAAATAAATTTTAAAAAATGTTCCACTACATTTTTTTGTAATAAATAACTGACATCCACTTCTAATGTGCTTTGAGGTCTCTTTGAGTACAAAAATGGATTTTTTTAAATATTTTTTTCCGTCGTTCTTTTTCAGACATAATTTGTCATAATTCAAAAACCACTACTCCGATTTTGTTGAAATAAATTTTAAAAAATTATCCACTACATTTTTTTGTAATAAATCACCACTATCCCATTCTAATGTGCTTTGAGGTTTTTTTGAGTACAAAAATGGTCGAAATGGATTTTTTTAAATATTTTTTTCCTTCGTGCTTTTGTAGACAGAATTTGTCATAACTCAAAAAGGACTCTTCCGATTTTGTTGAAATAAATTTTAAAAAATGTTCCACTACATTTTCTTGTAATAAATCACCACTATCCCATTCTAAAGTGCTTTGAGGTTTCTTTGAGTACAAAAGTGGTCGAAATGGATTTTTTTAAATATTTTTTTCCTTCGTGCTTTTGTAGACAGTATTTGTCATAACTCAAAAACGACTATTCTGATTTTGTTGAAATAAATTTTAAAAAATTATCCACCACATTTTTTAGTAATAAATCACCACTATCCCATTTTGATGTGCTTTGAGGTCTCTTTGAGTACAAAAATGGTCGAAATGAATGTTTTTAAATATTTTTTCCTTCGTGTTTTTTTTAGACATAATTTGTCATAACTCAAAAAGGACTCTTCCGATTTTGTTGAAATAAATTTTAAAAAATTATCCACTACATTTTTTTGTAATAACTCACCACTATCCCATTCTAATGTGCTTTGAGGTTTCTTTGAGTACAAAAATGGTCGAAATGGATTGTTTTTAAATATTTTTTTCCTTTGTGGATTTTTAGACACATTTGTCACAACTCAAAAACCACTCCTCCGATTTTGTTGAAATAATTTTTAAAAAATCTATCATTACATTGTTTTTTTTTTTGGAATAAATGACCATTATGTGCTTTGTGGTCGCTATGGATACAAAAATGGTAGAAAAAGTTTTTTTTTTTAAATATTTTTTCTTTTTTTTAATTTGTGTTTTTCACACACAATTTGTCATAACTCAAAAACGACCATTCCGATTTTGTTGAAATAAATTTTAAAAAATTTACCACCGTAAATTTTTTTAATAAATAACAGCCATCCCATTCTAACGTGCTGTACTAAAATGGTGGAATTATTTTTTTAATATTTTTTAAATTCGCCTTTTTTGAGACATAATATGTCATAACTCAGAAACGACTGTTCCCATTTAAATTTTTAAAAATCTACCACTACATTGTCATAACATTGCCCTTTTTCTGGCTTTTTATCTCAGTATTAGTTTCGGAGTTATAAACAAATTTAAGGTAAATACGCTTTTTTCAGTTTCAATATGTCGGAGTTTTAATTTTCCAAAAAAATCGACACCAATTAGTGACTTTTCCGTAATACATTGAATTTGTCTTGGATCTCATGTGAGTTGGTATCGTCCCAAATTCGACAATTTGTTTTTTCATAATGGGCATTCAATTCTATCCATAATGTGCATTCACTCTAATCGACATTTGAATATAAACCAAACCAAAAAAAAAAATGCCGCTCACTGTTGTCGCTTTGTGGTTGTCTACACTTTTGTACCGATTTTTTTTTTTTTTAAATCAAAGCACTTTGCACAAAACACAAGGATAAATACATTAAACCATGACAAGGCGTGTATTAGTAACGCCAAGTCCAAGTCAATCGATGGCTATGGCCAGGCCAGACCAGACCAGACAACAGTGCAGCAATCCCATTTAAACTCAAGAAACAATTACATTTCAATTGATGGCGACAATGAAATGGCAATGAGGTCGCAGACGATGATGAATTTTGAAGAAGACCAGAAGAAGAAGCAGAAATAGACAAATTTTAAATTGTAATTGTATACACATTAGAAAAAGTCATGTTACTGTTGGTGTTGCTTGTTCCATGTTTGTGTTTTTTTGGCGTTTTGCAAAATATCAGACGGCAAAAAAACAACATCATGATTATCATCATGATCATCAGCATTATCCCCGTGAATATGAGAAAACATTATAGGTTTTGTTTAAGACCCTATCACTTTTTAAGTGAGGGGCGAGATAGTATCTTAAGTTTGTCGTTCAGTTGGTAGCGATGACAGTTATTGTAACAACTAGCCCGGAATGGCAAATGTTGTAACAGCAGAGAATGTAATAATGTGAATGACATGTATTTCATCCCGGCTCAATTTCATTTCATGCATTTCTTTAAATCAATGGAACAATTTCCTTACAGACATAAGAAGTACTTAAAATTATGTAGAACCTTACTTGAGCAATCGAAAGAGATACAGTCTGAGAGATGCCGATTCACCCAACAAAATGAGTGGTCCCTTCTCTGTACGCAATAGAAAAAGGCCTAGTCCGTCTGAAAATTTTCCCAGAGGAGATCATTTTTTAGGCTGATTGAAAGCCGGCTTAGCAGGACATATAGCCCGTGTTGACCTTGTCGCAGAGGAAAATAACTCTTCGAGAGAAATACTCACCCAGTTCAAGCTGTCTAAGCTGAATATGTTTTTATGACGTATTGGGATAAATACTCGACCAGAGAAGAACCACACTGAGAACCCACTCACTCACTCTTTATTTGGCATAGATAATGCCACCTTGGTCCCTGGGATGGAAAATGTTTAAGTTCTTCACAAGGACGGCTAAAAATAGGGGATTTACTACACAACCAGAAATATTCGAATTTCACCAAAATAAAAAAAATAAATTATTTATGAATTTAAGAAAAATAAAAAATAATTCTCTCTCTTTCGCAGACTGCTAAGAAATTTACAAAAATCGACACAATTTTTTTTTGGTAAATTCCCAATTTTGAAAAATTACACTATGCAACAAAAAACATTTTTTTTTTTTGGAATAAATAACCACTGTTCCAATTCGGAAATTTACAAAAATCGAAACATTTTCTTTAGTAAATTCCCAATTTGTAAAATTACACTATGCAACAAAAAAAACATTTTTTTTTTTTGGAATAAATAACCACTGTTCCAATTCGGAAATTTACAAAAATCGACACATTTTCTTTAGTAAATTCCCAATTTGAAAAATCGACACAATTTTTTTTTGTTAAATTCCCGATTTTGAAAAATTACACTATGCAACAAAAAACATTTTTTTTTTTGTAATAAATAACCACTGTTCCAATTCGGATGTGCTACAACGCTTTGAGTACAAAAATGGTCTAAATTGTTTTTTTTTAAATACCTTGTGTTTTTTGAGACCTGTGGTTTTCAATCTGGCCACACTTTTTTTCGGAGTTGGTCTTTCTGGCAGCTGTCACTTGATTTGTGCTCAGTTTGGTTTGCCATTTTATAGCGTTTAATCGTGGAAATTTATTACGAAAATAATGGCCGCCGATCCTGATTTTCACAAGAAAATTCTGTTCAGCGCTGAAGAGCTCACCTTTGGTTGAATGGGTACGTTCGTAAACAAAATTGTCGCATTTGGAGTAATGACAATCCACATTGTCATTGTTGAGACGAAGGTCACATCCGAAGAAGGTCACTGTTTGGTGTGTGGTGTGGGCAGAGGAAATCATTGTTCCATATTTCTTCAAAAAAAATGAAGGCGGTCATAATGTCACCGTCAATGGGGAATGCTATAGAGTCAAGATTAATGAAGAAGTGTTCGAAAATTGGACCTCTCGGCTGGCCACGTTCTTTTTCAAATTTTCTTCTTAAAGTGAGTGCATCATTTTCGGGTCGTGGAGCCCCTCCCTGTATTGTACATGCAGTCTGCGAAAATTTCAATAACAACACTATGTTTTTTTTTTACATTTCCGCGATCGCTTCTGTGAGTTCGTCGACAAACCTGATGACATCGTCCACTTATGACAGGCCATTACATAATAATGGCAACTCATTACCGGCAGCATTATTTTGCAACATAAAATAGTGACTACCCCGAGTATAAGAAATTAAATCTGCACTTATATCTAGTATAGTAATTAAGAGGAGGGTAAATGGGATTCGGCTTAAAATCGAGTAATTGTTTTCCCGACTTCTTCTTCTTCGTATTTGGGGAAAATGACTCCATGACTACAACAATAACTAAGTGATGTCTATTATGAAGGTGGTGGTGGCTTTTGTCGCTGAAATATAAACTCCATATCATCGAGTTGTGGTGTTTCTTTCACATACACCAGCAGCAGACGACAAAACGCCTGTCAGTCAGTCCGTCAGTGAGTGAGACAGGCAGCAGCAGCACCACCACCAGCAGAAAAACACAAGAGTTATGCGATTGCGCGCATTTATTAGGTCATGGTCGCCATATAAACAAAATACAGAAATGATACCGAGTAATATTACTAACATACAGACATACATACACAACGAATGTATAGTACATACATATGTATGTACTCGTGCACACACATTTACATACATCTAGCTGAGAAGACTGTCAAACAAAGAAGAAACACAAATGATATTAGACCCGTACCCGTACCTAGTTCAAATTATATTGTTAACAGAGATTGTTACTCTCGAATACGAAGAGTGGCTGCTGACAGAGGGGGTGGGGATGGGGGGGGGGGGAGACAGTTTCGCTGGTTGGCTCATATCCCAACAGACATTTAATATTTCAAATATCATTACCAACAACCACAAAAACAACAGCATTATCATCATCATCATCATCATCCTAATGATGACGATGACTACAGCAACACCGTGTCTTTAGCTGTTGCGTTGTTAATCATTCACCATCGCTTTGCCATAAACAAAAAAAAACACAAAAAAACACAGTTTTGTAGTTTTTTTTTTAATTCAATTATTTTTGTTTCTTGTTATTTTTTCTGCAATGCATTGTGGATTATTTTGTTGTAGTACCGCCGCATAGAGAGAATGCTAAACCTTCAGAATTTTCAAAAAACAATAACAATTGGAATTGCATTCGCGGCCGGCCCATTGTCTTGAAAGGCCTTAAACGAAAAACTGAAACTGCCAAAACTTTATTTCAATAAATTCAAATAAATCGCCTTTCTTTTTAAAATCTTCTCTATGCAGAAGATGTTTTAACAATCTCTAGTTTTTTCTTCTTCTAAATCTGCATAAAATTTCAAATTATTTAGCGAAGATTGTTGTGAACCTCGAGTTTCATTTGCCAACAAAGTATTGCATACAATTTCAAGTTACCAATACACTCAGTTGATGTCCAACCCAGAGGGTCGATAGGCGAAATGGACTTTTACGAAAGGTGGAGAATCACACGTTTGGTATCAAAGCTTTTGCCAGCAACCCTGGAAAATAATTATGAAATTATAATCATCCAATTGAATACAATCCTCTTATACCTAATGAAATTGTCCACAATTCATTGTAAAATAAGTTATAAGACTTTTACATTGATTGTATGCTACGTTTTTCTGGGAGTCTAACAAAAATTCCAAAGCAGCGAAGTTGAGGGGAAAAAATACTCTTTTCTCCTTGGAAAAACTCCTAAATTATTGACAACACTAATCACAAAATCTTCGGATCAAAAACTTCTTTGGAAGATCTAAAGTTTTCTTAACGCCGAGAAAACGCTTCTTACCTTCTGAGCTGTACAATTTAAAGAGGGCTATTTGTCGTCCAAAAGTTCTGTATAGTGAAAAATATTTATAAAATAATTTTTCAATGGAATTTACGTAAATGTTTATTGTATTATGGACACATTTTTTTGATTTACGATATTGTCTTGAAAAGCTTTTAACATTTCCAAAGATCACCCACTTTAGTTCGTACTTGGCATAATTTTCTAGTGAAGCTTTTTTCGTGAGCTTTTGGCTATATCGTTGATACAGTTGAAATTCTACTCAATGATAAAGCTATACTTTTCTATAAAAACTTTTTTATAAGAGCTTTTGGCTATAAGCAAAGTTATAGTTATAGAATTTATCGTTTTAGAATTTCTCAACGATAAAGCTATAATTTTCTAGAAAAGCTTTTTTATGAGAGCTTTTGGCTATGAGCAAAGTTTAGCTATAGTATTTATCATTGATATATTTTAGAATTTGTCGATGGTAAAGCTATATTTTGTTTTGGAAAGCTTTTTGTTTGAGAGCATTTGGCTATGAGCAAAGTTTAGATATAATATTTATCGTTGCGACATTTAAGAATTTTTCAATGATAAAAACTATAATTTTCTACAAAAGCTTTTTTTTGAGAGCTTTTAGCTATGTGATAAGATTTAGTTCTAGAATTTATCGTTTAGACATTTTGGCATTACTCAATAATAAAGCTATTATTTTGTAGAAAAGATTTTTAGGAGTTATACAATTTATCGTTGAGACAGTTTAGAATTTCTCAATGAAACGAAAGATAACTGGGAAATATTTTATCGCAGCAAAATAAATGGCAAACGCTTTCCATTGCTTTTATCAGTTAAACATTTCTCGGTGCGTATATTTGTAGGAAAGCTTTCGACTAGAGCTTTTAATGGTTGTGGAAAGTTTAGCATATTTTCTAGGAAAGCTTTCGACTAGAGCTTTTAATGGTTGGAAACAGTTTAGCAAGGTAAGTCTTCAATGAAAAATGTTTCTAAATTGAACAATGTAAGTCTTGGTTACATGCAGTTCAGTCCAACTGGTTAAGCTTTCTAGGGGAGATTTTTCTTAGATGGAAAAGTGAGCTTTCAAAATAGCCCAATTGTTAAACTTATGTGGGAAAAGCTTTTTAGCTTTTTCTTATGTGGAAATTAAAATACTAATAGGGTTATACTTTAACGAAAAGCTTTCTGTGGGAGCTTTTTCTTACGTAGAATATGTGCTACGAACAGATCTCTAGCTCAAACCGATCAGCGTGAGAAATACTTATAAAAGAGCTTGCATCAAAAAAAAAAAAAATTGAAAGACTTTTCAAATATGAAATAATTTCCGAGAACGTTTGCAAGAAAATTGTGGAGAAAGAAATTTTTTTAAATTCTCTGCGATAAATTCTGAAAATATTCTCCAATAGATCAATGCTGAAAATATTCCGCTAGTCACAGTCTTTGGTTGGAACACGTCTATGTGGAGTTCTTCTCTTCTTTCTCTCAGTTACAAATCCGTACAACATTTTAATTGCACAGCAATGACTTCTTAATGCGGGTTGTTGTCGATGATGATCACTTAATTGGACGACAATCACTTCTTGTCAACTATCGCTGCCATTATCTGTTCCACCTACTTTCTTTGCATCTCCAAGGTGGAGGGGGAGGGTGTTGGATGTGTAATTCTTAGGAATTGTTTCTTAATGTTGTCAATATTATTGATGCCAGTGTGTGCCTGCACACTTGAGAGTGTTCCATGGATGTCCAAACACTCAAGTCCCGATAAGATTGTTGGTATTTTCCATTTTTTGTACCGAAGAAAAAAACCAACAACAACTTTTATTTGCACGATAACGAAAGTAGTCTCTGGCAGTTTGTTTATTTACTTTTTTGTTTTATCAACAGAGAAGAGAAATGAGATTCCAGCCCGGAAAGAGGGAGGGAGTGGTGAAGAAACTTAAGAAATCAATTAAAATTGATATTCTTGTTATCGCCTTCAGTTTTGGCCTGTTCATTAGCTTGCACAAATTCTTCTTGCATCAATATTTCGCCAAAAATTAAATATTTCAATTAATTTGGTGGTAAATTATTTCTGTTTGATTGTTGGCTTCGCAAATAGTTTATTTATTTTGGCTTCGGCGAAGACAGCTGAGCGGGAAATGTTTGGAAAAGTAAAGAAGGTATATGAAATAAATGTATGTACATTTTTTTTGTTTAAGTGACTCAGTCCATATGAGTGGGAATATGTGTTCATTAGCCATCGGCGAGACGGCTGATAACACGATTAGCGATTTTGATTGTGGTGTGGGCTGTGGTGGCATGGCACGTCATCCTGCGCCGTAAACAAAGTTCGTTTAAATCCATCCCCCATATACATGGAATTTTTTAAATAAAAATACTTTCGTATTTTCATGTCTTCAAACTCCGGCCATAGACATGGTTTGTGTCGCTCAACGTTAACCAAAATGGTTTTTCCAGCAACATTTTCAAACACAAAAATGGGCCAATGTTCCCTCTCTGACAATACGTGGGCTTTTCGAAATCCACTTGCGGGTTTTCCGATATCCCAGATGCGATGTTTGCTTGCCGTGATGAAAAGGCGAAATAACTTATGATTTGGCGAGCAAAGTCTTTGTCCATTTCGAGCTTTTCTAACGCAGCGGATAGTCGTGTGCCTTCGATTGGAAAAGGAAGAATGCGAAGTCTTTGTGCAAAATTTGAATCCGTCAGGTGAGTGAAACGTTGAGTTGTTGAGATCGTACCCAAACTGTTCACCTTCTCTTCTCTCAAATTTCTGAACTCTGGCCAAGTTAAGAACGCCACAAAATCCTACTCCCTTCGACATGAGAATCAGGGAACCCCAATGAATGGATAGACATGAAGTTCAAGCGATTCTCGTGTAGTGACTAAAATATTGAGACAGACAATCGGACTTAGGGCATTTTAAAGATTATTACATTACATAGAAATTGTTGGTCACAAAGGTTAAATGCGATTGGCGTGTCCTACCGAAGATGCGATTTGAGACGCTCAAGTGCGGCTGGGACGGGCACGAACAACAAATGAATGTAACAACAACATTTTCGAAGATGTTTACAAAAAAAAAAAATATCGTTTTTGAAAAACAAAACTTAATCAACAATTGAACAACAACTGGAAAATATTAAATAAAGTGATGTTTGTTGTACAGTCTGCTACAAATGCTGTTGTTGTTGCTGGTGCTGGTGCTTGTTATTGTTGTTACCGATGATGGTGGCGTTGTTGTCGTTGTCGGCTGTTATTGTGTTTTGTTATTTCCAATAAATGGAAGAAACCCCCCCCCCCCCCCCTTGCTCTGAAGCTGTGTGCGAGGGAGCGATCACACAAGCTTCAACAGAAAAACACCAGAGTTTAAACACGATCAGAGCAAATGCGAAACGAAAATGAACAACAACTGAAACAAAAGCTGAAGAAAAAAAATACAAATAAGAAATAAATGAAATTAAACTTTAAACAAAATAAAAAAAAACACAATATATATATATGAATGTATCTAATATTGAATTACACACGCACACCGATGCAGTCGCCCCTCAGACACGGGCCCAGTCTCAGACAGACATACAATACAATTTACAGAAATATTTTGTAAGTTTAATCAGTTACTCGGTGAGTCTGTTAGTCAGTCACTCAGTCAGCCAGCCAGCCAGCCAGTTAGTTAGTTAGATAGTTAGTTGGTTAGTCCATCAGACCGGGGCTTATTCAAGCAAAGTAACTACGCCAGTGTTGGTACATTTGTAACATACGAACACATACACAGGCAAAGACAACAACAAAAAAAACACCATCTCAAACAACAACCACAAAAGGTGTTCGTACTCTAAACAACATCAACAACAACAGCTTGCACAGTGGGTGCGAAAAATAACACAAAATAAACAAAAAAATAAATATCTCATTAATTAAGCAAGTCATTGAAAAATACACATTTTTGGTCCCAAAATTATGGAATAAAAAAATTGGCTCAAATTTTCAAAAATAAATGACATAAAAATGAAGAAAATTTAATTTTTTCTAAAAAGTTTTATGGATAGGAAAAGTTATCCCAATTGAATTAAAAAAATTGCCCCAAATTTTTTTTAAAAAAAAAGTGGGAAAATTGCCCCAAAAATATAAAACATAAAAATGAAATAAATTCCCAAAATTTTAGAAATTTGGGGTAATTTTTTATTAGTTTTGAGGATAGGAAAACTTATTTTATTTTGAAAATTTGGGGCAATTTTTTAGATTTTTTTAGTGGAAAAATGTCACCAAAAATTGGAAGACATAAAAATTAAGAAAATGACAATTTTCTATTAGTTTTGAGGATAGGAAAAATTAAATTGATTGCTGATTTTTTCTATAAAAAAAAATTGAGCATTTTTTTGTAGAAATTTTGTGAATGCAACTTTTATGCAGAAAAATGTGAATGCAATTTTATGTAGAAAAACATGGTGGGGAAATGACAACACAGGCAAATTGCCCCCAGATCAATTTACACACACAATTTATTACAATTCGAAATGACATTTTGAAAAGAAGACTAAGTTTTCTTGATTGATCAGCGTCTACGATGACTTTGACTCGATCTTCGTCGTCGTTTCACATTCGATGATGACCTTCGTGTTGTTCTCTTGCCCCGCAATGCTGCTCTCCTATTGCGTGGGCTTTTTCTCCGCCTCCGTGTTCCCGTCCGCATTGCGTCCAGCTGTTCTTTGTTCTTTTTGGCCCACACAACATACGAGATTTTATCGTCGGGCGACATTTGTCGCCAAAGTTCTCCAGCCTCGCTGGCTGTGTTGGCTGCAGAGACATTTGGCATTTCGCGTTCCGATAGGTCCTTTCGATATTCCCCTAGGAAAATGAAAAATGGATTCGTTGATTTCGAACGGTCATCGTTGGTAGTGGATTCCCGCGTTGAGTTCCTCATCACAAAATACGGTTAATTTTTTTATTGCAGTCCAAAAAAATAAAAATTAAAATTCGTATCAACTGGAACGGTTGATAATGAGAAACGTTTTGAAATGAAATTGAATTTTATTTTTTTGAAATTAATGGCATTTGTTTTTTGAAAGGCATACTTTTAAAAAAAATTCAAATTTTAATTGATCAAGTAGAAAGTAGATATTGTAAGTCTGCAGCACAAGTGTGGATATCGCCCGGGCCAAGGATTAACTGTCTTACCTTCAGTCTGTATTTTAATAGAATATAAAGACATTTTATGGGCTGCATCACAATTGCGTTGACCAATTTTGACAGCATGAGAGTAGGAGTGAAATCTTATACTCGTATAGCCTACACCATGGAGAGGATAATACGTATGATCTGCACTAACGACAAAAGTAAAAAGCAGTGCTGATTTTTTCCTAAAAAAATTGCTGATTTTTTTCTATAAAAAAAAATTGCTGATTTTTTCTATAAAAAAAAAATTTCTGATTTTTTTCTATAACAAAAAAATTTCTGATTTTTTTCTATAACAAAAAAATTGCTGATTTTTTCCTATAAAAAAAAATTGCTGATTTTTTCTATAACAAAAAAATTGCTGATTTTTTTTCAATAAAAAAAAAATTGCTGATTTTTTTCTATAAAAAAAAATTTCTGATTTTTTTCTATAAAAAAAATGTGCTGATTTTTTTCTATAAAAAAAATTGCTAATGAATGAACAGAAAACGACTTTCAGAAAAACCAATTGATGGTCATCCTGTTGCTACTTAGCCAGAGTTACCGAATGTCAAAGTAAAGTGCTTATTGAGGTGATTAAGGTAAAATTTACGGAGTAATCGACAAGACACAGGCTGAGTTACTGGGTAACTCAATGAAATAGTTCTTGTTTCACAAATAGACGATTGCAAAACACTGTGCTGCTGCTGCTGCAGCGACAAACAACCGTGTCTTGTTGAAGTGTAAAACAAAAAGTTACGCTTTTGTTGTGTTCACTGGCATTTGTTGTTGCTGTCGCGGCCAGTGCTGCTGCCGTGGTTGCTTTCGATTATTTATTTCTTCACTACAGGTGATCGAGCTGAAAACGGCACAGCACAACCATGGCAACAATACCAACCACCAGCAACAGCAGCAGCAAACAAACACTAGCAACAGACAAATATTGTAAACAATATAAACTATTGCCACGAATGATTTCAAGCACACACCGTACACACAGACCCCACCACCACCACCACTACAAACGCAAAAACACACACAAATGTTCTCTGAGACACACACACACACACCGTAGCAGTGCTTTAAGCGTACGACGGCGACCGCGACGACGACGACCGAGCAACATTTCAAAGATTTGCTGCTTGCCTGGCCAGCCTGCATGTAAAGTGCAACAACTTGTGGTAAAATAACTGGTTGCAACTTTTTATTTGCTGTTTTGGGGTATTACAAGTTTTTACTTTTTTTCTTCTCCTTCTTCTTATCTTTTTTGTTTAATAACCAATTTGAGTTGTTGTTGCTGTTTTTGGTTTTGTTTTAGCAGCAGCACCAGTACACAAAAAAAAAGGGAAAGGCAAAATATAATATTTGTGTTGTTGCTGTTATTCACAGGTTTTCAAATTTAAGACACCGAAAAAAAAAATCCGGACAACAACAAAAAAAAAATTACAATAATTTTGAACGCCAATTTGGCCAAAGCCTTTATTGACTTATTACGCTTTGTACAGAGACTTTCCAAAAAAAAACACACACACACAAAAAAACGTTTTTTGTACGTGAGTTTTTGGAGGATTTGGTCTAAAGTTTGTTAAGAAGTTCGAACATGTCTTTGAAATACAGAATATATTTATCAAACTCTGCACAGCGGACAATAGTCTGTAACTTTTGATCTAGTAAACATTTTCTTCGTTTTGTGCAAATTATCTGTTAATTTTAAGGTATTAACAGTTAATTGGATATATTTTAGAAATGTGAGGTTAGCTGGAACTTTGTATAGCCAGACATTGTGAGAATTGGGAATTGGAAATTTTGTGGATCACATGATAAAAATGTCAAAGAAAAATAAAGACATTGTTTCGATATTTTTACGCTTAGCCAGCCGGCAGCTTCCAGAATAAAACACAGTAACTCCGAAGTAGATCTAATAATCGAACTTCCTTATAGTGAATTTCTCTACAATCAAGAACTCCCTTTTATGAATTGCTTTCAAAAGCACAGCCTTTTCTTTCCAATGTCAGTATATTCTGATCTCCTTATAATGAAGTTCTATGCCATGAATTTGTCATTACAATAAAAAAATGTTGAAGTTGTAAGTTTGACTCGCATGTGTTTTGTCTTCCTTAAATCAATTATTTCTAAACCAATTTCTGTTACGCCCACTGTGTTCCGAGAGGGAAGTGAAATATAATGAGGGGTCACCAATAAGAAGCAAGAAACAAAAGATGAAAGTTACATTACTAAAAATTTTGACAGAGTTGCCCCTGTCCGGTGAATGAAAATGATTCAGATAACGATAAAGAAAGAAGTGGTCGGAGAAGAGTTGTACAAATTTAAAACAGCTTTACAAACCTTTGCTAAGAAAATTATATGAAAATAACAAAAAAGAAATTGCACACAGTTTTCTTAACAAAGGTTTGTTAAGCTGTATACAATTCGAAATGAATTACGGGTTTAGATTTCAAATAAAAGTGGAAAAAATACAATTTCTGTATAATGACGTGATTATCCCAATGCAAAATAGAAATGAAAAATGGCCAAACATTTTTAAATTAAGGTCAACAATAAGAACATTTGGGGTAATTTCTCCAATTCAGTTGCGTTTATTTTGCAATTTTTCTTTATTGCTCAACAAAACACATGACCACCATTTAAATCCAGAAATGAAACATGGACCCACATCTTTCTATTGAGACCAACAACAAGAAAATTTGGGGTCATTTTTCCAATTCATTTGGGTTTATTTTGCTATTTATTTTGCATAAAAAAAAAACATTTAAATTAAAAATGAAAAATTAAAAATTAACAATTAAAAATTACAAATTACAAATTAAAAATTAAATTTCTGGGTTTATTTTCGTATTGGGCTTTTGGGGGGATTTTTCATTTATTTTGGGGAATTCTTCATTTGAGACATTCTTCATTCTTTTGGTGGAATGTCCCGTTTTGGCCAATTTTCATTGAGTCAAAAAATTTTAAATATTTAGTCGATTGTTCGTAATAAAAAATTGAAAATTAAAAATTAAAAATTAAAAATTAAAAATTAAAAATTAAAAATTAAAAATTAAAAATTAAAAATTAAAAATTAAAAATTAAAAATTAAAAATTAAAAATTAAAAATTAAAAATTAAAAATTAAAAATTAAAAATTAAAAATTAAAAATTAAAAATTAAAAATTAAAAATTAAAAATTAAAAATTAAAAATTAAAAATTAAAAATTAAAAATTAAAAATTAAAAATTAAAAATTAAAAATTAAAAATTAAAAATTAAAAATTAAAAATTAAAAATTAAAAATTAAAAATTAAAAATTAAAAATTAAAAATTAAAAATTAAAAATTAAAAATTAAAAATTAAAAATTAAAAATTAAAAACTAAAAACTAAAAATTAAAAATTAAAAAATTAAAAATTAAAAATTAAAAATTAAAAAATTAAAAATTAAAAATTAAAAATCAAAAATTAAAAATTAAAAATTAAAAATTAAAAATTAAAAATTAAAAATTAAAAATTAAAAATTAAAAATTAAAAATTAAATATTAAAAATTAAAAATTAAAAATTAAAAATTAAAAATTAGAAATTAGAAATTAGAAATTAGAAATTAGAAATTAGAAATTAGAAATTAGAAATTAGAAATTAAAAATTAAAAATTAAAATTAAAAAATTCCAAAAAATATTACTTATGCGTACAAACAGACTGCAGTAATGTAGCGAATGTTGGTTTAGCGAAAGCGAATATTGAACTATATTTCTTGATAAAATGATACAAATAATTAGCATATGCGAAAGCGAATCTTTGTAACAGATGCAGTCTTATTTTTTTTTTCGAATGAGAGAGCCAATACTATAATATTCCACACGTTGCAAAATAGACATCTGGTTTCAGAATGTAACCATTGATTTTCTTTAAAGATTTGTTTTCTTCCCACAAAATTTCCTTAGCGAACAAAATTATTAGACAATTAAATATTTTCATAATTTTTCTTCAATCCGCTTATGGGTGACATTTTTGCTTTTTTTTCTGTGCCAATTCGTTCATGTTCGACGGATCTTAGTTCTCCCCAAAAGTTCCTCGCCGTCCCAGCATCATCTCCTTAATAGATCCGCTTAAATTATGGACATTTCCTGAAATCGAAACTAGAAACTATCGAGATTTAAACACAGTTTGGCTTTATACCGATAGCAACTATGACAATTCATTCCAGCCATTGTATGATTTCTCCAATCGCCTGGCGGCCGATCAGAAATTCAGCCGCCTGACGTACAACAAGTTGATCTTTGTACTGCAACAGGTGTTGAGAGATGGTCCCTCACATCGTTGATGGCCTTTAGATCATAAAATCCACATCTGGTCTGCAACATCTGAAAAAATTGTTCGATTGTTTATAAACTTTTGTGGGTTTTTTTTCGCTCGAAAACATAATTTCTTCTGTTCGTATTGATAATAATTTATACAGCAACACTTATCACACTTGTGTGTGTGTGTGTGTGCTGAACCTATGACGATGATCGTCTTGACAACAACACGAGCGGAATGCAGGGCGGTTGGCGAGGGTTATTTTTTGCCGTCTTCAGTAAGTCAGTCAGTAACGTCAAACGAATAAAAAAAAATCCGTATTTGTGCAACTGTTGTCATTATCTTTTCATGTTTTGTTTTTTTTTTGCTATTGTTAACAGTATTTATTGATTTCTGCAAAGCAACAAACAAATAGAAATACCAAAAAAAAAAAAAAAAAAATAGAATAAATAAAACAACAACAAATAATGACATTAAAATTTTGTTGCTGTTTATACAACATTTAAATGTAGAACAATAATGAAAGTAAACGAAAACCAAGACATTTTCACTGCGTCAAAACAAATATTCCGGCAATGCCGGTGTGTGTGTATGCCACGTCAATGACACACTGACGGGGGTGGAAACAAATTACAGTAAAAAATAACACAAATTGGAAACGATTTTGTATTTTCATACAAATTGAATACTATTTGGATTTTTTTAAATTCGCTTTTGAAAGGAAACAAAATCGTCCAAACATCACATTATCCTCCCGGGCGATCAGTCATATCGTTAATGGTTTTTCGGCATGATTTTTAGTTTTCCAGAAAGAAAACAAAACTGCTAGAATTATAATTTAGGACTCAATATTGGAATATGATGAACTCCAAAATTATCAGTGAAAAAAATGTGGAGTTTTTTTTCAAAGTCCATAACGATCCTTATCATAAATTAGAGTTATGGGTAATGAGGAATTGTGTGATGCAAAAAAAAAGAAAGAGTTTTCCCACCCATCCGTCAAATAAAAACACATCAGTTGGAGGAATACGTATGAGGCGCCTAATAATAGGTCGCTTTACGTGATAACAAATAAGTTAATTTGAAATCAGAAAATTCTTGTAGTCAATCACTTATAGAATGTAAACTTGGTCTTAAAGTATGCAACGCCAAATTGATGTAAAGGATCCACAAAAGTAGGCCAACGACTTTTTTCCTAAAAGTATGCAACGCCAAATCGCTTTAAAAGATCCAAAAACTATGCCAGTAAATTATTTTCGTATTATGATGAAACAGAGATTTTCTTTACGAAAACTAAATTTCAAACATGTGTTGTCACACAGTGGTCCGGAATCCAATTCCATCGGCCCTAAATTCGGTAACTTTTGATCTTGTGAACATTTTTGAATTCGATCTTTGAGGTCTTGAATCGACGCTGGGATGTTGGCCCCCAAAGGAAGACGTCGCAAGGTTATTTTCGTATTATGATGAAACAGAGATTTTCTTTACGAAAACTAAATTTCAAACATGTGTTGTCACACAGTGGTCCGGAATCCAATTCCATCGGCCCAAAATTCGGTAACTTTTGATCTTGTGAACATTTTTGAATTCGATCTTTGAGGTCTTGAATCGACGCTGGGCTGTTGGTGTCGACTTTATCTTTCACGTCGCCCCCAAAGGAAGACGTCGCAAGGTGTTCAATCACAAGATCTCGATGGAAAATTGTGTTCACCTCTTCGAGAGACAACACGGTCCGGAAACTTTTCCCGTAAAAGAGCAATGGTTTCGTTGCTTGTGTGGCACACAGCGCCGTCTTGTTGAAAGTAAACGTTATCCAGATCAAGATCATCCAACTCCGACCATATCATTAATCATCTCTCGAGACTGCAAGTTGTTCACCATTTTTTGTAGTGAATTTTAATAATTCCAATGCGTTGTTGAAGCGTGTATCGATCCGTAGTTTCTACTTGTCAAGTGTCAAAGAATAAAAGCTTCAAAACTGGCAGCAACCGAAATACCTCTTGTTGGAGAACCCTGTATTATTGTGCCATGAGATTGAATATTAAAAAATTTGTTTTTTAAAGTTTTTTTCAGATTTTGAAATTTTAAAAAAAAATTCAATTTCCTTTTCGACTTTGCTGAACTGGATCTCATAGATGTTCACAGCTATGGCACTCAAGTTTTTCCTTATTATAAAGAGTGGTTTCTTATCCTGATTAAGAGATCAAAAGCCAAAATTGCGCAAACTTGTTGTGCGTCTATGTGCCTTCTGGCTGCTTTTAATTTAAATATCTTGGGGTTGTTTTTTTTTTTTTTTTTTTTTTTTTAAATAAAACAAAAACACTAAATATTCCTAATTATATTTACAATACATGTAGTCGTATGTTTATATACATATTTAATAAACATATGTCGTTGTTGTTATAGTTTTCTGTAATGCTCTGGTTGTGTTTACTTCGCTAAATTACTCGAAATTTCTGTAAAATTCTTCATCGTCATCATCATCATCATGACCAACAAACGCGTACGCGTTCACCAATGGACTCTTATTCTCTCACACACACGCACGCACACACGACTCACCTACCTCCGTTATGGTTACTCAATCGGCGAGAAGATACATTCCATTCTGTTGCACAAACTCTCCATATGTTATTAACAGATGCTTAGAGTGTGAGTGAGTCAGAAACACAATCCCCGAGAGAGAGAACCCCACACACTAGTCAACAGTGCACTCACAAATGGTTTGAGTGAAATATTTTGTATCCAAGTTAAATGAAAATGCTGTTGTTTTGGCGTATCGTGCAGTAAAATATGTGACGTCATTAAAAAAGGAAAACAATGGGCGGAGGGGCGAACATAAAAGATAAAACAGAATAAAACAGAATGGGAGAGTATGGCCGAAGCCACTCAATTAAATAACCAGGAGACTGAAATATTCAAAGTGCCTAACACACTCAATTTAAAAGCTTTTTTTTCCCCAATTTCTTGATTGCAGAAGTGTAACCTCTCTTGCTCGGTCGGCTGCCTGAGTAGCTGTTCCGTGAGTGGGGGTTTTGGGTTTTCTGTCTTTGGGGTCTTGCTTTGAGTGTCGTCGTGCAGTGTGCCTCTGTTGTGGGGCTGCGCGCGAGCGAGAGAGAGAGAGAGTGAGGGGTTTTGGTCGGTTTTCGCTGTTGCGTTGAAAATATTTTTCTTGTGTGTGCTTTTATACTCAAATGGCAAAATGCTCAACAAATGAATTTCAGTACGATTTAATACTTACAACGTGACGGTTTACTATTTACTAACGATCACATCATTTGTCTCTTATATGCTTAAAATAGAATTCATTTGTCTTAGAGCAAAGCAAGCAAAGCAAAAAAAGAAACAACAACAAATATTTCACAAAAATATCCAATTAAAATTATAAAAAAAAAAAGGAAAATATTATAGTATACAATAGTCAAAGTATTGTCATATAGCACCTCGTTATCCCTCGTCACTAAACGAAAAGAATAAGAAATATTTGGAAGGCAAACAAAAAAAAGAAAGAAAGAAAAATAAATGAAATTATATGCTCTGACGACGACAACCAGATATAAATCGAGTGTTTAACTGCAAGTAAAAAGAAAACGGCGACATCGAAACGAATTGAAAATCGCCTACCATTCGAACAATTCGTCTAAAGTTTCGCCAACCAGAAACCCAAGATTTTCAAAATCAGGAACCTAAAGAAAGGCCTTACACAAGACACAAGAAGGAAACATACGACAGCAAAAAATTTATAAAAAATAAAAGAAAGAAACGAAATCAAAACGTTGTGTTGTCGACAAATTGTCGTCTTCGTTGTCGCCCATTCATTCGTGTCACCATATTGCGTGTACAAAAGTATAGAACTGAACAGAAACGGAGGGGGGGACCAACATAAGTTTTCTTGTGCCAACCACGCCCCTGGTCTCTACGACTACAACTACTAATACTACCACTACTCGACCTCCTCTGCCTCTGCCTTCGCCTCCTTCACTTTCACGGTGAATCGCCCGCAAGTGTGTGAGAGTGATTTTCTTTTCGCGAAATTCTTTAAAGTTCTTCCTCTTCGGCGGCGGCTGTTGCCAGTGATCACAACGCAAAACGTAATAAATTCGATTTCCATCTCAAGTGTGTCCGTGTATTTGAGTGTGCGTGCGCGTTTGTGTGTGTGTGTGATTTTGTGTGAATTTCGCCTATCCTCCTCTTGGTGTCGCTGTGAACGAAAACAGGAGTGTGTTCTACAGGCGTCACTGAAGGGGGCGTTGTGACGACGACAACGAACACAGCGCGACGTGTGTGCTTGCCCGAAGCAACCTGTATGTGCAGCAGCACTAACTACAACAACAGCCACCGACAACGACAACAACAACAATCCTCGTAAACGTAACAGCAAATGTTTTAAAATACGGATTCCACAACAAATTTAACGGTATGTTACAGATTTGAAATTCAATATTAGTTTTGAATATTTCTTTTTTGTTTTTTTTTTTTGGGGAATCTTGAGATTTTAGGATTTCAGAATTGAAATGGAACTTTGAAGCTGAACAGTTTTCATTTTCTACTGGACCACATACGGGGTTTTTTCTCACAAATCATAGTTTAGTTTGAATACTTTTTGGAAAACTTAAGATTTTAAGATTTTTGTTAAACAGTTTCAATTTTCTACTGGACCACATACGGTTTTTTTCACAAATCATACTTTAGTTTGAATACTTTTTGGAAAACTTAAGATTTTAAGATTTTTGAATTGAAATGGATCTTTTAAATTAAAAATGGTAAACAGTTTTAATTTTCCACTGGACCACATACGTGTTTTTTCACAAATCCTAGTTCAGTTTAAATACTTTTTGAGAATCTTGAGATTTTTGGACTTTAGAATTGAAATGTACCTTTTAAGTTAGACGTTTTAATTGTTCAACTGTTGTATGTTATTCGGAACGTGTATTAAATTGCCAAGTATTAACATGACCAATCTAATCATTGCTGCTCCATTAAATATTGGGAAAAATTTTGTATTTTTTTATTTATTTTTTTTAATTGTTTTCTCAAATAAAAACTAAATACTAAAGCAGACATAGACAACACAATGCTACAATACTCCGCTGCAATATTTTAAAAATAAAATAGACATGTTTCCTTTGATGTTCATGTTAAGTTTTGCTGTGATTTTCTACATTTACTTAAGTATTATTTTAGTAATACACGGTGTCGTGATTTCGCGTTGTTTAATATTAAGAAATATGACGAATGAAATGTAAAACGAAAAAATAAGCCCTGACGAAACGTTTGGGAAAATATGAAATAAATTCCTTTTTTTTAAGTCATAAACAGGAACCTGACCTATCAGCCCAGTCAGTCAAATAAGACAAAAAAAATCTAAATATTTTATTCAGCTGAGATTGGTCAGAGTGTAGTTTAGGATTTAAAAAATGTCGAGCTTTGAAACTGAAAGCAAATTGAGCTGATCTAAAGCGTGTGAAACTGCAGTTGAGAGGTCGAAGATTATCTCTAAAATTTGAACATCTCGTTAAACTTTTTGTTTTATGGAAGACCAAACATTTAGAAAGAATCCAACATTTAACAAAAAATCCTACATTTAACAAGATTTCTAACTTCTCGAAAGCCTCCTCTAAATATGAAAAATTAAAAAAAAGAGTTTAGCTTTGAAGTTGAGCTGTTGAAGATGTTGAAGATTGTGTGTAAAATTTGAATATCTCGTAAAACTTTTTGTTTTATGGTAAACCAAACATTTAGCAAGAATCCAACATTCCAATAATTAACAAGAAACCAACATTTAACAAGATGTCCAACTTCTTGAGTTGTCTTCCTCCAAATCCTCCTTCAAATATGAAAAATTTAAGAAAAAGTGTAGCTTTGAAACTGAAAACAAATTGAGCTGCGTCGATGCAAATCTAAAGCTGCAGTTGAGAGGTTGAAGAATATATCTACAATTTTAATACTGATAAGACATTTTGTTTTACGGAAAAAAACATTTAGTAAGAATCCAACATTTAACAAAAATCCTAGAGTTGACAATATTTCCAGTTTCTCGAGTTGCCGTCCTCAAAAGCCTCTTCCAAATATGAAAAATATATATTAAAAAATAAAAAATATAAGTGGTAGAATATAAAATAAGTGGTAGAACTTAGATTATCTTTCAATACAACATTTAACAAGATTTCCAACTTCTCGAGTTGCCGTCCTCCAAAGCCTCCTTCAAATATGATTAACAAAAAAAAACGTTTAGCTTTGAGACTGAAAACAAATTGAGCTCCCAACCCATATCTGAATCAATTAAAATGTGACTGAACTACACCTTAGTGGTAGACTCAGATTTTCCCACAAAACTCTCTTCAAACTTTTTATATTTCCAATTTATGAATTTAAGTTTCGGGGGAAATTATCGATTTCAAGATATTTTTGTTGTTGCCATATTTCTGTTGCCAATAATACAGAATACAGTCTTCAATTTCCAATCTCCAGTTAACCAAAATATATGCCAGTTGTTCTATGATTTCCCAAATATTAGGTATTGAGCGACTTTTTAAATTTCTGAAAGCCATTTTTAAAAGCAATCAATCAAAGCAAGCAATCCCTTCTGTATTTGAAGGGAACAGTTCAAGCAGTGTTTTTTCCATGCATTTTTTTTGTAATTATTTTTTTTTCTTTATTTCTTTAATGTTCGTTATGTTAATAATTCAATGTAATTGTTTTTTATGTTTAAAAAACCCAAAGTCATTTCTATCTTATCACAAATTACCTGAATCCCAAATAATGAGATGTTTTGTTTATGTCGTTGAATGGTCACTTTTGTTTTCAATTGTATTCGAATACAATTTAATCTAAAAACACACACCATCGAAATAAACAATAATAATAGCAATTATTTGTAAACAACCGTAAGTGGAGTGTCCGCAAATTATCGTTTCTGTGAAATCTGATTAGTGTCATATTACGAAAACAAGTACGGAGTATGGATTTCTTTTTTATGACTGGTTTTTCGAATAATTTGGCAATTTTACTTATTGCTTTCTTTCAAAACATAATCTTATGAAAATATTAATCAACAATTTAAAACAACTTAACAAACGTTTGTTAAGAAAAATGTGTGAAAATTGTTTTTGTAATATATTAATTTTTGTCTTAACAAGAGCTTGTAAAGCTGTTATCAATTTTTCTGAAACGGCGATAAAACTGAGCATAGTAAGCGAATCCTACAGACTTTTTTTTTCTGTGTTACCATTCGAGTGAAAAGTAAACCTTACTTACTGCGCATCCATGAAGTGTGTGGTCTTTGTTTAGGTGAAATACTGAATTTAAATAAATGAAATTTTTTTTATGCTTAGAGAAAATATTTCTATTTCTGACCAAATGTTTACAATACAATTAAGATCTATTCGGTCACAATCACGTACTGAGAAATTGTTAATTTTTAAGAAAATTGTCGCAACTCTGCATGTGAGTTTTGTCAGTAAAATTTTCGCTTTTGCATGAATTGCGATAAAAAAGAAAAACTCAAAAAGCTCCAAACAAACGAGAAGTGGCGTCTTTGGAATAATCAAGCTTTGGAGTGGATTTTGTCACAGATTACGATTTATGAAATTTAATCAGAAATAAAAGTGTTCATTAACTTTTACCCAGGGAAATATTTTCAGAAGTCATTCGACCAAACTTCATAGATTCCATGAAACATTTTACAAGTGTTATTTAACATTTTATAGATTCTATGAACAGTTTTTAATTTTATGAAACATTTCATAGATTTAATGAAACGTTTCATTGATACTATGAAATATTTTAATAGACTTCTATAAAGATTTCATACATAGTATTGGGCGTTTTTTTCGTTTTTTTTTTATTTAAGAAATTTAAATAGAAATAAATAATTCATTAACTTTTCCGAAGTTAATTGAAAAAATGCATTGATTCCATCAAACATTTTTTAAATGTTACTAAATGTTGTATAAAATTCTATGAAACAATTTTAATTTCATGAAACATTTCATAGATTCAATGAAATATTTTCAAGATTTAATGAAACGTTTCCTAGATTCAATGAAATGTTTTCAAGATTTAATGAAACGTTTCCTAGATTCAATGGAACATTTCATATGTTAATTGAAATAATTCATAGATTTAATGAAACATTTCATTTATTCTATGAAATATTTTATAGATTCCATAAAGATCTCATATTGATCTGGTTGTGGGGTCTTTCTTCCTTTTTGTTTTAAATTAAGAAATAACATGGAGAAGTTATTTGAAAAACTTCATCGATTCCATAAAACATTTTAAAAATTCTAAGAAAACAAATTAATTTTTTTAAACATTTCATAGATTTAATGAAATATTTCATAGATTTAATGAAACATTTCATAGATTTAATGAAACATTTCATAGATTTAATGAAACATTTCATAGATATAATGTGAGATCCTTTTCGATTTTTTCAAATTTAAGAAATTTAAATAGAAATAAACGTATTCAATATCTTTTAGCCAGAGACCAATTTTCAGAAATTATTTGAAAAACTTCCAAGATTTCGTGAAACATTTTATAAGTGTTATTTAACATTCTATAGTTTATATTAATTTTATTTTTTAATTTTATGAAACATTTCCTAGATTCAATGAAACATTTCCTAGATTCAATGAAACACTTCATAGGTTTAGTGAAATATTTCATAGATTTAATGAAACACTTTATCGATTTATTTATTTCGTCTATGGAATTACAATTCAATGATTCATTTCCTAGATTCAATGAAACATTTCCTAGATTCAATGAAACATTTCCTAGATTCAATGAAACATTTCATTGATTTCATAGATTCTTTAAAGATTTCATTGATATTATCTCTTTGGCTGTAAATTATTATTATGTGCTTTGGCAAAACGTCTCTCGGTGAAAATTTCTTTTATTGCAAATAAATATTTTCTTTAAGCCTTTCAGAAAAAAACGAAAAACTCCATAAATGTGTCATAGACATTTTGTCTGATAAACTAAAAAGTCATAACATTCTAATTAGGGTTTCATTGGCGAACATCACACAGGGACGGATTAAGCCGTGAGCGACAAAGCTCATACAGGCCCTGCGGATGTTCGAGATTCTCGGTCAGCAAATCTATCAAATAATACGCAGTAGCTAAAATTTAAAACATCCATACAGATCCAGCTCACCGGCTGTCCGTTTGATTGAACAGCTCTTGAGATTTCTTAAGATTTTGTTACAAATTTCATCTTTTATGTGCCGTTGAAAGTCTCGGTGATGTTGAAAACGTCGATAGACAGACAGCCATACAGATGGACATTCAGTGCAGACAACAACGTTTGAGCATGCATATGTTACATTCATCCATTTGTTATACAAATACATAGACATCCGACCAGACCGAACCGAACCGGACCGGACTGACACACGAACCTTTATACAAATGCATGAACCTCCCATTCATGTGCACTCACTACATGCATCCATACACTCAACACTCACACACACACACACACTGTCACATTTACAAGACGTTGAAATTTTCACTTTTCTTCTTCTTGGTGTGTTGTTGTTGTTGTTTTCTGCTTCGTTCCATTATTTGTTGTAAAATGAAAAATGAAAGCGTTTGTTGCCTTTTTTTGAAATCCAACAACAATAGCAAGACGCTGCTTTATGCTTGTGTCTGTTTCTTGGCTACACATGGTTGTTTGTGCAAACATACACAACCTCCCCTCTCTCCCCAAGTATGCACAACTCACTACATGTACACATTTTAGTTTTCTGTGAGCATGGAGATTTTTTTGCTTATGCGCGAAAAAGAAGCGTGAACAAATTTATTAACATTTTCAAGAACATAAGCGCGGGGCACTCTGTTGAATTTGATTAAACAAAAAAAGAAATGAAATAAAACGAAAGAATGTCTGGCCACTGATTCTTAGAAAAGGAAATTTAATTTCAAACTAGAACTTACGAGTCTTCCTTTGGCATTTCAACATAAAACAGTTTATGAAACAGCTTCCATATGGTTAAATTAAAAAATTCTTTGAAGACTGCAAAGGAAGAAGAAGAAGAAGAGACAACGTAAACAATTTGTTGGAATTTTTAGGGGAAACATTTCTTAATTTTAGAAAAAAAACAATATCTAAAATAACATTCCAAGGGAATGAAAATACAGTTTCTCAATGTTGGCAACAAACTGAAAAATTTGAAAAAAAAAAAAATCTTTAAAAAAAGACCGAATGTATAACCCAATTAAGCAAAGCCTAATTTGGTCATTGAGATTAGGCAAGGCAAGATTCAAACTTTTGGGTGGATAATTTTTTTTTTTTAAAAAATTTCTGCTTTCAATTAACATAATTTTATGCCTCAGCGTCCCTAGATCATAACCAGAATAGGAAACCAGAATATTTGTTTAAGAGTTTTTGTTGTGATCATTTTTTTTAAGAGTTTGTTGGTACTCATATCGGGTTTTTTGTTTGCCTATATCAAATTATTTGATCAGAGCAACTTGTATGATAGGCGATCAAAAGTAAATCGCGACAATTATCCGTTACAAATCCAGTTCAGATATTATCAACAATTAAGTGGTTGCATTCGATTTAATTGTTCGACATACCAACCAAATAGTCGTCAATAGTAATGGAGTGTCAAGTGATTTCAGTTAAATAATTGCGCCAGCAAACAAATACTTGATTTCTTATATTACAATTCCATGGGTTATCGTTTTAAATGAAAATAACTGAGCCAGCTAATCAACTTCATTGTTGTTATTATAAATTGCACTGCAAAGACGGGAGATCGTTTAACAACTCTTGTTGGTTTTTTTTTCAAAGGAGATTTGAATTGTAACAAATAGTGCGATAGTAAATTTATTTGGTAATAAAATATACCAAAAAAAAAAATTATTTACAAATAGGTATTGGAAAAACACTTCTTGTATTTTATAAAAATGCTGGTTCGTAACGTAATCCTTTCAACAAGTCTGTCCTTTTCAAAAGAGATTTCCATTATAACGAAAAGTGCTTTAGTAAATTTATTTTTTTAAATTTTATTGACAAGTATTTGAATTTTATAAAAATGTTTGGCCATTGGTGGGACGTTATTCTTTTGAAACCACGAAATGGATAACCCTATAAAAATGCGTGGTTCTTACGTGGAACCTCTGAACAACTCTATGTTTTTCACAAGAGGTTTGAATAATACCCAAAAAATGGCTGCAACAACTCTTTTCAAAATAGTTTACAGTATTATGTTTTCAGGTATTCAAAAAAAAAAAAAAATATCAAAAAAAACCTATGCAGCGTCTTTTTGATTTTATAAAATTAACCTACCTATTAACAACCACGAATTTTTCAAAATTTGTTAAAATTATACGACAAAAAAGGGTTATAAAAATAAAAAGAATGCAAAATGTATTTAAAAAGTTATGGAGCAGGTATTCGTGATTTTATAAATTATCCTATTGCTATGGACAAACCTGAATTTCTCAAAAGTTGTTTAAATTATTCCATAAAATGCTATGGAAATTGTTTTAAAATTTTTATAATATTTTTCAAATATTAGGAAAACAGAGAAAGGACAATTTTTATTTTTTTTTAGTAAATAGTATTCAATTATTTTGTACTATGAACAACCCGGTATTCGCTTTCATACTTTAACATAAATTAAAATAAATTAAAGCAAAATAATAACCAAAAAAAAAAAATTTAAAAAAAATATAGAGCAGCATTTTTTTATTTTATAAAATTCTAGGCAATTATCGGAACCCATTAACAACCCTCCCTTTATTTCATTTAAATTATATCATAATGAGCAATAGTCAAAAAATCATTAATTAAAACAAATGTACAGTAGTATTTGTAATTTTTATAAAACGCAAATTTTTTTAAACAACGCATAGAACAACATAATTAATTATCTTGTCCTATGGGTTGTTGATATTTTTCAAAAATATATTTTCACATTCTACCAAAAAGTGCTGTAAAAATATTTTTTCGAAAAAGAAACATATTCATTATCCAGAAACTATAGATAAGCCTTTTTAATTTTATAAAATGCTTCGCACATTCCTTGCCCTATGTGCAGCCCTGTCTTTATCAAACATGATTTTAAATTATATTTACAGTATTATGCTTTCAAAATAAATTGAAATTGAAATTACTTAGAAAGTATAGAGCAGCATTTTTTAATTTTATAAAATGCTAGACAACAAACCAGACCCTAGGAAAAAATATTTTTATTTTTAAAACAAATTCACAGCGATGTTTTAGTTTTTTTTTTAATATTTCCGGCAATTATCTAGCTCTATGAACAACCTGTGAACAACTTGAAGAGGTTAGGTTAGGTTGAATGGAGGATCGGTCATGTACCATGACCGTCTCATGTCGCTGACATACACCTAGGTTGTGTGCTCCTGGTTTTTTCTACAAATTCCCTTCCCCCTTTTGAACAACTTGAACAACTCTAATATCTCTAGCTCTATCGTTTAAAGATGTTTGTGTATTGAAAGTACTTCAAATCTTCTAAAACCCAAAGCAAATGCAAGGTACTCCAAACAACTCTGTCGTTTAACAATTTTTGTTATACTGAACTGACTAAACGAAAGCTTGGCTTGGACTGCTTTTGGCATATCTCATAATAACAAGGTTGAAAGGTATTGCGTTTTATAAAATAATGTTATGCCTTAGAAATACTCTGCCACTCTCTTAAATTGTCTTCTACTCACTTCTCAGCCAATAATTATCAAACACTCTACCATTAGAACACCATCTGGAGCTTCTCATTTGTCTTTTAAATTGATGAAATTCAATCAAGTAGTTTTTCCGTCTTCCCCCTTTAACCAACATTTCCCCATTTCTGGCAGTTCTCGCAACCACAGAGAATGCACTTCGTTCGATGATCGATAATCATCATACACTCTTATTTGAATTTCGTTCAGTCACAAAATCTTAAATAATATCCAAATCGAATTGGTATTCGCAGAAATCTTTTGATTTTCTCTAGAAAAACAAAGCGAACAATTTAAACAAATAAATTATTTTGTTATTAGCACTTGCTGATGCTGCCAGGCAGCAACAACAACAACAACAAAACAATTCTAAAAAAAAATACAAATCGTATTTATTTATTCAAAAACACAAAAAACCCCGCCACCTACACAGATGGGCGATAGATGGATAAGTTGAAAACGTGAGAGTGTTTACGTTAAACGAAAATGTATTTAAATTTTAAACAAATTACCATTGCACCAGTTAAAATATATGTGCGATAGCATATTTGGTACATTTAATTTGCCAGTTATTAACGAAAATGATTTATTTGTGCTCTTGGTGGAATCGATAAACTATTTATTTATTACAGTCTGTGGTGTAATTAATGTTGATGCAGGGCAGGGAATGACTGATACCGACTGGTTAATTAACAGTTTTTTTTATTCTTAATCGGGTTTTTTAATTCAGCCCTTAATCACAATCATATGTGAACATGATAAATGGAAAAATTATATAAATCGATTAATTAATTATTTAATAAGCTATTTTTGATTTCGTAAATATAGGCACTTTTCGGATTTGAAGCTTCCCTAGCAATAAAAAAATTGCCGTAAACTTCAGTGCTTTATCACACTTACATGTCATTTTTTTCCAAAAAAAAAATAAGCTTTTAAAGGAACATTTATTTTGTAAACCAAAGACCATACGGAGGGTAGTTTTAAAAAAGCTTTTTCGTTCAGAACTCACACTTACATGTAATATTTTACGCAACATCAGTGCTGTTTACTGGCATCGTCGAGGTTTAACGATTTTTAGTGACTCCATAATGAAAATTAATTATTTCAAAATAAATCAATAAGATATTAATTAATGTCGTGTTATATATGTCATAGACTTTTAGTCGATCTTCTGTCTGTAATTGAACTTATCAGAATTTTTTTAACCTAACATGTGTTCAAATGTCAAAAACGGATTTAAAACTTCGATAACACTTACCGAGCTTTTAGTAATATACAAATATATTCCCCTTTTATTTTATAGGCAAAACTTTTTTGTGCTTTATCTCACTTACATGTCACTTTTTCAAAAAAAAAAAAGCGTTTAAGTAAATATTCATTTTGTAGACTTTCACAAAAAAGCTTTTTACGATTTACGAAAATTGTTCACAGCTCACGCATTCCTGTAATGTTTTCCAATACGCTTTTGACGCAACAGATTTTGTATCGACATTCACCGAGCTTTTAGTAAGGCTTTAAGCTAGTTTAAGACACTGCAAATATAAAGGTTGTTTTTGTTCGTGTTTTAAATATTTTTATTTTCTTTATTTAAAATAACATTTTATATTAATGTTGAAAATTTGTATTAAAAAAGCTCCTTGACAAACTTGAATGTATTTGGTAAATGCATATTTTATTTCTTTAATTTTATTTTTCGTCTTCTCTAAAAAGTTTCAAAGCTCCTTGAAAAACTAGAAAATATTCGGTAAATGGAAATTTTATTTTTTGAAATTTATTTTGTCGACTTCTCAAAAAGCTTTCAAAGCTCCTTGAAAAGCATATTCTATATGCTTTTGTAAATGGATATTTTTTAAATTATTTTTTTTTATTTTCTAAAAAGCTTTCAAAGCTCCTTGAATAACTTGAATGTATTTGGTAAATGCATATTTTATTTCTTTAATTTTATTTTTCGTCTTCTCAAAAAAGCTCCTTGAAAAACTAGAATATATTCGGTAAATGGAAATTTTATTTTTTGAAATTTATTTTGTCGACTTCTCAAAAAGCTTTCAAAGCTCCTTAAGAAACTTTGGTAAATGGATATTTTTTAAATAATTTTTTTGATTTTCTAAAAAGCTTTGAAAGCTCCTTGAAGAATTTGAATATATTTGGTAAATGGTCATTTTGTTTTTTAATTTTTTTTTCGTCTTCTGAAAAAACTTTCAAAGCTCCTTAAAGAACTTTGGTAAATGTATATTTTTTTTAAATTAATTTTTTGACTCTTTAAAAAAAGCTTTTAAAGCTCCTTGAATACATTATCATTATTTTCAATTTAATTTGAAAACGCATTCATATATTTTATGAATTGAATAGCCAACCAGGTTGCCTCCAATCTGGATTGGCCGAAGCTGGTTTCGATTTTCCATTTGAATAACCACGACATACATTTAATTAAATTAAAATGCTGTAAAGTAATTTCCAATTTGGAGCTCAACGATGCAGAAGAAAATATCTGCTTTCTGAAGCATAAATTAATTCCAAGCGAAATTAGGCCCAATATAATTCTAGCTAACCCGGGCTATATAAATGAGCAAATATTCCATTTGCCAACTATATAAAAGTTTATCCAGTTAAATTGAAATTCTAAAATATAGAAATCGTGGCAAACTCGTCTTAAATTGTCTGCAATATTCTATCGTATTTTGTTTGAAAAACAATTGAATAATTCTAATACCGTCATAAACAATTAGTTTTCTTTTTTTGTTTGTGCTGAATTAATTATTTTGTAATATATTCAACTCGTGATCTCCCCTAATTTTCGGGGCCAACACACACACACACACACTGAAATAGCACCCAGCCGACCACTAAAATGTCAAAAATTATTTTAAATTTAATAGAAAATTGCCAACGTTAGCGTCCGCCGCCCGTTCAGCCTACTCCCAATGGCAGGCACTTTTAAAAATAGACACACACATTCTTTGCAATAGAAAAAAGTGAAATTTTGTGGATCGAATGGGATAATCTAAATATTTCACTGATAATAGTGACAGTCGTGTCTATTTTGAAAAGCCACAACAACAGCAAACACATGACCAACGAAAATAAAAACGCCAAAATATTTGGTATGGTTTTTTTTTTGTATTTGAAAAAAAAAGTGCGTTGAGCATTTAATTTTTTTTCCGCTTTTTTTTTTTTTTTTGTAAATGGAATTTGAAAGGGAATAACGATGACACACACATGGTTGAGTTTGTTGTACGGTTGGTGGCTGATTTTGGTCTTTTGTGCCAGACCATTTTTGTTGTATGCAACCAAAAGAAGAAAAAGTGGCCATGGGTGGGTATCTGTGGGGGAGGCAATGCGGCAAAACCGCCATGACAGCAGGTCTGTCTGCTTGTTGGTGTGGTTTTTTTTTTAAAGGGGGGAATTTAAATTGAAAATTTTTTTTTTGTCGACACCACTATTCTGCGGTAAAATAAAATCTTGTCAATAGTTGAAAACATCGCCGCCCGGGACCAAACCTCATACACACTGGAACAGCATGTACATACATGTATGTATACAGAAAGGACTCCAGCATCCTGTCACTCTATTCATGAGTAACTTTTGCTGTGTTTTTTTTAATGTGAATTTTAAATTCCTCTATGTATTGTTAAGTGTGTGAGCATAAATTCCCCCTAATGGCTTCTGGGAAAGTATCGAACGTGTTCTTATGCTGCTTATGCATGTCAATTAATGCAAAAATATTTTCTTTTATGAGTATTCCGTGAATTTCCACTAGGACGTTGACGACATCGATGACGGACAACAGCACTTAAATATGTCGTTGCAGAAAATACTCAACAAAAAGCTGTAGCAAATTATTTCGTGGTATAATTTATTTTAAAAAAAAATAACAACAACTAGAACAAAATAATACTTGTGAGTTTTTTTTTTTTTTTGTTAATTTAAATGTTTGACTAAAGTGTACCCCACGGCTGACATAGACATATAAGAAGAAGCAACCGAGTTTAACTGCTGCAGTAAATCTACTAGGATTTCGGGATTTTAACCAACTCCATTTCGATGACTTCGATGGCCCTACAACAAAATAAACGGAAGTGTTATCTAACAAACTCCGCAACTAGAATAAATATTAATTCATCATTTAAATTAAATTGTACACGTCGTTTAGGTTTGAAATTCTTATGTATGTGTTTTTGGAATTTAAAGCTGAAAGTTAGTTTAAACTACGGTTAGTTAAACATTTAAATTAACGCATAAACTTAGTTTAAACTACGTATTAGCTAAACCCTTTTTAGTATAAACTTAATTAAAAAGTTTATTTATACTACTTTTAAGCTAAGACTTGGTTAAAGCCAAAAACTATTTTCATCTACATTAAATGTGTTTAATTAAAAACTTAGTTTACATAACGTTAAACCTTAAACTTAGTTTAAACTAAAACTTGGTTTAAACTACGTTAAATTAAAAACTTAGTTTTAACTACTTTTCAACTAAAACCTGATTTAAACGGCGTTTAATTTAAACTTGGTTTAAGCTTCGTTAAAGCCTAAAATTATTTTCATATACATTAACTAGGTTTATCTAAAAAACTTAGTTTAAATTACGTTAATCCTTAAACTTAGTTTAAACTACGTTTATTTAAAACTTAGTTTTAACGACTTTTAATTTAAAAAAATAGTTTTAACGACATTCCAAATACAACTTTTTCAAGCCAATATCTATTGTGATATCTGTTAACTGTGTTTAATTAAAAACTTGGTTTAAATCACTTTTAAGGTAAAACTTGTTTTTTACTATGTTAAAAAAATTATTTTAATTAAACCAATTTTAAACGAACTTTAAGTTAAACTTGGTTTAAACTATGTTTAAGCAAAACCCTATTTTGATATAAACTACTTCTAAGCTAAAACTTAGTTTAAACGACGTTTAAACTATATTTAAGCAAAAACGTATTTTGATAGTAACTGTGTTTAATGAAAAACCAAGTTTGAACTACTTAGTTTCAACAACGTTTCAGTTACTTTTGGTTTAATCTGCGTTTCCACCCAACAAATATTTTAATATACATTAACTATGTTTACTTAAAATTTTAATATGAACTAAGTTAAAACTTAAACATGGTCCAAGCTGTTTTTAAGTTAAAACTTTGTTTAAAGGTTTAAGCTAAAACGTTGTTTAAACAACATTTTTAGAAACACATTAGTTTTTTAAAAAATAAAATTAATTAATTAATTAATTTTAAATTAATTAATAAATTAATTTAATTTAAACAAAGTTTAAGTTAAACTTGGTTTAAACTATGTTTAAGCCAAACCCTAGTGTGATATACTTTAACTATGTTTAAATAAAAACTTAGTTTAAACTAGGTTAAAGCTTACATTTAGGTTTAACTACTTTTAAGCTTAAACTTAGTTTAGACGACGTTTAAGTTTAAACTTAGTTGAAACTTCATTTAATAAAAAACAACTTTTTCACTATTCATTTCACCTAAAACATAAGTTAATTAAATTATAAACTTAGTTTAAACTGCATTTAAACTCCAGTTAATAGGAATTACATTACAGCTAAAACTTTATATTTAACCCGTCACTATAAAAGTCAACCGAATAATTTACAAAATCGTAAATTAAGCACAGCGTTGGCAACCCTATTTGTTTATGTAATTATGATGATTAGGTCTTCAGTTCAACATTAAACTTGGTTTAATTAATTGGCCAGTATTCACAGCATCACATTAAACTAATAACTTCAACAATTTGATATCTGAAGAAATTCATATTACAAACTTCTATCCTTTAACATTCAGGGAATGAAAGGTACACTGGAAAAGAATTCGAAATTCACGGAAAATTTACTTAAATTGAGTAAAATTAATCTTCATATGGCTTCCAATATAAATTTGGTCAGTTTAACAAGTACGAAAAATTCCCAATCATACTCAAATCTAGTACAATGTACTACAGCTGAGTAGAATCGACTACAATTGAGTGCTATGTACTCCTCAAAAGTACAAAGGAACTTGAATTGAATACATTTCTGATCTTAATTTCAGTTTGTTTTGGAACTCGAAATTTTTAAGAATTTTTTTTTTTTTTTTTTTGTTGTAGGCTTATTTTCAAAGATTTTTTTTCAAAGATGATAAACTTCTAGGTTTTAAACTCTCATACATGGTTCAAACTATGCCGGAAAGACGTGAGCCTAAAAAAAGCTCCCAAATTAGGACAAATCGTTGGTCTGAGATCATGGATACCGACACAGGCTTCACAAATTGCTGCGGTTATTGAAGACATGCACCCTGGGGGTCCCGACAAAAAAAAAAAAAAAAAATACCTCTCCGGTACAAACTTCCCACCATGTACGAAAACATCTGGGTACACAAATAAAAGCAAATGTCATTACATTGTAAATTTATTTCATCCCTAACCGGAAATGGTCTCCATTTCCGTTGAATTTTAAATACCGCCCCAGCTTCTTTAAGTCGATGAATATCGTTCAAAAGTCCAACAAAATTTGTTTTGATATTCGTTGTTTATTTTTTTGCTTTTGAGGCGGCATTTAATGAAACCATTCAGAAAAAAGTGCTTCTGTTGAATACTGTGCTGAGTGAGTGTGTGTGTGTGTGTGTGCGTAGATGTGTGTATGTATTGGTATCATACCTATATATAAACATATCAAAATGTTGATAACAATTGACAAAACAAAAATGTCACCACAACACAAACTGACTCCTACTCTTGCCCCTGCCACTTCGCGCACACACACTAACACATCGATAGGCGAGCATATATGGATTTGTGTGTTTGTGTGATAAATAATTATATATTGTTTTTTTTTTTTTTTTTGTGATTGTTTGTCCGTATGTATGGGTTACTATTAATATTAATTTAAATTCTAATGTGACAACCACATCACACAGTGACCGCGCCACCATCGTCTTACCCAACAAACACAGCGACAGCAACAATGAAAATAATAGCAACAATGCAGAGATTAAATAGAAATTAATTAAATAATAACTAAATAACAATGTATGGAAAATAATGGAAATTACTTGTGTTATTTGTGTGTGTGCGTTTTTTTTTTAAATAAGAAAATCATTTTCTAATTTTGTATAGAAAACAAATACTGTGATTCATGTGTGTGTGTGCGTGTGTGTGTGTAAGAGCGAGATAATCGTAAATTTGAATTAATGACGCAAAAATTACAAATCACTTTGGATTTTATCAAACCACCTCGCCCTCACACTGGCTGCCACAATCAGTTTGTATTCGAAAAGAGAACTTTCCCCCCAATAAATGTCAAATGTTAAAATAAATTTTAGACGTGATATTTTTGGAAACATTGTAATCTAAGAATTAATTATATTTCCCAACCCCACCTACGTAACCCAGTAATCATGTATAATGCATTCACATTCAAACGCAATATGGTGAAATTCATTGACATACAAATTGTGATGCAATATCAAATTATTGACTGGCGATAGAAACTGTCAGATTACACACAGTAATTAGAGGACTATGGGGCAACATTACATAGATTACCACAGTATCAGATAATGACTAATTGCAGGACTCTAGTCACCGGATGCCATCCACCGCCAAATAATTTAAATATTTGGTCCATTGAGGAATACTTTTCTCTCTGTCAAGGCATCAATAACATGATACTGAAATAAACCAAAAATATGGCAAACAATATTTGACAAATTGGTGATTTGGGAACAAATAGAGAACTTTTTTGTACAAGCTGCTGTGCTACACGGGGAAGTAGTAATCAGTGAGTTTAGAATGTTTAGAAATTACAAAAAAAAAAATGTCATTGGTTTATTCGTAAGAGCCAACATTCTCATTATTTATGGAACACGATATTATTCAGGTGGCTGCCTCGGCTGGCTTCGCAGTAGCGTCAAATTTTCCAAGACATTGGTGACGGTTTCCGGCTCTATCTTCCGAATGACTTGATAGATATTCGCCTTAAGAGTCTCTACTGAAACCAAAGATCGTTTCATCATTGTCAACGAAAAAGTGACCCAACGATGCCACCTCCTTAAAATCCGCCCTGAAAATTTCATTGGTTTATTCGTAAGAGCCAACATTCTCATTATTTATGGAACACGATATTATTCAGGTGGCTGCCTCGGCTGGCTTCGCAGTAGCGTCAAATTTTCCAAGACATTGGTGACGGTTTCCGGCTCTATCTTCCGAATGACTTGATAGATATTCGCCTTAAGAGTCTCTACTGAAACCAAAGATCGTTTCATCATTGTCAACGAAAAAGTGACCCAACGATGCCACCTCCTTAAAATCCGCCCTGAACTGTCAGTCTGTGAATATACGTTGGCTTCTCCGATACCCCGAAGCGACAGTTTTGCTTCTTAACACAGACACCGAAATGAAACTGCGCTTTGTCGGAAAAGAGCAAAATCGCGTTCCACTGCAAGTCCAACAAGCTTAAACTTGTACATTTTGAATAAGGGGATTCGATATTTTTAGAACTTTTTTTTTCAAATTCCACCAAAAAAGGATATTTTCCACCCTAATGTGCAACACAGAGTAATTTCCAGAATTCTTTTTCAAAGAAAAAGACAAAATTTTGTTAATTGTTAATAAAAATATAACATAATAAATTACAAATAAAATAAAAAAAAGTAAAAATAGCAATGAAAATATAAGAATATAAAAATATGAAAAGATAAAAATAGAAAAATAAAATAAAATAAAATAAATTAAAAATAAAAATAGTATAAATGAAAATATAAAAATATTTGTTTATTTATTTATTAATTACAATACAAAGTCAATTTATATTCTAATTTTGGGTCCAAGGTAAACCGGGTGACACAGACCATTTGGCTAACATTTTGCCTCTGGTGGGAATCGAACCCCCAACCCCCACGCTGATAGAAAAGCACGCTACCAACTCGACTACCGGGGCGCCTAAAATATAAAAATATAGAAATATAAAAAAAAAATATAAAAATATAAAAAAAAAAATATAAAAATATAAAAATAAAAAAAAAATTAAAAATGATAAAAATATAAAAATATAAAAACATAAAAATAAAAAAAAAAATTAAAAATGATAAAAATATAAAAATATAAAAACATAAAAATATAAAAATATAAAAATATAAAAATAATATAATATAAAAATAAAAAAAAAAAATTAAAAATAAAAATAATATAAATAAAAATACAAAAATATAAAAATATAAAATATATATATAAAATAAATAAAAATAAAATATAAAAATTAATAATAAAACCAGAAATAAAAATATAGAAATATAAAAATATAGAATTATAGAAATATAAAAATAAAAAAATATAGAAATATAAAAATAAAAAATATAGAAATATAAAAACATAAAAATATAGAAATATAAAAACATAAAAATATAAAAATATAAAAATACAGTCGAACTTCCATATAACCAAAAAAAATTCGTTATATAGAAAATTCGTAATATAGAATTATTTTAAAAAAAATTTATTTTTATGTATGTTGAATTTTATTTAAAATAATTGGTAATTTTTGTCTGCGTTTGATTTTTCCATTTTTCCGTGTAGTCTACTATGCGAGCCTACATTTCTCTCACTTACAGAGAGTAGAAATGTGAATCTCACACACAAAAACAAATAAAAAATGAAAATATGTGTGTGTATGGTGAGAGCGAAAAATGTGTTTATGTAAAACTCGTTATACGGAGATCAAAAACGCATGAGCATTCGAGTTACGGGCGTAGAAAAAATTCGTAGTAAAGAAATATTCGCTATAAGGAAACTCGTTATAAGGAGATCAAAACATACTGAAAATTTAACGAAATTGCAGTGTTCTGGAAATAAATTCGTTATATAGAGAACTTCGTTGTACGGAAGTTCGTAATAGAGAAGTTCGACTGTATATAAATATATAAATATAAAAATAAAAATTAAAAATAAAAAAATAAAAATTAAAAATAATATAAATAAAAATAGAATATAAAAATAAATTAGAAAAATTAATAATAAAACCAGAAATAAAAATATAAATGTAAATGTATAAAAATAAAGTTTTGTTTCTCTTAGTCGAGTTTGAGATCATTGATTTTTTCTATTTCTTTGCAAGTATACGACAACTACTTTTAACTAGCAATATTATATTTTTGCAAATAACAACATAAACAAAATATAAAAAAAAATATACAAAAAAAAAAAAAAAAAAATCAAAGAATGCTGTATAATAGTAATGCAAACTACCCATCACACCGTTCAAAGAGACTTCAAATCACTTTAAAAAAAAAACTAGTGGGGAAAAGACCCACACGATCGAGGCAGCCAGCGACAGCTTTAATTGTTTACAATAAATTAAATCTCAATTTCAACTAAATACAGTTTACATTGAACTGTACATTCTAAAATATGAACGACCCAGAAACGTGAAGACCATATTGTCTAGACACAGCTCTCGAATAAACGATAACTGGCATTTTTATTATACACTCATACCTCGTTATACGGCTTAGATACGTTCCGGAAAAAGTGGCCGTATAGCGAAATGCCGTATAAGGAGGTAATTCATTTCATACAAACCCATAGTAACAGTAAGAGATCGGTTCTAATTTTTTGAAAAATAAGTTTAATTCCAATTCATTGAATAAATATAAGGCACTTACATCGTGGTCTTAAAAAATAAATAAACAATAAAACCAAATAACACATTTAAATAAAGTAATAAAAACAAAAATCCTTCAATTCATGTATTTACATATAACTATGTAATATATATCTGAAAATTTTTGCACGGACCAGCTACAAAAAATGTGTCCAATGTCTGTTGTTTGGCGTTTCTTTTCATTTCTTCTTGTAGTTGGGTGTAGCAAAAAATAGACTTATCTATATTTCGTATAACATTAGCACTTCGATCTTCGTCGGGATCAGATTTTTTTTTTGGCCGTATAAAGAGGTAATGTGCGCCGTAAAGGGAGGGAGTGCCACAATTGAAACAGACCGTTATAGCGAAATGCCGTAAAAAGAGGGGCCGTATAAAAAGGTATGAGTGTACTCTTATATATTTGCAACATTACCGTCCCTAAACTTTAGACAAAATGAATTTGTTTTTAATCAATAAAATAATTTTTTGACATACTGGGTTCTGAATTTATAAATATAAGTTCTTTTCCATGCTTCAAAAGTGCAGGATTGGAAAACGTGAACGAAATCGTAACAGCCTCAACATTAATTAGTTCACATTTCCGCGAGTTCACTGTATTTAAATTTTGTAATTTTGGATAAATGTAGCTTGAGATCAAATTCGTCATTGTACAATTTTTTTCTTAATTTAAATATTTAATATAATGGAAATATCATTTAATAATTAGAATTCCATTTATAATCAAATTAAAATTTTTGGAAATTTATATTTAACACAAACAATTAAAACATAAATTTTATTTCGATTTCTCTATGATTATTTATCCTAACATCTGTTGAAACTTCCTGGTTTGTTATTTATGCAAAGCAGCTGATAAATTCTATTGCGATTCTATTTGATTGAAGTAAAGTGAAGTTTCCTTTCATTGGAATACTAAATTATTACGGATGTTTCCCTGAAATACTCTCAATTCCTCTTTAAATCTCCACGAGCTAATGGCGTTTTATAGTTTCTTGATATAAACGAATTTATGGTTCTTTTCCTTTGCCCGCTCGGGGCAAGGGCAAAATCTTTAACCTTCTTCTTTTTGTTCACACATTTGATCTTTGGCTTCCGTTAACGATTCGTGTATTTCATGTATGTCATAATAAATAAAATAGTACATACACACAAATGCACTCATATCTACAAGAATATTTTATATAATTTTTTTTTCTTCTTTTCATTTTAAATCTATTATTCCTTGGCAAAAAAAAAAAAAAAAACACCTGTAGATAATGAGGTGCGATTGTATTTATTATTTCTAAAAAAAAAATGCTAATGACTAATACACAGGTTGAAATCAATTTGACTTTTATATGCAGATCTCTTTTTTTTGGGGTGGGGGGGTAGGTGATTTCTGATGTGAATAATTTTTGGGTTTTTTTTCGGCAAAGATAATTTTTTTCACTAGCACATATATCTTTTAATAGATAATTGTGTATTTATGGGAATCGAGAAAGAAAAAACAATTTTAAATTGAAATTCATTGCAATTGCTTGTTTTTGGGTTTTTTTCAGTCGGTATTGCTTAAAAAGTAGTTAGATTTTCCCAAATTCTCTTATATAAATCCGGTTTATTAGATTTTGGTAAAATTTTTTCGATACTGTCTCCATTCTTGGTTCTATCATTTTCATAATTCGATTAATCATTTCTTGTCTTTTAGACTCTTCAGCCAGCATTTGCATTTTTTTTTTTTTTTTTGGTGAGGTGAATTAATTCTTAAAAACTTAACTTGACATTAAGTAATTAAGTTTAAAGCAAATTTTATTTCCGTTTAATATTAATGAGCTTTAGGCTATTTAAATACAAGAGATTTAGTGACAAATATCTAACAAACATCTTAGGGAATTGGGAAATTATAATTGGAAAAAATCCAATTCCATCGTCCAAACGTCTGCAACTTTTGATCTAGTAAACACTTTCGAGTTCTGTAAAAAATATGTTGTAGCCAGCGATTCAGGGATTATTTAAAGGTATTAGCACTCCAAATTGGACAAATAGATATATTTTCGAAAATTATCCACTGAATTACATTTTCATATTTTTTTAATTTTTAGGGCAAAACTTTTGTATTTTCATATTTTTTTTCTTTTATTTTTCACATTTCGATCTAAATGTCCAATAATAAAAAGGAATTAAATGTAAAAAAAAATTACACTAAACTACCACAAATCCAAATGATTGTCCATAAGTAGCACGTTTAGTCAAAGCGAAGTTGTAACCAACTAAATGAAAGTATCCACATCCCAGCAACTGATCAAAATCAAAACAAAAATAAATTATAAATCTCTGAAAAAAAAACAACAACTATTATGGACTTTGTATATGGATTTCAAGCAATTCAACATTATCTAATGTTAGAGAAACTTTTCTACATTTGGATCAAATGTCCAACATCTCCAACCTTTTGCCTTACTCTCACTAATCCCAACGACGTTTTCCCTTCAAGTCTTCCTCGTGCACACGTGCGTGCACTGCACACTACACTTAATTGTATATTGACAATTTTTGTTTTTGTCAAATCACGTTTTATTTAAATTCATTTGAAACCCTCTTAATTAATACTATTTCAATTTTTGGCCATACAGCCCAAGAAATTAGAAAAAAAAATCGTTTGTTGTTAACTCAAAGCGTACAATTTCTTATATTTTTGTTGCTAAACAATATGAATTGTTTTTTTTCTTCTTTTGTTATTAAATCTTAAATTACTCGTTGTTGTTGTTTAATTAGGTCATTAATTGCATTTTTCATCACGTCTCGTAGTCAATTTGAAACTTGTCTGCAATTAAGCAAAATTATATTTAACAGGAGTTTACTGTTCGTTTTTTTTTTGCATTTGCTTGGTATGGAATTTATTTTTGAAATCCATTAAATTCATTAAAACGTTAGCGGTTTACAGTTAGCGCTAAACAATTTGTATTTAAAAATTTCCTGATCTCTACAGACCAGATAAACAATATTGTGGTTTTTATTTGGTAATCACAGTGCGATTCAAAATAAATGGACAAATTATTATTGCAATTAATGATGGCGCCAGGGGATGATTTTGTACACTGCGACATTTGCAACTTGGCTTTACTGGTTTCCTATAAAAGTACACATTTTGAATCATCTTAAGACCTCAGTAGTCAGAGCTTACATTATGTTTGTAATTTAGTTATAAATATAATTGTTAAAAAATAAATATTTTTTTTAGAAAATCTTGGCTCCATTCTATCATTGACCCGAAAACTTGGCATCACTTTTGTATACGAACCGTTTTTGCCACAAATATGTATTTCCATTGCGACAACGTGGCATCACTTTCACAATCGTGGCCACAACAAAATAAAATATTAAAACAGACTAAATATCATTTTTTTTTTTTTTTGAAAGATGAACTCCTTCATTTTGATTAACTCTTTCGAGCTTGAACTCATTACAAATTCTAAATTCAATATAATTGAAAATGATCGTTACAAAATATTGAACACTAGATTAACTCATTCTTTATAAATCCTTCCTACATGCCTGGGAGGAGGTTGGTGATAGATTGTGTCTCTATCGATATCTCATCAAGCCCAGGTTCGTTTTATGGCAACATTTTTCAGCGACCGTTTCTACCTCATAAATGCCGTTGACTTTACTAGTGAGTCAGAAATCTGAAAGTTGTGCAAATTTTCTCTAGAAAAGTCATTAGCCGTTCGGTCAAGGCCAGTGGGTATAGAAACTGATACTGATATCGGAGCAGCTCCGCCGTCTCCTCCATCATGAAATGTAAAGGGAATTACGTTTCATTGTATTCTCCAGGATATGTTCAAATGAATAGAATTTAACTTATACAAATTGTAGAAATCGATCACAACTTTGTGGTTCATCAAAATGGCGCCCAACGGCTCGAGGGCCTAAATTTTTCATATAAATTGTTTTTGACAAGATGGTTGGTTTAGTAAAATTGCAGACTTTTAAAATGGGCCGGCATGTGGGTTTTGCTCTTCCATATCTGAAATGGCGCCCAACGGAGAACATATTTATAATGTCAGAAACATTTCCCTTAGGATTAAATTTTACATTTAAAACATTTTTAAAATTTGGAACGTTGCTAATTTTTTTTATTTTTTATTTATTTATGGCGCCCAACGCCATACGTACACTTACTGACAGGGACCTTCTGTTTAATACCAAATTTTATTTTCGTTTAATATTAATGAGCTTTAGGCTATTTAAATACAACAGATTTAGTGACAAATATTCTAACAAACATCTTAAGTTGGGTATAATTGGGAAAAATCTAATTCCATCGTCCAAACGTCTGTAACTTTTGATCCTTGTCTGAAATGGCGCTCAACGGAGAACAATTTTAAAATTTCTAACGTTGCTAATTTTTTTTATTTATGGCGATCAACGCCATACGTACACTTACTGACAGGGACCTTCTGTTTAATACCAACTTCTTTCCAGAATAAATGTTAGACAGCTGTGGGGTTAATCTCTTACGGTCTTACTAGGATACGAACCTGATTTGGCTATGTGATAGTCACACACACTATGTCACCGCCTGACTTGTTTAAAAACTGGCGCCCAACGACAATGTAATCTTTTACTGTACACAATTCGTTTCTTTACGGTGCAACAAGATGGCGCCCAACGTCATAAATATTTGTGTAATTGTCTGCGCGTTTTTCTTCAGATATCAGAAATAAATAAATATTACAAAATTATGGAAAATTTCCCACTTTTCAATTTTCTCCATGTTTTGAGATCACACAGTGTTGGCGCCCAACGATGCAGCTGCCAAAAATGTCCGCATTCGGTTTTTTAATAAATAAGTAAATCAGAATTTCGACCTTTCAAACTATTCTGCAGAGTTCACTATTTTCTGACACCCGAAGTTGGCCACCAGCAACGTGAGTACCAACAATGACGGCTGTCTTTTATAACAAAATGATTTGGGAACAAAATCTAAATAATAACATACTTTGGGTTGCCTGACTTTTTAAATCAAACGTTCAATTTAAAGTTCAATTCATTGCATCATGGGGCACTGAAATGGCGCCCAACGGCGCTAGTACCTTAGGGACTTTCTCCGATATTTGTCAATCTTGTTACAAATTCCTCCTATACGCTTCTGTACAAAAAAATATATGTATGGAAAATAGATTAGTCTTTGACATTTTTTCAGCCACGTCTTTTTTCTGCTCCCTCCCTCTCTCGCACGCTTCACCTTTCACACCACATACACAATTACGATTTGCAAACGATTTTTTCTTTTCTTTTACGTATGTCAACCGCAGATTTGTTGTTGGTTTTATTCTTTTGGGCGTCATCGTCGCCAATGTCATAATTGCGAATATCAGCGCAACAAAAATAAATAGAAAAAAAATACCAATTTCAGTAAAAGCCGACGACACCGGCGAGAATGACGAAATATATTTGTATATAAAGCGAGAATGTGAGGGAGGGAGACTCTGATAAAGAAATGGTGGGAGAGGAGAATGTGTAGCGTAGAAGTGTACTTGGACATAATAAATTGGTTTGTTTGTTTTTTTTGTTTAATATTTTTTTGCCTAAAATCACAAATATGGCATCATTGAAAAGCCATTAACAACATTTGCGTGTATTTATGAGAACCCCAACGAACTTTAATTGAAATGATATCACAGACAACTACAAGCATAATATTTTTAATCTCTGTTCGTGTAATGGGTGAGATTTTCTCCGGATAAACCTTGTCGCCCCCTCACCTCTTTAATGAATTGGAAACGTGACAATGATTCATTCGCAAACAAGCAAAATTTTGCTATTTTTTTCTCTAATTTTTAATAATTAATTTAGTGGTGTCGTTTGGTTGTTGGCGGTGTTGCTTTTTATTATTATATGTTTCAGATTATTTAAATGACTTGCTGTTTTCTGTTCGCTCTCTCTCTCTCTCTCTCTCAGATAGTAGTTCTTTTTTTCTCTACAGTTCCATTGTAGTTTTTATTTTTATTGTTGTTCAATAGTCATTACACTTCAATTGTTATTTATTACAGAGCATTAGGTCTTACTATAATTAACGTCACAATCTCTTGTTGTAGGCGTTCGTTCAGGTTATGAATGTTGGCTGGCGTCGTTGTATAGATATTCATTTGTTGTCCAAGGTTGTTTTCCGTCAAGGATTTTATCGGTCGAGGGCAGGTGAGATGGGTTGTTTTGGTTGGGATGTGAAGACAGCGCCCTCTATACTTGTGCATTTACAGCATGTGTATTTTAAAATACGATTTAATTGGATAATTTCTGAATGAACTTGTAAAATTCTGCAAGGTTTTTTGTTTGGATGCGAAGACAACGCCCTCTGTAGATGATATGTATGTGTAGCGCCATCTGTATGTGAGTCATTTACAGCATGTGTATTTTCGTTGAGCCCCAGTTTCGCCGAGACGGCCGAAGGCAAAACACGTATAAACAGATGTGGACAAAATGCTATAATTTCTAAATGAATCCTCAAGGTTTTTTGTTTGGATGTGACGACAGCGCCCTCTATATATGATATGTATGTGTAGGGCCATCTACATGTGGGGTATCTACAGCATCCGTATTTAAATTGAGGCCCAGTTTCGCCAAAACTGTCGAAGGCAAAACAAGTATAAACAGATATGGAGAAAATGCGGTTCACTTGGATAATTTCTGAGTGAAATTATAAAAATCTTCAAAGCTGGGAATTTTTTTTTCGAATTGTCTCACATTTACAAAGTGACTCTTAAGTTTGAACAATATTTACTTTATTTTTATTTCATTACATTACAAAGTAAATTCATATTCCAAATTTGAGTCCAAACATTTTTGCAGCGCCAGACCAAAGCCTCTGGTGGGAGTTGAAGCCACAACCACCACGCTGATAGGCTAGCTCGCTACCAACTTGCCAACCGTGGCGCTTTTGAACGATATTTCCGGTGGCAGTTCCTTGTAACTGTAAAGAAACCTACCAAACCACTACCGTACACAATCAGCTGTTGATCAGCTGTTTATCAGATGTTGATCAGCTGATAAGCTTTGGCTGTTTTACTATTTCTTGTAATGCAATTAAACAAAATAATAATTTTGTTTCAATCTCATACAAATTTGTTTTCGGCTGTTTTTCATATACATTTACTTAGAGTCACAGCTGTTAACCAACTTTTTGATCAACTTTTTTTTCAAAAACAAATGTCAAGCAAAACCCGGAAGGGGGGGGGGTAACTGTCATCCTGCAAGTTGGTATGACTTTTTGCTTGATTTTAAACTCATGATTTTCAAGTTTCTAGGCGAATTGTGTAGAGAAGATTGTGGGGTAGAAAAAAAGTCACACATTACAAATTTGAAGTTTTTTTGTGAAATTTCCTTTTCTTTAATTTTTTTGAAATTTCTTTTTGACTTCACATTTTCTAAGCTCTTGTTTTTTTTTCTATGTAATTATAATTCCCGCTGTTTCCTTACACATATATTTTTGAGTAAAAGAAGAAAACCGTACTTCAATTTCGGTTTCTTCTTAATCGCACTTCACTCCCATTGGCTGTGAGCCAAACTCATTGAACCCTTTACTACGAAATGACTTGCATTGCCCAACCATACAATTTCCCCGTCTCTTTGGCACAACGGGGGAAAACAAAATAAATGAAAACGCAAAGCAAAACCTTTGGGGTTTCGCAATAGGAAAACTAAATGTATTTTTCGTATAAAAATATGCGGAAATTTAAAAATAAAATAGCAACGCAAAGAAACAACAATCTAAAAATAATTCAAAGCATAATTAACACAACGTAAAAGCGAATATTTTCAATATTTATCACAGACACAGACGGACGGACGGACAGACAGACAGACTCAGCCAAAGAAGAAGTGCCCGAAAAACAAAAAAATACCAACCACAACAACAAGGGTGAAAATGTAAATCCATCAAATTAAACTAAAATGAACTCAAATAAAACGAAACGAAACAAAATCCTCAATGAATATTTTATTTTCACAAGTTGAACAATAAAAGAACAACATTTTTAAATGAAACTAAAGAAACGAATCGAAATCGTAGCAGCGAGTTATTTTTATAAACTCGTTAAAGGCAAACACGAATTAATGAGGCAACCGAAGTGGAGGCCAACGAAGGACGGACAACGCTGCTGATGGATCTGGCGAATAGATATGAATATGCAGAAATTGTTTTTGTTATTGGGGATAGAAATATATTGGCAAACACCATCAGCACAGTGATTCGAATCATCAATAGACATTTGCATAAATCACACTGTACTACAGAAGTGGTGCATTGCTTTTCCCCCCTGACCCACTACAACAACATAGTGTTGTTGTCATATGAATGATTTTCTGTGACCCACCCTGTTTAAAATGATATGAGAATGCTTAGACCCGATTTACACGATCACTTGACTTTTTGCTTGATTTTAAAATCACGATACTCCCGTTTTGTAGATGAAAGGTGTAGAGAATATTGCGGGCTAGAAAAAAAGTCACAAATCAGAAATTTGAGTTTTTTTTTTAATTTCTTTTTGATTTCTCAGATTTTGCTTTTCTAAATTTCTGTTGATTTCACAGATTTTGAGTATTTTTGTAATTTCCTTTTGACTTCACATATTTTGCTTTTCGACAATTTTACGAATCAAACTCTAACGGAGTCCCAAGCAAAAAGTCAACGTATAAATTCATAGGAGTTTTCAAAGCAAATCCTAAAGAGAATTAAAAAAAAAGTCAGATCAAAAAGTCATAGACCCGATTTACTCGGAGACTTTTTGCTTGATGTTGAAATTATGATTTTCAAGTTTCTAGGCGAAAGGTGTAGTGAAGATTATTGGGGTACAAAAAAGTCACAAATTCGAATAACAAAGTTTCTGAAATTGTATCAAATTGTAAATATTTATATAAATCAAAAAAAAATAATTATTTAAAAAAAAAAAATTTTGAAACCAAAAAAATAATAATTATTTTTTTAAAACATATTAATTTTTTTTTTAAAAAAATTAATTATTTTTTTAAAAAATTAATTATTTAAAAAAAAATATTTTTTAATAAAAAAAATTTTTTTTAAAAAAATAATTTATTTAAAAATGAAAAATAATTTTTTTAAAAAAAAAAATATTTTTTAAAAAAAAATAATTTATTTAACAAAAAAAATATTAAAAAAAAAAATAATAACTTATTTTTTAAAAAAAAAATTAAATTATTTTTTTAAAAAAAAATTAAATTATTTTTTTAAAAAAAATAGTAACTTATTTTTAAAAAAAAAATAATAAATTATTTTTTAAAAAACAAATAATAAATTATTTTTTAAAAAGTTAAAAAAAATGAATTATTTTCTAAAAATTTTTAAAAAAAAATAATTATTTTCAAAAAAACATGAATTATTTTACAAAAAATGAATTACTTAAAAAAAATGAATTATTTAATAAAAAAAATTATCATTATTTTTTTAAAAAACAAATTAATAAATTATTTTTTTAAAAAACAAATTAATAAATTATTTTTCTAAAAAAAAATAACAAGTCATTTTTAAAAAAAAAATAAGAAAAAATGAATTATTTTCTGAAAAAAATGAATTATTTTCAAAAAAAACAAATGAAAAAAAGAAAATTGTTTCTTAAAAAAAAATGAATTATTTAATAAAGCAATTATTATTATTTTTAAAAAGCAAAATTAATTATTTTTTAAAAAAAAATTAAATAATATTTTTTTTAAAAAAATAATTAAATAATAATTTTTAAAAAAAAATTTTTAAATAAATTAAATGTTTTCAAAAAACAAATAAATTATTTAAAAAAAAAAGAATTTTTTTAAAAAAAAAAATGAATTATTTAATAAAAAAATTATTATTTTAAAAAAAAATGAATTATTTAAAAAAATGACTTATTAAAAAAAAAAAATTATTTAATAAAAAAAATTATCATTATTTTAAAAAAAAAAACTTTATTTTTCTAAAAAAAAAAAAAAATTATTTTTTAAAAAAAAATAAATAAAAAATAATTATTTATTTAAAAAAAAATTATTTTTTTAAAAAAAAATGTAAATTGAAAAGTTTAATAGCCATTGCCATGTTTCAGAATAATTTTTAATATTTTGTGATTAAGAGCGTTGGAAAATTATTTGTCCAATTTCATACAATAAAGTCTGGACATTGTTTTTTACCCGAATCACCTTGAAGGCCTGAAACACGGTGCACCCTCACATATCGCCTCCTCCCAAGCCTATCAAGTTAATAAACCTAGTTAACAAACCAAAGTAAACAAGCCAATCGATAAATCGCTATGAGGCCCATTTAACAGCTCTGTTACTTTTTATCACACGATACTTTCGGTGGCACCGTGTTACAGAAGGAAATAATGTAAACAACGATAAAAACTGAAAACCCAAAATGAAACCACAAAATAATTGCCAAAAATGGCAACAACACCAACACCAGAAAAGAAAAGAAAAAACCGAACAACAACCTTTGTTTTTTCTCAGAACATTTTAGTACCGAACAAAACACCAAAAAAAGAGATAATTTTATGTAAAAACAAGAAAGGAACGTCAACAACAGCAACATAACGTCAAATATTTTAGCAAAACATAACAACAACATAATTGGATGATGAAATAATTAAATAGACAAAAACCAAAAAGAACAAAACAGAAAATCGTATAAAAACAACACACTATTTTTGTTTTTATTTTTCGCTGTTTTTATTTTTGGGTAATTTGGGCAAAATTCATGGTAGTTTTTTTTTATTCGTTTGGGTTAGGCATTGTTTTTACAGCTGTCACCTAAAGAGGAAAACAACAAAAGATCATAGTTTGATAGATACATACATAACAAATGTACGTAGTATTGAGCGGACATTGTATGTTCTTACATTTATATTTTGCCAATTGTATGAATAATGCGAACGTACATTGTCGGCAGAATTTTAGCCTGCCGCTCTATTTCGTCCATGGCCTTGTTGGTGTTTGCAGTTGCTCTGAATTGAATTGCCAACAAAAAAAAATAGGTTTTATGTTTTTCAAATTTTTTAAATTTTGTTTTTTTAATTTTGGTTGCTTCATTAAATTGCGTACATTGTAGTGAAATTCTAAATGAAAACAAACAAAAATTCAATACACTCTCTTTGTCGTCTCCATTGAAATTGTGTTTAAATCGAAAAAGTCATAAAGAATTTTACGCTACATAAAATGTGAGCAGAAACATATAACAATAAATGGCCGACAATTGAGAACATTGAATCATGTATTCCATATTTGAGCATATGCTATTTAATCTACAATTGAAAACCTAATGGCGATACGCTACGAAATGCCGGCGGCGGCTTAGTAGAATACTGTCAGACAAATGTCAGCGCCAAGAAGACAATAACAAGAACAGAAAGTTTAAATTAACTAAATTGACCAATGTGAACATCTGTCAAATTCATAAGATTTGAACCGGGATCTACAGGTTCTACGTTACGTATGTAACAGACCTTACAGACCACCAGGGCACTGACAGCTAAATTCTCTTAAAACAGGAGGCTAAGCGCCCAGGACCTACTCTTTTAAAGTTGGCTTCACATGCGGTTTCGAGAGAAGTTATTTCATTATTTTTCTAAAATCTTTAAAAACCAAAAAATTTAAATAAGTATTATTTTCTTTAAACTCTTTCCTTTTCTCTATATTCAGTTGATTTGTTGGACTCAAAATAAGTTTACTTTTTTTCTGAAGTCATTCCTTTTCTTTATACATATTTAGTTAATTTTCGTCTCAGAATAAGTTCAACTGAAAAAAAATTTTAAAAAAAAAATGTCCACAATTATTCCTGTTTTACATTCCGTTAATTTTCTGAACATATTTTGGGTTAACTAAATTTAAAAAAATAATATTTTTTGCCCCAAAATAATTTTAACCGAAATAAAATATATAAAAAAAAAAAATTCTAAAATTAATCATTTTCTTTAATTTTTTGGACCCAAATAGATGTAAAAAAAAATTAGAATTTTTTGTTCTGAAATCATTCCTTATATTCAGTTATTAATTTGACCTAAAACAATTTTTATTGAAATAAAATAAAAAAAAATGTTTTTATTTCACATATTATTCAATTTCCTTATAATCAGTTAATTTTTTGGACCCAAAATAAGTTTAAATGAAATAAATTAAAAAAAAAAATAGTTTTATCCACAATTATTACTTTTCAGTTAACTAACTTAAAAAAGTACGAATTTTTGTTGTAAAGAAATTTTCGATTATTGTATTCAGTTAATTTTTGGATAAAATAAATATTTTTTTTTAATAAAAGAAAAGTTAAAAAAAAATTTTTTCCAAATAATTTTTTGGATCCAAAATAATTTAAAAAAATATAAATTTTTCTGAAATCATTCATTTTCTTTGTATTCTGTTAACTTTCTGAACCCAACATTAACTTAACTAATTTCAAAAAATAAGAATTTTTGTTCTGGACATTTTCTTTCTTGAATTCGATTTTGGACGAATTAAGTTCAAATGAAAAAAATTGTTTAAATAAGTTTTTTTTTAAGTGTCTCCTTTTCTTTATATTCAGCTAATTTTATTCAAAGAAATTAAAAAAAAATATTTTTTTCTAAAATTATTCCTTTGTAATCAGTTAATTTTTTCGACCCAAAATAATTTCAACTTAACTAAATTTAAAAAAATATTATTTTTTGCCCCAAAATAATTTTAAAAATGTTTTTTTTTTTAAATTATTCATTTCAGTTAGGTAATTTTTTGAACCTAAAAAAATGTAAAAAAAACATGAATTTTGTGCTTCAAACAAATTTTAACTGAAATAAAATATAAAAAAGATTTTTTCCCCAATTTTTTTTTTTTTTTTTTTTTTTTTTTTATAATCAGTTATATTTTTGAATAAATAAGTTCAACTTAACTAAATTTAAAAAAAAATAATAATTTAAAAAAAAAATCCTAAAATTATTTTGGAAATTGGACCCAAATAAATGTAAAAAAAAAGATTTTTTTTTTGTTCTGAAATCATTTATTTTCTTTATATTCAGTTAATTTGTTGACTCCACTCAAAACAAGAATTTTCTGCACCAAACAAATTTATAACTGAAATAAAATATAAAAAAGATATTTTTCAAAAATTTTTTTTTTTTTTTTTTTTCCAGACAAAAAATTTTCACCCCACAATAATTTTAACAAAAAAGATAGAAAATTCTAAAATATTAATTTTATTTAGTTCATTTTGGAATTTTGTTATAAATGTAAAAAAAAAAGATTTTTTTTGTTTGAAATCATTCATTTTCTTTATATTCAGTTAATTTTCTGCCCCAAACAAATTTAAAACTGAAATAAAATATAAAAAAGATTTTTTTTCAAAAATTATTTTTTTTTTGACCCAAACAAAAATTTTTCACCCCAAAATAATTTTAACAAAAAAGAAAGAAAATTGTAAAATTATTCATTTTATTTAGTTAATTTTGGATTTTTGTTAATTGGACCCAAATAAATGTAAAAAAAGGGAGTTTTGTTCTGAAATCATTCATTTTCTTTATATTCAGTTAATTTTTTGACCCAATAGAAATAGAAATAAAATAAAAAAAAATTTTAATTATTAATTTTTGAATCGATAATAACTTAATATAATTTGAGAAAAATCGATTTTTTTTTCTGAAATCTTTCCTTGTTTTTGAAAATTGATGTATTTTTTTAAATCTGGTTCTCTTGAAATGTAAACGTGTCGTAGGAAACGATTCTAGTTCTGTATTATCACCACGGCAAACGTTTCAAAGTTCAGTTCACATGGAATTCATGAAACTATTTCGAGATTAACATGTTCACGTGTATGTTTTCACGCTCAGAAACCCCGGCGGCAGATATCAGTTCCGCCGGATTTCATTTTGTGATTACTTCCCCTTTTGCGGGTGGCCCCCCCTCGGCCCAAACCCGCCGCCGTTTGTTGTTTATGTCGCCGAATGTTGCTCTGGCAGTGTCGTGTACTACGATTTCCTTTCGTATTCGCATTCTTATCATTTGATATTTGTGGAATGTTGTGGCTGGCGAATGAATTTGGTGGGGCGACATGCGTTTTCTATTTGTTTAATTGTTTGTTTTGTTTTTTTTTTGTATTTAGTTTGTTCTCAAGCCTTTCCATGGAACGGAATGTTTTTGCTGGTGTCTATTGACTCCAGTGACACCCCCACAATGGCACACATGCGCGATCGTTGAGAACATTTCGATTGAATCGAAGTCGTTATCGATATTTCGAGATGTGTTGTTTGGCATTTCGGTTGTTGTTGTTGTTGTTATGGTACGCCAGTTAAATGGCAATTTGACTGCAGTGCCTCCATTAAAATAATGTAAACATTGAGATCGTTTCTTTTTCACAGTGACTCAATTATTGGCAATTTGATTAATGTGTGATTTTTGTTTTTTTTTGTTGTTTTTTTCATTGCAGTGCGGGACACTAGACGCACCCGATTCGTCATATCACAAACAGAGATCCAATAGAATGGACGTTTATCAAATTGACGATGGTTTCCACTCGGATGGCGGCACTGAGACGCCACCGCCGTCGCCCAGCTCCGGCTCGTCGATAGCATCGACATCGGACCATGGCTCGCTGGAGAGCGTCGACACGGGCGGCACACAACGTCTGGCTGTGCTGTCGTTCGAACAGGTGAGCAAGCTGCACCATGTGATGGATGAGAAAGTGGCCATACATGGACGCGGCAATTTCCCCACCCTGAAGGTGACACTCAAAGACTTGGTGAATTTGGTGAGGCGCCAGCTGGAGACCGATGTGGTGTCGGGCGGCGCCGGTGTGATAGTCAAGGACATACGCTTGAACGGCGGAGCAGCTAGTCATGTATTGGCTTCAGAGGATCAGCCCTACAATGATCTGGATTTAATTTTTGCCATTGAGCTGAGCTCACCACGTCACTTCGATCGTGTCAAAACGGCGGTACTGAACACACTGCTCGACCTGTTGCCCGAGGGTGTGTCCAAGCGTCGCATCATGCCGTGTGCCCTCAAGGAGGCCTACGTCGGCAAAATGGTCAAGGTCAACAATAATAACGATGGCGACCGCTGGTCGCTCATCTCGTTGGGCAACTCGCCCGGTCACAAAAATGTCGAACTGAAGTTTGTCGATTCGATGCGCCGTCAGTTCGAGTTCTCCGTCGATTCGTTTCAAATTGTTTTGGACTCGTTGCTGCTGTTCTACGACTGTGCCGCCTTGCCCATATCGGAGAATTTCTATCCGACGGTGGTGGGCGAATCGGTGTACGGCGACTTCCAGGAGGCCCTGTATCATTTGCAAAACAAACTGATCTCAACGCGACAGCCGGAGGAGATACGGGGCGGCGGTTTGCTCAAGTATTGCAATTTGCTGGTGCGCAACTACACGCCAGTCGACAATCAGCGGATCAAGACGTTGGAGCGTTACATGTGCTCGCGTTTCTTCATCGACTTTCCGGACATCAATACGCAGACGGTGAAGTTGGAGGCATATTTGCGCAATCATTTCTGGGGTGTGGACGAGGAGCCGTTGCAGTACCAGTACCTGATGCATTTACGTGAGGTGGTCGAGAATTCGACGGTGTGCCTGATGGGCCACGAGAGACGGCAGACGTTGATGTTGATACAGACATTGGCCGCTCAAGTCCTGTACAAGGAGCAACAGAAACAAGTGCAGGAACAGCAACAGTATCAGCAGCAGCATCAACAGCAACAGCAACAATCGGTGAACGATCAGCAGCAGCAGCAGCAGCAGCACCATCATCATCACCAGTCACAGCAGCAACATACAGTACAAGCAACCACAATGACATTGGTGGCTGCCACGACGCCTCAAAATCAGCACCAGCATCAGCATCAGCACCAACATCAGCAGCAACTCTCATCACAACAGCAGCAGCAATCTGTGCAGCCTCAAACCACCACAATCTATGTACAGCAGGTTCCACAAACAACGCCACAAAATGTTGCCACAACAGCCACCATATGCTGTGCCATGCCAGCCGCCGCCTCCGCTGATGCCACACAACAGCAGCAGCAACAACAGCAGCAACAGACGCAACAACAGACACAGCAGACGGGCAACGCCACAGCGGTGCCGCAAACAATACAAATACAAGCTGGACCGCCGGGTCTCATATACGCCAATGGCGTCTACTATGCACCTGTGATTCCTGCAACAATTTGCACCTGCAACTCCACCTGGCTGAGCACGTGATTAAGTGTGACGCCAACACAGACAACAACACAAGCAGCAAAGGCAGCAGTAGCAGATAAAACCACAACAACAAGAACCACAGTAGCAGCAGCCGCAGCCACAGCAGCAACGACTGCAACTGCAACTGCTGCCAACCAATTAGCTCCGGCCAAGTTTATAACAGAAGATTCCATTACAATTTCATGCCAACCCTCATCCAGCAACGCCTCGTTTCCCAAGCCACCACCACCCAACCGCCCCACCGCATTCGATGTGAAGCCGCTCAAAACGTCCCCGGCAAAGAACAAATCAATAACACCGACACCGACGACAACTTTATCATGTGGCATGCACAACGACACCGCCACCACCAACAACAACAGCAACAGTGGCCTCCTCCTTCTCGCCCAAGAAGTTGCCAATGTTGATGATGATGATCACGATGACGATAACCATAATGAAGCTGCTGACAACCCTGAAGCCAACATTGATGATGACCAAACAGCTGACGTTGCCGCAGATAACGCTCCACCGTTACTGACCATGGCCGGTGATTTGATTTTGACCCATGAACAACATGATTTCCATTTGGAAGGTGACATCGACGATCTAACCGATATTCTGCATGCCGCCGACCACATGAAATTAACCGGCGAATTTGCCTACTTTTATCCCTATGATGGTTCCGAGCCCTCTCTCTTATTGATAGGTAACGATTTCTATATAAATGTAACACCTCAACCACAACAAAGTTGATTACACCAACCAGGAGCCAGGATCCCGCAGTCCTTCGACGATTGTTAGCTACCCAATTGTTTTGAATGACAAACATACAACGGTTGAAAAGGGGATTATAGTTTCCTTATTTTCCTTATTTTCTACCAAAATAGTTGACCAGAAATGTCCGAAGACAGTTTAGGCCAACGCTTTTCTAAAGTCTCTAGTCCCCGTCTTTTTTTTTTATTGTCCGCCTAATTTGCTAAGCCTTTCATTAATTAAAAATACGTGTTAAAAATCGCAAAATGTCATAGTCACTTTCCGCAATGCCGTTGGGCGCCAGTTTGATTGTCTTCTAAACTGAGCGAATTTATAAGTTCACTCTCCACACTTTACAATAGTTGTTCTATCAAATGCCTTTACTGGTTTCTGTGAGGGAGAGTTTCTTAAATTGTCTTTAAATAGAATTATTAAATTCCTAAAAGAATTCAGTCTTGTTGGGCGCCATTTGTGGCAGATGAAACACAAAATAATAATAAAAAAAAAAACTCCCTCACATCCATAGTTCAATTACATTTTCTAAGTTTAATATATTCCAACACATAGTAGCCGACCTGTTGGACGCCCGTTTTCTTTTTTTTAATATATTAATATTATGTTTTAAAAAAATCCTTAACGTTGGGCGCCAATTTCAAAATTTAATTTAACTGTTTGTTTAAACATTTTCCTCAAGAACATTTCAAATGTAATTTCTGTTGCATCTGCTGCAGTGAAACTTCCATCACTCGAATACTTCTTTAAGTCGCATCACTTCTAGTGACAGCTAAGGAGACAGATTTCCTTAAACATTTTTATACGTAATTCCATAACTGCAAGTCTCCGTAAGTCGAAGTTTTTTTTATGGGATAACAGTGGTTCGAGTTTGTGGAAGTTTGACTGTATTTCAAATGCTTTCACTGTTTCATACACTAAATGTGTATATTCGTTTAATTTTGTAATTCATTAATTATTTTTATTTATTAGAGAGCATTTTTTTCAACATTCACATGTAAAATATGCATAATGTCGGGCGCCACACATAAAATCACTGAACACAGATTTAAAAAAGAAGTAAGCGATTTCTCAATATTTTTTATGTGGTGTATCTAGTTCATAAGCAAAATTTTCACAACGTCGGGCGCCATTTACAATTTTTTTACACGAATTAAAATAGCTGATTCTTCAATATTTCAAAATATCGTTCTATTTCATAAGTTAAATGTTCAAATTGTCGGGCGTCATGTATAAACAGAAATTAAAATTTTTCACCTTCTTTCTATTTCGGGCGCCACTTACAAAATTTAAATTATTCTTATTATATTATTCTTCAAATATTTCAAAAATTCGTTATATCTCATAGGCAAAATTTTCACAACGTCGGGCGCCATTTATAAAATTAACAATTTTTTTTTTGTTACATACAAACTCACTAATTACGGATTTGAAAAAAGTAACCGATTTGTCAATATTTCTATTTCATAAGTAAAATCATCACAGCGTCGGGCGCCATTCAATTTTTTTTATATGAATTTATATTGCCGATTCTTGTATTTCATAAGCAAAATGATCACATCGTCGGGCGCCATTTACAATTTTTTTTTTGCACGACTGAAAATAGCATATTCTTCAATAATGCAAAAATTCGTTCTATTTCAAAAGTAAAATGATCACATCGTCGGGCGCCATTTATAAAATTTAAATTTTTTTTTATTTAAACGAATTAAAATAGGCAAAATTCATAGGCAAAACTTTGGGGACGAATTAAAATTGCAGATTCTTCTAGATTTCACTATCAAAATGATCACCGCTTCGGGCGCCATTTTTAATATTAAACATTTTTGTTTACACGAACTAAAATAGCAGATTCTTCTAGATTTCAAAACTTCTTTGTATTTCATAGGTAAAATGATCCAAAAAATCAAAATTGAAAATGTTTTTTTCTTTTTGGAAATTGTTAGTTATTAAGAAAATATTTTTTGGAAAATTTCCTCGTATTTATTACAAATGATTTCTACAGTAATTTCAAATGCAATTTGCATTAATTTCTCAATAGTAACAACATGTTATTTCATTTGCCATTTCGGTTTTTTACATAAAGCTGTACAGCGTTGGTCGCCAATTTTTCAAAATTGAAATTATATTTTTGGTATAAAAGTGAAAATTTTGCAAATGTCCTTGAATTTGTTTAAAACTAGTTTCAATAGTTGCACAGAAATTTCAAATGTAATTTAAACTTGTTTAAATGTGTCCCTCAATAGTCTTGCATACGTATAAATATATATATAAACAGCGTTGGGCGCCATTTTCAAAATTTTCGTTATTCTCTGTTTTATTGCAAATGAAACATTTCATTTATTTCGCAATACTCTCATCAAATCTCATCACCGTTGGTCGCCAATTGCAAAAAGTTGTTTTTAATTTTTTTTTGAAAATTATCTTTTGGCGGATTTCCTGATATAATTTTTAAAAATTATTTCCGAATATTTATTTGTCAATGCCATTACGTTGGGCGCTACTTTACCTATTTAAAAACATTTTTTTTTTGGCGCCTGCAAAATTCCTTAAGAATCGGTAAAACATTTTCTTTGGACGCCTCTGTTAAAACTTTAAATTGATGCAAAAATCGTACAGTATGTGTAAAGCATATTGCGTTGGGCGCCACTTTAAATTTTTATTTATGGAAAACTGTCTTTAAGGGAACTTTCTGAGCTGTGTTGGAATTGAAAATAATAATTGGAATTGCGCAGTTCTCTGTCTGCCCGCAATTTTGTTGTAATTTAACAGTGGATTTTTTTTCTCAATTCTAGAACCTTAATTATAGAATTCTTCAATTAACCCTTCTCAACCCTTTGTATGTTCTCTTTCTGTGTTTGTTGAGGTTGAGGTTGGAGCGTTTTTTTTTTAGAAATCATATTTTATTATTTTTTTTTTTAATAATAATTTTTAAATAATTCATTTTTTTTCAATTCTTCTTCATACATTTTAATTTGCTGTGTGTTTTTTTTTTTAAATATATTTTATTATATAATTAAAGCAAAAAGCAGAAAAACACAAACAGAAACTAGGTGAAAATAAACTTGTGACCGAGAGCTACTATTTTTTTTTTTTTAGAAAAAAAAAAACAAAATTAAAAAAAAAAGAAAATACAAAAAAAAAGTAACGCATCCATAAATATACATCTTTCCATTATAACTTTTGTTTTTAGAATTTATAGCTGATTTACTTTAAAAGAAAACGTTTTTTTTTTCCTGTTATTTAAGGGGGCTGCGCTCTTTTGACGGGTCTTTGTTGTCCCTGCGAGAGTGTGAGAGCAGGACCAGGGAAAAGAGCCAGCCACAAGTATGAGCATAATATAAATAATTTTAAGTTAAACAAAAAGCAAAAGCAAAATTCCAAAATTAACACACAAAAAAAAAACAGACACACACACGCATTATTTTTATAGACTTTGAGAATAATAGCCGGCAAAAACAGAAGAATAACAGACTTTTAACATGACAACTTTTTCCCCGGGCGAACAAGGCAAACAAGGCGAGTATTTCACTAGAAAAGCGCCAACCCTTTTTGCCAGGAGTAAAAGATAAAAAAAAGAACGCCTAAATTCACAATTAAACTTCAAAAATCTCTAGAACAAAGACAGAACCTAATGAAACGTAAAGCTAGCTAACAAAACAAAAAACAAAATGGGAACCATGTGGTCTAAACGAGCAGACAAACGAAGAAGAAGAAGAAGAAAAATTATTAAGAAAGTAAAGAAAAACATAAATTCAGGATTATTTGATATATGTATTTGTTGCGTGGATGAGAGGAGAAAAAAGTGTTTAACAAAAAAAGAAAAAAAAAAAAAGAAACAACAAATTAAAAGCAGAATAAAGTCTTGATATATTAGTAAATGAAAGACATAAATAAAGCAACATTTTTTTATCTGATTATTATTATGATTATTATTATATTAATGTAATTAAATAAATAAAGAAAATCAAATATATTTAACAAAGAAATTATGATTTTTTGTAAAACCCATACAAGCGAAAAACTGAAGATAAAACAAAAACCAATTAAGTAAAACAAAAAGAAAACCATATTTTATAATATACATATTATATACATACATACAATATAAATAATAATAAACATAAAAAAAAAAAACATAATTCCTGTAATGTTCTAATCTTAAGCCAATACTAAGAAAACGCAAAAGAAGATGAATCAGAATCAGAACCAGCAAAAGGAGAACCAACAACCACAAGAGCAGAGCATAAGAAAATTCAAAACATTATCAAATATAAATTTACAAAAAAAAAAACCCCCAAATGAAAAAATCAACTACACAATCTGTGAATGTCTTTTGTTTTCAAATTCATTTCAAAACACACGGGCGGGTGGGGAGACTTTAAAAAAGCCTCCCCCTCCGGCAATACCCAAAAGTTTAGCAAAGAACTCATCTTGTTTCAAATCTGAGCCGCTTTTAGTAAAATTCTGTTGACTCCTTGTTTTCTGTCACTCTGACTGTCCTGTCTTTCGTTCATTCTTTCTCTAGTTAAGTACGTTTCTGGCCAACACAAACATTTTAGTGGAAAACCCAACAACTTAACGCAAGACCTAAACAGTCTTGCATTTATTTCCGCCAGCTGCTTCCCCGCTTGACAGAGGCACCGCGAATTACATGAAAGAAAGAAAAAAAAACATCAATCCGAGAAAACTTTCTTCTAAATATCCAGAAACTGTGTAAATTTTCTACTTTGTATCATTTATATATTACTATCGATAATTTGTTTCTTATTATAATTATTATTTTTTTTTTTAATTTTAGTGTTTTTTTTTTGTTTTAAAATTAAGTTTGAATTTGTGTTAAAGAAAAACCCCCGCACGCTGAACAGCAGCCGCCACAGCAAATGTTTTGCGTGATTTCTTTTTTTTTCTATTATTATTATTATTATTTTATTGTAATTCTTTTTTGAATAGTCCTTAATTTTAATTATAAATAACTACTTTTTTTGTTTACAAAAAAAAGTTATACAACAACGTAATTACATACAAAATACAACAACAACAAAAACCCACAAAAACTATAAGAAAATTGTCCCCCCCCCCCCCAAAAAAATGTTAAAATGTTTAAATAAAAAAAAAAATACAAATAAAAACTTTAAAACAAACAAAAACAAACATGTAGCCACGTTCCATGTGTTTTCATTGTAACCGGCTGAGTGAGGTTTGTATGTGGTAAGAACGCCCAGGCACAGTAGGTTCTTCGAGAAAAAAATCTGAGTGGGGAGGTTAACTTGTAGAGTGGGAGGTTAACTTGAAAAAGAACTGTTTGTTTCTGAAGACTACGAGAAATTGGCTTTGGCTTTTTCTCAATATTACAGATTCCCAAATACATTAAACGGACAAAGGTATCGCAACGACTGTGGTATCAAATTAATGCAAGACTGTAGGACTCTGATTAACTCACTGAGAGTTCCAGGCAACGACCAGTTTCACAGGATTTAGTGTGTAAATTTGATTCAGAAAATGGTTTTTTTCGCCAGTCGAGATTCGAAAGTCCCTTGAAAGTTTTGACCAATTTTTCAGGAACGGACAAAGGTATCGAAACGAGTGTGGTATCAAATTAAAGCTAGACTGTAGGACTATGATTAACCCACTGAGAGTTGTATGCCATGATAATTTTCACAAGATTTAGAGTGTATCCAATGGGGACAATCTCAAAATGTGTTTTCTGACCATTAATCTGTAATGGCTAATGTTATATAAACTATATGTGGTTACAATTACATCATTTCGAAGGCAGAATGCATACAATTACTAAAGATTTCAAAATTAGAAAAAAACATTTTTGACCAAAAAAAAAACCAAGGGGTTAACCCATCAAAATTTGAGATTTTTTTTGAAAAAATTGATTTAGTTGAAAATAGGCTCATGAATAGCGCTCCATATTCTGAGCAAGACCATGTTTTCATTTTTTAGATTGAACAATTTTTTCGGAAGAAATTGGGTTCAGAATAGGGATTTCTCAAAATTCGAGATTCAAAAGTCCCTTGAAAGTATTTGACGAATATTGCAGCAAAGGACTGAGGTATCGAAAGGTTTGTGCTACCAAATTAAAGCTGCACTTTAGGACTGTGATTAACCTCTTGAGAGTTGCATGCTACGACCACTTTCACAGAATTTAGTGTATAAATTTGGTTCAGAAAATGGGTTTTTCTCAAAATTCGAGATTCAAAAGTCCCTTGACAGTATTTGTCCAATATTGCAGCAACGGACTGAGGTATCGAAACGATTCTGGTATCAAATTTAGGACTATGATTAACCCTTTGAGAGTTGAACGCCATGATCATTTTCTCAGGATTTGTTGTGTATACAAAGGGAGACTCTCAAAATGTATTTTCTGACCATTAATCTGTAATGGCTAATGTTATATAAACTATATGTGGTTACAATTACATAATTTCGAAGCCAGAATACATCCAAGAGAAAAAAATTTCAAAAATCGAAAATAAAAATTTTGACCAAAAAAAAAACCAAGGGGTTAACCCATCAAAATTTGAGATTTTTTTGAAAAAATTGATTTTACTAAAATTTTGCTTATTTATAGCGGACTATAATCTGAACAAGCCCATATTATTATTTTTTATATTGAACAATTTGTTTGGGATAAATTGAGTTCAGAATAGGGTTTTCTCAAAATTCTAGATTCGAAAGACCCTTGAAAGTATTTGCACAAATTTCTCAGTTAAAATGTCTATTTATACTGATTCTGACTAATTCGCAATCAAATTCAATAAAAAAAATTCTATTGATAAAGTTTGCACGTGCAAATTGGACACGAACGACGTGTGTGGTTTCAATAGGACGGCGCTACAAACCACACACCTCCTACCACACATTACGGCAGATATAGAATTTGTTGTTAATGGGCGGGGTACAGCCCACTTTTTTTGAGGACGTACATATTTCTATGCTAATAGCGTATGTAACAAATCGCATCTTTATATCCTAAACAGTTCATAAGTTATGGCGGGCTTAAAATGTTAAGGTGTATGCGCAGCGCCACGCCCCTTAGTTCAATTACCTAACTATCATCTAGTCAACAATCACTGGAACTCGGCCCATAAGTGCCAATGATATAGTAAATTTAAATTTGGGGTAGAGTGGGCGGTGGCACGCCCCTTTGTCCAATTATCCCCCAACATAGTCAGGCACCATTTACAATCAGCAGTAAGTTCCAGTTAAAATTCTAGAAAAGTGACCAGGGACACGCCCCCTTTTCCTAATTCCGGGTTTATGGTGGTTTTCAATTTGAGTCACATGTATGAAAATCACCTTACACAAACTTCTGGGAGCCTGGTAACAGGAAATACGATATTGGTAAATTTAAATCTGTCGCTGTTGACAGTGAATTGTTTTAATTTTTGACAGCGATTTACAGCATAATGTTAGGCGTGAATATTAAAATGGCCAGCCTTAAAGTATGCTGTGAATTTGTGACTAATTTACACACACACACACTCTCACATGAAATCAAAAACCACCAACCAGTGAATTCTTCATTTTCTGATACCAGGCGCCCAGAAGTTTGCAGAAGGTGATTTTTTACATGTGACTCAAATTGAAAACGCTATAACTCGATAACGGCTGCAGCTATTCAGATGCAACTTTTACCCTTGGTTAGAGTAAAGGTCTGGCTATCGGATGTATATAGTATGACACGCCCACATCCACGCCTACCCATTAAAATTCACTGAAATCAACCACAAAGCTTTATATTTACGAAACGGTTGCGTTTAGCTTTACGATTTACTCCACTGAACTGTAGCCCATGGTGATTGCTACACATCTCTTAGTCGTAAAGTCAACGACAGTGTTAAGGTAACGCTGTCAGTTTCAAATGTCAGATAATTTTACCCGGATTTCAGAGCTATGGAGATGAGATATGTTCCATAGGTATTTAAATAAACATGTGCTGAAAAAGCTGGAGGTGCCACTCGTCTATTGTTTTTGTGAGATTTATTGGACATAAAGCGAAGGGAAATAAGAACAAAACATTATCAGACGGAGTTGAATCACCTCCAGCAGAAATAACCGTGCCCTCAAATCGCTCGAAAATGTGGTAAGATGTGTGTGTTACGTAGCGCCGTCCCATTGAAACCACACGTCGTGCATGTCCAATTTGAACGTGAAAACTTAATCAATGGAATTTTTTTTATTGAATTTGATATGCGAATTGGTCACAATCAGTATAAAATGACATTTTGACGGAGGAATTGGTCAAATACTTTCAAGGAACGTTCAAATCTCGAATTATAAGAAACCCCATTTTCTGAACCCAATTTCTCCCAAACAAATTGTTCACTCTAAAAAATGATAACATGGGCTTGTTCAGATTACAGTCCGCTATGCATTAGCAAATTTTCAGCAAAATCAATTTTTTCAAAAAAAATCTCAAATTTTGATGGGTTAACCCCTTGGTTTTTTTTTTGGTCAACATTTTTTTTTTCGAATTTCCAAAACTTTTGCATTTGGATGTAATCTGCCTTCGAAATGATGTAATTGCAACCACATATAGTTTATAAAACATAAGCCATTACAGATTAATGATCAAAAAAGCATTTTCAGAGTGCCCCCATTGGATGCACAACAAATCCTGTGAAAATGATCAAAGCATACAACTCTCAGTGGGTTAATCATAGTCCTAAAGTCGAACTTTAATTTGATACCACACTCGTTTCGATACCTTAGTTCGTTGCTGAAATATTGGGGAAAAAAACTTTCAATGGAATTTCGAATCTCGAATTTTGAGAAAAATCCATTTTCTGAACCAAATTAACATACTAAATCCTGTGAATGTGGTCATAGCATGTAACTCTTAATGGGTTAATAATAGTCCTAAAGTCTAGCTTTAATTTGATACCACACTCGTTGCGATACCTTAGTTCGTTGCTTTAAAATTGGCTACATACTTTCAAGGGACGTTCGAATCTCGAATTTTGAGAAAACCCATTTTCTAAACCCAATTTCTCCCAAACTATATGTGCAATCTAAAAAATGATAACATGGGCTTGTTCAGATTATAGTCAGCTATAAATAAGCAGCTATAAGTAAAATCAATTTTTCCAAAAAATCTCAAATTTTGATGGTTGGTTTTTTTTGGTCAAAATTTTTTTTTTTCGAATTTCCAAATCTTTTGCCCATGGATGTAATCTGCCTTCGAAATGATGTAATTGTAACCACATATAGTTTATAAAACATAAGCCATTACAGATTAATGGTTAAAAAATGCATTTTCAAAGTGCCCCCATTGGATGCACAACAAATCCTGTGAAAATGATCAAAGCATACAACTCTCAGTGGGTTAATCATAGTCCTAAAGTCGAACTTTAATTTGATACCACACTCGTGGCGATACCTTAGTTCGTTGCTGAAATATTGGGAAAAAAAATATTCAATGGAATTTCTAATCTCGAATTTTGAGAAAAATCCATTTTCTGAACCAAATTAACATACTAAATCCTGTGAAAGTAGTTGTAGCATGTAACTCTCAATGGGTTAATCATAGTCCTAAAGTCGAACTTTAATTTGATACCACACTCGTTGCGATACCTTAGTTCGTTGCTTTAAAATTGGCTACATACTTTCAAGGGACGTTCGAATCTCGAATTTTGAGAAAACCAATTTTCTGAACCCAATTTCTCCCAAACAAATTGGTCATTATAAAAAATAATAATATGGGCTTGTTCAGATTTTAGTCCGCTATAAATAAGCAAAATTTTAATAAAAATCAATTTTTAAAAAAAAAACTCAATTTTTGATGGGTTAACCCCTTGGTTTTTTTTAGGTCAAAATTTTTTTTTTCGAATTTCCAATTCTTTGGCATTTGTATGTATTCTGCCTTCGAAATGATGTAATTGTAACCTTATATAGTTTATAAAACATTAGACATTACAGATTAATGGTCAAAAAAGCATTTTCCGAGTGCCCTCATTGGATGCACAACAAAAGCTGTGAAAGTGGCCATAGCATACAACTCTCAGTGGGTTAATTATAGACCTAAAGTGTAGCTTTAATTTGATACCACACTCGGTGCGATAACTTTGTGCGTTGCTGCAAAATTGGCCATATGATTTCAAGAAACTTTTGAATCTCGAATTTTGAGAAAAATCCATTTTCTAAAACAAATTAACATACTAAATCCTGTGAAAGTGGTCGTAGCATGTAACTCTCAATAGGTTAATCATAGTTCTAAAGTCTAGCTATAATTTGATACCAGAATCGTTTCGATACCTCAGTCCGTTGCTTCAAAATTGGCTAAATTTTTCAAGGGGCTTTCGAATCTCGAATTTTGAGAAAACCCATTTACTGAACCCAATTTCTCCCAAACAAATTGTTTAATCTAAAAAATGATAACATGGGCTTGTTCAGATTATAGTCAGCTATAAATAATCAAAATTTTAGTAAAATCAATTTTTTCAAAAAAATCTCAATTTTTGATGGGTTAACCCCTTGGTTTTTTTTTTGGTCAAAGTTTTTTTTTTCGAATTTCCAATTCTTTGGCATTTGTATGTAATCTGCCTTCGAAATGATGTAATTGTAACCACATATAGTTTATAAAACATAAGCCATTACAGATTAATGGTCAAAAAAATGAATTTTCAGAGTGCCCTCATTGGATGTACAACAAATCCTGTGAAAATGATCAATGCATACAACTCTCAGTGGGTTAATCGTTGCGTTACCTCAGTTCGTTGCTAAAATATTGGGGGGAAAAACTTTCAATGGAATCTCGAATTTTGAGAAAAATCCATTTTCTGAACCAAATTAACATACTAAATCCTGTAATAGTGGTCGTAGCGTGTAACTCTTAATGGGTTAATCATAGTCCTTAAGTCTAGCTTTAATTTTATACCACACTCTTTTCGATACCTTAGTATGTTTCTTCAAAATTGAAAAAATAGGTTAAAGAAACTTTCGAATCCAGAATTTTGAGAAATCCCATTTTCTGAACCTAATTTCTCCCAAACAAACAGTTCAATATAAAAAATGATAACAAAAATTTGTTTTTCTAATTTCCAAGACAAGAGAGTGAGACTCAAGTGACCATCAACAATGGCGACTACCGTTTGGTCGAAGACATCTCAAAAACCTAATGAATTACCCCCGTATTCAAAAAATTTTAAAACCGCTTTACAAACCATTCGGTCTAAAACGTCTAAAAAACCAAATGAACAACTTCACAAACCTTTGTTAAGAAAATTGTTTTTGTGAATCTGTTTCAAATTTTTATAAAATAAAATGTCTTTTAACATGAAAGCACAGCTATTTTAGGTCATATGCCACACATGCTACAGGCGAATCGAATGCAACAATCTTAACCTACAAAATTGGACCATCCACAAGCCGATCGTTTTCATACACACCGTGAGTCCTGACACAATTTTGAAATCAGAAAAAACAAATTCACAACACACGTGTATTCGTTCATTCTTTCAATAAATAACCTCCATAAGCTTTTGTAATTAACAGCCCAAAATTAGGTCGTTGAACAGATTTTATGGATAATTTTCGTTTATCAGAGAAAAAAAACAAAGCAACACCTGTTTAATTGAAACTAAATTTCGTAATTATAACAATGATGCTGAACTACATTCACCATTTTTGAAACAGACAATCAACAGGCAATGATTCCCACAGCAATAGTTACGCCATAATTATGTATTTAAAGTTACAACAACCAAAAAAAAAAACGAATGCTAAAAACCAGAGCTCTATTATGGCTGCCCTATATTGAAAACCTTTTTGGTTTCTGTTGCGTTGTGTATAATTTTTTATAATTTGTTTTATAAAATTTTTCAACTACAAAGAGATTAAATTGTATACACAACAACAGCAACAGCAGAAATTCAATGTAAAACTATGTAATAAATTTTCAAAGGAATACAATTAAAATATTTAACTTGCTTTAGTCCAGCAGACAGACATCCCAATCCACTCGCGGGCAGCCCCTACAAAACGCCAAAAAAAAACTACTTCCTCCTTTCTAAAAACAAAACAGAAAACAGCGCCGAAGACAATCACCAACACTCAATGAAATACAACTAAACCAACGAAAAAAAAAGACCGAAAATACAAAATAATTACACAAAATATTGTTTATAGTTTTATAGATAAAGTTGTCGTTGTTAATAAGCAAACAACTTATTATGACACAAATGGCGCTTCTTTTTAGTTCCAGCAGTGCCGCCGTGTTGCCAATCTAGCCAGCCAGTAGTCGTAGTACATCTTGCTTGGCATTCCTGTCCTGCTTTTCCACTCCCCTCCCCACCGCACGCCCGTTCAGCAGGAAGAGCTATGCACTGAAGAAAGAAAGAAAAAACCCCGAAACCTTTCAGTTGGTTCGAATTGTTTACCGAAAAGTTGTTCATCGCCGCACAGTGGGACAATTCGTAAGAAGAAGGCAGAACTTATTTGTAAGGCAGAACTCATAGTACGTATAATATTTTATAAATGGCGGACTTTTCACATACATCGTTCAAGGAATGTTAAGGGAAATCAGTACGTATTCGAATTTTTGTAAAATGCCAAATTTCAGTTTAAATTTGTTTTCAGAGTTGCCACACTTTTTGTTTGTTTGTGATAATATGGCAACCTTGGGAAATGTTAAACTACATTTTTGAGCAGTATGTCGAATTTCAGTTTAAAAATTTCCAGAGTTGCCACAGTTTTTGTGATAATATGGCAGCCCTGGTAATTAAAAAACTCCATTTTCGTAGTTTACTAAGGAAACACTGCTGATTTACCAATTTATTTTTTGGTAATACGGCAACCCTGGCAATTTTAAATACCTCCATTTTTGTATTTTACTACGGGAATACTGCTGATTTCCAAAGTTGCCACAATTTATTATTGTTGGTCATATGGCAACGCTGGGACATTTTAAACTGCATTTGTAAGCAGTATGCCAAATTTTAGATTAAAAATGGCCAGAATTAAAAACACAATTTTTGTGGTTGACTAAGAAAAAAACAACTCATTTCCAGAGTTGCCACAATTTATTATTGTTGGTAATATGACAACCCTGGGAAGTTTTAAACTGCATTTTTGAGCTGAATGCCGAAATTCAGTTTAAAAATTTCCACAATTTCCACCTTTTTTTTGGTAATATGGCAACCCTGGAAGTTTTAAACTGCGTTTTTCAGCAGTATGCCGAAATTCTGTTTAAAAATTTCCACAATTTCCACCTTTTTTGGTTAATATGGCTACCCTGGAAGTTTTTGGATTTTACTAAGGAAACACTGCTGATTTATTTTTTAATAATATTTTTTGGTAATATGGTAACCCTGGAAACTGTTAAAATGTATGTTTGAGCAGTATACCAAATTTCAGTTCAAATTTTTTCTAGAATTGTTACCAAAAAGGTAATATGGAAACCCTGGAGAATTACTGATTTCCAGAGTTGCCATAGTTTATTATTGTTGGTAATATGGCAACCCTGGATAATGTTAAACTGCTTGTTTGACAAATATGTCAAATTGCAGTTTAAAAATGTCCACAATTTCCACCTTTTTTTTGGTAATATGGCAACCCTGCAAAATTTAAAACATATTTTTTGTATTTTAATAAGGAAACACTGCTGATTTATTTTGTTGGTATTATGGCAATCCTGGATAATGTTAAACTGCTTATTTGAGCAGTATGCCAAATTTCAGTTTAAAAATTTCCAGAATTGCCATCTTTTTTTTGGTTATAGGGCAACCCTGGAAATTTTCAAACTTCATTTTCGCAGTTTACTAAGGAAACACTGCTGCTTTTCAGAGTTGGCACATTTTATTATTTTTGTAATATGGCAACCCTGAACCTTTTTAAACTGAATTTTCGCATTTTACTATAGAAACTAATAAAAACATACAGAGCATATGGAATTTGAAAGAGAAACAAACTTGGTGTCCAAAACCGTTGAATCTGATATTAATTTAACATTTTCCCACGTATTCAGAAAAATTTAAAACAGCTTTACACACCTTTGTTAAGTAAAATGTATGGTAGTACAAAAACAATTTTCATACATTTTTCTTAACAACATTTTTCTTGTAAATCTTTTACGAATACGGCGGTTTGTCTTAAACGAACTTTTGATCCATGAAAAGACCGGAAATACGCAAACATCTACTGATATCATTTTGTTCAGAGACAATTATCAACTTGTTTGCTTTACTAACACTCAGGGGATGCCCCCTATGAATGCAATGCACTGTGTAGGCGATAGGGAGTTGGGTTTGTTGATGTTGACCTTGAATTTGGAAATGGCATAGCAGGCTGGGAAACGCTTGTTGGAAGATTGACGAACAGTTGGGCTGAAGAACGAAGTATTTCCTTTTCAATTGCTGAGCTTTTTTCCGACCTGCTCTCCCAATGGGAACCACTGTGCATCACCGCCACTATGAATCTTCATGCCGTTGGTCCGTCCACTGTCTTTGGGACTTTTCGAATGCTGTTTGGGTTTTTTTTGGGAAGATGTTGGCTATTCACTTTTCCTTGCAAGTTGTACACACTTTTCGTTTTGGTGCTGTCGAGGTGGTTGTTTGTAAGAGACGATATCCCCTCCATAATTATGTGCTGGTGTAGTAAGTGATGGGTTTTCAAGAGGCAACAGTAAAATCAAAAGTTAATCTGCAACTATCAAAAAAAACAAAAAAAAAAAAAAGAATAAATAAAAAAAATACAGCAGGAATGGGCGATATTTAAAAAGTTTTGACAGTACTTTGTGGGCGGCTGTGGTTCGTAACCTGGTAAGACCATTAAGTAGTTTTCAGCGGCTACTTCCACCTCGTAAATGCTGGCGACTTTACAAGTAAGAGAGAGTGATCTCTCAGCCGCTATGTATGAGCAAATTTTCAGCAAAATATAATTTTTCAAAAAAAAAAAAAATCAAATTTTAGTGGTCAATTTGTTCAATATAAAAAATGATAACATGGGCTTGTTCAGATTTTAGTCCGCTATAAATAAGCAAAATTTTAGTAAAATCAATTTTTTCAAAAAAATCTCAAATTTTAACCCCTTGTTTTTTTTTTCGGTCAAATTTTTTTTTTTCGATTTTCCAAATCTTTTGCCCATGGATTTAATCTGCCTTCGAAATGATGTAATTGTAACCACATATAGTTTATAAAACATAAGCCACTACAGATTAATGATCAAAAAAAAAATTTTCAGAGTGCCCTCATTGGATTTACAACAAATCCTGTGAAAATGATCAAAGCCTAAAACTCTCAATGGGTTAATCATAGTCCTAAAGTCGAACTTTAATTTGATACCACACTCGTGGCGATACCTTAGTTCGTTGCTGAAATATTGGGGAAAAAAAAATTTCAATGGAATTTCGAATCTCGAATTTTGAGAAAAATCCATTTTCGGAACCAAATTAACATACTAAATCCTGTGAAAGTGGTCGTAGCATGTAACTCACAATGGGTTAATCATAGTCGTAAAGTCGAACTTTAATTTGATACCACACTCGCTTCGATATCATTGTCCGTTGCTTCAAAATTGGCTACATACTTTCAAGCGACGTTCGAATCTCGAATTTTGAGAAACCCCATTTTCTGAACCCAATTTCTCCCAAACAAGTTGTTCAATCTAAAAAATGATAACATGGGCTTGTTCAGATTATAATAAGCTATAAATAAGCAAAATTTTCAGCCAAATCAATTTTTTTCAAAAAAATCTCAATTTTTGATGGGTTGGTTTTTTTTTTTGGTCAAAAATTTTTTTTTTCGAATTTCCAATTCTTTGGCATTTGTATGTAATCTGCCTTCGAAATGATGTAATTGTAACCACATATAGTTTATATAACATTAGCCATTACAGATTAATGATCAAAAAAGCATTTTCCGAGTGCCCCCATTTGATGCACAACAAATCCTGTGAAAATGTTCAAAGCATACAACTCTCAGTGGGTTAATCATAGTCGTAAAGTCGAACTTTAATTTGATACCACACTCGTTTCGATACATTATCCGTTGCTTCAAAATTGGGTACATACTTTCTAGGGGCTTTCGAATCTCGAATTTTTGAGAAACCCCATTTTCTCCCAAACAAGTTGTTTAATCTAAAAAATGATAACATGGGCTTGTTCAGATTACAGTCCGCTATGCGTGAGAAAATCAGCAAAATCTGAAATTTTTATGGTTTTTTCTTTGGTCAAAAATTTTTTTTTTCGAATTTCCAATTCTTTGGCATTTGGATGTAATCTGCCTTCGAAATGAGGTAATTGTAACCACATATAGTTTATTAAACATAAGCCACTACAGATTAATGATCAAAAAGCATTTTCAGAGTGCCCCATTGGCCATTGGATGCACAACAAGTATCTGCCACAGGACAGTTTGAAGCACTCGTTGTTTCTATACAGTGTCGGTCAAGGTGATGTGACTTAAACATCTAAGTCCCAATTTTTACGATGATTTTGTTTTGATTTCTCTTTAGGATTTGCTAGATTTTTGCGGCTACAGACCAAAGCCTCTGGTGGGAATCGAACCCACAACCCCCACGCTGGTAGGCAAGCACGCTACCAACTCGACAACCGGAGCGTGAATCTAATTGATTGTAAAAATTACATTATACTTATCAGATACTTGCAAACAAAGCTATGACAGTGGCAACACTAGATGGCTCTGCAGCGAAAATCCGCCGGTAGCAGGGCCCTCATGTTTACCATCTCTGCATTGTACATTAACTGTTGATTTCAGTTTGCAGTTGCATCCATTACAATTTAGACTTTTCGCAGCAGCAGTTTTGTTTTCTGGATGTACAACGTAATAAATTACCGATTCACAGGAATTAATGTTTTATATTTATATACATACATATGTACATATGTGTATTTGTACTCGTCTGTATGTCTGTGCGATGCCTCACAGTAAATTACATTTATTTAAACTGGTTTGATTTGTTATAAAATCAATTTATATAAACAACAGCCTCTTCTAAAGCAGCCCAAAGGCGTGAAGCAAAGCAACAAAAACCGAAAAAACATCCAACTTACAACAAAGTTATGGATGACATGGCACATACATATATGTACATGTGTATGTACTGTGTACCCGGAAAGGTCTGAATGACTGATCAACAAACTTTAACCAACAATGACCACATACTATTTTTGCGCCAATCGCCACATGGCTGTAGTGACACTTCAATGGACTGCGATTTGATATATGAAGCGAATTTAATGAAATATGGCTGCAGTTCAAAGTACTCCAACTTAGTGTATGGCAACGGTGATGATTCTAGACTTTTACTTTTTTCTTCAATGGAATTGCTGGCTGATGTGGGTCTGATAATAGGAAACGCCAAGAAGATGTTGATGCAACTGGCCGATGTAAGTGATCATATCTTTGGTTATTGTTTCTCCCAATTCAACGACCGTTTATTTTCGGGTAAAATTACAAAAATCAAAGAATAAAAGCTTCAAAAGTGACAGCTACCTTAATACCGGGTGATTCAAAATAACAACTCTCGTTTGTTCTGGATGATTTTCCGTGCACTGTACTTCGCTTAAACGAAAGTCCTCTGTGTTGAAAAATCGTTTATGCGAAACACATTGTTAATGCAAAGACACAACAACTTATATGTTACGAAGACCGCTTAAGAGAAACAGGAGGAATGATTTCAAAAAATGATGTGTCAATCACATCTAAGACAACTCAACCAAATGAAAATAAGTGACTATTTTTATCCAAACTCATTAATACTGAGTTTAAATTTTATAGACATGTATTTAAAAAGTTGTGCCAAAATTTTGTATCTTCGTTTCATAGAACAATTTTAAAAGTACATACTCAGTTCTTTTAAATCGAAGACTGTTGAATAGGGTGGAGTGAAATTCAAAAAAAAAAAGTTAACCTCGGAAAGAGATGTAGTCTGGGGTCCTAATGAGGGGAAAAATAAAGAAAAAAAATTTAAAAAATTTTTAGGGGTCGCGCCACTCCCTCGAAATTTGGAAATTATCGCTATTTTGGCGTTAATTTTAGAAAAATCCTAAAAAGTTTTATGTCAATAAATGTTTGCAATAGCGTAAACAATGAAATAAGGGCATGAAAAAATTTAAAAAAAATTTTCTCATTGTTCAAAAATTTCAAAAAGTAAAATAAGTCAAATCGCCCCTTCTTCAGAAAATTGACTGAACAATGAAATCGCCACCAAAGCTACAAATATTACTCGATTATCCTCATATTTGCCTCAAATACTTTTGTTTGGGCACTGAACAAGCTCAAACTTTTCGAATAAGTTAAGTCGTTAATTTTTAGGATTTTTCTAAAATCAACGCCAAAATAGCGATAATTTCCAAATTTCGAGGGAGTGGCGCGACCCCTAAAATTTTTTTAAAATTTTTTTCTTTATTTTTCCCCTCATTAGGGCCCCAGACTACATCTCTTTCCGAGGTTAACTTTTTCAAATTAAAAAAAAAGCATGTTTTCACTCCACCCTACTGTTGAACTATACAAAGTTCATTTTAATGAAAATCTCTCCATTTCACTGAAAAAAAATCTTATTCTTTTTCATTTCCGCTTAACCGAATTCGAATGTATTAATAATGACTTTTTTTTATATATAGTGGATATAAAGGGTTTTCCAACAAAAGGTGGTATTTTGAATCACCCGGTATTTCGGTAGCTGTCACTTTTGGAGCTTTTATTCTTTGACATTTGACAAGTAGAAACTACACCATTACTAAAAATGGAACGATACACGCCTCAACAACGCATTGAAATTATTAAAACTCACTACAAAAATGGTGAACAACTTGCAGTCACAGTTCGCAAAACTAAAGCAGTTTTTGGTCGTCGTAAAGCACCTTGTCGGACCGCAATGCAGAAATTGGTGGACAAATTCGAGCTGTCGCGATAAGTTAGTGATGTGAAGAATAAAAAACGTGTACCTCGCTCAAGAACACTGAGAATATTGCTGCTGTAGCCCAAAGTGTTGAAGGAGGTCTGTACATTCCTTGTCAGCATTCCAAAAACGTCATTACACCGTATTTTCCATAAAGACTTGGGCCGTTAGGCGTATAAAGTTCAGTTAACACAAGAATTCATTATTAACGGCAACATTCCTCTTTATTATGAAATAAACATCCAATCATTTATCTCAAACATTTGTCTTTGAATACCAAAATAACACCTCTTGTTGGAAAACCCTGTACATACATTTACCCTTTATTAACAACAACAAAAAATAAACAATAACTAATAATTTCTGGCAAATTATTCAACAGCCATAAACAGCAATAATATTAGAGCAGCAAACAGTGTTATGGTCATGGCGACATCTACCGGCACATAGCATAAGCCCCATCGAACAGAGAATACAATGCAGAGCTTTTGTTGTTGCTTCTCGGTATATTAAATTATTTCGCCCTAGCAATGTCAACAACCCCCACAGCAAAATAAAACGAAAAAGCTAAAAGCTGAGTATGCGTTTGTGAGAAGAGAATGTGCAAACGAGACAACCACATGTTTGTTATACAGTGTGTGTGAGCTGAGAGAGAATAAATGGGGGGCTATAGAAACCCAAAAACCCCCACAATTTAGCAAGGAGAGAACAACAACGACACTAACAACTAATGATGGCAGAAGAAAAAAAACTCGTTACAACGAATGTAACGAACAACAACAACATTTAAAAATACCAACAACACAAATAACAGATTCGTATGAAGGAATGTAACAGCAAAATGTGGCGAAGCAAAGACAAAATGTACACAGAAAAAGAAGATAGGAAGCAACGAACACACACACACACGCACGCACACCGACGAAAAAAGTGCATGAAAGCCAACAACGACAAGAACAGCAACAACGCCGACGACAACGACAACGGTGACTGATTAAAGAACGTTAACTGGCCGAGCTGAAGAGTTTAGTACAAAGCCGCCAGAGTCAGTCGTTTGGAAGCGCGCGTATGATAAAGTTGTGTTGTGTCAACGAGAAAAACTCAATGAAAATTTCAACCGAAACCGTTTGAATAGAGATAGCAAAAGACAAGATAAAACACCAACAACAACAAAAAAACAGTAGGAAAAGAAAAGAAAAAGTACAACCAAATAAAAAATCCCAAAAAAAAAGAGTTAACAAAAAAAAAAAAATAATAAGCAGAAAAACGGAAATTAATACATGTGTATATAGAAAAAGAGCGTTATTATATACATACCGAAATATATATGTACCCAAATACATAGAAGAAGGAAAATTAGTATCTACGAAAAAAAAAGAAAATATATTTCGATTTAAAGAAAATTTGAAAACAAAAAAAGAAAACGTGAAAAAAATATGAATTTCCCGAAAGAGTTGTGTTAGTTTCGCGGTCTCTCTCGCCGTTCGTCTGTCTGCCCGTTTATCTATCTGTCGTTGTTCTACGGTCGACCAGTGTCAGTGGGCCGTCTTCTTGGAAGTGTGTGCTGTGCTCGAGAGCAAACAAATTATTTGAAAGTGGAAAAAAACAAAGGTTATTTAATATACCCACCAATGTATTTAAGTTTTTTTTTTGTTTTGTTTCGAAACACCTTTTGTTCTGTGTCTTTATTCAGTTCGGGTTAAAGACAGAGAAAAAAAACACAAAACCATCTCAAAAAATCAAACGAAGAGGCGGTTAAAGGCGGTCGAGTTTTAAGAGACGAAGAGAGCGAGAGATTAAGAGTTTCAAGTTATCAAGTTGTACAACATTACCGTTATGTGATTAATGGGCTATCAGCGTTGCTGGCTCATGCAACCACAGCAGCCAGCCAGTCAGTCAGTTTTTGCTACTGTCATACATATGTACGTACGTACATAGCAAAAACTATATGAATGCACATACTGACGTATATACACGAGTAAATGCTAATTCGAGCTAAACAAATTTTCAAATTCTGGCTGGTTGTTGTTGTTCATACACCTTCGTACCATTTACGATTGTTCGTTGGTTGTTGTACCACCACTACATCGCTCTCGGTCTCAGCTTCAGTCAACCTCGCGGATGTTTTCTATGTGAGAAAAAAGACGCAACAACAACAAGAAGAAGAAATTGTATATAGAATTGCCGAAACAAACAAATGAAGTGAGACCCGTGCTCCCACCCCCAGCCACCACCACCTACAACAACAAATGACCAGAGAAAGAAAGAAAGAGAGATAAAGAAGCTTAACAAAAGCAATAGTAGAGCCAACTAAAAAAAAAAACACTTCATTCACTTTATTGTTCGTTCAAAACAAAAGAAACTAATTTCAAATCCATATTTGAATCAAAGTTTATAACCGACAAAAAACAAAATTGTTTCCGCTTTCAAAAATTGCTTACGAATTAAGTTTTAAAAAGATTGATGGACAGTTAAAAGCAAAAGAGTTTAAAAAAAATATGAAAATAAAATTTAAAAATAAAATATTTTGAGGTTAAAACTGTGAACTGTTGGATATCAAAACAAAAAACATGATTTAAGTAATAAATAATAAGGGCTTGTCTTTAGTCACTTCCGATATTTATCACATACTGGGTCCGTTGATAGAATGTTTTACATTTTAGTTTAACCGTTTATTGGTGGCCCATAATTTCGGTTTTATAAACCCCCAAAACTTAGTTATTTCCCAATCTGTGCCGCTTATAAGCAATCAAACGAAAATCACTCCCTCATGTTCAGCAACGTTCGTTTACCAGGCCGAACCTGAGGCTTTTCCTTGGAGAATTAGGGGTTCTAGTAGTACTCATGTCTCCATAGACATTTTCTCATTTGAATAACTGCGGCCTAAGGTAGCTTCGTGCAGCTCAGGCGAATTGGCCCATAATGGCAATCGTATGTCTCCAGGACCTGCCGTAGCATCGGCTTGTTTATCAGTTCAAATAAAAACTAACCAAACTAGGACAAATATATTCGAGCTAGGAATTTTTGTTGACTAAGGGCCCACGACGATCAATGTTTTTTTTTGCTGAGCTAACCTTTACAAGACCTTTAAAAAAATCTAAAATTGTCCACATAAATCTGTAAAACAAAATCGATTTGAAACTCTACTTGAAACACTGGTCGGCAAATTTCGTAAATCTTCAGGGCTCCGGCAAATGACAAAACAAAAATATACATACATGTATCCAAAAATAAGTGTCAGTTTGAGATATTAAAATATTTAAAATTCTCGTGTGTTTGTGTCTGTTTTTTTTTTGGTTTAGAAAATAACAACATATATTTTAAGCGAATTACAAAACCAGAAAATCATTACAACGATTTCAATTGCAAAAGAAAACAAAAATACATAGAAAAACGACGTTTGTTGTGTTTGTTATTTTTTCGTTTCTTCGTTATTTTTCCTGCGTAAACATTCTACGTTTTTCGAGTCATCGTCAATTGTTGTCATAAAGGAGCAACAACAAAATGTAAGTTGTAATAAATTTGAAAAAATCTAATTACAAACTGTAATTAAGTGAATATATTTTAGATTATAAGTATTATTAAGATTATATATTACCCGGAGATGAGAAAAATTATGGGTTTTCTGAAAATCTCACCCTGTATTTGTGGGGAGCCATGCCGGATCCAGCCTTTGTAATTGATCTTGATTTTGCAGCCAAAGAAATAAGTCACGAAAGTTTCATATGTCTTATTAATCGAATTCTCTGAAACAAATTTAATATTTTTGTGATTTTTTATGAAATTGAAGAATGAAAGTACAGAAATGTTTAAATGTCGTAGCGGACTGGTAAAAAACATACAAAATGTTAAATCGGCGTTTTGTTTTATTTTATGACCAAATTATTTTTTATTGAATCTCCAAATCTTTTGCACTTTTATCTAATCTGCCTTCAAAACAATGCAATTATAACCACACATAGTTGATATTATATTAGTCGTTACTGATTAATGGGCAAAAAATACATTTTGAGAGTGCAATAAATCTGTGGAAATTATCGTAGTATATTGGTCTCAGTGGGTTGCCATTTTATTGCATTTGGTAGCGCAAACATTTGGTTGCACAAACATTTGGTTGCACAAACATTTGCTTGCACAAACATTTGCTTGCGTAAACGTTTGGTTGCGCAAACGTTTGGTTGCAGTGAAATTGGACAAATAGTTTCATATATAGTTTCAATTTTGAGAAAATCCATTTTTTGAAAAATCTTGGAAAATATTAATAAAAATGATGCCGCAAACTCCTTGAAATGTTCAACATGATGGACAAAATAGACCAAAATTCCAATTCTGCCCTCAAAAGGACGGAGAGAGTGTGTGGCTTATAGTGGCTAACGGGAGATTTGTACTTGTCTGCCTTTCAGTTGTTATCATGTATTGGACACGCGAGTAGAGGTCACTATGTGATGAAGCGTATTTTTCAAATGCTTCATTCCCAAATAAGCAAATTACCGCGTTCCACCCTGTATTTTTCAGCGGACACTTTACTGATCTATCTCGCAAGTTCTCCTAATGAGAGACCGGAAATAGACTTAGCCCGAAAGAGGATCTACTGAAATGAGGGCGGAGCCGACGTATACGAATTTCATCAACTGCCGGTCTCTACTGGGGATGCGGTGACGGGCGACAGGAATACCATTTTTTTTGCCGATTCCTTTTCGATTCTAGAAAAACTCACCAGTCTCATATTTTTACTGTCCAATTTGTTTTACAAAACTTGAGATGTGACTTTCTTCCATAGGAGGGCAATTGGATTTCGCCAGGTTTCTTCAATCCAGCAAGACTTCCTATAGTATTCCTGTGGCGGCAAAATCGATCAGCCTCAATCCGTTGTCGGAAGTTATCGTCATGGTCCGACCTAAATTGTTCTCTCCAAGCACGATTCTAATGTCTAATGGCCGTTTATAAAATTGCACATAAGATAATTTGTATCCATGAATTTTTTTTAGCACTGATTTAATACGCCTCTTATCATTACGATAAAATTCGACTATCATAAACACAAGCTATCGCTATAAATTTATTATCGATTTTCGAATGCAACTTTTTTCTTATCAGAAAAACGTCAATTAAAACTTAAGAATGGTTTTATTGATTTCCAAAAATAAACCGAATACATGGAGAGAAGAAATCAATGCAAATACATTTAACTAAAAGTGATAGTGACAGTGACAGTGACAGTGGTCGACTCTGAACTCATTTATATCCGGTGATTGGCCGTTTCAGGTGTCACAGGCAGAAATGTAAATACTTTACAACCAACAAAGTCAATACAAATACAACGTTTCCGGTGGGGTCCACCAATACAATCGGACATTGACTATTATGTGTGTGTGTGTGTGGAATGTGAGTGTGTAAACAAATTCTGGTCAACGTCAGCGTAACGAGCACAAGACACATTTATTTTTAAAAGTTAAGGGTAATTAGTGATTACCGAAATGAGAATGTCGGACGCCACGCCACGCCAACGCTTACGTACGTGCGATGGCACACAGACAATACCAAAATAGTTCACCCTTCAAACAATGAAACGCAACACGCTCAACCCAACAGTAACAACAACAACAACAAAAGGCCATGCACTTTATATACCTTAGACGTTTATAAAGACAACACTCAGAAGAAAGAAGTACATACACTCAGACACACACTCACACACACACACAATGAAACGAATGAATACATAGAGAAACAAAGGAACAAAATTAATATTTACCTAAACTTTAGCCATACAACCTACGCCCCCTAAACCTGCCGCCTAACCTCTTATACACGTATTTTTTTTTGTTTAGTTTTTTTTTTTGTTCTCCTTTTATGTTTGATCGAGCAGCGGAAAATTCAAGAAGAAACACCTTAGGAAAACATAATGAAACAGAAAACAGAAAGAAAAAGGAGGCAAAAGAAGAAAACAAGGACGTATGTGTGTGCGTGTGCATGTGATGAACATTTATGCGGATTTAAGTACGGTAGAGTGGAATTTTAAATACCCTCCCACCACCACCAGATCTCCCACAAAGATTAACAAATGGCTCAAACATTATTATTTTTTTTATTTTGGCAGTCTGTCATGGCAGAATGCAATAAGGCAGGTACACTGGTATGGGGTCTATTTTAAAGTAGGAACCGATGTGGCCCATTTCGAGCTGTGCTCGTTATAGGTGAACTTCACAAATCACATACTTAAAGCTAAGGAGCCTGGTGATGTCTTGCCCCCCGTATTTTAAAAACAAATTTAAACCGGCTTTACAGGACTTTTGTTAAGACAAATGTGCGAAAATTTGTTTTTGTAGTTTCATACATTTTTCTTCACAAAGGTTTGTGGACTTGAGTCCACATCGACTGGAGTGTCAAAAAATGGAAGACTGCTTTGTTCGCTGAGTTCCCAAGTCCAACATAAAGGATTTAGGTAGATTAAGGCGTGTACGGAGACTAAACGAAGTAAGGCTAATTCCAAGATATTGTAAAGCCATTCAAGCACGGAGGAGCCAATAAAACCGGTCTGGGGTTGTTTTTCTAGGTAAAAAAAGTGGGTGTAAGGCCTGGTTGCAAAGCAATAGGATTGACATTCATGTTTTGCCTGCTCAATCCCATTGAGAATTTGTGGCAGATTGTTAATACAAAATACAAGCAGAAATAGGAAATAATTTTTTGTTCAAGCCATACAAATAGCCTGGATAGAAATATCACAGGACACGATAACTAATTTAATATCGTCCATGCCTGAGAGATGTTCGGCCGTCACCCGGAATAAAGGATTTTCAACTTAGTAAGCATTTTTAAAGTTATCTTGATCCCCACATTAAAGGTTGCTTTAGTTTTGTCCAATTTATTTCCAGTCTGAAAAGTTTTTGTTTATTAACGAAAAAAAAGTATAAACATATAGAAATAATACAGAGCAACATATAATAAGGTCGTGTTCTTAAAAAAATTAGGCGTGAAAAACTCCAGCTCCAATAGCATCTGTCACAATTGGGTACAATTCACTGAATCACTTCTTCATAAAACCCAATCTTTTATTTCAGATTTAAAACACGTTCTTCTAAAAGCAGGCATTCTATCAAAAAAAAAAAAACCTGTACACATTCTCACGTCCATTCTCAATCTGTCAGATCTGCTGGATTCCTACTTAAGTTTTCGAAACTAGCACGATCTGAAAAATATTTCTGTTTTCCTTTCAATAGAACGTCATTTTAGTATCGACTAGAAAAAATCCAATAAACATTCCTGCATGCTACAACCTACAGACCTGGTGCATGAATGTAGCGTGAAAAGTATTTGTCTTCGTGATGGATTGTGGGTTTCCGTATACGTTTTGACGTCAGTGGATTGCCATAAAACCCTTCGACGTCCGTCCTCACTTTAGTTCTGTCTGCCAATACTTAGGTAACATATACGTTTAGCAAAGCCAAACTTGCGGGCTAATTCTAATGGAGGAGATTGAAAAAAAATTAAAATTAATTAAATTATCTAATTTTTGAATTTTGTAGCAGTTTTTTTTTAAATATTTCTGGATATGTTTTCATAATATTTGTAAAATATTCATATACTAACTTACTCACTTAGGTCGACTCTACAACCTGTTGTTGATCTTGGCCTGCTTAATAAATGATTTCCCAGCAGTTCGGTCTTCTGTTTGGGCTCTCCAGTTCGTGATATTAAGGATCATCAAGTCTTCGTTCACTGGGTCCATTCACCGGAGTTTTTGTCTTCCCTGTCTGTAGTAGTTGTCGTCTGACGACTTTGTGTCTAGAAAATATTCATATCCGTTTAGCAAAGCCAAACCTTCGGTCTAATTTATAGAGTAGAAAATCAAGGCAGTTTAAATCTAATTGACCGTAAGGAAAAACAGAATTTTTGTAGAATTTTTGTTAAAAAAATATTTCTGGATATGTTTTCATAATTTATGTGAACAATTTTTCTAAAATATTCATATACTAACTTACTTATTTCCCATCTTAATATATATTTACCCTCGACACTGATTCATTGATACACTGATTCACTGACTCTGTCACGCAGTACGTAGGAATTTAAATAGGCATTCTATATTCTATAATTCTATATAAATTCTATAAATAATAATAATAAAAAAAAATATTTTTTTTTGTACAGAAATTGTGTTTCCCCAAATTTTTTTTTTACCAAATTTTTTTTTTCCAAAATTTTTTTTTACAAAATTTTTTTTTTACAAAATTTTTTTTTAAACAAAAATTTTTTGTTTACAAAAATTTTTTTTTTTACAAAAATTTTTTTTTTTACAAAAATTTTTTTTTCAACAAAAAATTTTTTTTTTCAAGACAACAAAAATTTTTTTTTCAACAAAATTTGTTTACAAAATTTTTTTTCCATATTTCAACGGGCGCCGTAGCGCAATACAACTTACTAGTATAAGATAGTTTTATTTCATTTTTCAAATGGGTATTTCTTACACCGCTTCAAAAAGCCTAAACACTTCGAGAATATAATTAGACCAGCGTGCATCACCCTGTCGCTTCATGCACCACCCATACATATTGACGACTATTTTGGAGCAGTTCAACGTTTGTCTGACAACCGACAGCACTGGGTCTTTGGAACATTCAAGTCTACTCTGTTCATTTGAGCCCACTCGGAAATCCCGGTTGAGTGAGTCATTCATCTTCCGACTTTTGTCTCCAATCTCCAGAGGAATTGGTCGATGATCATATGAATATGAATGATCTACAGCTCGTCAATGAAAATAATAAATACAGAAGGCACTCTTGCGGTCAATCTATGCTCTTTAGATGAGATCCCAGCTCGTATAGAGCGCGGTGCGACTACCACACAGCAGAACTCAGGATTGAAACCTGGTAAGACCATTAAACATTTTTCAGCGGCTGTTTTCCGCCTCGTAAATGCTGGTGACTTTGCGAGTAAGAGAGTAATCCCGTTCCCGTTCAGTGAGCATACAAATTATATCGTGCACAGCTCACTGATTCGAGAGTAGTTCCCCAGTCAGCTCCTTCATAGAATGTTAAGGGAAATAAATAAGTATAGAGCGATCTTTGAGAAAACTCGATGTGAATTGAGAGAAAAAAAAATCGAACGCCTTAAAAATATCCAGGGCCTCGATCTTGCTATCACCAAAGTCGAGAATGGCTCGACTACATCGCTCCGAAAAGAACACAATCAGGTACCCAGTCGAACGGTTTCTACGGAAACCATAAACGGAAGATCTGATCTTTGGGAACGTCGCCTTACCCTTTTTGTAGTTCTTTATAATGGGAAAAGAGCGTTAAGCGGGGACGAGGCAAATCGTATATACCCTCGAGCAAATGAATGGCGCTCCTACTGAAATCAGGACTCCAGACACGTTTTTTTTTTATTACGGTGGCGTGGCACCGCCAATTCATTGGTCCGGTCGTGTATCTTACTTAACGAATAGGTTATGTACAAAAGACTCATAATATGTGTAATCATGACTTACTGTTCGAACGTAGCTCTGTGAGAAAATGTCCTTACTATTATCGAAATATGTGGGCTTAACCGATCGTAAGTCATTGTCTTTATTTTTAAATAAGATGCGTCCTCTGACTCATGGTGCCTGAGGCCATAACTCGGGCAAACGACGTTTGAGTATTTAAATTAAAAAAAAAACTCAATTCTAATGTGGTTTGCGGTCACAACAATCTCCTTAAGACTAATTGAGACACGTTAACCAGTCAGCATATATAATTATATCATATGTACCTCTGTATTAGTAGGACTACACCAATGTGAGCGCTAATTCTCCATATGAACGTTGTGACTAAACTGAATATACCACCGACGTTCATGTAAAATAGAATGAATGAAAAGAATATGGAATGGAAAGTGGAAAAGATTGTTATTTTGTTGTTGTGTGTAAGTAGCTTTTCTCCCGAACATGCTGCTGTTTTATGTACTTATATAAATATGTGTGTACATACGCGTAGATATGTACATACATAAGTCCTTACATGTGTACACATGTACCGATGTTTGTATACAGATGTATGTATGTCTGTATGTATGTATGTAGTTCTGAAAGTATGTATTTAAGAAAAGCATACATCACTCTGTGTTCGTGTGTGTGTGTGGGTATTGAGGGTTTATGAAATTGTTCTTGTTCTATTTTGACATGCGGCACGAGCGTCTCTGTGTGTGCGTTGTAGCCAGTGTGTCTGTTAAGCTTCCTCAATGTCAATTTTGTTCGCGTGTGTGCCTGTGCACATTTTCAGAGTTTCCTTTTCCACATTTCTTTTTTTTGGTGTTTTTTTGTTTTACAGTATTTTTTTTTTTTTTTTGTGGGAAAATGTGCTCTGGCTCTGCAGTAACTGAAGAAGCTCCGACAAAAAAGAACACGCTCACACAGGCACTCGCAAGTATACGAAGGACTGTTGTACCACTTGGTTCGGATGGGTATCTTTGCCGTTTGTTTTTCGTGTGATTTTTTTTTCCACATCGTCGTTCTAATGCTCCCACAATATATTTGAGAACATACACACTCTCATTCACACACACACACTCACTCTCTTTCTGTCACACTGTTATACCAACAACATTTCGGTATTTCCGCCGATGTTAGACACCAACAACACACACCCACCCACCCAACAAACGCATGGGAGAAAGACACCTCTCACAGTCGCACAGGGACAAAAGGAAGAGGCAGAAAACGCATGAAAAGAAAATCATGTTTAGATGTTCTGTTTTCATATTTATTTATTTTTGACAACATCCTGGTTGCACAGATAACGTTAAACGTTTTATATACCGGGTGCAGCGAAAGTATGTGAAGCAGTTGATCGGTAGAGAGGCACAACAATACTGACCGTAGTAGTTACTAAAAAGTGGTGTAGCCTTGCCAGTTCTCAGTCGATATGATCAATTAATGACTTATTGTGTTCAGAATTAAATGAGCTTTAAATATTTTTGTTTCTGATATAGATTTACTTAGCCCTAAGAAGCGTAAGTGATCTATTTGAGATCATGTAAATAAAAAAAAAATGATTTTTATAATTTGAGTTAAATTATTTTTAATTTTTTATTTCATAGATTGTGCTTTTTAGGGTTAAAAAGAAAAATTTTCTGGGATTTCCCGAAATAGACAAAAAGAAAGATGGAAGATGGAAATGGCTGTGAACTTAGGGTGTGTTGGACATTAGGGAACAGAAATCGTGTGATTTATTAGAGAACAACCGTGCATTCTAAAATAACTGAAACGTGTATTAAAAAGGAAGCAAATGTGGATTCTGCTAGGAAGCAAACGTGGATTCTAAAAAAATATATACGTGGATTTTGTGAGACCTCAAACAAACGTAGATTCTAAAAGGAAGCAAAAGTGGATTATGAAAGGAATTAAACGTGGATTATAAAAGGAATTAAACGTGGATTATAAAAGGAATTAAACGTGGATTATAAAAATAATTAAAGGTGGATTTTAAAAATAAGTAAACGTGGATTATAAAAGGAATTAAACGTGGATTATAAAAGGAATTAAAAGTGGATTCTAAAAGGAAGCAAACGTGGATTCTAAAAGGAAGCAAACGTGGATTATAAAAGGAATTAAAAGTGGATTCTAAAAGGAAGCAAACGTGGATTATAAAATGAATTAAACGTGGATTATAAAAGGAATTAAAAGTGGATTCTAAAAGGAAGCAAACGAGGATATTAAAAAAACATATTCGTAGATCATTTAAGACCTCAGACGTGGATCATTTAAGACCTCCGACGTGGATCATTTAAGACCTCAGACGTGGATCATTTAAGACCTCAGACGTGGATCATTTAAGACCTCCGACGTGGATCATTTAAGACCTCAGACGTGGATCATTTAAGACCTCAGACGTGGATCTTTCGTGACCTCAAACAAACGTGGATTCTAAAAAAAACATATTCGTAGATCATTTAAGACCCCAGACGTGGATCTTTCGAGACCTCAAACAAACGTGGATTCTAAAAAAAAAACCATTCGTGGATCATTTAAGACCTCAGACGTTGATCTTTCGAGACCTCAAACAAACGTGGATTCTATGAAAACATATTCCTGGATCTTTCGAGACCTCAGACGTGGATCTTTTGAGACCTCAAACTAATGCGTATTATAAAAAAACGATTCGTGGATCTTGCGAGACCTCAAACAAACGAGGATTCTGAAAAAACACATTCGTGGATCTTGCAAGACCACAGACGTGGATCTTTCGAGACCTCAAACAAACATGGAATTTATTAATCGGAATAAACATCGAAATGACCACAATGCCGGATACTAATGTTGCGAAAACAATTAATCGTCAAAGATTGTTTAAAATTGTTTATTTCTTTATTTAGACATTTATTATTATAATAAATTGAAATATCACGGGTTGCAACAAAGGCTATCGACCTGTCGTTTAAAAATATCTTTGAAAGTTGTACAAATGGAGCTCATCCCTTTTTTAGGGCATTGACCAATTCCGTAGTGAATCCTCATTACAGTTGTCAACTTTCCGCAACTTTTCCATTAAAAAATAGAAAAAAAAACGTTTATACTTTTACTTTGAATTACAACATAAATCTCTTATTATTTTCACATTTGCTTGAAAGTTCCTCATTTACATTTGTAACACCCTGTAGAAAACATACACCTACAACAAACAGTTCTAAAATATGGTTTAGTATGGATGTGTGTATTTTTATGACTGTGTGTGTGTGTGTTTGGGCTTTTCCCTTCCTTGGCCTTTTTCGGACCACCTTTCTCCCTTTGCACCATGTGCTCTGATGAGAGCTAGACTAGCCTGCTCTCTTGACCCTCACACACACACACACACACGCATTCTCTTCCGTTGTCTAACATCCTTGCGATTTGCTCTCCGACGCTCTTCGGTCCTATAAGCGTTGGTATCTTTTTGGCCAAGAATGTCTTACCAAAAATATAAAAATTAAATTGCTTTGCTGTTTCCCTCTTCCTTTGTGTTCGTTTAAACTCAAGCATTTATTATTATTTTATTTGATTTTGTTTTCTAGCTTCGTTCTCCAATGGTGGGTAGGTGGCAGTCGGTACAAAGCATGTTGTAGGTGGTCGGTGTTCGCTCTCTCTCTATCTCTCTCTCTCAGTCTCTGTATATCTTCAGGGACATGTGTTAAAGGAAATCATCATATTTTGTAACAATTTTCGGTTGGTTTTTTTTTTGTTGGCATTGTTGTAGATAAGTGTAGCCGTATTCCTTTTTGCTCACTCAAATATTGATTAGTTTGGGAAAAAGTCATTTAAAAGAAATCATCATTCCGTTTTGAAAATCTTCAAAAGTTCAAAGGATTATAAGGATGTCTTTTATATCTCTACACACAAAAGATTTCCAAAGGCACACACTCATTCCACACAGCGTTACATAAAATCGTTTGATTTCTATGAAATATTCCTCCACAAGGATATTTGGCTAAAAGAAAATTCACTGTAGCTGTGCGTACTAGGAACATTTTGGAATTGTTGTTAACCTAAAGGATTCAAGTGACCTTGTTTTCTGGTTGCCATAAGTGTTCTTTACTCGGCGTGTTCAAGAGTTTGTCGTCACATATTCCATATTCTTCTTGTAAATAATCTTATATTTTGAGGAATGATCCTTGATTTTTGTTGTTTAGTATCGGTCGTGCTACCGAATTACACAGCAGCCGTTTGTCCAGTGGAATAGAACTTGTGAGTTTCAAAGATCCACGATGAGCTCTTGACAGTTCAACGATTGTAGCATTAAAAGATCTGCGAGTAAGGTCTTCAAAGAATCACAAGTCAACTCTTACAATAGCTGTGAGTGAGTTGTTGAATGATCCATTCGGGAGTGTGGTCTTAACAATATCGAAGAGTGAGGAATTGAAAGATCCACAAGTGAGGTCTTGACAAATCCACTTGTGATTTCATAGAAGATCCGTGATTGTGGTCTGTAAAAATCCATGATTGAGTTCTTGAAAGATCTACAAGTAAGGTGTTAACAATATCCAAGAGTGAGGAATTGAAAGATCCACGATTGTGGACTTGAAAAATCCAGAAGTAATGCCTTGCTAGATTCACAAGTGAGGTCTTGAAAGATCCATGATTGTGGTCTTGGGATGATCCATGATTGTGGTCTTGAAAGCTCCACGATTGAGGTCTTTACAGATCGACGATTGTGGTCTTGAAAGCTCCACGATTGTGGGTTTGAAAGATCAACAAGTGAGATCCATGATTGTGGTTTTGATGGATCTTCAAGTGAGGACGTGACAGATCCACAAGTGAGGTCTTGAAAGATCCACAAGTGAGGTTTTGAAAGATCCACGAGTCTTGAAAGATTTACGGTTGTGGGCATCAACTTTGAACTCGAAATCGTATTATAAACTAATATCAATCATAATATCTGCGTGAGCCTTAGTATCAAGCGCACCTTCCTACGATATTCCTTCGGAATTTCGGTTTAGCTTTTTGGTCACCTTTGCTGACGGCCCAGTGAAAGCTGATTGAAGTCCTACAGTGTCGAGCTTCACTTGAAACCGAAGTTATTTCGGATTCTTCCACATTCCCATTATCCAATCGTTAGTTGTAAGATTCTAGTTGCTAGTTTTTAAGTTTCGAGTTCAATCTGTCAGCTGAGCCGGAACGACTTTGTATAGGCTTTTTAATACTTTTTAGCGGAGCATGGATCACCACTGCTTTTCTATATTAATATGCGATATAAACTCCACACAATTCCTAACTAATTACGACTGGTGTTTTGTCTTTCATTCTCCGATAACCACAAATAAATATTCTCATATATCACCGGCATGAATACACAAAGAAATGTGCGATTCCACTGTTTTGTTTTACGTTGTATGAAATAACCTTTAGTTCCAGCCAAATGGCTGTATTATTATTATTATAAACCCCCCTCCTTTGTTGTGCGAAGAAAGAACAACTACTTTTTTTTTTCTGTTACCGCAGAAAAACAACCTTTGTTTTATACATAAACCGTGACTTAGTCATCACAAAACTGCGATTTTATTTCTGTCTTGGTAAAAATACAAAAAAAAAATGTATATATATACAAAAAAAATTAAATAAATGTGTTTACACAAAGTCAACAGTTGTTGTTGTTTGCGATTTGTGTTCATATCTGGAAATAAATGCCGGCATGAATATTTCACGAACAACAACTGCGGTGCACATTATTAATTATTATTTTTATTGCGAATATTGTTTGTATTTACATGGTTACAACCCGGGTGTACTCCGTACAGCAATGGCGCGTTTCACTTTAATTGATTGATTGAATGACAATAGATCGATATTCTTTGAGTTGGATATTTGTTACTGGTCAATAGATATTTTTAAACCTCAGACAAGGTACTCTCCGCTATGGTGTCAAAGTCAAAGCCCCATAGATCGCCGAACTGAGAACAATAGTAATTTCTGTATTTTCTGTCATAGTTAATCAAATGATGGCCGTCCTAAGGGAAATTAGTAACATCACTCTGTAGAGACCACAATCATATTATGATAAATAAGTGATCCTAAGATTTTCTATATATTTTAGTCCCACACATTCTTATTATAATTATGGAATTAATGCGGGCAATCTGATTGTGTGGAATCATTATATGATAATGCCGGAATCATATTATAGTTGCGGTGATCATAATATAGTTGTGTGTGATCATAATATGGTTGTGTGTGATCATAATATAGTTGCGTGTGATCATAATATAGTTGTGTGTGATCATAATATGTCCACTCCAATCTGATTGTGTGGAATCATTATATGATAATGCCGGAATCATAATATAGTTGTGTGTGATCATAATGTAGTTGTGTGTGATCATATTATAGTTGCGGTGATCATAATATATTTTTGTGTGTGATCATAATATAGTTGTGTGTGATCATAACATGGTTGTGTGTGATCATAACAGGGACCGTAACTGTTACGACTTTTTTCAAAAAAGTCAAAATATAATAGTTACTTTTTGACTTTTATTCTTTCGGTCAGAAATAAAAGTTAAAATCTGACTTTTATTTTTTCGGTCAAAAATAAAAGTTAAAATTTGACTTTTATTTTTTAAGTAAAAAATTTGACTTTTATTTTTTAAGTCAAAAATAAAAGTTAAAATCTGACTTTTATTTTTTAAGTCAAAAATAAAAGTTAAAATTTGACTTTTATTTTTTAAGTCAAAAATAAAAGTTAAAATTTGACTTTTATTTTTTAAGTCAGAAACAAAAAAATTGATTATGCCATAATAACAAGAATGTAATGGAAATATAAGAAAAATAAAAAAAAAAATTTAAAGGCAATTTAATATTGAAATAAAGGAAATTAAATATAATTTGTATTTTCAGAGCAAAATATGCAAAACACCAACTCCTTAACTTTCTAATACAAATACAACATGTACTTATAATTTTAAAAATAAAAACTGTGTTAATATTTAATTAAAATTTTATTTAACTTTTTTAACATCTGCTTTCAATAGGAACAAAATTCAAATTTTAACTTTTATTTCTGACTTAAAAAATAAAAGTCAAATTGTAACTTTAATTTTTGACTTAAAAAATAAAAGTCAAATTTTAACTTATATTTTTTACTTAAAACATAAAAGTCATATTTTAACTTTTATTTTTGACTTAAAAAATAAAAGTCATATTTTAACTTTTATTTTTTACTTAAAAAATAAAAGTCAAATTTTAACTTTTATTTTTGACCAAAAAAAAATCGGTCAAAAAATAATTATTATAAAGTGACTTTTTCATAAAAGTCAAAAAAATTAAAGTCTTTTAAGTTTATTATTCCTTAGCATAACAGCATCAATATGCTGTATTCAAATATCTGATAGACAAATTATATCCACCTGACTTTTAGATTTAAAATTTTAAAAATAACTGTTATTTTCGGTCCCTGGATCATAATATGATCACTCCGAATCATAGCGTGGTCCAAAAAAACCTTACCAAATGCATGACAATCATATTCGCTGCTGTAGGATTGACAATCGCTGTTTCGGTAGTCGGTTGGGACTATAATACACTTGACAGTGGAGTGGAGGAGAGATTAGAGTAGGAGTCTCGATATTCGATAGGGTAACCATTAGACCGGTCGTTATTTTCCAAAAAAGTGTCTAAAACCATTAAATTTAAAATTTGGGGCTGATCGGATAATATTTAGTGGCCGCGCCCATCAACCAAAAATTTAAATACATGAAATATATGGAAAAAAATTATATTTACCCAATATTCTTCAAATTAAGTGCACAAAAGAGAATATTTTCTACAAAATCTAATTGATTACGATTAGCAATGAAATTATCTTTCTAATAAGTCATCAATTTCCAAAATTGGTTAATAAGAAAGTTGAAGCAAGTAACATAATTATTTATTGTAAACACTTATGAAAAGGCTATATATATCGTTTTGAAATATTTCTCTTGCTGTTGCAAAGCAAAACAAAAAAGTACCGTTGCGAATAGCTCAGTACACAAAATATATGTATTTTGAGTCTTTATTCTTTATTTTCATTCATATATTTTTTCCATATATTTCATGTATTTAAATTTTTGGTTGTTGGGCGCGGCCACTAAATATTATCCGATCAGCCCCAAATTTTAAATTTAATGGTTTTAGACCAAAAGGAAACAGAATCTGCCCGGCACTTCAAAATTTATTTTTAACGACCGGTCTAGTAACCATCTATAGAAGGTTTGAACAACAGATAATATCGGCGAAATGAAATTAGGCCCCACGAAAATACTCTCCAAGCTGAAAATGAAATTTCGCCCCAATAATTGTACGTAGAACAACTGCACGAAATTTTATGATTTTGTTTGGGGGTTAATTTTATTTTTTTCATTATAAAATTGGCCGTCAGGCTTCAAATTACAAAATGGAAATAAATTCAAAAAAATTCAAATTAGACCCACATGTTAGTGCGAAAATAAGTCGCATTTAATTTTTGGGGCTTATTTTTGGTTTTTACATACGAATTGCAGATTTTTTTATTTATAAAGGGTTCTTTTTTTTAGACGTTTCAAGAAGAAATAATTTAATGTTATGACCAAGAATTTATCTTTATTATAAAAATGTTTTCGGGCAAGTGGCCGCAGCGGCTGGTTCGAATAAATTCTAGCCGAAAGACCCAATTGTTGACCACTTTTTGCAGCATTTTCGGCCGTATTTCAACAATAACGCGCCGAATATTCCCTTCCAGACAGGCGACTTTACATAACCTCACAAAAAATAGTCCAATCCGTGTTAAATCGCACAATCTTCCATAAAGTGTATGTACACAATTCAAATTCTTGCTCACAACGAAAGATGGACGCATTCGGGTCTTTTTCGATACTCTGGTCCACAGCAGCAATAGCGCCTTCGGTGCACACTGTATGACGTCTCTGAGGATGCGCATTATCCGATCTGTGCTTGCTCAAATTAGCGACACTGCTGGGCGATCATGTCGACCGTCGCTCGAACCGAACTATTATTTTGGTAATAAATTTGCAAACGTTGTCCCGGATTAAGACTATTCAGTAAGAAGTGACAAACCAAACTGGGCTAAAATCAAGTGACAGCTGTCAAAAAGGCAATTTAAAACAATAACAGACGATCACCAACTAAACCCAGTTCATGTAATCATGAATTATGTGCGCTCTGACCTAATATTAAAATACCGGCGATAAATTCGCTGCGTCAGAACAATTGATCGTCGAGTAGACTAGAACAATTGGCTAAATTGAATTTCTATTGGACCCAACTCTAAAGTAAAGTTCTCTTCGCTATCACCCCAAAATTACTGACTTCTTTTCCTTAACATTTTATGAAGGAACAGAAAATAATAGAATTACGAAAAAAAAAAATTTGGGCTGGGGAACAGAATGACTGAAACTTTCTAAGAAAAAACTATAGCTGAACTTTGGCAGAGAGTCTATTACTGTCTATTACTGCCCTGTGCAAAAATTCCAATACCATCACATATTTCTCTATGATTTGTCTATACCTACAACAACAACAAAATAAATAATAAAAAAAAAAGCTTAATTACATTAAGCTGTCATTTGTTGACTGTACCTTGCCAGTCACCGGCCACAACTGCCGATATTTGCAGAATTGGCCACAAATTGAAATTGTTCGGCAGGCATTAGAGGTGGGCAATTTGATTGACAGTGACTAACAACCAAATTACTGTGGCTTATAAATGCAAAAGGAAAACTAGGCAAAACTAAAGAACGCAGGAAAAAGGAAATGACTTGAATGGCTCACAGGTTGTAGTAAATTGTTGAAGCACCCATTTGAGTCATAAGTGTGGCGTAACATAAATAATGAATTAGGTCCTTTTTAAGCGTGTCACATCCCTCACTTGCCCAAATACGGGCCAATCGGATAAAATGTAATCATTAATTTAGAAAGGTTAAGGACTAATTTGGTTTTTAACCGGCAAAATTGCAAACCTCATGGCTCAGTATCAAGCCGTCGGAAGGGGTGTCCCCCAAATTTCATTACAATCACGATGGGACCATTACTTGTGAATAAACTAAAAAAAAAATATTAATAACTTTTATGGCACATTAAAGTTGAATAGCATATTGCACCCGCTGTTCCCTACGTCTTGAATCAGTCAGTGTAACACTGTATTTGTTTCCAAGTTTAAAGGTTAAAGGTTATTTTTAATCACAATACAAAGTAAATTTATATTCTAATTTGTGGGTCCAACGGTAAACCGGGTAACACACAGATCATATAGCTAGATTTTTGCAGCAACCGACCAAAGCCTCTGGTCTGAATCACACCAACAAACCCCACAACTCGCCTACCGGGGCCCTTCAACTTATTTTTGTAATTAGTCACACCGTGCCATAATAAAACCGTGTTACAAAAAATAGATTTTTTTCTGTCCTATGAACCAAATGCACATATTCGGAAAGAGGGGAAAAAATAAAAATACACGTGTATCGGCGATTTTAATGTACACGTCAGAATTTTTTTTTTTTTAACTTTGAAGTATAAAGCTCGTAGTGGCCTGTGTGAAAGCCTTTGGACCGATTTTTAACCCTTTTTCAGTGATCCAATCAAGCTGGTTATTGGCAGGCAGACTCGTGGAAATGTCTGTATCACGTCAGATTTCTCCCAATTTTTATTATTTTTGAAAAAAAAATATTTTTTTCGCTTTTCTTAGCATAACTTGAAGAGACTCCAAATTTTTAAACTACTTAAGCGTTACGAAAAAAAATGTTTTTTGACTGAAAACTTAAAAAAAAAACGATAACCATTTTAAAAAAAAATTCCGGAAAATCTGAGAATTGATAAAAATCTATTTTTTAAAAAATTTGACATGATACAGACATTTCCAAGAGTCTGCCTGCAAAAAGAAGAAATAATTAGCTCGATTGGATCACTGAAAAAGGGGTAAAAATCGGTCCAAAGGACCAATCGGTCAAAATTAAAAAAAAAAAAAATCTGACGTGTACATGAAAATCGCCGATACACGTGTATTTTTATTTTTTACCCCCTTTCCGATAAAGTAAATTTGGTTCATAGGACAGAATGTGTGTGTAATTTGTAATTTTTGTTTGTATAAACCATTTTGCGTTTTACTGTGAGATACTTATACGTTTAAAAATAAAGGGTCCGCCATCTAACGTTTTTTTTTTCAACTAGTGCTTATTTCGTTTTCGTTATCGGGCCGTGTTGAACGAATTTTTGTTTACAAAAATTTAAGAGGAGGATATTGGCAACATTTGATTTCAATAGGACGGCGCTACGTGCCACACAGCCGAAGCTACACTCGATGTTTTGCGCCCTGTTTTTTGAAGATCGCATTATCATCGTAGCCGCAGAGCTGATGTCGTTAGGCTACTGCATGGCCAGCCGAGGCAGCCATTTGAATAAAAAAATTTTCCATTATTAACCGAAAGGATTGTACTTTCAAATAAAAAAAGCAATTTTAGAAAATATCCAGTAGTTTTTTTTTTATAAAATTTTCCAAAAAAAAAAAAAAATTATTTGGCGGACCCAAGTTTTTTTTCTTATCTCCGACAACTCTTGTGGTGTAGGAGATAAGCACATAAATAAATATTTATGGGTCCTTTATTAAGTCCAATATCATTTTAATCGGATCACAACTTTAGCTTTGGCGAGCTTTTGAAGTTTTTTCATACAGTGTTTCCAATTGGCCTTATAAACTCGAAATCACCTTGGCTAGGGCTGTGGAAATTTCATTGCGCTAAGTCTAGCCGAACCGTAGTTCCAGAATTATTTCTCAATGTTTTCTTTTTCTGTGGTGTTTTTCTAGGATTGTACTTTCAAATAAAAAAAGTATTTTTTTTATAGAATTTTCAAAAAAAAAAAAAAGTTATTTAACGGACCCTGTACATCAAATTGAAGCTCGAAAATGTTTCTTTTGAAATGATCACTAAACGTCTTTGAACAGGATTTTTATTGACAACTTGTGCTTGAAAAACTCAAAAATCCGCGTTTTTCGCAAAAAACCTATTTGTGGCAAAACTGAATCTTTTCCAAAAAAAATCTGAAAAAATTCTCAAAAATTCTTAACACCATAAGCTATTTTTTGGACGCCCTACTGTGCATTGGGCGCTGTATTCAATACTCAGGCTTCAAATTTGTGTATAGTAGTTTCCGTACTAGAATTACCTTCCGATACCAAAATCCTCCCAATATCGATTATGATCTCTCTCTCTCTGTTGTTCTCGAGAGTCGAGAGGTATTGTCGATTGTGATACGGACAACTTTTTGAGGAGAGGAATTCGTCTCATTGTATTTAAAATGCGCTTAATTGCAATTGAATTCCTTTTTGGCCCTTTTGGTCCTCCTCTGTCGGAGAATGATTCTCAAATTTGTCTTGATGTGAACATCGAAACACTCCCGTTAGACATTAAGCTATTTTGTTGGACGAATTGTCAGTTTCGGACGACAGTGCATTCTGGAGGATTTCATTGACCATATGCTCAGGTATAAAATTGAATTCTTTCTAATTATAAAATATGATGTTCTTTACAACAAGGACATGTTTCGGTATATATATTTTTTTAAAAAAAAGCGACCACCTTTCTGAGTTATTTTGAAGAAGAAAATAATTGTCAAATTTTATTTGTATAATATCGTCTATGTAGAACAAAAACTAATCATCTACATTTTCATAGTTTTGAGTTATAAGGTGTTTTATATAAAAGTTATCATTAAAAATCCAATATTTCGATAACAAATATTTTGAATGCCACAATTTGTTAATTATTAAATACAACATTTTATCCACCAAAAATTTCTGCATAAGTTGTATACTGTTATATCGACAAAAACCTTAGGTAGATAATGATGTTTTCTTCACAAATTTTATCGCAAACCTGCAGTGAGTGAGTTATAAAAAAAAATCTTAGTAAATAAAATAGATATGCGCATATCGATAAGCGCAAAAAATAAACAATGGAAAATTTTGAAATAAAATGCAATAAACTCATTTTTCGCAAAAGTGTAGTTGATGACTTTTTCTTCTACATAGACGATATGATATGTATAATCGATAAAAAACTAATAATATATTTTCTTTTTGTCTTTGCAGGTAAGTGAAAAACGTCATCCTAGTTGAAAATACAAGCGTTCCCGGCACAGGTGTTATAACATTTTGTTTCTCCGGCTATGCTTTTCCTACTAGCCAGTTGACAGCCTTTGTATGAAATAACTGCCTGGAAAATGGTACGCCAGCCTCTTAGTTTGAAAATATGTAAAGGCCGTAAAGAATATGTTGACTCCAATCTTCGAATGTATTTTTTCTTTTTGAATTTTTATTGGAGTTGACTACACAGTAACAGTGTTTCAAATAAAAAAAAACCCAGTTTCCACAATTACAATTGCCTTAATATTAACCTGACAAAAAACCAGGAGTCGTGTTTTTCTTTGCTTTGAAATTCTTACTTCCACAGTGGCGTATGATTAATATAAAATGTGTATTACTTATACGCCCTAAACGGAAAAACGTCTAAAGTGAAGAATCATCTAATATTTTGGCAAATTCTGTGGTCAACCTTTTTTTTGAATTTTTATTGGAGTTGACTACACAGTAACAGTGTTTCAAATAAAAAAAAACCTGAGTTTCCACAATTACAAATGCCTTAATATTAACCCGACAAAAAAACAGGAGTCGTGTTTTTCTTCGCTTTGAAATTCTTACATCCACAGTGGCGTATGATTAATATGATATGTCTATTAATTATACGCCCAAATGGAATATCGTCAACAGTGAAGAATCTTCTAATATATATTTACCCCCGACACTGATTCACTGACTCTGTCACGCAGTACGTAGGAATTTAAATAGGCATTCTATAATTTTCTATAAATAATAATAATAAAAAAAATAATATTTTTTTTTGTACAGAAATTGTGTTTTCCCCCCATTTTTTTTTTACCAAAAATTTTTTTTTTCCAAAATTTTTTTTTACAATTTTTTTTTTTTACAAAAAGTTTTTTTTTACAAAATTTTTTTTTCAAAAAAAAATTTTTTTTTTTACAAAATTTTTTTTTAACAAAATTTTTTTTTTTGCACAAAAATTTTTTTTTTCAACAAAATTGTTTTTCCATATTTCAACGGGCGCCATAGGCGCATTACAACTTACTAGTTATCTAATATTTTGGGAAATTCTGTGGTCACCCTAAGTCGGCGCGTGAGCCCAAATTGGAATTGGATTGTGGCCACCCTTTCATTTGCTGGCGTGAAACCAGCGACAAGGTGTCGTATTCGCCTGTTCACGACGACAAATCCCCATACGAATTGGAGCATATTCTCATGGCAGCTGTAGAAGATATGGCAATCTTTCATTTTCGGTACACCGTGTCGCTTCCATCCTATTTCCTGGATGGCGGTGATGTAAGCTTTGTCTTTTACGAGGACATCCGCCAGTTGGATGCAGGCGCCTGGTCTTAGGACTATTCTTACATTTCATGTGCATATCCGATAATCTGGTCCATTAAATGTTTGCGATGGTCGTCAACATTAGGAGCAGTCCGTTCTGTAACTTTTATTTTACAGTTTTACCCACATATTCATAAAAATTTGAGAAATCTCTGCTGAGAAAAATGTGTGAAACAAAGATTTATTATGTTTTTATGAATACCGGGGGTAACAGTTTACAGTTTCCCAATTATTTTCTATTAATATTTAGGAGCAAATTCTTCTTACTTTCGACTTTCCGCTACCTTCATTGTCATCCCTTAATTAAAGAAACAAATAAAACTACAAGTAATAGTATTTCATATTAAAACTTGAATGTCGTACCAGGCTTCCGGATAATACCAACTGTGCCCTGGGCCATCCCTCAGTCCTACAGAGAGCACGTCTCTTTCATAGAAATAATTTGTTGGCGTTATTTTGAAATTATGAATGGCATAATCGTGCCACTTTATTGTCATCCGTCTCATCCTCATCTGCCCACGTTATTTATTACGTAAATGACAATACTGGCAGCAATTTATGACACTCGGCACGGTCTGACACCAGGCTCGGCAATAATATAAACCCAAAAAAAAAAAACAACAACAAAAAAAAAATAAATAAATAAAATAAACAAAACTTTCGGGTCAACACCACTACCATCATCATTTACAGGCCGCATGCAAAAACAACAAATAAGTGTAAGTCAAATTTATTTCAACTCATGTGAAGTAAAATCATAAATTTTACGACACTTTTTTTTGTTGTCCCCCAACACACACTCATCCTACATTGCCGGGAAACAGTCAGCGGGCACAGGACACAAAAGCCCAGGCAGTATAGAACGACTACCCATAATGTGTGCGTACATGTGTGCCGTATGGCAAGTTCCACAAAATGCTAAAAATAATCAACTAAATGTTATGGCAACATACAATTTTTTTTTATTTAATTGGCAAAAAACAAAACACAAATACCCCAAAAAAAAAACGTCGAGAAAATATTTTTTTTTTTTTTTTACCAACAAGCAAATCCTTTTTCCAAATGGGCGATTGCATAACATTCTTACAATGTCGTATAGTTTTATATTATAATTTATGTTTATAATGTGATTTGCCTTATCTCAACAGTGCATTCGAATCGAAAAGACCTCTCTGTGCCCAATATTTCTCCCAAATATTTTCATAGTTTTACTATTCGTGATGTTTTCAAAGAAACTTATCGGAAAAAATATTATATTGCCAGTTGGGCGCCAGCTTTCAATGAGGTCCTTCGATGTTTTTTTCAATGAATATCGGAAAAAATATGATATTTGAATAGGCGCTCAAAAATTCCGTAGTTTTCCATAGACCCTTCTGTTATTTGGCTCGTTGGGCGCCAGTTTTCAATGAGGCCATTTGATATTTAGCCTGTTTTCAAAAATTCTGCATTCTTGAACGCCTGTTTTCAATGAACCTAACAGAGACAAAGATAGTTTTGTATTTTAGAGCCCCAGTTTTTAATGAGGCCATGGGATATTTGCTAATAAAACAAAAATTCACATAGAATGTTGTGGGCGCCAATGTTGAATGAATTAAAATTAGTTTGAGGTATTTTTTTTAAAAATTTTATAAATATGTAACATAATTCCCGGTGTAAATGAATACCTAGAGACTATCGTTTGACCTTCAAAAAGACTTCAGTGTTGGGCGCGAGTTTGTGAAGAGGTTCACGATAATTAACAATAATTTATAAACAAAAATTTATACAAATTTGGCTGAGCATATTTTGCGAGCTCTGATTAATATTATTGGACGTCAATTACAATTTTTTTTACATTACCTAAACAGAATGTTTTCCTAGCCATTTTGATACTCTCCGGAATCGACTAATTGGCCAGAATATCATATGGCCTTCAACAAGTTTTTATTTAGTTCACGGAAATGTCTGTATCACGTAAAATTTTTTAAAAATAATTTTTATCAATTCTCAGATTTTCCCCAATTTTTATTATTTTTGCAAAAAAAATATTGTTTCACTTTTCTTAGCATAACTTGAAGAGACCCCATTTAAAAAAAAAAAAAATAGGAATATTTAAGAATTGATAAAAATCTATTTTTTAAAAAATTTGACGTGATACAGAAATTTCCACGAGTCTGCCTGCCAAAAATCTGCTCGATTGATCACTGAAAAAGGGTTAAAAATCGGTCCAAAGGCTTTCACACAGGCCACTACGAGATTTATACTTCAAACTTAAAAAAAAAAAATTCTGACGTGTACATGAAAATCGCCGACACACGTGTATTTTTATTTTTTCCCCTCTTTCCGAATATGTGCATTTGGTTCATAGGACAGAAAAAAATCTATTTTTTGTAACACGGTGTTATTATCGATTTTCATATAAAATTATTACATTTTGAAAAAATAGAGTAAGAAATTTAAAATCAATTGGAACTTTGTAAAGTTAGGTGATTTTTCTAAACAAGGCGATAGTTTGAATGTTTTTTTGTTTTTTTAATTTTTTTTCACAGCTCTCCTTACGTTTGATGTCAATGCATGCATTCCAACAGAGCCCTGTGATAGATGTTATTAAAATCCTATCAGCCAATTAAAAACGACAGATTTATTTCCACAAAATTTCCGTATACCCTCTGCACTTCGTTTGGCATGTCTCTCCAATTGATCACCGTATTAACGATACTGGAGGGGGGGGGGGGGGGGGGGGGATGGTGTGTTTGGCATAATAAACTTTATTTAAAATGTCGAAGCGATTCTCAATGGCAATTGTATTTTAATGTATGTGTGTGTGTGTGAGTGTAGGATATTCGAGCAAAAATTGTTAGCGTTTGCTTTCTTTTTGATTCTTTTGTGTAGTCAAACAACTCACAATCCTTTTTTTTTTTTTTGTCATCGTATTTTTCGTATCGGTCGGTTCCATAAACCCAAAAACTCACACACACACCACTAGCACCAGCACCAGCACAACCACATGCTTACAAGCACACAAGTGAATACATCACAAACAGATGTGGCAATTTATGATTGTACGGATGGGAGTGTGTGCTGTTGCTGACGTCATACTTACACAAAAACATAAAGCACAACAAAACGGCAACCAGCGCCAGCCAACAACAAAAGCCGCCATAGAACATCAAACGTGGTAAAATGCTGTCGATGATATAAATCGAGGCAACCCAACCCAATCCAACCACCCAACAACCAACGACCGACCGACCGAACGACCTCTCCACATCGGCTCATATGACAATGAGAAATCGAGATTGGTACTCGTACTTATTCGTCGTATTGTTTTTGTCATCAACTCCCGTGTTGTTTACATTTTATGTATGAAAAAAGGTGGGAGTGTAGGAGAGCGAGAGGCGGAGAGAGAATATGTGACGCCGATTTGCGGCTGAGTGTGTGTATAAACGAAATCGCTGTCATCGCCTGGCATTAGCGATAGCGATATTTCAAAAAAAAAAAAAACAATAAATGAAACATCAGATTTGTGGCTTCCAAGACGAATACAAAGAATAAATAAAAAAATAACAGTCAAAATGCTGACAGCAACAACAGCAATCATATGTTTTATTCAAACATAATGTCTCTGCATTATATCTTTGTGTGTGTGTGTGCAAGCCAAAAAATATTAATGTTCAATTTCCGTTTTGTAGTCTTTCGTTGTGGCCCGATTTAGCGATCGAACACAACCGCCGTTACAGACTCACAACAATCACAAACGGTCTGACAAACACAGTCATTGCCTCAGCCACTTCAAAATTCTGCACAACGAACTTTAAGTGCCCCACCACGGCTGGTGGATGGGGGTGTTTGGGGGGGCCAAGTATCAAGTGGTGACAAAACGGCAACAAAAATATATATGTAGTTAATACGGACACATCAATGGTAACA